>OZ005650.1:170859379-172059379 GCA_963930645.1 Salticus scenicus | reverse complement strand
CAGAAGTCAAAAATTAAAATACAACAAATTAAAAGTAAAAAGTAATATAGAATACTGAATATTATAATGAAATATACAGAATTTACAACATTTATAGTTTTTGAGATTATTAGATAGATGCAAAATAACATTCTAATACAGAAGATTCATTTTTATATTATATACAAATAGCATAAAAATGTGTATTTGAAATCTAAAAAATGTGATTTGACATTAAAGAATTCAGAATGTATAATTATACCATCATTTAAATTTATAAAGTAAAACAGAATACAAGATCTAAGTAACACAATTATAGACAAAGCATAGTCCAAATATTTTCATAAAGATTGAGGCAAGTGAAATATTTAATTTTTAAGGAAATGTGGAAATGGAAAATATAACAGATTTCATGGATAAAATCTATAATAGAAAATAATGATTACAGATGAATGAAATAAATAGAAATAAATTAAAAGTAATATTTGATATTGATATCTATAAGAATAAGTAAATAAAAATAAATAAATAAAAGCATTTGCTGTTTAATTAGTATTTATTCAAAACAACTACTATTAGATAAAATTCCTTTTGCTTATAATATATATATATATATATATTCAACAAAACCTTTGGTTTGACTTTTATTCAAAATAACTATTTAATTTGCAATATTAAAAAAAAAAAAAAAAAAAAAAAAACATTTTTTAAAAATTCAAATGTTTAAAAAATGAAATGAACAAGCTGTAGAAACTAATGATAAGAGTATTTTTGTAAACTAAATTGATAATTTTTTTAACGACTTCATATGCTTAAACAACAAAATATAAAGCTAAGAATTTTAAGCACATTTAAAACAATTAATGATTAGTAAATTAAAAAAAATTAGAAAAGCTATCAATTTTATAACTTAAGATACCCATTAATATTTATTGCTAAGAACTTTTACTACATATAAAATGCTAAAAACTAATAAAGTATTTTTAAGATTAATTTCTTAATTTTCTATTTTTTGAAGCAAGCTTTGAAGCTTCATTTTTTATTTTGCGTATAACTACAGACGTTACAAATTTCCCCATAGTCTTATTTCTGTACATATTTGTGAAATGTATCGCATAGTTTGAACCAAACATTAAAAGTAATGCAGCTTTTAAAATTTACGTGTATTTACAGTCGGTAACAGAAGTGTCCGAACACTAGTAAAAATTCCTATGTAAAAAGTACACTTCATACGGTTTTGTTAAATAAATCCTTGTCGCATCATGTTCTTAGTCAGTGTAAGAACGTGATTCGATAAGGATTTATTCAACAAAACCGGTTGAAGTGTACTTTTTTTACATAGGAATTTTTGCTAGTGTTCGGACACTTTTGTTACCGACTGTACTACCACGCACGTATGCACGCTTCGCATACATTAAAGAAAAAAAAATCCCTAGATACAACTAATTTGTCGTGCGGAAATCAGAAAATGTATGAAAATCGGTACAGCAGCAATCACGCACTTATTTAAAAAAAAAAAAAAAAAATCACTGGATGCAGCTATTTTGTTATGCATGAATCTGAAAATACATGAAATATGAAATTCGGAAAATGGTCGCAAAGCCACATTCTTTCGAAAAAACATTTTATGCAATACAATAAATACACACGACACGAGCGGCAGGCGCGGCACGAAAACAAAGTTTGGAGACACGAAAATGAAGTTCCGATGTGAAGAGGTTACCAGTGAAAAGTGTCGATACACCGAATCATATCACCGCCTCACGAATCGTTAATGCATGTCGTTTCAAAGCTACACCATGTGGGTTACATCCGCTCTATCTCCTCTCCTCTCCTTATTCAGGATTGAGGCGATCGTATCTGCAGAAACGAAAATTTGTTCTGCAGAACAGTTTATAAACCATTCTTTGAGTTTCTTTCTATTTCTCTCTCTGTCTCTCTCTCTCTCTCTTTTTTTTAACACAATGGCAAAATTTATTTGACTTAAGTAAAATCTTTCTGCAAGAACATTTCTGTTTCTGCGACATTGTCGCCGTGTTTCTGCCACGGGGTATCGAAGTAGATATTTACATAGGTGCCAAGTTTCTGTTATTTTCAATGGAGACTTTATACTGAAAAGTTTTTGTAAATTTTTCGGTTTATACAATTTTATGTATTCATCAAAAATATGTGGGACAGATTCCTTTTTTTAAAAATATTGATGGATAAATATGAGTTAAAAATTAGCAATGTTGGCAGCTATGAATTTATATTTTAAAACATCATTGCAATAATTGGTGTGGTATCTGCATGTTCATTAAAGAAAGAAGAAGGACAAAAAATAAAATAAATAAAAGATGATTTTGGTGCTTTATTAATTGTAGAAGAGAAAAATGTGATAAATGTTTTCTCTCACTTTTTTAAATTACCATCTTACTCATTGAATTTTGAACTAATTCTAAATATGATGAATACAGAAACAACACAAACCTCTAGCAAATCTGTATAAAACAGATTACGTGTAGTTTCATTCTCAAGGATAGATAAAGCATCAGTTCCCCGAGCGACTTTGCTACCTGTAAAAGGGATATATTTTCAAAAACAGATGAATAAAATATATGAATGAATATGCAACCATATATATAATAAATGAAAAAATAAATAAATAAATAAAAATAAAAAATAAATGAAACCGCAATTGATAAGTAAATACATTTCACTACCTACTGCACATAAAATATCTGTATATATATATATATATTCAAACTTTTTAATGTAAAATTATATATATATATAAGTCACAAGTCTTGCCGCCTGCCTCCTTCTTCCTATCTTGTGTTTCTTGGGTTGTTTTTTCATTGATTTTGATAAGTTTATGGTTTTAAGTTAAGATTTGTTGTTTTACTTTATTGATTCGTTTGTTTTGCAGGCTGTTAATTAATAGATTTGGTTTCTTTACATTAGTGTATTTCATCCACTGATGATTTTTTTTTTTTTTTTATCTTATTGGTCATTGGTGTTTCAGTGATCTTGTATCTGTTGCTTGGCTTCTACTATGCTTAATAGATCATCTTTATTATATATATATATGTGGGAAGTTCCTTGCACAACCAACAGATGGCGCTGTCTCTGATGCTTATCTTTGAACGAGATGACGGACGGGGGTCAGTTGAGATCTGGCTGCAGTGGAGATCGGTTGAGACCGTCAGCGCGAAGGCTGACAGGCTGATTTTCTCCTAATTTGAGCACAGAATGCTCATAATAAGTGTGTAGAGCCATGGAGGGCTCATTACTTCATTTTTACTATTTGATAGCACGCGTAGGTGTTTTTGTGAATAAAAGTACGAGAAGGTGCTTAAATGTTATTTTGTTATGGTTATACTGATGAAGAAAGCTTGTTATGTGCTAAGCCTCGAAACCAGCAGTTGGTTAATGATAGGAAGTCTGCTGTTATATGTTAATCCTTATATTTAATCTGTTTTGTGTATGTTACGTAATAAATGTCTTCGTTATCCAAGTCGCATCTCATCATTACCCCACCCCTAGACACCCACCCAAGATTCTACAAGTGGGGACTCTGCCGCGATATTACCACCAACAAGTTATAAAAGGTAACTGTTATTGTTATATATTTATCATTCTGTTTGATAGTGGATAATAATGATTAATGCATTGAGCAAAAAGAGTTTGAGTTACTATTTTGAATTAGAAATTAATGGTGAAATATTTTTTTAAAACACTTTTGGTTTCAATGTGTGATGAAATAAAATAAATATATTACTTGAGAAGAATGAATAGAAATAAGAATTATGATTGAAAAAATATTCTGAGTAATCTTTTATAATTTTGCTTATTACTGTTTGCAATAATATTTTAACAATATTATAACAATATTATTTTAAAACGAAAGTGATAACAATTATTAAATAGAGAACAATAATGATGATGGTGATATTATATGAAATATGTGTAATAATTAAGAAATATATAAGATGATCTAAATATTCTGTTGTATAATACAAATTGTTCTGCATGTGGTTATTTAAAAATCATGATAATTTTGATTTGAGAACAAAAACCATAGAATCATTTTTTGAGAAAATTGTTCTCATACTATTTTGTTTCTATTTAAGTATGATATTAATTTGGTAGAAGTATTGAAATATTTTTTGGTATAAATAATTATTTAGAGTTATAATGGCCCAAAACGTGTTACAAGGCATTAGAAAAGCCGATTTAAGAACAATTGCTGAAGAATTAGGCCTAACTGTTCCGGCGGAAGCTAAGGTGGTTGAAATCAAAACTTTGATTGAGAGTTCTGATATTTATAAGAATGATTTAGAATTTGTTAGAGGTGTTATTAAAATGTTAGTAGAAGAACAAAAGTTGAAATCTGTAGAAGAACAAACCAAAATTGAGATAGAAAGAATTAAATTATCCCAGTTAGAAAAAGAAATAGAGTTAAAGAATTTAAAGTTACAGGCTGCAGCAAATAATTCTAGTAATAATGTTGAGCAATCAAATTCAGAAACTACTTCACAATCATTAGAAAATTTAATTAGAAGTATTCAAACTTTAACCATTTCAGTACCTGAAAAACCGGAAGCTTTGCACTTATTTTTTTCAATCCCTTGAAAAAGCATTCGTTTCTAAAAATGTACCGTCTAAATTTAAATCGGAAATATTGATTAATTTATTGGGAGATAAATGTAATCAGGTTCTTGCGTACGTAACCACCGAAGAAATTAACGATTATGAAAAAGTTAAGGAATTAATTTTAAGACAATTTCAACCAACGCCGCGTGAATGTTTAAGTAATTTTAAAAATGCGTTCCGTAATCCTTCAGAATCTCATGTCCAATTCGCTTCACGTCTAAACGCTTCTTTTGATTACTATTGTAGATTGAGAGGGGTTAACGACGTTAAGCAATTGTGTGATCTTATAGTTTCTGATAAATTATATTAAACGTTGGATTCTAGAACTAAGGAACATATTAGTGTTCGAGAAGGTCAAAATTGGTTTAAACCCAACGAATTAGGTCGGGAGTGTGATTTATTCTACTCTTCTAGAGGGAAATCGTTAATTGAAACTAATAATAATACGCGAAACGAAAGTTCAGAGAATAAGCGGTTTGTAAACAAAACTCCTTTTAGAAAGACACATTATAATAATAAAGATCCCATAGTACGTAATTCGGTATCTAATCAAACTCACGAAAAGCATGAAAGAATGTGTTACATTTGTGGTGCAAAAGGGAAAACATTTCATTTCGCTAGAGTGTGTCCTAAACGTATTTCAGAGAAAAAAAAAATTCCGTGAAAATCTTCCTACGAATTCAGTAGTTCAATCCGAAACAAGTCCGATTAACCAAATTGTTAATGAGCTCGAATATGTTGATATTTTAGTGGATGATATCCCACTTAAAGGGTTAAAAGATTCAGGTTCTTCGATTCTAATTGTAAATAAAAATAGCATTCCACAGACTAAAAATGTTATTTCTTCAACCACTCTAGTTAGCTGCTTTAATGAAAAGAAAGATGCAAATCTGACTGAATTTAAAATATCTTTACCTAATCATGATTCAGTAAACATAATCGGTGCTTTATGCAACAATTTGTCATGTGACGTAATTCTGCCTGGTAATATCTTTCATATTTTGAAACCACAAAATAGGGAGGAAACAGATGTTTCGAATTTCAGCGACGTAGGGGGGAAAGATAGTTTTCTGAGTTCGGGGGAAAGCAATTTCGATGAAGCAAAAGAGTGTTCTTTTCCTGTATTCGATCGAAGGGAAAATGAAATAGATTCTTTTTTTTCGAATATGTGCAATTTTTCAGAAGAAGAAAAATTCGATGTCAGTTATATTTTAGATAAGTCGTTAAAAGAGAGATTAAGCGAATTAATAAAAAGTTATAAGCCAGTTAAAACAAAAAGTACTGATTTAAAAATGTCCATTATTTTATCTGATGATACACCAGTGTGCTTACGCTCTCGCAGATTATCATTTGTAGAGAAATCAGAGGTGGATAGACAAATTGACCAGTGGTTAAAGGATGGTATAATTAGAGAAAGTACATCAAATTATGCTTCGCCAATAGTGGTGTGTAGGAAAAAAGATGGAGGAATAAGATTATGCTGTGATTATCGTGCTTTAAATAAGAAAATAATTAAAGATAAATACCCGTTGCCAAATATTGAAGATTTATTTGATAGATTAGGGGAGGGTAAAGTTTTTTCGACAGTAGATTTAAAGAATGCGTTTTTACAAGTTGATGTAGAGGAAAAAAGTAGGAAATATACAGCTTTTGTGACCGATAATGCCCAGTATGAGTTTCTAAAAGTTCCCTATGGATTATGTAATAGTCCCTTAGTATTTCAAAGATATGTAAATTATGTGTTTAAAGACCTATTAAAAGAGGGTACTGTAATTATTTATTTAGATGATATAATTATTCCATCTAAAGATGAGAATGAAGGGTTAGATAAATTAAAACGTGTGTTAGAAACGGCATCAAAATTTGGTCTAGAGTTAAATTTAAAGAAATGTCAGTTTTTGAAACGAAAGATCGATTTCTTAGGTCACGTAATTGAGAATGGCACGATTAAACCCTCAGTAGAAAAAACTCTTGCAGTCCAAAATTTCCCAGAACCCCGTAATGCTAGGGAAGTGCAGAGTTTCTTAGGTTTAACGGGTTACTTTAGAAAATTTATTCGTTCATATGCCAACATAGCAAGACCACTCAGTGACTTATTACGTGCTTCTACTCCATTTAAATTCGAGAAAGAGCAGAAATTAGCTTTTCAAAAGCTGAAAGACATTTTATCTAATACGCCTGTCTTACACCTTTTTAAGCAAGGCTATAAGTTAGAAGTTCATACAGATGCGTCTAAATTAGGATTCGGTGCAATCTTACTACAAGAAGATGACGATGGACAGTACTATCCAATCCATTATATGAGTAAAAAGACCTCTGTACAAGAAGAAAAATACTGTAGTTATGAGTTAGAAGTGTTAGCGATAGTAGAATCCCTTAAAAAATTTAGGAACTATTTATTAGGTAGTAAATTTAAAATTTATACTGACTGTCAAGCGTTCACTAAAACTTTAGATAAACGTGAATTGACACCTAAGGTAGCCAGGTGGTCTTTCCTGCTACAGGAATTCGACTACGAAGTAGAACCTCGACCTGGTAAACAAATGCAGCATGTTGACGCGCTTAGCAGACACCCTGTAATGACTGTAACAACTGATACCCTTACTCATCGTATTGCTACTGCTCAAGAAAATGATGAGTTTATCAACACTATGAAATCTCTTTTACAACAGAACCAAAATGACGAATATGTGTTAAAAAATAATGTTTTATATAAAGTGTTAAATGATAGGGATGTACTAATTGTCCCAGAGATCATGCAAATCGAGGTCGTAAAGAAATGTCATGCCATAGGACATTTTTCGGCTAATAAAACTGAAGAGTTAGTTAAACGAGAATATTACTTTCCTAATATGAAAAAATGCATAGATAATGTTGTAAAAAGTTGTGTAGAATGTATACTTGTAAATAAGAAACAGGGAAAAGGAGAAGGTTTTTTGAACCCTATCCCTAAAGGAGATATACCATTATCCACGTATCACATCGATTTTGTGGGTCCATTACCAACCACTAACAAAAACTACAATCACATTTTCACCATCATCGATGGATTTAGTAAATTTTCGTGGCTATATCCAGTCAAATCAACTTCTTCAGCAGACGCCTTGCAAAAATTAAAACAGCAAGCTGCTATTTTTGGTAACCCCGCAAGAATAATATCTGATCGTGGACCTGCGTTCATATCTAAGGAGTTTGCAGATTACTGTAAATCAGAGGGAATCGAACATGACACCATCACAACCGGAATCCCAAGAGGGAATGGTCAAATTGAGAGACTTCATCGAACAATCATTCCTGTATTATCCAAGTTATGTATAAATGACCCTAACAAGTGGTACAAGTTTGTTGAGGCTGTTCAGAGAACTATTAATTCCACCATATCAAGAAGTACCAAAAGAACTCCGTTCGAATTACTCACTGGAGTAACAATGAGAAAGAAAGAAGATAAGAGAATACTAGAACTTCTCGAAGAGGAAAGGATAAATTCCATGCTTGATAATCTTAACACCATTCGTGAAGAAGCAAGAAAAAACATTCTTAAGATTCAAGAAGAAAATCGCCGATGTTACAACAAGAAGAGAAAGAAAGCCCACGTATATAAAATTAATGATCTAGTTGCCATCCAGCGAACTCAGTTTGGAACCGGCATGAAACTAAGACCAAAATTCTTAGGTCCTTATAAAGTTGTGCGAGTAAAGACCAAAGACAGATATGAAGTCGAGAAGATAGGTGATCACAAAGGACCTATACATACTAGTACTTCTGCAGACCATATGAAATTATGGTCCACTAACTGAACTGGAATCCAGAAACTAGACTGATAAACTTTACAGAAAAAGTTAACTGTGAATTTTTATGTACATAATTTTTTTTAATGTCTGTTTCTCTTTTTTGTTTTTATTTTCTTTTAATTGTATTTTGCAGATATCCTTTAGTATCCCAGGCTGGTTTACAGTGAGGTCACCGTACATCAGAATGGCCGAGCGTTGTGGGAAGTTCCTTGCACAACCAACAGATGGCGCTGTCTCTGATGCTTATCTTTGAATGAGATGACGGACGGGGGTCAGTTGAGATCTGGCTGCAGTGGAGATCGGTTGAGACCGTCAGCGCGAAGGCTGACAGGCTGATTTTCTCCTAATTTGAGCACAGAATGCTCATAATAAGTGTGTAGAGCCATGGAGGGCTCATTACTTCATTTTTACTATTTGATAGCACGCGTAGGTGTTTTTGTGAATAAAAGTACGAGAAGGTGCTTAAATGTTATTTTGTTATGGTTATACTGATGAAGAAAGCTTGTTATGTGCTAAGCCTCGAAACCAGCAGTTGGTTAATGATAGGAAGTCTGCTGTTATATGTTAATCCTTATATTTAATCTGTTTTGTGTATGTTACGTAATAAATGTCTTCGTTATCCAAGTCGCATCTCATCATTACCCCACCCCTAGACACCCAGCCAAGATTCTACATATATATATATATCTATAATAATAATAATAATGATCTATTAAGCATAGTAGAAGCCAAGCAACAGATACAAGATCACTGAAACACCAATGACCAATAAGATTAAAAATTTCTTTGAGAAGTTCAGAAAAAAAAAAAAAAAAATTATCAGTGGATGAAATACACAAATTTAAAGAAACCAGATATATTAATTAACAGCTTGCAAAACAAACGAATCAATAAACTAACACAACAAATCTTAACTTAAAACCATAAACAATATCAAAATTTATGAAAAAATAATTTAAGAAATTTAAGATAGGAAGGAAGGAGGCAGGCGGCAAGATTTGTGACTTGCCTGTGGGGTTAAACTAGTTTCACGCTGGCAACACTCTCCCAGCCTGCCAAGACCAGAATAGGAGTCACATGGATTTAAAAAAGCAAAATTTCAAAGCAGATGAATAACAATGAAACCACGAAGCAACAATGAAATTCACTGATTGATTACAATGTGTTTAATAGTATGATTAGAATTTTAAGAATAGTTGACAACTCAAAAAAGAAGAAACTGAAATTTTAATGGAAAAATAAAGTTTGCATAGTAATACAAAGTAAATGCAACAAAGCCTTCTGCATTTTTTTTTTTTTTTTTAATTTCACAATCCCACCCAACCATCCAGCCTTACAACACCACCCCACCTCCGTAATCATATATCTGCGCACTCAACCGCCACTTTTTTAATTGCCTTTTATTATTTTATAATTTTTTTGTTAATATACACAAAAGTGTACACAGTTTTTTTTTAAGTACTGACAGAGACATGGTTAAGGATATAAAATAGAAAATACAAAGTTTTTAGGAAAACCCATTTCAACAGTGGCTGTGATCAGTTTATTATTATTCTTGTTTTTAAACTTCGCCGAACATAAATTATTAATTCGAAATAAACGATTAATGATGATGTTTCTAAATACCGAAAGATGCAGACAGGAATTAAAATGTGTAAATAAGTTTACTTTAAAATCTTGCCATTTTTCATAGATATCTGTGTAAATTTTATTACCATCAATGATTATTTTGAGATCTAAAAAGTTAATTGATTGATTAGTGAGAGCATTTTGAGTTAGCTTTAAATTAGGTGGATAATTAAAGAAAAAGTCATTTTGTGAGTTCTTGTTGAGATAAAATACAATAATATCATCTATGTAACGATAAAATCGAACATCATCATGGCAAAATTGCTTTTCATAATAATATAGATAGAGATCCATATATATAATAAAATAAAAAATATATATAAATTAATTTTATTGTTTGTAAATGAATGTGGACCTGATTCCCACATGCAAACAAATAGCCTTAAACCACACACCAACTGAAATAGGAACAAAACAAAAGTGGTAAAAAAATAAGGGTAGGATTAGCTCCAAAAAAACTGAAAATCAAGAAAGTGCAATATGAATAATGCCATGAAACATGAAGCTGATTTACCCTTCACCCCTCTTATTTAACATACATTAAAATGTAATAAAACTTTTTTTATTGTATAATTTGTCAACTTTCTGAAGTATTAAGTATTTTTTCTCTAAAGTAATAAAATCAATACTTTTTTTTAAATCAACATTTTGGGGAGGGTTTAAAATTTGAAGTAAGTCTGCTTTTTGTACTACTATGATTAAAAAAAAAAAAAAAAAAAAAAAATCACCTGTTGCTGGAATATAGCTTTAATTGAGAAATGAACAATCAAAGCATACAATTCAATCTTGATAAGATGTTACAGGTTTTTTGTTTTCTCCTCATTGTAAAACATAGAATTATAAATAACATTTTAATCACTTTTAAATGTCAATCTTAAAATAGCTATGCAATAATAAGTTAATGGGCAAACTAAATTAAAATAAAGCAGACATTTTTTATTAAATTTTTTTAATACAATAATTTTTAAAATAGTTTGATGTTTTACTCATATGAGATCTGATAACAATATTTTGCTACTTTACACAGTTAAAAATTTCTGTAAATTAAATATAAATATTTATCCAGTCTCTCTGTAAATTTACAGTAATTCTTATTTAAAAGTGAATAATCAAAATTCTCAATCTTTATTCTGTATTTTTATGCAATTTTATAATTAAAAAAAAAAAAAAAAAAAAAAAATGACTGTCTCTACATTAGAAAAAGCATTCCAAGTCTGAAATATATTCTCACTAATAATTTATTAAATTAATATTAGTTATTAAAATGAATGTATAAAGTAAGTTTTTTAACATCTCTATTTATTTTTCTCTGTAATTTTACGTAAGACTTAAGATAATAGATTACACAGAGTTTTTTCTGTTGAAATTTTTAACAGTGTAAGCATCTTATGAAAATTTTCTTTTTAAAAATATCATAATTAAAAAAAAAAAAAAAAAAATGAAGTCACCTTCAGGTGTGTTAAGAACACTGATTTCTGAATTTTCAACAGTAATATCCCAATTAATTTCAGAATCTCCAAAGTCTATCTGATCTATTTCAGATGGTTTGCAGTCATCCTATTAATGATGAAAATTAAAATTTTAAGCAAAATAAAAATTATACACATTTCACAAAAATCCAATTTTATGCTAACAAATATATAAAATTTCAAATTTCAATGCTGCTCAATTTACTAATGGATATACTTTCTTTTTCTAACATTTAAATCTTCTAGAAAATAAACAGCTTTTTAAACCATTTTGCAATTTCTGGTATGAAAATTTTGAAACATTATTGGAAAAGTTGGTTCACTTTTGTAATTTTATCTTTATACATTTTCAATTATATATATATAATATATATACAGTGTAATTTTTAAATCATGGACAAACTATGTTGGATGATAGATTAGTAACGTGGAGCACCAGAACACCACAGTAGCCCTACCCCATCTCCAATCGTTTCTAAATTACAGCAGATTATATATATACATATATTCTTTTTTGAGTTTCTGATATATTTATATGAAAAGTAAGAATATATTCGGTGCCACAGAAAAAATCCTTTAAAAAGACACCTTTCAGATAAAAATATAAAAAATACAGTGAGTTACAATTGCTAAAACATTGTCAAAAAAAAAAAAAAAAAAAAAAGTGGTCAAATTTTGTACACAGCAATTCCCCAAGCACCCTAAAATTTATCATAATATAAAATCTTTCTTTTGATTTAAAATAGCATTTTTCTAATTTCAATAAATAATATGATTACATAACAACTGAAGATTTAAGTAGAGGTAAAAGTAATAATGCAAAATATTACTTAATGCTATTGTTATGTAGTACTTTTAATTTTTAGTTCACTAAGAAATAATGCAGAAAACTTCTTGAAAAATGCCTCTGTTTTTTAAAATAGAAGTTCATAAAACAAACAATTACTGTTAATTTATATTAAATTATAAAAACACCTTTTTTGTTCATTTGCCTCAAAGCTTTTCAACCTGGTACCAGGCCATCTTCAGGAGGTGAACTTGCTCTGTGCTTTGTTCTCAAATGCTATTCTTTTTAACGCACTTTTATTAGCTTCACCTGTATGTATGTATGTTTCTTTTTATGTTTGTAACCACTCTGGGAGCAAACAAAAAATCTATATTGTAAAAAAAAAAGACTTTTCGTACGTGAATGCCGTGGCTGAGAAGTAAAGAGCTGCGCTACGAACCTAAAGGTCTAGCGTTCGAGCCCAGTCAGGGGAGAATTTTTAAAAATGGTTTTTGTTTAATTCTAAATTATTTTAATTAAAGATTTAAATGTATGTAAATATTATGGTGTGTCACTCACACGATTTTCTCTTACCCTGCATTTTAATACTAAGATAGATATTTTGTGCTTTTTATTTCACATTTCTATAAAAGCGTGTTCTTTAATTTTTTAAAACTATAATATTATTTATTCATAGCTTCGAGGTAAATGAACAAAAAAGGTATTTTTAATTCAATATAAATTAATTGCTTTTGTTTTATTACATGTTAAAAAGGCTTATCTTATAATAAAATTTAAAAATGGGTTTATTACTTTGTCAACGTGTACAAAATCTCCATTAGGGGAACTAGAGCTTCTGTCATCTCCAGATTCAGAAGGAGCTCCAAAATCCCCAAAATCAATCTGAAAATTGAAGAGTTCATTGAGGAAAAAAAAAAAAAAAAAAAAATGAAAACAATAAGTAACTGATTAAAAAAAAAAAAAAAGAATCTGAAAAACAAATGACAAATAAATAAATAAATAAATATAAATGATACTCACAGAAATAATTATTGCAATATGACAACATATTTATACAGGTTGATTCAAAATTAATGTGACCAATTTCAGAGCATCAGAAATTTTTATTGAATTAAGTTATTTACATGAAAATTTTCAATGTGGTTCCCTTTAGTATAGTACACTTTACGTAAACATTTAGACCAAGCCAAAAGATCTTTTATGACCATTTTTGGGGGTATTTTTCTAACTTCCTCTTTGATTGCTTTTTTGAAGCCCTTGAAGTGTTCTTACTTTATGTCTACTTAATTGTTTTTTTAAGTATCCCCATAAAAAATAATTGCAAGGAGCACAGTCAGGGGATGATGGTAGCTATTTCTCAGGAGGAAGAATTTTTTTTTTAATCTTTCAGCCATTTTATAGTTGATTTTTCAGTATGACTCAGTGCAGAATCTTGGTGAAAAACATAGTTTTTTTTAGGGTAAAGATGCTTTCTTTCTTTGATCATATCCTTCATAACTTTATTCTGATATTATTTAGCATCAATTTTAGCCTTTGGTTCTACAAAAAATGGTTTTGTTAAGCCTTGAGAGGACATTCCCATCCATACCATAACACCTGATGCCCAACTTGCCTTTTGCAAAACACCTGTGTCTTTACGACGTTTTTCGCGTGAAATATATTTTATCTTCATTTTGCCAGTTGTGGATGAATGAAACAGTGCTTCATTCAAGGTTATCCATGTTTTGTATCTACCTTTGCGTAACATTAAATACAGAGGCCAAGAACGTTTTCTTCGTTTTTCTAAGGTCTTTGCAGACAATTTGTGACAGACTGGTTTATTCACTTTTTAACAGCCAATTTGCTTTATCTGACAACAAATTGTCAATTGTGATATACCTGTAGTTTTTTTTTTTTTTTTTTTTTTTTTTTTTTGCTAAAGTTCTTTGAGGTGGAGGATTTTCTACAGCGATAAGTCTTTTCAGCTTCTTTTTTTCTTTTTCCCCAAGGACTTCCTTTTGTGCACATTTTTTCCCTGGAACTTTTGATTGCCAGCCAATTTTTTTTTTTTTTTTTTTTTTTTTTTTTTAAGTTTAAATAGTAAATATTTCGTTAGAAAAATGTCTTTTCTGATTTTTAAATGCTTTATTTATATAACATAATTTGAGGAACCATCCTTCAAAAGCTTTAAAATTTCATTTTGGGTTTGAGGATCTAATTTTGGAGCTATAATTTACTCCCACTAATAAAAATAGCTAAATGGGTAATTTAAACGTTCACTTTTAAAATAAAACTGGTAGTAAAGCGATTAAAATTTACCATAAATAGTTTCATGCTTTTAAAATTGGTCACACTAATTTTGAATCAACCTGTAATATGAAATATATATGAGGTGTTTGTTGTAAAATTACTTGATGACATTTTTATTAGTCTACTAATATTCAGAGTTTATAAATCAATAATTATATTTGCTCAAAAAGTGTGCTATTGAAACAAAAGAGAAAAAAGTAATATAGTGATAGAATAAATGTTAGGTCAAACTAAATAGCTGCATTATTCTTACAAATGCATATTGAAATTTTATGAAAATTGAAACAAAAATGGCAATTTCAATTACTTTTGTAAAAAATATTACAAAAATTTAAACTGTTTTTTATTTGAAACTATTTCTTTTATACTTGTAGACAGGTGGAAAAAACATTAAGGCCACGTAAGATAGGTTACAATTTTCTAATATTTCAAAAATCTATCCTTTTCCTTCAATTAATTTAATCTATTCTCAGGATGATAGAATTTGAAAGTTTTTTCAAAGAATCTTTTGAAATGCTTCTCTGGCTGTTTTCAATAGCCATTTTAAGGTCATCTTTGATGTAAGTTTTTCTGTTTTACATAAATGTCATGGACCAAAATGTCCAATAAATTTTCTGTTGGTCAGGGCTTCCTGACGACTACTCAAACAGTTGGGCATGATTAGCTTAAAGACAGGATTTTGTGGAGCTTGATTTGTGAGTTGACACATTGTCTTGCTTAAATATGTAGACATTAGAGATGTCATCCTTGGCAATAATTTTCTGCACGGATATCTTGATAGACCTCAATTTATCTTTGTGTTCAAATTAGCAATTGGCATTGTTCTGTTAGCAGCCAAATTGCCCCAAACCATCACAAAGCTGCCACTAAACAGATGCTTTAAGATAGAAGATAGTTCATTCCAAAGACCATGACGGTAATATCTAAATCTCTCCAGCCAATCGAGATTAAATTTTTGTAGTCTGATAGAACAACATTTTGCCTGTTCTTTTTCATCCGCACGGTAGCTTGCATGCTACCTTTCGCATTATTACTTCACATTATTATTTTCGCATTATTACTTGCATTATATTGTTTATGTTAAATATTCAATTGCAATGTTTTATCACAACTTTTGTTTTCAACACATATTCAAATCTGTGTATTATATGTTTAATATAGTTTTAGTTTGTGAATGAAAGAACGAGTATTTATTGTTATCTTCACATCACGTTACATCGCCACTTTAGAATGTAGAAAAAAAGGGGAAAAAAGGCTAAAAACCCCATAGGAATAGCATGGGAAGAAAAGCAAAAAAACTCACAATGTCAAGTGTGTTTAAAAAAAAAAAAAAAAAAGGATCACACCGGAAGTAATAAAGGGACAAAATTGACTAGAAAAATACATTGAACAGCGGGAACCGGGCGGGCTGGTCCTGTCGTCCAGTATTAATACGACTCGCCTAGTATAACTCTTTACCGCCACTTTAGAATGCAGAAAGAAAAGTTCTTTGAGGTGGAGGATTTTCTACAGCGATAAGTCTTTTCAGCTTCTTTTTTTCTTTTCCCTCCCAAGGACTTCCTTTCATCCACATTTTTTTCTTGGAGCTTTTGATTGCCAGCCAAATTTTATTTTCTTTTGAAGTTTAAATAGTATTCCATTAGAAAAATGTCTTTTCTGATTTTTAAACACTTTATTTATGACATAATTTGAGGATCTAATTATGTAGCTATAATTTACTCCCACTAATAAAAATAGCTAAATTGGTAATTTAAACATCTCACTTTTAAAATAAAACTGGTAGTAAAGCGATTAAAATTTACCATATATAGTTTCATGCTTTTAAAATTGGTCACACTAATTTTGAATCAACCTGTAATGTGAAATATAGATGAGATGTTTGTTGTAAAATTACTTGATGACATTTTCATTATTCTACTAATATTCAGAGTTTATAAATCAATAATTATATTTGCTCAAAAAGTGTGTTATTGAAACAAAAGAGAAAAAAGTAATATAGTGATGGAATAAATGTTAGGTCAAGCTAAAAAGCTGCATTATTCTTACAAATGCATATTGAAATTTTATGAAAATTGAAACAAAAATGGCAATTTTAATTATTTTTGTAAAATATATTACAAAAACTTAAACTATTTTGTATTTGAAACTTTATTTCTTTTATACTTGTAGACAGGTGGAAAAAATATTAAGGCCATATAAGATCTGCACGGATATCTTGATAGACCTCAATTTATCTTTGTTTTCAAATTAGCAATTGGCATTGTTCTGTTAGCAGCAAAATTGCCCCAAACCATCATGAAGCTGCCACTAAACTGATACTTTGAGATAGAAGATAGTTCATTCCAAAGATCATGCCGGTAATATCTAAATCTCTCCAGCCAATCAAGATTAAATTTTTGTAGTCTCATAGAACAACATTTTGCCATTTATCCCTCCAAAGCAACATGTTTCTTTAAAATTCTAGGCATACCATTTTATGACTCTTACTTAGATGTGGCTGATATTTCATTTTATTATATTTTACATTTTGATTTTTTGATAAAAAACTGCATACACTTTGGCTGATGCAAGAAAGCTTCAAATCATTTACAATTTGAAAAGAAAAAGTTTTTTATTTATCTTTTAATTGCTCGTGTAACAACAGCTCTCACTTGTTATGGAGTCCAATGAAGAAGGACATTCTGCAACTTTCATGGAGAATAACTATTACTAAAGGAAAATTATTTAAAAAACTGCTCATTTAATTCAGTAATAAAAATCCCTGATGATGCTTTGGAATTTCAAAACGAAAAGCTTAGGATATTATTTTTTAAATAAAAATTAATTTTACGTGTTTTTAATAAAAATTACCGCATATTTCCGTGTATAAGCCGAGAATTTTTGGAAACTTTTCGGAAGCTAAATTACGTGGGTTGGCTTATACACGGATCCACATTTCTAGCAAAAAAAGTACATAAGAAACAACGATTGAATACATATATTTTAAGTTTTAAAACTATATATAAAGTAAAATAGTGATATTAAACCTTATTTTTAAATAATTACCACGTATATAAAACTCTTAAATTAGCAATTTTAAATTTATTATACGAAACGCTCGATGTAGTCACGTGTGTTTACATTTCTTTTTGACCTGCCGGTAACTTAAGTCATCGGCAGATTGCATGAACGGAGTAAATTCTATGTCTGATTCAGAAATAGTATAAGAGAAACTTGAAAAAACAGGACTCCCTATCATATTTTTAATTTATACAATTAAATTTAAATCATCTCTGTTTGAAATGTTTCTAGGCTTACACTAGTAAAGTGGCAAATCTTTCTTCGTTTTTTCAAAAAAAAAGTTTTTTTTTTTTTTGGTTGTTGTTGAAGATTGCCTTGAAGCACTGATAAAAATACTCAAAAGTAGAAATATACAAAATAATTTAGATACGTCATTAAAAAAAATCGATGCAATCGGTCTTTAAACGGCTTATCCAGCGGTTGCATTGCATCATCGATGTTAGGGTTAGGCCTCCCCTCCCGGTATTACGGTAAGCATCGTTTTCAGCTGCTGGGACTTCCGTGCACGATGCGAGCGCATCTGTGTTTGCCTCCTGTCTGATAGGGTTGCCAGAGTTAAAACTATCACCGTCGGCGAACACACTGCGATCGTTTTACATTATAGCTAAGCAAGGTAAGGAATTCTATTGGATAAGCATGCATTTCGCACAATTTCATTGGACAGATTATCCTGAAAGTTGTATAGACTGGCAATATTTTCGCCGTTTTGGCGATATACTCGAACTTTAAAAGAGATTTTTTTTCAATTCGGCTTATACACGGGTTTGCAATTTTGGGCAAATTTCTGCAGGGAAAAACGTACTCTCGGCTTATATTCAGAAATATACGGTACTTATTCTCTTTAATTTTACTTTAATAAATCTTTTTTTTTTTACTTTGAATTCTTAATGGTAAATACATGACATTTAGCTCGTTTATGAAAGCATAAATTTTTTATTCATATAAGACTTCATTTGTATTTTTTAATTAATTTACAAAAAAAAAAAAAAAAAAAATATTTGCCCCGTAAATTAAAAAAAAAAAAAAAAAAAAAAAAAAAAAGAAGTCTGGTTGAAACACAGTTTTACAAATTTGTAAATATTTTTAAAAATATAATGGCAAAACATATTAGTCTAAAGTATATATGGATGGACCAATGAAATCGGAAAATTTACTGGTCCTGCAGACCAGTGACTTAATTTTCATAATTTCTACCTCCGGTGCAGCATTATATTAAAAGGCCTCTAGATGCCTTAACAAAAAATTCTTTTTATATAAAGAGATTATTTTCCCCAATATACGTAATACTCAAACACTTTTGATTCTCATCTATTCTGTAATTTAAAATCCACCAAATAAAGGATATTTGTAGAAAACTTTAAGGTATTTGATATTTCTTTTAAATTTCTGTGCCAGATCAATCAATAAATAAACTTGAACAGTGAGGCATAAATTAAACTTTTTCTAAAGAAAGTACTATTAAAATTTACTCAATAGTTTCTGTGGGATCTTGTAACAAATAGACAAAGTTTTGTGCAATATTATGATTGATTGCATTCAACTTAATTTTTAGAAAATAAAGAAATAAATAAATAAAATGACACAATTTGAATAACAAAATACAAATTTAATTTTATGCAAGGTAAAATAAAATTTACATTTTAAATTTAAATAAAAATAATTAAATATACTTGATCATCTGGAGTTTCATTACTCCCAGAGTCAACATCTAAAGGTATAATAGGTGTAGTAACTTCAACAACTTCAGGAGGTTCACCTGTCCGCCATTCAAATGTTGTTGTATTGCCTTTCTCAATAATATATTTTAACATAGGTAAACAAAAAGTATCTGCCTCTCTAGATGGAACATAACAAAGTAAATAGAGGTTAAGAAAGAAGAGTAAGTAGTTAAATAAAAAAAAAAAAAAAAAAAAAAAAAGACTTAAATTTATACTCCTAGAAAAATAGCAAACTTCTATATACAAATACATATTAATTAAAGGAATTGGCTATAATCATAATTTACTTTCAAATCTAAATATGCAATTTTTTGGGGAGAAAAAAAAAATCTCTTATATTTTTTTCTTTATCAATCATTATCATACCAGTTTTTAAATCTCAAAACATTCCACATTGTTTATTTCAGAATTGAAAATAGCTGAAGCAAAAAGAGGAATATAGACATTAATAATGAGATTTCAATGTAACATAATATGTTTAGTATATGGAATAAAAATATACTTGCAAAATAAGGATTATCAAATTTTTAAAGCATAAATAAAAATGTGCTTCTGATTTTATCTGAAAGCTTTAACTATAAATAATCTAATCTATAGCATGTTAAAAATTCCACATATAAATCTCAATTTTAATTCCTAGCTTTAATATCTTTTTTTTTTTATTTTTTTATATTAGTCTTTTAAATGTTTAAAGATAAATTCAGATACACAATGCATTTAAACTTTAAACTGTTATGATCCATTAAAATAGCTGTTGAATGGCTCAACCATAATTTACTACTTTAAGTACTAAAGTATTTTAAAGCATTTTCAAAATAAGGTATGTCTACTGTCAACTATTGTTTAAAAAAGATTTTTATGTTTATAGTCTTATTTATTTTTCTTAAATTCAATATTTTTTTTTTTTTTTTTTTTTTTACCTGTATCACTCTTTATTTACGGCGTTTTATAATAAAACTGTAACATTGTATAAACTACATATTTTTGGACTATCCAATGAGTTATCACCAGGACTCACTCATCTCTAATAATAAAAGAAGATGTCTGTCTGTGCATCTATACGTTTAACCCCTATTCAACGCAGAAGGAAATACTGGAAATTTCTTTGATAACGGGAGGGCTATACCTCAATTTGTACGGCATATAACTGTATGAAACTTGATATGTGAGATAACCATTATAAAAACGCATTTTTTAAGAGGTTATTTATAGACACTAAAACTATCTTTCGTTGGATATTTAGTTTTAGTTTTCTCTGAGATGAAAATCATGTTAAATAACTTTAATAAATATTTTTAATAAATTATTTGCTCTTAGTGAATTTGTATAGGAAAATATAGAAGAAAGTCTTGTGGTGGCCACAACATACAAGTTTTTAATTTATTTTTTTATCTCATTTTTTTATCGTAAAACTGGACCACACACTTTTTAAAATGACTGAAATGAATTAAAATGAAGTGTTGAAATGAAATTTTCTAAAATTTTCATTCAAGAATGAAAAAAAAAAAAAATCCTATATATGAATATTCCTGAAATATAGAAATAATTAAGCCTATCTCTGACTGACAGGTTCAGCTCTCTAAGCTGATAGACGGGAGGTGCCAAATTTGAATCCAACTTGCACCTGTTGGCTAAGCCATTTGGAGATTTTTAAAGTTTTCTCCAAAATTAGCATACATACTAGCTAGCACATCTTAGAAAATCCCCTATGGGGAACATCCTACCCAGATCCAGACTCATAACACAGATAATTGACCTTACGTCTCTTCTTTACTTCTTACAATTCTCTGCCCAACAGACAAATCCTATGTTATTCTATTCTATTCTATTGAGAAATTTCTTTTTACAATAATTACTTATTATGTATGTATTTTCTTTAAAATCTGTTTTCACATTCAGAAAATTTACAACTGTTAAATTTGTTCTTGTTTTCAAAAAAAATATTTAAAAAATTTTCAATATTTCTTTTTGTCTTTTTCAATATTTCTTTTATAAAGTGCAAAAAATTCATTTAGTTAATTTTTCATATTTTTTAACCCAAAACAAAGTATTTACAGCTTAAAATATCAATTTCTGGAAAATAAGAACCAATTAAAGATAGTGAATTTTTTGAATGGAAAAATAAAATTTTAAAAAGTACATTAGGTGCTGACTAATTCTCATAAATTTTTTTCCATAGAATAACATGGGTTTTGACTTTGACTGCCAATGACAATAGACACAGTGCCCCCTTTACTTCTACATTACCACTACACAATAAATACACAAGGATTAAAAAAGAAAAAAAAAAAAAAAAAAAATTGAAAAGAATAAAAAGAAAAAAAAAAAAAAAAAAATTGAAAAGAATAAAAAGAAAAAAAAAAGGAATACACTGTATGAATTACTTCCAAAGAAGTTGCTTTATATTTTCTTTCGTGTAATTTTTTTTTTTTTCAATAGCAAGTGCCCAGTATTCATCTCTTTTGTTTTAAACTATTTTTACTTCCCCAATCATTGGATAAGCTGACTTCTTTAAATAAAGTCAGATATATATATATTTTTTTTTTCGTTTTTAAGTGTCCAATTTTAAAATGTTTTCTAAGCTATAGTAGACTTGGACTGGATTACACACACATTGTGATGTTAAAAACATCACTTCTTTTTAAATATTAAATAAGATCGTTTTCTGCACTTAAATGCATTGTTTCTCTCAGCTGGCTCAACTCACCCTGTTGTGTTTGCTTTACTGCAACACACACACAGGAGAAAAATTGGTTCTTCTTTCCTAGTGGTGATGTCATATCACACCATGCTGAGAACCAATAGGGTGATGGTTCTGACTCCACCTTCTGTTATTCCGGCAGTTTTAAATTTAGTTGGGTTTCAGCAGCTCTCAAGAGAAGAACATGGGGTGAGAAAGATTTGTTTTGCTTCTGTTTTAAAATAATGACCATTTTATCATTTGGAGAGAGAGTGCCTACTTATTAATAATAAATATATATATATTAGTTTATATGAATACTTATTCAAATTTTAAAAATCATTAATTTTTATATCCTACTTAATTTGGAATTACTAGTGTGGTTTGGAAAATAAAATTGATTAATTTTGATGCAGCAGATTATTTTTCTTACAAACATTATTTTTGTATGCATTTTTCTTTTTACAGCATTCTAGCCAATAAGTAAATTGATTCCTCTTTTCTCTTATGTAAATAAAATTATTTGGATATATATATTTGACCTTTTGACCCAAAGAATAAAAAGGGTTAGTGGCCAGAACGCAATGTACGCCATGAGGTTCTTTGATCCTCACTAAGTAACTTCTGTGCTATGAAAATTAAAAATATTAATAAAATTAATTTAAAATATGGAAACATAAAAAGTAAATGAATTATTTACATCACATTTGGTGCCGGTTGTGTCAAATTGTGATCAGATGGGAAAAGATTGAGAAATAAAAGGAAAATGAAAGGAATACTTGATTATTGTTCTTAAGAATAAATGATACTGTAGAGATTGTTTATTTTGAATAAGTTATTTTATTTTTATTGCTAGAATTACTGAAATTATTTTTAAAGTCATACATAACCAATAACATTTTTTTTTGTGATTGAATATATACCAAGTGACCTATAAGACAATTCCCTGTTTCAAAAATTGTGATATGCTGGAACTTTGTACAAATGAAAATTTTTTTTTGGTTCAATATATTTTGAATAACTGATTAAATAAATAATAGTCAACAGAACTTTGTATTGTTGGCTTAAAAAAAAAAAAAAAAAAAAAAAAAATTGTAGGTATCTCTCTCTCTCCTCAACTACGTAAATTTATTATATGCAAATAGCCATCAACACATGTAAAAATCAAGAAATTTAAATAACAAGCTTCATACATCTGTGTTGTTTTTTTAAACCAATATACTAGTTTCATATATATACAAAAAATAATGGCTTCTAACAAAGGATTGACAAGAGGTTTACCATTCAAAACTTTAGTAACGCCATTTTCTGGAGACCCTCATTTATTGGATTTTTTTATTGAACAAGTGAAATTTAAAATTGAGAACAGCAAATGGGAAGAATCCCATGCTTTGGCTTTTGTGAAATCAAAATTGGCAGATACTGCTCTTAAGTTTTATGTCTCCTCCCCAGCTTGCCAAAAATACAAAAGAGTTATTTAATATATTTAAGAAATATTTTAAGGTAGAGTCGGCAACTGCAATAGCACAACAATTTAATGAATTTAAGTTTGAGTCCGATGTCAATATTAATATTTTTGCTAATAAGCTTGAAAATTTAGTGAGAAAACGATTTCCTGATATGGAAGAAAAAGCCCTTGAACAATTACTAATCGCAAAATTCAATGATCTCATTCCGCCCCACTTTAGAATTCATCTACTATCACAAAAAGCCACAACCTTTTATCAGATGGTGGAATGTCTCGAAAAATTCCAGGAAATTTATAACTTGCAAGTAAACCCTGTCTTACCAGGAACATCTTTTGCTACTATTCAGAACTTCAATCATAAAATAGATAGTGAAGTGATAGGTACAAACTCAGAAAACAATTTGACTAAGATTAACAATTCATCTTATAGCAAGCGGCCATACAATAAATTTCCACAAAATAAAGGTTCGCACACGATTCAATGCCAATGGTGTGAAAGACCTGGACATTCTGCTCAGAGGTGCTTTGCACTCAGAAAATTACAAAATAATAAGTTTTCTCACAGATATCGTAATGGGCAAACTTTCTCTAGACCTTATAGAGACATGTCACGGAGAGCCAGGGCCCCTAAAACATTTAAATCCAACTCCCCTCAAACCAAAAGTAGTCATTCACAATGACTAGAAGTGGAGAATGGTAGAAGTGACACTAAACTCCTAAATACAAAGAGTTCCTCATATAGGTCAGGTTTGAATAAAGTCAATTACCATAACAACTTTTCACAGACTAACTCAACATATTCTAATCTACCTAATAATTTTTTTGTAAATAACAATGAAATCATTCTGAGATCTCCAGACACACAGGCAAAGTTCCCTTTGTCATTAGAACGCAAAGTCAAATCTGTTGCGATACAGACAACATCTCCTGTACTGGTAACGTCCCCGAGTGTGGAGGAAAATGGAGACTGCATATTAGTTAATTCACTGGAATTCTTGTTACACACAGACAATGATCTGCCCAATCTCCCCATCATACAATTACTGTTAAGCAAAACATTAGAGAATTTTCTTCTCGACTCAGGAGCTTCTGTGTCATTACTCTCAAAACATTACTTCTTACAAAATCAAAACAAATTATATTACAAAAGAATTGCTTCAAGAGTCAAGATATCTACAGTAAACTCTATAGTCCAATGTGACGGATGTGTTTGCATTTCCTTTAAAATAGGGAAAACTTTTTACAAACACACCTTTTTTCTTATTGAAATACCAACTGAATCTAAATTTATTGGTATACTTGGCTTTGATTTTTTAAAGTCCCATCACGTAGTTATCAATTTACACAATAACAAAATACAAATTAATGAAAATGCTTTAGATATTCTAGACACTGTACCCTCTTGCTATCATCTGAATCTGATATGAATCGGGCATCACATAAGACAGCTACTCATATGGATTTTCCCCAAACTGGATATAAAAAATCTAAAATTGATGTTCATAAAGAGAACTTACCCTCTTATCAAAAATGTTGGCTTACCCAGAAGATTATGATTGATCCACAGGATACTATATATGTGCCTGTGCGGTCCACGCTTATTCCAGAAAATCAGTTAGTAATGTTTACATCGTCTAACAAGCATTGTCCACTTGTGTCCTATCCTTCTCTTATGGAGGTACAACATATCAAGGAAAATTCTACTAAACAAGAATTAATTCAATTTTTTATTCCTATGTATAATAATTCGAGCAAGAAACTGCATATAAATAAAAATACCGTTTGCGGATACATTTCAGAGATAGATAAAATAGAAGAAAATTCCTTGGATCTTGCAACAAATACACCTGATCACATGTGTAATCTAATTAAGGCTACACCAGAAGTTTTATCCTTAAGACAGAAAGAATTTAATGTAAATAATTTTTCTATTCAGCATTTAAAACCTACAGAAAGGGTAATAATGCAAGATATTCTTCAGAAATTTAACTCTGTATTTTCATGTTCACTAAAGTCGATTGGACACACCGATCATATCACTCCACATATAAAATTCATTTCAGATATTCCCTTAAAAACTTACCCTTTTCCTATTCCACAAGCTATTCAAGAAGAGGCAAAAGATCAACTTGACAAATTACTGGATGCAGGGATCATTGAGAGAAATATCTCTGAATGGGCATGCCCAATGCTTATGGTTAAAAAGAAAGCTGTGTCTAAGGAGGATAAACCTTCCTTTAGATTGGCCCTAGATTTAAGGTTAATCAACTCTATGATTCGATGCTCCACTTATCCTCTTCCAAGAATTGATACGATAATAAATAACATCTCAAAATTTAAATATTTTACAACATTAGACTTTCCCTCAGCGTATCATCAAATTTCATTACCTAAAGAATACAGACGACGTCTCTCATTTACTACACAATGGGGAACTTATTCATTTAAAAGATTAATGTTTGGGCTGAGATCAGCCGCATCAACATTCCAAATGCTTATTGACACAATTATACAAGAGTGCAATTGTTCAGGCATATATGCTTACCAGGATGACATTATTATAGGAAGTGACTCTTTCCAGGAAACAACAGAAAAATTACAAACACTTTTAGCTACTCTACAAAAGTACAATCTGACATTGTCTCCAAAGAAATGTAAATTCCATCAGTCATCTATTGAATATCTCGGTTTCAGCATCCAAAATCAGAAAATACATCCTATTTCTTCCAACATTACAAAAATTACTCAATTTCCTATCCCAGCAACCAGAAAACAACTAAAAAGATTTATAGGATTGTGTGGATTCTACAGAAAACTCATTCCCTGCTACTCGCGATTAATTGATCCTTTGATAAAATTAACATCTCCGAAAACTACATTTAAATGGACAGAGGAACATGCTGAAGTCTTTAAACAAATACAGAAAGTTTTTTTCTCTAAACCTTTTCTTTCTTTACCCGATTGGTCAAAACAATTTTTTCTTAATACAGATGCTAGCAAAATTGCAATTTCAGGGGTTCTTCTACAAGAAAAGGAAGGCATTCTGCTTCCGGTTAGTTACTTTAGTAAAACACTATCTAAATCAGAACAGCGATATTCAGCCATCAAGCTTGAGCTGATGGCCATAGCTAAGTCAGTCAGTGAATTTAAATTTTTCCTTTTCAACCGACCTTTCACCATTCTCAGCGATAGCAGACCACTCGAACACTATAAGAAAATTTCCTCTCCTGCTGATCTAACTACTAAATGGCTAATTGAATTATCAAACTATCAATACACATTCAGATATGTAAAAGGTAAAACAAATGTTTTGGCAGACTATTTTTCAAGAGAAGACTTTTCTGCATACACTCAAGATCTTAACTCAAACCCAGAATTAATTAAAGAGGCTAACAATTTACCCATTTCTTCAGCTTCTCCAACAATTGAACTCCATCATTTCAATGTCACACAAAAATCTGATAAGTCACTCACCTCATCAGAGCCTCATCGTTCTTCTTTACCTCAGTTGTTAAGCAACGATGCTGCTCTACTCAGTCGTTCCTTAAACAGCTCTGACGCAGATAATCTTATGATGGAAATCTCGGAAGAATGTTTTTTTAAAGAGCAAAGAGAAGATGACTTTCTGCTAAAAATTATTGTCGATATCACTTCGGAGAAACCTTCTCCTAAATATAAAAATTATTTTGTCCATCCGGACACAGGTCTGTTAATGATCAAACGAAAGTTTCACCAGCCTGAAAACTCTCCAAAAACAAAAATTGTAGTACCACAGAAGTTAAAACCTAAAGTATTAAAAATTTGTCACATGCCTCACTTTGGAATTAGAAATACATACAGAAGAATACTTAAACACTTTTATTGGACAGGATTATTTGAAGATGTGAAAAACTTTGTTCTGTCCTGTACATTATGTATTCAATATAAACCGCACAGAATTCCACCTGCTCCCTGCTCCACTGCAGGAAATGTTTGTTCCTTCTGCGCCGAGTATGTTAGTTTCCATGGACTTTTTGGGTCCTTTCTCTAATGGCTTCCATGTGTTAACATTCTTCGATCATTTTTCTAAACATATTGAATTGGTACCAGTAAAAAATGCAACAGCACAAGCTGTAGTTAAAGCCATTACGGGATACATTACTACCTTTGGTCGACCCTCTGCGATACTCTCAGACTTAGGCCCACAGTTCACAGCAAACATCTTTAACAACTTGGCACAGACATTGAAAATTACAATCTCCCATTCATCATCAGGACACCCGCAAACACAAGGCTCATCAGAAAGAATTAATACCAGCATTAAATCCTCAATTTCCACTCTTACCAAGGAAGGATTTGATTTTCATCAGGCTTTGATGATACACAAGAACCTGTATAACACCACCGTTCATTCTTCAACTGGATATTCTCCAGCCTTTCTGCATTTTGGCAGGTCAATAACAAGCATCTTTGACTTGTTTGAAGCTCCTCAGTTAGAAACACTGGAATTTCCATATGAATACCATAAATACATGGAATCAATGAAACAGATCTTTAGGCAAGTGCATCATAACATGAAGTTTTACCAAAACCAACGTAATACTAGACAACATAAAAAAGCAGTTCTCCGGAAATTCAAAGAAAATGATATGGTCTTTATAAAAACCAAAGATACATTTAAACCAAGATTCATAGGCCCATATTCAGTTCAAAAAGTAATATCTGATGTGTTACTCTCCGTCAGAGAATTCGAAAATGAAGGGGCTGAACCATTCACTATTAACATAGACCGTGTCATCCTGGCGCATAAAAGAAAGCAACATCTCATTCCACAAACAATTCTGACAGGTCAACCAGCTGGGATTGTTCAACCGCAGTCTCATTATGATCTCAGACCAAGATGCAAAACTTAATTTTTGTTTTTTGTTTCCATTTTCACAAATGTTCTTTTAACATGTTTTTTTTTTAAAGTTTTTTTTTAGGGGACTTGATAAGCAATTCATTCACCAAAGTTGCCTGTTGTAAACAAGTATGAGTTGGTACAGGTATATTTGATAAGTTGTATTTTGTATATTGTCCTATTATATATTGTGTAGTTATATATATATATATTTTTTTTCTCCTGTGGCAAATGTTGAATATCTACAAAAACTTAGTTAAGTGTGTATTGTAGTTAATATGAATATAAATCTTCTGTTATGCTGATTTATTTTATATATTGTCTTATTTGTTAAATTTGATAACTATACTAGAATTATTTACTGCTCAAAATGTACAGTATGTGTGTGTTATATGTATCGGAAACTTGCATATTTATATGTGTATACATAATTTTTCTTCTTTCTTTTCATATATTAATTCCTACACATTGTCATGTTTATAAATATATTGGGTTATTAAATACAATTTCTGGAAGCTTCCACACCATTTTCACAGACACAGACATCACTTATACAACACAAGTATACACTACATCCACACTATTACACAATCAAATTAATACACAATCCACACATGATATGTATATAAATGTGTATAATGTTTGATAAAATTTTTTGTTTATTGTGATTATTGACATTACAGTTTTGTTTTGGTTATATCTGATAGTATGTTTATTTGAGTATTATTTGACGTTTATATTAAGTGCATTTTTGATTTTGTTTAGTAATCTAACTTGGTGGCCTCAGTAGCCACTCACATTTATTATTTCCATTTATAATATGTATATTCTTTAAATAATAATAATAATAATAATGGTAATGATTAAATTTAAAAAAAAAATCTTATTCGAATATTATACTCGAGTACTTGGAATGCCTTTTCCGTAATGTAATATTTATCTGTAAGATTATTTTGACATTTGTATTGATACTTATTTTGATTTTTTTTTTCTCCTTCATAATAATGCTTCAAGAGGTCATCTGTAAATATTTTATACTGAAATACAATAACTGATTTTGTTTTATCATAATGCGTGTATTTAATATCAAGATTATTGGTTAAATATTTTTGTTGAAATTGTACATCCACTAAAATTCTTTTGCCATGTCATGCATTTTTTTTATTCGCTCTAACTAATTATTTTTACAAATTTATAGGAAAGAAATTTTGCAGCACTTTGTATGATTTTCAATATTTCTGTTTATAATACTATTTTTTTTTAAAAGGTATCAATATTTTTTTTACTCATGTCACTTGTTGATAAAAGCTGTGTCTGTTTGCATTTATAGATATATTTTATTAGTTGTCAATATCCTAATAAATATTGTTAGATATGTCACTGACCACTTTTGTATCAATAAAATCTTTTATTTGAGAATGTCTGTAACCACAGTGCTGAAATAGTATTGTTTTTGATGAAATGGTGTATTCCTCGCCTATTTTGGTAGAATTGATCACCTACCAGGGTAGGCGTTGATATTAGGTTGTTTGTCGGAATTTTATTGTTTCAGCTTTACTTATCGATTTTGTATTGTGTTTGGTTCAGATTTTGTGTCACATGTACATTGTTCTCAAAATTTCCAAATTTTTTTATCAAGTGCATGTTATTAAGAGTATTGTAAGACCTTTCAGTTGCTTAAAAATTTGCTTTGTTACATTCATGCCTTTAATGGCCGTTCCTACAATATTATGTAGTCAATATGGATATTTTTTTTTCACATGTAAGTAAAAAAAAAAAAAAAAAAAATTGTAATCCTTCATGTAAATGTAGGTATGCACTCTCCATTCACATTTTTAGTCTTCCAAATTTTTTTAATGGTCGTTAGGGGTAATGTGATGTTAAAAACATCACTTCTTTTTAAATATTAAATAAGATCGTTTTCTGCACTTAAATGCATTGTTTCTCTCAGCTGGCTCAACTCACCCTGTTGTGTTTGCTTTACTGCAACACACACACAGGAGAAAAATTGGTTCTTCTTTCCTAGTGGTGATGTCATATCACACCATGCTGAGAACCAATAGGGTGATGGTTCTGACTCCACCTTCTGTTATTCCGGCAGTTTTAAATTTAGTTGGGTTTCAGCAGCTCTCAAGAGAAGAACATGGGGTGAGAAAGATTTGTTTTGCTTCTGTTTTAAAATAATGACCATTTTATCATTTGGAGAGAGAGTGCCTACTTATTAATAATAAATATATATATATTAGTTTATATGAATACTTATTCAAATTTTAAAAATCATTAATTTTTATATCCTACTTAATTTGGAATTACTAGTGTGGTTTGGAAAATAAAATTGATTAATTTTGATGCAGCAGATTAGTTTTCTTACAAACATTATTTTTGTATGCATTTTTCTTTTTACAGCATTCTAGCCAATAAGTAAATTGATTCCTCTTTTCTCTTATGTAAATAAAATTATTTGGATATATATATTTGACCTTTTGACCCAAAGAATAAAAAGGGTTAGTGGCCAGAACGCAATGTAAGCCATTAGGTTCTTTGATCCTCACTAAGTAACTTCTGTTGCTATGAAAATTAAAAATATTAATAAAATTAATTTAAAATATGGAAACATAAAAAGTAAATGAATTATTTACATCACACACATCATAGCAAAATTAAGTGACAAGTGGTAACAAATTGCTTTTCAGTGAAATATGGTGATAACTTTGTTATTAAAAGATTACCTTTCTTAATTTTTAAATGCCCTTTGTCATATCACAAATCAAAATTTTAAATTTTTTCTCTCGTACATTTCATAAATTAAAATTTTGTCCTAAACAGAATTTAATTTTGGACAAGAGGCCTAATTTTACCCTTTGACATCATACTACTTTTTAAAACTTGAATTGCTTTTAACCTTGGGTAATTTTTATTATAATTTTTATTTTTTTTTTTTTTGGATAAAAATATTTTGTGCACAGAATGCTTTATTTTTCTTTTTTCTATATATTAAAGAACAATTTATTTTCCCTTGCGGCAACTGTGACACTATCTATCCAATCACTTATGAGCTATGACATCAAAATATTAATTTCTTTGAAGGTCTTTTATAATTATTATTATTTTATCTATCTCTCCCTATATATATAAACACAAAATACTACTGACTCATTCATTGTTTAATTGATTCATCTATGAACACTGAGTCCAAACTACTTATGTTAAAACACATGCCGTTTGGAGAGTAGGGTTCCATTTATGATACAGGGGCTCACTAAGAATGGATTTAATAAAATTTAACCCTTAAAGGGTTGTAAGAGGGGTGTCAAAGTTTTGTAATCTTTTCTCTGTATGCCTGCAGTGGTTTCTGACAGAAGCTTGAAATTTAACAATAAGGATCCACATAGGCCCTAATTAAGATAAAAGATGAGGATCTTCTGAAATTTAACCCTGAAAGAGGTGAAAAGGAGTTTTAGCAGTTCTACCTGTTATTCACACATAAAAAGTCACAGTTTCCTGTAGAAGGTTGAAATTTAACAAAATGTCTCCGTTAAGGCCCTAATTAAGGTAAAAGATGAGGATCTTCTGTGAAATTTAACACTTAATGGGTGAAAGGGGTGACAAGCATTTCTATTTGTCCTTTGCATATGGAAAATCACAGTGGTTCCCTACAAAAACTCACAGCAGATTTGAGCAAGGCTTGGTCTCCATCAGAACTCAAAATAAATAATCTCTTGCTAATGGGTCAAATTAACTGGCTTTTCTTACATTTTTTCATTTTAAATTATTTTCCTCATCAGGGTTCATACTCAAATATGGGAAAAAAATTCCCTGAGTTCCCAGACAATTTTCAAGAAAATATTAGCAACATATTACAAGAAACGCTCCTCTAGACAGGACAAAATACAGCTACTTCCACTGTATGATGTCATATTACTACCGATCATGATAGAAATTCAGGTAGAAATCATTGTTAACATGGGTATTTTCACAATACTTAATCATTTAAATTTTGATATGAAGCTAAACAAGAAAAACATAACTTGAGAGAAAAAAAAAAAAAGGTTGTTTTTCCAGGATTTATAACTGATTTTCCCTGACTTTTAATGAAAATGTTTATTTTCCCTGACTTTTTTTTAACAAATTTCAAATTCTCTGAGTATTCCCTGTTTTCCAGGAGGAGTACGAACCCTGCTCATATATAGAGAACAGGAACTGTTCTTTTTTTTTTTTTTTTTTTAAGATAATTTAAAACAGAAAGATAATTTACATTAAAAAAAATATTATGTTTTTGTCTTGAATTGATGGATGAACTTGAATTTTGGATAAACAATTAATTTATTTTTTTTTAATTGTGTGTGTATGTGAGATCTGTAACAAATTATTTTAATTTGATGCTAAATAAATAAATAAAAGTTTTCATTTAATCTATATTGTCTGAAAGAAATAGGTCTCTCACCCTAAAAAAATATAAATATACCAACCTTTTCAAAATAAAAGACAAAAAATTCAAATAATATTCCCTGGATGATAATAAGTCTTTTGCTGATTTAGCGAGTTCATTGAGAATTTCAGGTAAATCATCTAATAATGATAACAACTCTTTTTTTATATTTTTTCCCTAAAAAATAAAAAAGAACTACATTAATGATATACATGTTAAGTTAGGTAAAAAAATTAGCAACGCTAAAAGCTTCTTAAAATTATATGTTATAAAATTTTCTACAATAAAAAATAATAATTCATATATTCTACTAATTAATATAAATAATTTATTAAATAAAAAGTCCATATTTATATATTAAATTGGAGCAAAAACTTTACTTAAGATTATAATTAAACTCCTACTTTGCTTACTTCGTAGTCCATTCGAGCAAGCACATGGTCATTTTCAGGGAACATCTGTCGTGATCCACTTCTTTCTTCTTTCATTTTCCTTGAGCATGGCGCACCATCTCTCGTTTAAATACTCACTAGCTTGTCAATCATTACAACTATGCTTGTTAGCCATTATTTTGTGCATTATTGCATATTTGTGACGATTATAGTTCGCTAGTTTTTTAACGTTCCGAAAATCGATTTTTATATTTTGTTCGTGATTTGTTTTAGTTAATGCGGTTGTTATTTTATCATATTTAATATAATTTTTATGTTCATTGATTCTATTACTGATTTTCCTTTTGGTCATGCTGATACAGTATCCTGAGTCATTATTTTCTTTCTTATCTTTACGATCTTTATCATTACGGAATCCGTAATGATAAAGACCCAATTGACCGCTGCGAGCTGCAGGCATTTATGAGATAAAATTTAAGAAAGAAAATAATGACTCAGGATACTATATCGGCATGACCAAAAGGAAAATGAGTAATAGAATCAATGAACATAAAAATGGTATTAAATATGATAAAATAATAACCACATTAACCAAAACAAATCACGAACAAAATAGAAAAATCGATTTTCAGAACGTTAAAAATCTAGTGAACTATAATAGCCATAAATATGCAATAATGTGTGAAACAATCAAAATAATGGTCAATGAGCATAGTTGTAATGATCGACAAGCCAACGAGTATTTAGACGACAGATGGTATGCTATGCTCAAGGAAAATGAAGGAAGAAAGAAGTGTATCATGACAGATATTCCCTGAAGATGACGGGGCACTCAGTCGAATGGACTACGGAGTAAACAAAGTAGGCATTTAATTAAATTCATATTTTAATACTTAAAAAATTCATATTTTAATACTTTATGTCACAAAGTTTGTTGTCTTTGAATTAGCATCTCCTCTATTCTCCTATTGAGATCGCAGAGTAAAAAAAAAAAAAACTCTTCTAACAAAAGAGTACAAAACCCTTAAATATTATAATTTATGTATAATCGTGCAACTGTTGCTTATTTTCCATGTTATATACACCTCATTTTAAAAATTTAATATTTACAGCTAAAAAAAAAAAAAATAAATAAAGACTCTACTAACACTACATTTATTATGTAGCAATTTTACCTTAATTGATCGTGGAAACAAGCTACAGAAGATTATAATGTAAATAAAGTAATAAAAGAGTCAGGAAAAAGACGGAATTATACCATTTATGATTTAATACCTAAAATATCATATAAAAAAAAAAAAAAAAAAAAAATGTTTATTATAGAAACTACATGAAGACTTGAGTGATAATAAATTTTACTGATAATTTATTTGAATGAGTGGTGTTAATTCCATATATTAAAGAAATATCAAATGTCAGTAATTTATAATAAGTTCATTAAATTAAATCTTTCACCTTTCAAATTATTTCATTAATATAAATAGCATATAATGGCAATGAAAACATGAGCAATCTTTTTCGGTCAAAAGCATGGGAAAATATGATTGCCATGTTAAAATAAAAGTTATCAGAACATATTCAATGGATATAGTATCACTATAAGAATAAATGATGGAATTTTTTATTTTACTGAACATCCATAGTGCAAGATTTACAAAACAAATTTTCAAGCCATACTACACACTGTTCATTAAGACTTACTACAAATTTACAATTTAAAAAACAGATATTATATTTAATTAAATATATATATATATATATATATTTGTTATGAACAAATTTATAATTATTCTTATGTCCTCTTTCACAAATGGTAATAAACAAGATTTTCAGCATGCCTGTATTGCTGAATTAATATGCTGACCTGCATATGGATATATAAAAAAGCATGGATTAACTAAAGAGAGTTAGGAAAAAAGAAAAATCACTTTTGTTTTCTTTCCTTATTGGAAAGCCATAAAGATGGGGTAAACAGTTACTTTTCAGTAACAGGGTACTTTGTTCCACACTACCTCTGGTTACAGGTTTTAATAACTTATAATAGTTAGATTATTGCTTAACTGATATGTCGTAAGGGACCCAGTGGCAGAAACACCACGACACTGTGACATAGTTGCGGATACACACACACAAAAAAAAAGCTTGTAGAAAGTTTTTGTCTGCACTAATAAAGAAAATTAGTCTGCAACTTTCGAACACTCTTTTTATGTACTACTAAAAAAAAATTTGCCTGCAACTTTCGGACAGTCTTTGTCTGCAGTCAAAAAATTGTCTGCAATTTATGGACATTTTTCACCAGCGACAATGCGCTACCAATGTATGACATCATAGATGCTCTCTGGTAGGAACTCTAGAGCCCCTATATAGGTTCATTGGTAGGAACACACAAAACAATGCTTAACAACAGCGACCTAGGGAGCCTAAATCTCCCTTAATAGGCAGCGTTATGCATGTATTCTTTTCTCCAGTTACCTGTTACTGAGATTCTACGGGAACGTAGAAAAGTGCTAATTTCATTTAAAACTGCTCCAAAACTTCTCCTCCAATTCAAAATTTACTTATAAAAATTTCTGTATCAAAACTAAAACTAATACTTTTATTATTTATATTGTGTAGTGTCAAACATTGTTCTGTAGTAAAATTGTATTTGTGTATTGTTTCATGAGATCACCACTGTTAAGCTTTATTACATGCTCCTATATCTATTAAATTCCGTTCACAAACAACTTTTAATCCCTCATTTACCTCATTTACCTTATTTATGTTAGATCCATCACTTCCCTACATTAATAAATGAGAACGTGACAGACATCTATTGCATCAAAGATTTTTATTTTTACAGACTATAGCTGGAGTACTATCTACATTATATTTCTCTAACGTGGTCCAGTTACGATTATATTTTGTCGAAACAATACAATAGTGACAATGAAATATGTGAGGATTAAAAAAACATAAGCAATAGTTAAGCACACGGACTCAGTTCAGTGATCTAATAATTAAAAAAAAAAAAAAAAAGATATTTGTCTGATGAGATAAATTTAAAAAAAATTATTTTTAAAATTTGCATCTTTACAATCTGCAAGCGTCATTTAAAACCTAGCAATACTTTAAAGATATAAGCAAAACATGAACTTTTGCGTGATAAATTGACTAAAAAACACAACAATAAAGAGTATAATCAAAATAGGTAGTACTAAGTTTTTTTTTTTACAAAAATTATGCAAAATGAATAAATTAAAAAATAACTTAAGATGCATTGCCAACATGGTGGCAAAAATTTTAAAAATGCCATAGGGGTCCTATACTAAAGTTCTCTTGCCTGGGAAAGTATGAAAACTAGATATGAATTTTATTTTGAAATTTTCCTTTGAATGATTCTGGGTTAACTATCATTAGTGTTTCACCCCTCCCTCCTCCCCCTCCAAAAAGAAAAAAAAAAAAAAAAAAAAAAAAAAACTAATAATAATTTGGTTTAAGACGCTGACAAATAACTCTATTTTCAGTTTCAGTGACCACTTGCCATGACATCTAGAGTGAACCTAGAATAATTGGTAAAAATTAAAAGAAAATAATCAACATGGAACAAAATGAGTAATGAGGTTTTAAAGGGAAGTATTAATATATCTGTACTGAAAGATTGTTTTTTTTGAAAAAAAGTGGAAAAAAAGGGGGCAAAAAAATGGAACTAATGGCGGTCTGTCCGCCTAGAATTAACACCTGCGAATCATTCTGCCGAGTATTTTTGATGATGGCACCGACTGGTTGCCGAAATATATAATGGACTCTGATATAGTAAGGATTTAAAGTGAGGTAAAATAATGATTTATATTTCAATGTCTTTGAAAAGTGCTGTTTTACTGAAGAGAATTTTTTTTAATTATGCAGCAACTTTTCAATCTTATAAAATTTTCTACATCCATTGTGGAATTATCATCCTTTGAAGCATCCTCAGTAACACACCTCAACACATTTTCTTGTCTGAAATTATTTACTTGTTTTTCAATTTTATTCATTTCTCTTTCAATTACATCTACTTCTTTTTCAGTATTATTAACTGGGGGAGCCACAAATTTTTCGAGCAAAATCTGCCCAACACTTCTTTTATCACCAGAAGAGCTTTGTTTATGTTTACTGCGAAGGTGCATATCTTTTCAAGCAGGTCTTCATTGCAAAAACGACATTTAATTTTCAGCTTTGCAGTGACAAAGTTTTATTGTCCGTGAAATGGCCGTATTTTATGAATCTAGTGGAAACGGAATAAAGTACATCGCTTAACACAATACCCAGGCTGGAAGTTCGTATATCCTTTTAAAAAAGAGTGCCACTTGACAAAAATAACAGCAGTCATTTCCAAAAAAAAAAGTGTTTTTTATTTTTATGCTAAAGACATAAACAATCAAGTAAGCACATACACGGTTCTCTTAAAAATTCTATAGACCAGAGAGAGAGGGAGAGCAAACGAGGGCAGTTGTTTCTTTAGTACAAAAGAGATATTCACAGTCTGAAAGCAAAAGGTGTACTGAATTGCATTCGCCACTTCAAACCCGAAATTAATAAACTAATGCCAAATAAAGCGCCAAAAGAATGTTCTAATTGGTTAATTCAAAAATTTAATCTGTTATTCAAAAGACAAAGACAAGCTTTGCAACATAAATTATCCCAAAGGTAATTAGTTTTTTATTGGCGCCAGGAATATATCATTAAGAATTTATTTGTTCTTTTTTATTCCAGCATCTGTTGACGCCAATGAGACTGCAATAATTCATTATGATAGCACAAATCACTGGATTTGAAATACATTTCGCACTTTTGTTTATATTAGAAAGTAATTTAGACAAATAAATTATTTTCTATCTATGATTAAATGAGATATTGAAACAAAACATTGTTGAAAAGGGGGAAATGTATCTATTTACAAATGAATAAGTCCCTTAGTAAAAAATACAAAATAAATTAAATAGAGATTGACTTTTATAATAGAATGAATTGATTTCAGAGGATATTACAGAATAAAATGTTCTTTTTTATTGGAATAAATTAAATTAAATTTGTTAAAAGAATTAATTTTATAATTATTCTTAATAAATTGACTTTTTTTTATTTAAAATTATAAACTGAATTATTTAGAAAGGAAATAAATATTTAAAAGAACATATGTGTGAACTTGTTCTCACATTTGCACTTGGATATTTTTGGGACATTTTGAACAATAAAATTTGCTTGATACTATGTTTTTTTTCTGACTGCAGACAGAATCATGCAAGACAATGCAATAGCGAAGCTATTGTAATAAATTGGTAACTGAATCTACATAGAGCAAGTTCAAATAAAATTTTGCGAATGGTCTTGAAAAAGACTGTTTTATAAAAATATTTTTAAAGTACAAGGAAACAGGGAAAACAACACAGTGAAAGGCAAAAAGCTAACCGCACTAGTGCAGCACAATGCCACATGGCCAGATAAACAGGCTCTCACTCATGTGATTCTTCTCACATGCTTTCTTCCTCTCTCCCCTTGTCTGAAATACACTCGCTCTAGCTCAGAGGAGAAACGAGAGAAAACAGCAATGCCGAGATTCACGCTCCTTGGTTTCTGCAGACAGAGACAAGATGCATCTTTTGGCAGCGCCAATCTTTGTCTGTAGAAACGAAGGCTGTCATGGTTTAGAGCGTAAATCTGCGATTCCAGAATTGAGATTTCGCTACACAACTTTTTTTTTTTTTTAATTAAAGAAATTCGTAAAAAAATGTCAAAACTGTCTGCAAACTTCGAAAATTTTCTGCAAACGGCATTTGGTCTATATTCTCTGAATCTGTCTACACATAATTTTGTGAATCTAAATTCAGTGTAAAAATAAAGTTCTGAACTTTTCGGCTAAGGTCCTCTTTTTGTAAAATTGTAAAAAATTTAATTTTGAAAAAAAAAAAAAAAAAAAAAAAAAAAAAAATTACATTTGAGCATTTATTTTAGATAATGACGGTTCATTTTTATAGAGCTAAACTGACTCATATGCATAGAAACCTTTTATAAATTAGAAATTGAATGTCAGCTTAGTTTTCAAAATGAAACAGATTTATCAAAGGTCTTTTTTTAAGGGAAAAAATTTTTGTGAAGGTTCCTTTTTTAGGATAAATAATTTTGTGAAGAGTCCTTTTTTAGGATAAGTAATTTTGTGAAGGGTCCTATTTTAAGATATAAAATTTTGTGAAAGGTCCTTTAACGAACCCTGATTTTCCTTTGGACAGACTCCTGATATATGTATGCATGAATAGTGTTTCAGAAAATTTGATGTGAAGTTCAGAAAACTTTGCTTCAGAATCACCCCTACACTATCCTTAGAAAGCCAAAGTGCAGAGTGCGGTTGAGTTAGAAGGAAGAATGAATGGAAAAAAAAACTATAAATTAAACCTATTAAAAGAAAGACGGAGTGACGTTATCAACATCACATGAATTAAGGGCAAGAATCCTAAAACACTTTTTCACACAGAACTAATTATCATATAAAACTCTTCCGAAGCCCAATTTTAATTGTTTAACATAAGTTTAAATAACAGTACTCGTTATCTTCAGGGCCGAAACTAGAGGGGGCGAGCGGGGCATTTGCCCCGGGCGTCAAATGGAGAAGGGCGCCGAAAAAGGCTGGTTTGTTGCCTTATTTACACATTAAAAAAAAAAAAAAAAAAAAAAAAAAATCAAAGTTTAAAAAAAAAAGGAAGAAGGAAAAGAAAAAGAATAAAAAAGTCAAATTCTTTTAGTCAGAGAAAATTTACAAGGAAAAGTAAAATATTCTCGCAATCGAAGAAGAGTAATTTACAAGTGGTCCCTGACTTTCAGCCAAGGTTTTTAAAAAGTAAATGGTTGGAAAATACGTAGTATATCTGATTGAACTTCAGAAGGCTCTTTAGAAATTATGATTCATAAGGAAGCAAAAATTTTTTTATTTTTTTTTGCTCAGGGCGTCGTCAAGACTATTAAAAGTGAAACTATTAAAATATTCAAATAACTATGTCAAAATAAAGCCATAATATTATAAAACAATCCAGAGCACTATAAATAAAAGGGCAAAAAGAATGCAAAATAACTAGTTAATAATTCAGTTAGGAGCTATCATTCACAAGGCTCAGCAAGTCCCTATCAAAGTACTATGACAACTAAAGCCACCACTACCTCCTAACATGTATAATTATAAATATTACAATGAAATAAAATGTCTGTACTTTTACTATACTTTTTACTTCCTTATTCAAAGCATAAGGAAGTATTGTGAAACCAATTTGCGAAATGGATTTTGTGTATCGCATAGCTCATAAACGAATAGTCATAGAGAGTTGCAAATTTATATTTGGAATTGTTATTTACCAATTTTGGTCTTGACATGAACTCCCACTTTTGTGATATCTACAAATTTATGCGATTTTTTGTGACGTCTGTGTGTATGTGTATCTCGTATAACTCAAAAACGATTAGACATAGAATGTTACAATTTCACATCTAAGTTTGTTACAACAGTTATGCATCTCTCATTTTGGTGTTACTGTGCGCCTTTCCCTTTTGGAATATCCACGAATATTATATTCATGATGACCGAAAATACAAATTTTTTTGCAATTATATATAACTTTCCGTCATACAGATTTTAACAGAATTAATATTAGTGTGAATATTGATAATTACAAAAATTTGTTGATATTCTTGCATGTAGAAAGTAATTCGTAAAGACTTGTAGGTTCTAGATGAATGCATTTTATTTAATGAATATTCTGGAAACAGCCGAATAAAAGTCAATAATCAATGATTATTCTTGAAGCAATCGATTAAACCAGTGTTTCATATTCATGAACAGCCTACATCACAGAACAGGAATTTTACTAATTCAGAACAATGACCAAATGCTTAAAGTTCTTAGAGATGTACGCTCAGCTTGCAGTCCAAACAGAAACTGAACTCATTCAGTCTTGTTAGTGATTTATAGAATTTTCGAGATAGTTCTACTCTAGAAACTAATGAATTAACCTGGAAAATTTTACAAGTCGGTTTCTATTGAAGTTAGATCTTCTAAACTTTGGCTATCCTAAATTACACTTTCCCAACCCACTTTTTGCCAAAATTGGGTGCTAAATTGCCAAATCTTTCGCCAAGTCGCAAAATTTGCCGCTAATGCCCATTTCCGTGGAAGTGAAGAAATCTGCCATCTATTTCCCTTTTAACTGTAATACCGTGTATAAAGTAATACATAAAGAAATAGGCTCTTGTCAACAATAATTATAGTAATGACTCTTTCCTTTTTATATTCTCATTAGTAATTTGTAGAACTTTTGATGAAGTTAGTTCTGCGCAAGAAAACAGTAGATCATGCCAGCTTCCAAATTTCGGCAATATTAAGCCACTATTTTTCACCAAAATTAATGCCAGGTTGCCAACTTTGTTGCCAAAGCATTCACTCTGCGACAAGTTGTCATCTACATTGGTGGTGAATTTAGTGACATCACGAGATTAGCGATCAAATTTGACAGAAAATAGTTCAGGATTGCCAAAATCAACAAGCCCTTTCTCAGTTTTATCGAAGTTAATTTTTTCTATATATTATGCATTGTTTCTCGCAGCTAATTGTTTGTCAAAGAGTGCAAAAGTAGGCGAGCACAGGAGCGAATTCTGTTGAACTCTGAGCTATGCATTTGCCTATGAGAGATTCTGTAAAAAGCTGTAGAATATTATTTCTGAACAAACGATATTCTTATTTTGTGGTGTATATAATCCTATTACCATGAAGTTAGTGGTTTTAATAATAGTCTTCTTGGATTGGTTCCGAGAATATTCATAGACTAGAACCTGCCTTTCTATTTTATTTCCTGAAAATGATTTAAAAAAAAAAATTATCTACAAATGCCACTGTTCTGCATGAAAATCGGCCCCACCACCATTTTTGAAAATTCTTATGTAAAATAACCTCCTGAATACAATTATGACTCCCATTTTGCCCTATCACCCACTATTATTTGGGGACGCTCCCCTATTTTTATCATTTTCCTGTATTTTTATGGCTATAAATTTGATTTGAAAGGGGTGAAGGGATGGTTTTAACTGTTAAATGTCTTTTGAGGGGCTACAGAAAGGAAAAATTCTAAAACATGAAAATTTGCAGCAAGGGGAAAATTTAGGGGGAGGAGGGGGATTTGCCACTGAAATTACAAATTGCATTTTTTATATTTTATTAATCAATTATTGCTATTATTTATTATAAATTATACATTTTTTTTTTTTATTTTAAAGTATAAAATAATTCTTTTCCTTTCTCCAAATGGAATTTATGGCCATAAAACTACCAAACAGTAACAGAAAGGGCGGCGTCCCGAGAAAACGGTGGGTGATTGTGCAAAATGGGGGGTCATATTCGGATTCAGGAGATCATTTTACATGAGAATCACCAAGAATGGTATCAGGGCTCGAAAAAAAAAAATTTTTTTTTTGCAGCGCAGTGTATTTAGACAGCTAACGGTTAGTTCGTACTTGATTGATAAGTTTTTAGATACTTGTTCATATCTATTAATTTATGCATCTTAATTATATTAAAAACTTAAATATTTGTCTGTTTATTTCTCTGCAGTATAGTTGATGTAACAACTATACTATTCAAAATATCATTTTAAATTCACTCAAAATGATGATATTTTCAGTTTTAAAAGTAATTGAAAATGAAATTTACATTCACTTGATTTAGAACTGTCATTTATAAATACCATTAATTTAAGAGAGAAGAAAAACAAAGAAACTATCATTAAACCAGTAAAAATAAATAAATAAATAAAAATAATAACTGTAGCTTAATTTAAATCTTTCTCTATTATACGCTTTTCTTCTTTTTATCCCCTAAAATAATGCTTTGATTCACAACTTCAATCTTTTTTTTTCTCAAGAAATGTTATAAAGATATAAAACATTGTATGTTAAAACAAAAATCTTAATAAAAATTGGCTGGTTATAGCTCTACTTGTGCTGTACATTTTTACGCCTGGCGAAGTGTCATGCTAAGTTTTTCGACACGAAACACATGTTGCGATTCTGTTTTGTTTTGTAAACTCTGTTTTTCATAACAAGCATATAATGTATAAAGTTTGTTAAATTCCGTCCTGGAGAAGCTAAGATATATCTATAAGAATAAGAAAACGTGGCATAAAAGTGCTGCTAGTCGAGCGATATATATCAGTCAAAAACTAGACATCACCAGTTTATGTCAGAATTCAACTACACACTAGGTTTCATGGAATTCCGAACATGCAGTTCATAAATTAGCTACAGTATTTGTGTCCCATACAGACACACATCCGTTAAATATAATCATAATATATTTCAAAATCTGTAAATTTATCAAAAATTTGAATAAAATTCAATATTTACTTCTTATGAATGCAGTTGGAAATAAAATGGCCATAAAAACTTTGTAAAATTTCCTTTGTAATTTTAATTTTTGGTTGGAAGTGGTGGTGGTGGTGGGGAGGGGGGGGCGTCAAAATCTCTCCTTGCCCCGGGTGAAAAAAATCCTAGTTTCGGCCCTGGTTATCTTACCTCTTAATCTGCAACCTGTATTTATAGTATTAAATTTCAGGGTAAGAGAAAGTCGTGTGAGTGACACATCAGATTATTAATATTGTCAATGTATCTGTAACAATATTTTAAGTCCAATGAATGAAAAATGTTAATATGAAGCATAGAAAACTGTTTTCGGAAGAATATAGAGACAATTACTTTTAAAATAATGTTCTAAACAATTGAAATCTATTTCAAGTTAAAAGATAAATAAATAAAAAAGAAAATAATTACATTCTTCAATTTTTAAAACCTATCTTGAAAATTTATCTCTCTCTCAATTTTTAAGAGACATATTTCTTAAATAAAAAAATAATGGTAGGAAAAAGTTGTTTTTGTACAACACATGAAAATAAAATTTTAACCATATATCAAAAGAATAAGTAGTCTTTAAAAATGAAAGTTACCTCAATGCCAATCTGTTTACAAGCAGCAGCATAATTTTCTTTCATAGCAATTTCATTTTTAGCATATTCAGATTCTTTCTTAAGACTTTCCTGCAGAAATTGTTAAATAAAGCAGTTTTATATTATGATGTCTTTTAACAGACATATTTAAATTTTTAAAACATACACATAGCAAATTTAAGAAAATATTATGTTATACATGGTGTAATAATAAACAAAAAGTATGCTATGGCCACTACAAAACTATTCTAATGTATTTAGATAACACAGTTGTATTCTTCTTATTACAGTGAATATTTGATATAAATTTGGTCTGTTTTTAGTTTTTTACACAACAGAATCTGAAGTGTCAGAATATCACTACAATGTCTGTTCTAATTCAAGAACAAATATTAAAAGGAAGGTCAAACTTGGTATTTTAACCCTTTGCCTGCCCTTCTCAATTTCACTTCTCTGGTAAATGTTACCAAATTTATGGACGTTTTTTTTTTTTAATATCCACCGCTAAATTTGAACTGTAATGGTTGCCTAATCACTTCGAAGGTTATTTATCGATTAATTACATCAAATATTACTCCTCAAAATTATTGGTGATACTTGAATAAATGAGTCCTAAATTTGGCAACGCTGTTTAGTGTTGACCTTAATTTGGTCTATTTTTAGTTTTTTACACAACAGAATCTGAAGTGTCAGAATATCACTACAATGTCTGTTCTTCTAATTCAAGAACAAATATTAGAAGGAAGGTCAAACTTGGTATTTTAACCCTTTGCCTGCCCTTCTTAATTTCACTTCTCTGGTTAATGTTATGAAATTTATGGACTTTTTTTTTAAACATCCACCACTAAATTTGAACTGTAATGGTTGCCTAATCACTTTGAAGGTTATTTATCGATTAAGTACATCAAATATCACTCCTCAAAATTATTGGTGATAGTTGAATAAATGAGTCTCTAAATTTGGCAACGCTGTTTAGTGTTGACCTTAACACTGCCCTATAGTGTTAAGGTTGGTAAAGGATTAAATTTGTATCATATGGGGATACTACTTGAAACTTTTTATTGATCTCGGACAAATAGTTCCTGCATAGGGGAACATACAAAAGTATTCAAATATATTACACATTACATTTCTGACAAAGAAATGTTCTTTAGCTAAACTCCTAGAATCCGATGAAATTGGTACAGGTGTTAGAAGAACTTATAGGAAATTCATACTCTGAAAATTAGTTGCTTAAGTTCATTAGGAAAGGCGTAGAACAATGTTGTAAATTAAATTGGGGTTACCAGAATCTTCCAGTTAGCATCAACTGGTGAAAACTGACGTTTTTAAGAAAATTATCATTTTTAATAATATCGGTGAACTTCATTCCTTTAGCAGAGAATTCATGATACAGCATCCACACCACACTGAACACATTAATATGTGGTGGCACTTTCTATTTAAAAGTCACTGCTTCGTTAAACAAATATATTCCGAAATATTGAGATATATAGCGAATATTTATAGCACTTCGCTAATACATACTTCAAATAAAAGGGTAGAAAATATACAGATTAGACAAACAATATCTATTCAAACTGAACTTCAAATAGCTTTGAAAGTAAAATACCAAAAAGTGAGTTTGAAACAGTGTTAAACTGGTACAGAGGACATATGGGCAGTTCATTTAAGAACTTGGTGATTTTCTCTGCATCCTCGCCAAGCAGGGTTGCATTTGACGTTAAAAATGTTGACTTTCATTAATTTTTTACCGCTTTTCCATTGCAAGTAATCAGTTAATTTTTTTACCGTAAATATTTTGAGCCATCTACTATCACCTGTAATTTTTTTCGTTGAATTCTATGAGTTTAGCTAAAGAACGTTTCCATGTGAGTGAAATTTCTAGTAGATACAAGTTTAACATATTTAGATAGCACTAAACAAAAATGAAATTGACATACATACATTCTTTGTCATGCACAATAAGCATGTTTCACATAGAATATAATATGGAAAGTATTTATTCTATGTTTACAGGGCAATAATTCTGATATATTAATGCTATGCATGGAAATGACTCTGAGAGCATTTCAAGTTGTAATATGCATTATTATCATCATCTTTTTTTTAATGCTCCACTAAGTACATTATTCGGTACATATATAATTCCTGGATAATACACAGAGATACTCAAAATTAGTCCAATAAATTCCAGAGATTTGTTTAGGCAGCAATTTTCTGAATAATTTGAAACAATAAAATCCTTAAATATTTCATGAATGTAGCTACAATATTCAAATGGGGTGTAGAAGGAGGGGGGGGGGCAATAGCCTCTCTTAGATAGAAATTTTTATCAAATTAAACTGTTTTTTAATGTGGATCATATCACAAATGTTTAACTTATGTTTAATTGCTGAAATATATGATTTTTATAAATCAATTAATGAAATTCTTGCTCATGAAGCTCACAAGAGAAAACAGTTAAAAAAAGAATTGTTAAATTGCCATTTTATTTTGTTCAGTCACCATATGGCAAGTGGATTTTGTCAAGTCTAGTTCACCTGAAATTGTTCAAGTTGACAGTTTGGTTGTAAGCTACAACTGTTTCAATACAATTACAAACATTTTTTATGAGTAATTTAATATCTCTATTATAAATAAGCATATATAAAACAGTATGATGCAAATATTTTATTAAAAGAAAATAAATTTACATTGTTGACTCGCATTACTAATGTTTTGAATGAGATTACAATCAAACCTTGCTAGTAAGTCCCCTGGATAAGATATCATTCCACTTATTACATTACATTTCAGAAATCTCAACCTTTATTAATATGCCTTTTCACATTTTTCACTCTCTTTATCAGGGTGACTAACATTAGAACTTTTTCCATGATAATTTTTCAAAATGTTCTCTGACATACACTGTTTATTTCCCCAAATTAACAAACATTTTAGAAATTTACAATACCGAGCTTGCAAATATGTATTATTTCCACAAAATTTGTCAAAATCCCTGACTAGTGGTCACCCTATTATTGCAACATTTTTTTTTTTTTTCGACCATTCTGCTTAGGATATCACATTCAAGAGTGCATTATGCACATTCAGCCCCACTTCTTTGTCAAGATTATCTCAAGAAACACTTTGTTTTTGTTGGGCATGACTGTCAGCATTTTTCCTTACAAAAATTGTTTATCATATCAACATTATTTCTAAATTTATCCCAGACTATTCTTTGGAAACAATAACTAAATTCCTCAAATGTGAGATGTGGGGGATAGCATATTGTTTGACCACAGATAATACTGATATGCACATGGTCTGGAAGTCATTCTTTGCTAATTAATATTGTGTTAATTAAAAACAAAAATTATTTTATTTACAAAACAAAACTTAAGTTAAAATACATTTCAAAACAAAATATACATATAAAAATAATTAAAATCTAGACGTTTCGAAACCCGTCCGGGTTTCCTCATCAGTATCAATTACAACATAATATTGTGTTAATTGTTGTTCAAAGGAAATTGGATCGTTTGGGTAGGGGAGGATACACAATGACACTATGAGTATTTGAGAAAAGAATGATATAAGTAGGCTTTTGTAAGCTTCCTGACAGTGGATCTTAGTTTGTTATTGTTCAAGATTTTCATGTTCACTTTTCTATTCATACATGCTTGCTTCGGATAGTTTGTTCATTATTTCTGTGCTCAATTTATTTTTAACATATAAATCTGAAAGCTAAAATGGCTACTAAACAATCATGGACATTAACAGATAGGTCGAATTAATTAATGATTTTGAAAAGTCAAGAATGATTAGGCTTCTATTTTCCAAAACACACTTTATTATTTAAACAACATTAAACATAATTCAGATACAATTTTCAGTACTTATTGTACGCCAAAAAAGGTGTGCACATCAAATTTTTATGATGTTGAAGTTATGTTATCAAATGGTTTAAAATTATTCGATCCAACAAAAGTTTAATACTGGAAAACATTTAAAAAAAAAAAGCATTGGAAATAGAGATGAAACTCAATGATGAAAACTTTAAAAAATATGAGTATGCATTGAATTGCACAATTAAATATTAAGCGCTACATAACATATATACTTACTATACTATATTTAATTCGTCACCCACTTTACCAATTTAAATTCTTGTACTGCTGACTTATGCAGTTTAAAATGTAGCTCAATTCTGTACTGATACATATAAAGGATTTAAGTCCATATTCTTGATTTTTCAGGAGACAAAAAATAAAGTTAAAAAAATGCTGTATAAAAACTTATCCATTTAATACAGTTTTAACTAGGATATTATCATAATATACAATTTTGTGAATAAGCTACATACATTTAATTTTGAAGTTTGTTTATTTTTAACAGATTTATATAGTTTTGAAAAAATGCCTGCAGGACTTAATACTTTATATACCAAACATGAATGCTAAATTTCTGACTTGAATCTATTTTAAAAATGGATTTTCTCAAAGACTATATGACATGGATTTAAATCCTTTGTGCCAATCGATAGAGAATTTTTTTCTGGGTCTGACTATGTCCTTAACTCAAAATCGACATTTTTGGACTTAAATCATTTATACTTATCAGTATAGAATTAATAGGCACACACATTATATAAATATTTGGTATTACATTTTATAACAAACTTCGTTTAGTAAATCAATTTTTAGTGGCACACCAATGAAGCTCGACTTTATTTTAAAAGAAAATTCAACAAAACAAGTTAATACAAAAAATATTTCTTAGAATTGTAGCTTAAAAATAATAAAATATGTAATACTTACCTCTTGAATTTGCTTGCATTTTGCAAGCTGTCTTTTTAAAGATGGTAATTCATACATTATACTTCGTACTAACAACTGGGCTGCTTCAGCTATAAATAATAATAATAAAGAACAGTGTAATAAAATTAAACTAATAATATAAATTTTTATACATGAATTAATTCTATAATGAGTATAAATGCAACTTTACCTAAGTATATATTTCCTTTACCATACAATTTCACAATTTCAAGCCAGTCTTTCATTCTTTTTGATGAATATGTTCCAAATATATTTTTTGTAGAAGACTCGGTCTCTTTTAGGAGTTCAACAATACGTGAACAATGAAAATAGTTTATATCTAAAATAATTAAATAACTATTATTAATCAGCAATTTCTTCTTTAAAATTTCTTTTTCTTTTTTAAGATACACATACAGAGATGTACATAATATATATATATATATATATATATGAATATACATACATGTGCCAGCCAACATTTCAGCGATTTCATCAACAGCAGGCATATCTTGTATTGCATTGTTAATATTTTTTCGGACCACTAGAATATCTTTTTGCCAATCACTGGGACAAATTCGACGACTTACAAGCCAATCTAAAAGAGAAGTATACTTAAGTTTTAATGGAAAGAAAATATAGAGAAACTATTCTTTCAAAGCATAAAACTGTAACAGATTATGCGATTCTTAAGTACTTACACATTTCTTTTTATTTTTGTTGTTTCATCTAAATTTTTGATTTAATAAAATTGATCTATTTACATATTTTTTAAAATATTGTCTCTAACTTTTATATAATATAATGTTTTCTGAATCTAGCCAAACAATATATGATAGTAATAATAGATAAGTACTAATTTTTTCATTATTTTCATCACAGAATTTAACAAAGCTTGCTTATTGTGTTTTGCAACAACAGTAAAATTAATAGTATTTATTTCAGTCTAACATCTTTATGATAGTTTGTTAGATAAAAATGATTTTTTTACTATTGTATTAGAAAAAGAAAATCTTCATAAAGTTAGGAATGATTTCATTTTCTGAACATATTATTAAGATTTTAAGCCCTAAACCCACAAGTACGATAAGTTTAAAAATTAAGCCATTGCTATACTCCTCTTTTGAATGGGATTTTTATACAAATTATTAATTTTTTTTTTTTTTAATCCTTTCATATACATAACATATTGTATTTTACCATAAATATTCCTTCATACATTATCAACAAGCAACTGGGAAAAAAAAAAAATATATATTGCATGCATGTTTATAACCAGCGATGAGGAATTACAGCAGTCGACTTCGACTCGCCAGTGGCAAGTGAAATTTTAGGCTGTGGAATATGTATCTCAAACCTTCATTATATCAGGGCTGAAACTACCTAGCATGGAAAAACCCTGAAAACTGTTATTTGCATATAGATAGAGAAGACTTATCAATGATATATCATATGGCTACCTAAAAGTGATATTTATAGAGTTTTTAATACATTATAAGGCAAATTACGCATTAAAAATAAGAAAATCTCTCTAAAAATAAAATAATTTAACATGATATTCAGAGAGAGCACAAAAATTACAAAAACTCTAAATTCAGGGTTAGCCCCTGAAACATTTCTTCTCTGTTATATGTTTATTAATTTATCATATTTCTTGCTTTTTAACAAATTCCAAATGCAGTAAAGCAAGAACAGCACTGTAATAGTTCATTTCTTTCAATTCTGATATGAAAATTGCTACTAATTGGTCCACTCAAAAACTTCTAGTTTTGTATGATAAATGCATATTGACATAAAGATATTTTCAAGTTTTTTTTTTTTTTTTTTTTTTTTTTTTATGAATTTGCATATATTAGACTTTGTAGATTAATTTCAACTTCTTAAAAAGAAATGTTGAGCTTTAAAAAAATACTTAATTTTTTATGTCTCTAGATCATTGAATTTTTCTTTGTAATTGCAAGTTTTGCTTATTTGACGAGGTGCTATTACTTATAACAATAATAAACCTGGTTCAACAATTTTTATTCTCAGGCAAATTTCGCTTTGCTTCAGACTAGTACAGGAAATTCTGATGCTGGGCAAGTCACATACATATAACTGTTCTTCTATCATTAGTTTTGAACTTCATATTGCTGGCTGGAAATTTTTCAGTGAATTTCCTACTCCTGCTCCCAAAAACAGAATTTTCTATATTTATCTGCAGCAAAATAAAATTTCTTTGTGATTTAGGATTACTAGGCCAAGTCTGGTATCACAAGTAGTGTATTAGTAATTTAGAAAACATGTAAAATTTGCATCTACAGAGAAAATAAATTAAGAATGTACAAGAAGTATGGTAATCTAATGTAAACTATATTTGTATTTATAATAAGCCTGGCCTTTCTTTCTGAGTTAAACTTATCTGCAGAGCTTTAAACAATCTGCAGTGCCCTCTGCTGTGATGCACTGCTTTTGCTACTGAGTCCCTGCTTATACCTTATAATTGAATCTTGCAATGAGTATCTAAATCTTAAAAATAAAATTGCCTTTAAAATCCAAAAATGCTCACAAGAATCTAAAAGTTTTTTTTTTTTTTTTTTTTGTTTCACTAAATACCATTCTGCCTTTTTTCAAACCTGGGAGAAACTTTGATATTAGACTTTATGATTTAAGGATTTGTAAAGATAAAAAACAATAAGTTTTTATGAAAATTAATACAATCATCTTCATTATCCACTTTACTGTTAGTCAAGAATGCCGCACACACTGGGGCGCGCCGACCCGGTGTGCAAAGTGTGCGGCGCACACAGGCGCCAGGTAAAAAAAGGTGCCAGCTGAGAATGGGTTATTTGAAAAAAAAATTTATCTATATATATATTAAATTGGATTTCATAATCCTGGTCTGAAGCCATGTGACTGAAGCCAAAGGAGGCGCCTTGGAAACTGTATTGGCAAAACTTGAGCTTGGAAACAGTTTTGCAAAAGGGTGCGTTAAAACAAATTTACTTGGTTAGGATGCGCCTACCCTCAGCAAAATTTTCTTTGTCTTTTTTAACATATCAAAGGATCCTTTTGAAACTTCCCTTCCGTGGAGGATCAATATTGTGATGGCATGTCTCCGGACCACCTCTAGGGATGTGTCCCAGATTGTCGCCAATTGCCCATCTGCGCAGCACTAGTGCGACATAAAACCCAACCATCCATCCCTCTGAAACTTAAAAGTGCACTTTAATCTCTTTCCTCCCCCTCTTCTACCGAAAAGAGGTCACTGGGGTGAGTAAAAAGACAACGTAATTCAATTTCAAAAATGATAATTTAATAGATCCAGGAATTTTATTTAGTTGGTTGGTGGGATGAGTTTAACATTGCACTAGTGCTGCGCAATGGGTAATTGGCAACGGTCTGGAACACACCCCCTAAAGATGGTCGTGAGACATGCCTTTCGGTCGTGATGGTCGTGAGACAACTTTGATGCTCTACGCAGAGGATGGCTCCTCTCGCTTCGGTGACCCCCAGAGGTATAATTCAGATGGGGACATAGAGGACATTGCGGCCACGACGGATTTTACGTGCAACAGCCACCATTAGTGTACACGGTGGTATTTGGCCGGCTCAAGTTCGAACTCGCAATCTTCCAATTACGAGCTTGGTACTCTACCGACTGGGAGACCGAGACTCCGGAGGATTTTATTTAGAGTAGTTTTTTTCCTCTTTGCAACATCGATGTAACATTAGGTTCCATTCAGGAAAGGTTTTCTTTAGAAAAGAAGTATGTTATAGTTTTTACTTTCTTCTAAACCAGGGATGGCCAACCCGTGGCCCGCGAGGAGATTAAATATATTTAATGCTTGATAGCTTTGGTTAACAGATTAAAAATTAATAAATCCGTTCTGAGTTTTCGAAGTGAAAATACCCTTCAACGATTATCGTAGTTAAAGAATCACACTGTTGTAATGAAATATTATTAGATCTATTATTCATTATTTTTTATTATAGTTATAAATGTATAAATTATAAAATTTTCAAGATTCTATTGTTTATTTATGAATGAAAACAACCTAAATTAATGCATACTGTTCCGAATATTAACCCTGCCCACCCCGTAAAAATGAATATACATACATGGTTTACACACTCACAAACATATATACACATATATGCATGCGGCGCGGACCGCCTGAATAAAATAGATTTCCAATGCGGCTCATCAAGTGTTTTGGGTTGGACAGGCCTGTTCTGCACGTCCAATAGAATAAAGCATTGAATTCCTAAAAAATTCCGACTTCTGGTTTTTGATAAATTTACACGTTTTCAGTGATCTAGAACATGATTTCCTCAGTTTTAGAAAATGTCTAAGTGTGTGCGCGTGAGAAAAATTCTGTGGAAGCTCTAGCTCAAGAACTAATGCACAGAATTTCATACAAATTTATACATAGTTGCACCTTGACATAAGTGAGTGTCTATCAACCCTCGGTGAAAATCGTCCAAAAACATTGTCATCCTTTTTTGTCATAATTTTTAATATGGCAGTTAGGACAAAATACAAAATTTCTTATAAATGTGAAGAACAAGAATTATTTTTGACAAATCTTTTTAAAAGTTAAAAGATTTGTTGATAATTGTAATAGTATTTTTTTTTTTTTTTCAGTTTAATGTAGAACATTACTATCCCTGGAATGGAAGTATCCAGACCCTTCCCCAGAAAGTGTAAAGTTTCAGCTTGAGTATTTAAAAAAAAAATCGTCAATACCTTTAAAATGAATGTTTGAGCTAGAGGTCTGCACGGGCCGGGCTTCCGGCCGAGCCCGGCCCGGCCCTCGGGCCGGGTTCGGGCAGAATTTTTGAATATTTGATAGCTGTCAAATGTCCTCACACATAAAAACATTGTTAGTTTTCATATATAAATGTTTATTTTTTGAAAAATAACTTTTAACTTACCTTTTTTCTTTTAAGTATATTCAATATCTATTTATATTTTTTATTTTAAATCTAAGTTGCAGTTTTTCATGCACTACACGTTAACATCGATGTTTTGTTTACATCTTTGCCGTTGCCACTTTGAATCTGCTTAATTCTTCCATTTATGGCTGTTGCCACTTTGTAGAAATAATTATTAGAAATTGTATTTTGACTTTAATCGTTGAGTGGCAGCAGCGATGTTCTGTTTATATGTAGATTTTTGACATTTCAGTCAGTATAAAAGATCGTGGCGAATTTGTAACAGTGCAGTTGTTAGCGCCTTCAATCAGCTATGAAGTATTAACTATTTTTGATAATTGAACAGCTTTAAGCTGTGGTAAAGTGGGGCACTTAGAGGAGGTGTGCCTTTGGCTTTTACAGCTGAATATGTTGTTTTATAGCTGTTACGTTTTATATTGATGGCTGCCATTGTTGAAGTTCGTTTATACATCGTTAAGTTTCTATTTTGCTAATCGTTAAGTTTTACATTATGAAAGTATGAGTTAATCTCATGAAAGTTTCGACGTTTTGAATGTTCGAAATAAAATTTAAAGTAATAAATGGTTTTTTGAACTGAGGCTGTTATATTTGATAGTTTGATTAATGTTGAAATTGTTTAGTAGCTTTTTAAGCTACATTTGTTTAAGTTTGAAATATTTTTAGTCAGAATCTTTACTTAAGAAAAGCTGCTGGTATTCAATAATAAATTTAACTGAGTTAGAGAGTTAGTTAAATATAATGGTGATTTTGATGTGCAAGTTATAATGTGCAAATCTTCAATTATGTGATCTCGTTTCTTGGATCGACTTAGTGACAGTGGAAGTGTAGTTCATCATCCTCTTTCCCGCTGATCAACTTGGCGATTGCGGAGGCTTTGTTAGACAATGAATTGTGATTATGGTTCATTTATGGCTTGTTCATCAACTTTATAAATGAGGTAACTTTAAATCTGTTATATTTTGAAAATGTTTTTGATATATTTTTTTTGTGTTTTACTAAATAAAATTTGTTCTTGTTTAAAAACTTTTGTATTTGATGAGTCATCTACTTTAAGACACTGGTCATGTTATTATTATTGAAACCCTTAAAATTTAATTAAGTTTTTACTGTGTGTTATCTGCATAATAAAATTAATTAATTGAAAGATAGACCTTTAGTCGAGGTCAATTTGCTTTCGGGCCAGGCCGGACTCGGGCTTAAAAATTTTTTTCAGGCTCGGGCCGGGCCGGGCTCAGTTTTTTTGTGTATATTCGGGCCGGGCCTGAATGAAATTTCTCCGGGCCAGACCGGGCCTGAATGAATTTTTCGCCGGGCTGTGTCGGCCCGAATCTTTTTCTGGTTTCCTCGTTAATCAACGAAAAAGGAAAATGATAAAATATTTCTTCAGTCATTTATTTTACGTAATTTTACACGCTTGTATGTCACATAAAGTTCTATTTTGTTAAAAAAAGTTTCTGTAACGTCAATTTAATTGTCTATCAGTCTGTCTGTTCGAAATCTGATTTTTCACAAATATTTTTAGCGTGCCTCGAAATTAATATATTTTATTTAAAGTAATATTAGATGGTTTCCTATTCAAAATAGTATGCATGTCACTACAAGTTTGCATACATGTACATAACAAAAGAAATTAGATATATTACTGTGTATGAGGGTTTGTTTCTTATGATCTGTTGAGTTTAGGTGGTATAAAGGCTATAAAAATCTTTCCGTTGTAACTTTTTCTCTAAGGCTCCTTTTCCTTTTCTCCAGTGGACGAATGTAGCATCATTTTTATCATGGGCAAAAGTCACTCTTCTAGTGAATGTGGTTGGATTAACATTAAAGTTTTGTTTACCGGAGCACATGAAAGATTCGGATACATTATGATATATGAGAGAAAATGGTTGAAATTGCATTTTCAGTAGTATTAACCATTTTAAACACCTTCCTATATTGTTTGATGAATGCTAATATTTTCGATTTGACTTTCTGTTTGTCTTTGTGCCTTGTCTATAATAATGAATTTCTGTTTATATATAATTGCCTTGTAAAATTTCAGCAGTTTTGTTAAAGAACGTACTATTGTTTGGTTATATAAAACCTCTGCAAAACACATACTAAAAATCTTTTTTATAAAAAGGCATTTTTTTTTGTGTGTGTTTTTACATATTTTTGAATCGGGCCGGGCTGGGTCGGGCCTGATTTTATCACTTTTTGTTCGGGCCATGAACCGTTAAAAAATAAACGGGCCAGGCCGGGCCCGGGCCACATTTTTCGACTTCATAATGGGCCGGGCCGGGTAAGTAAAGTTTTTGATAGAAAGCTTAAAAACGTTACTTATTGTTTCTATCACTTGTCCTCACAAATTGCTCAAAACATTTTTTTTTATAGAACATAATAGAAATAGAATATAATAAATGACTGTTTAAATTACTTAAAAACCTTTTTTGAGTGCTTTTAAAACACTCGTTAAACTTTATTTAATATGTTCGTTTTGCTTTACTTACTTTCTTTTCCTGACTCTGTTTTGTTTACATTCTTTAGACATCGCGGTACAATCTTGTTGCCAGATCCATTACTATCAAAAGTTTGTTCGGAGATTGCATGTTTTCACCACTGAATGGCGTTGACGGCGGTTGAATATTTATGCCGTGTTGAGCCGTGATTGGCTGTTTGCTCTTTGATCATGCTGCATGTTTTAGACACTATTATATAAATAGAGGTGTTTTATTTTGAGTTGGTGGTGAATTCGACTGGTAAAAGATGCTAATGTAAGATTTTATGTTCTGTCTGAGGCTGGTCCTCGAAAATTTATTTATTCAATTAGCAGTTTATCATTTCAAGGATGCAGTCGTTTAAAATGTTAAATAGTTGTCCAAATATGTAAAGTTCATTTTTTTTGCAAGTTAGCGGCGATAATTGTTTTGAAGTTATCAGTTGTTAAATTATGTATGTTTAAATGACGGCTAAGAATTTAAAAAAGCAAGTTCATTTTGGCTGTGAGTTTTTTTGAAGATTACGGTGTTTGTTTGAACTGTACTCTTTTGAATGTCATCCTAGACTGTTCCAATTTTCCATGCTATGTGTCAACCAGGCGACCATAGCTTCTTCACGAACAGCGTGCTGTGTGTCAACCAGGCGACCGCAGCTTCCTTTGAACATTGCTTGTGAATATTTTTAACCTGCCAAGTTTTTTTCCATGCTATGTGTCAACCTGGCGACCATAGCTTCTACAAGTTGCAGTTTTTATTGGTTATTATCAAGTTTAAATATCATCAGTGGTTTCTTGCAATCGTTTTATCGTTATACGTGATGTCTCGGTTAGAAAATCTGGGAGTCAGGAAATTTTTTTTAAAGGTAAAGCCTTCTTATAAATTAAAAATGCTAGATTTAATTTATTGGTCAGTTCAGTTGTTTTTTTGAAGTTAACTTTTTGATAACCTTTTGAATATAAACATTGTTTTTTTCATCTACATTTGTTAAGTTTATAGCTAAAATTAATTGTTAAATATTTTTTTCTATTTGTTATTGTTGGCTTTTTGAGTCTTTAAAAGTTTTTAATAAAAATGTTTAAAATGAATTTGACTTTGTTTTACTTGTCAAATTTTTTCCTTTAAGTTACACTAGTCATTAAATTTATTAAACTTTCACTGTATGTCTGCTTAAATATAATGGAAATAAAAGTTTGACTTTTCATAAGTCTCATCTATCAGGGTTATGGGCCCAGTTTAGCTTTTAGCTAGCCCAATTTTTTTTATAACCTTTATGTAAGTTAGCTTAAATTGCTTTTTTGCCTTTGACTAGTGTTTTTTGACATTTAAAAGTAAATAATGGCTGTTAACCTGGCTCCCCAGATTAAGAGACTCAATATGACTAATTATTCAACTTGGAAAGATGATGTAAAGTTCCTGCTGTTGGAGAAAAATGCTTTTGAAATTGTAAAGGGTAGTGAGAAGCAGCCTAAATTGGATGAAGAAAGGGGTATAACTGCTGAAGTGATTGCTGACTTTAAAAGACGTCAAAATATAGCGTTGTCCATAATTTATCTTAATATTGAACCTGAATTTAGATCTTTAATTGTTCAATGTGACGATCCAGCTGATGCCTGGAAAACCTTAAGGGCAAATTTTCAACCTGATAGTCGGAGTCATCATATGGCAATTTTTTCCGAAATTATGAATTGTTTTCTACAGTCTGGTGAAACTATAGGTCAATATGCTGCTAGAATTTCTAAATTTGCAGAGCGTTTAAAAGCAATTAATAAACCTATCAGCGACGAGTACTTGAGCTTCCAGATTTTGCGGTATTTACCAGACAAGTATGATCAAATAATCCAGCAGATTCTCCGATGGCCTGATATTGATTTTTCTTTTAAGAAAATTGTTATAGAACTCTGTGCAGAAGAAGTGCGACTTCAACTGAGAGTGTTAGATAAAGAAAAGACTGACTGTAGTATAGAAGTTCAAACGGTAAAATATAAGAAAAAATCAACTGTTAAATGTTGGAGATGCGGGAAAATGGGCCATTATCGTAAGAATTGTCGGGTAAAACTTGAATTAAAATCTGATAATAGTGATAAATTTTCTAAGGGTAATTTTGTAAAAAAAGTTGACTCCAAACAACAGCCAAAGCGTGACAAAACTCCCCCTCGAAAAAAATCTTCTTTTAAAAGTCAAAATTTTATTGCTGAAGCAAATCTCGGTAGTTATGAAAGGGATGGTTGTTGGGTCTTTGACACAGCAGCCTCCCACCATTTCTGTAAGGATAAAGAATCGTTTTGTAATTTTACTGAGGTAATGGGTGACGAAATGCATGTGGCTGTTGATGGGGTCACTTTTCCGATCACCGGTAAAGGTGAAGTTGTTCTAAGTTTTAATGGTAATCAAATTAAATTATGGAATGTTTTGTACTCTCCCAAGTTAAGGAAAAACCTACTTAGTGGATCCAGATTTGATAGAAAAGGTGCTAAATTCAAGTGTGAAGATGGTGAGTTGAACGTGATCGACAGGTTTGATAATTTTATTTTTTCTGCTAAACTGCATGATGGTTTATATTACATTTTTCCTAAGGTTATTAAAAGTAAAAAAGGCAAGCAAAGTGTTAACTTGAATGGGGGGCTAAAAGAAATAGAAGTTGAAAGAAATTTTGATATGTCAGCTTCACCTGTTTATGAGCCAGTTAACGTAAATAACATGGACACTTGGCATTTGCGTTTTGACCATATTAGCCCCGAATTAATTGTTAACACTTGTAGAAAATCTGCTGTAAGAGGCTTGCCAAATCTAAAATCTGTAAATTTTTCTTGTGAATCATGTAGTTTAGGCAAACAAAATAGAGTATCTTTTAAATCCCTGGGTCGTTCATTTTCTAAACATCCTTTAGATAGATTATTTTTAGATGTTTGGGGGCCTATAAAAATTTTGGGAAAAAATAGAGAAAGGTTTTTTTTGTCCATAATTGATGATTTTTCCGGTAAATCAGCTGTATATCCTCTGCAAGATAAATCCATGGTTTTTGATGTCTTTAAACGACATGTTAATAGGGCAGAGAGATTTTTGGGCACCAAATTAAAATCTATACGTACCGATAATGGTACGGAGTTTGAAAATGAGCGATTCAGGAATTTTTGTAATGAAACTGGGGTAAAACATGAATTCACCAATGCTTTTACACCTGAAGAAAACGGTGTATGTGAACGTTTTAATCGGACAATTTTAAACTGTGTGAGGGCTATGCTCAATTCAAGTGGTTTGTCTGGTGATTTTTGGCCAGAGGCTTGCATGCACTTCAATTACACGTGGAATCGTATCTGCCATGGTACTAACGACAAAACGCCTCTTCAATTGTACTCGGGAAACAAGCCATCGGTGCGTCATTTACGCCCTTTTGGTACAATAGCATATGTAGGAGTTCCCAAGGTCAAAAGAAAACATAAACTAGATTTTAAAGCTAAGAAAGGTTTTGTTGTGGGTTATGCCTTACGTACCCGAGGGTATAGAATTTGGCTAAGCGATGAAAACAAAGTTATAGAGACTATAAATGTTTCCTTTAGGGAAAGTAGTGATATGGTTGGCAGTGGAGCTTTGGGGGGCGACTCCTCTTTTGAACTGGAATGCGTGCCAGATGTTTTACCAAAGCCTGTTGATTGGTGTCCTCTTCCCGATCCGGAACCTGGTACATCTGGTTGCGTGCCCAGTGAAACTGAGGATGCCGCCTCAGTTGGTTCCCCCACAAGTCCTACGTTACCTAAGACATCGCCATGCTGGTCAAATAACCCCATTTGGTATAGAAAGGCAGTTCAAAGACCTATAGGGAATAAAGTGGATATTTATTACTATCCTGATGGTGAAGGCAAGAAACTTCCACAAAGATCTCCACGTGATGTTGAAAAATTTTGTGCAGCTAACGGTATAAATTATGATCCCCAGTTTTTTGATTTTTCTAAATTTAATACTTATACCGGTCTTGTTAATCCTGTTCTTACACCTTCTGCATCCAGCACTTCTAGTTGACTAGAAGTGGTGGTACCCAGGACGTATAAGCAGGCCTTAAAATCAGTTTCTTTTGATAAATGGCAGGAAGCCATGCTAGAAGAGTTGGAGACAATGGCTACGAGAAAGGTGTGGCATCTTGTGAGGTTACCTGAAAATAAAACTGTTTTAGGAAACCGTTGGGTTTATACCATAAAACAAGACGAATCTGGTGCTATTGTCAGATATAAAGCTCGACTTGTAGCACAGGGTTATAAACAAATTCAGGGAGACTCGTATGATGAAACTTTTTCTCCAGTAATAGATTTTTCCGTAGTCAGGTTTTTTTTCACTCTTTTGGTTTCATACTGTGGCTGGATCAACCTACAATGTGATGTAAAGTGTGCATATTTATATGCACCGTTACAAGATGAGATCTACATGAAGCAACCAGTTGGTTTTGTAGAAAAAGGCAAAGAAAATATGGTTTGCAAGTTAGATCGCGCATTGTATGGATTACACCAGTCAGGTAGATTATGGTTTTACGAGTTAAACAGGGTTTTGTTGGAATTGGGTTTTTTAAAATTTGAGGTTTGTAATTGTGCATATTCATATAATGGTTTTGCAGTTTTATTAGTCTATGTGGATGACATGGTTATTTTTACAAAAAACAAGTCACAGTCAGAAATAGTTTTAAAAATTCTACAATCTAAGTTTGATTTAAAAGTTCTTGGTACCACACAAAAGTTGTTGGGTGTCGAATTCGAGTATAATGGTAGGAGTGTGTTAATCCATCAAAGCCAATATATTGGCGAAGTTTGTAAAAGATTTAAAAACCACCGAATACCAGTCTCTTCTTTACCCATAGTGAAAGGTACACGTTTTTCTAAGAGTGACTGTCCTGTCATCCAAGCTGATATAGATGAAGCCTCAAATCTCCCTTTTAGAAATTTGTTGGGATGTATATTTTTTTTGGTAAATCGTACAAGACCAGATATAGCATACGCAACAAACATTTTTTCTCAGTTTCAGCAGAATCCAGGTTTAAAACACTGGCATGGGCTACTTAGACTTTTAGGGTACATTAAATATACTAGTCATTTAAAACTTAATTTAGAATGTAAAAACATTGAGTTAAATTCATACTCTGATGCAGATTTTGCTTCCAATAGAGATGATTATGTCTCCATGGGGGGGCAGATTGTTTTTTTAGAAAATGCAGCCATTTCTTGGCGCAGTAAGAAGCAAAAAGGTGTCACTATATCAACCATGGAATCAGAATTTATCTCAATGTGCGATTGTGTTAGAGAACAAGATTGGTTCTTTAATATTTTAAAAGAGTGTCATAATTTTAAACTTATTAATGAAAATATTAATGTACCCACTATTTTTGCAGATAATGAGTCTGCTATTCCAGGGTTCCCACTCTTAACAAAGAAAAAAATTCAAGGACTTTTCAAGTACTTTTCAAGGCCTATTTGAAATTTTTCAAGGACTAAGGGAAAATCGCAGAACGCTAGGTATACACACAAAACTTTAGTAACTACTTTCATTAGTAATATATTTTTCACAAGAATAACTTTGCCTGTTTTCACAATACATTTTTGATGAATTGACCAAATTCACTTTTACAAGAGTCAAAAAACGATTAGTTCAAGATTTAGAATCATTATAATTATTCCAAAATTTTTAGGTTTGAGTCCTGGTCTAGTCACTTTCTGCTCAAAATTAATGACCAGTCCATCAAACAGGTATGAGACTGGCAAAAAAAAAAAAAAAAAAAAAAAAAGTTGAAACTATATCAGGGTTCGCGCTAGAGCGCGGGATCGCGCAATATTAAAATAAATCCCACTTAAAAAAATTTCATATGCGCGATTTTCCCGCGATCTTTTTTTTTTTTATCTAATTCACTGAACTCCGCAAATTTATTTTTTCCGTTTTTAAAAAAATCGCGGATATCGTTCGTTAATAAATAAATAAATAAATAAATAAATAAAAATGGAACAATGGGCGATCAAATATTCTACAAAAGCTTCTGATTCCTAATCTTTCTCCATCCACAACATAAATGTCAATATCCATTTCAAACTTGCTTTATGAGATTCTAGAACCTGTAAAGAAATACAATTGTTAAATATTTCTTGCTCATGTAATTATTTTTTGCCCACCTCCCACTTTATTTATCTCCATCTAGCGATCAGCAATGAAATGTTCTGCAGAAGTCTTGTTTCCCAATCTTTACCCATCTGCAACATAAATTATAGTTATAATATTCATTTTAAACTTGCTTTATTAGATTCTAGAAGTAGAATTGAAAGAGTTTAATATTTCTTACTCTGTAATTATTTTTTTTATTCCCCCCCCCCTTTCCCATCTCCGGAATACGGATTGTGGTCAATGATCAATTCTAGAAACAATAAAGCATTAGAAGTGCTCAATATTTCTGACATACGTAATTATTTTTAGACCTTTAGCGCTGAACTTAATGAATCTATTTATTTTTTATCAATTAAATTAAATCTTTATGGGGTGTCATATCTATACCAAATTTGTAAACATGGGGGCAATGAAGAATAGATTTTTCAGGTAAGAAATTTTTTTCCAAATCAATTTAAGAAAATTAATACTCAGTTGGTTTTATTCACGTTTGGAACTAATAATTAGCTACTGCTACTTTTATATGAATGATTGATGTACATACAAAAAAATCATATTCTATATTTGTGTGAAAAATTTGTTTTACTCTTGGTGTGAAATTTCAATAAGATTTCATGTGGATATAAAATTTATTGCAGGTATATTGAAGAATTTTTTTTTACGCTAATGAAAAAATCCTGAAAATGCTTAATGTAGATAAAAACTATATATATAAATGTTTATGTCATCAGTTTATTGAAAGTGATGTTATCAATATTCAACTAATCATCCAATCAATCATATTAGCAAAAAATTTTCAGCTAATTTCTAATTTCAGCAATCGCCTGTCTGTAATTTGCATATTTCTTGAAAATACTTTTTTTTCTGTAAAATGTAATTACTGACTTAAATTTCAAAAATCTCACTTAAATTTTCAAAATCCCACTTAAATTTTTTGTTAGAGTGGGAGAATCCCACTCATTTTTTTTCCTTAGTGCGAACCCTGTATATGCAAAAGCAAGGCAATGAAATAAGAATTTTATGGCAAAATCATTATATTAGACAATGTCGTGCGCATGTGGAGATGGAGATAGTTTAGCAATGACAGAATTTGCGATAAGCATGTCTATTGGAGTGGAAAATTCAAGGATTTTCAAGGACTTTGTACAAAATTCAAGTACTTTCAAGGGCCCTTGAAAAAGAAAATGAAATTCAAGTACTTCTTAAGGACTTTCAAGGACCGTGGGAACCCTGTATTCGTTTTACTAAATCTAGAATTGAAAACTTTCAAACGCGGCATGTAAACATTAAATTATTTTTTATAAGAGATTGGTATGATGAGGGTAAATTTGATCTTAAGTATATTCCTTCAAAATCAAACCTGGCTGATCCGTTCACAAAGCCGCTCACAAAAAGTGAATTATCGAAATTTATAAATAGTATTTTTGTCTCAAAATAATTGTTTTTCTTTTTCACTTTGCAGATATGTGTGTATATATGTTGTATGAATGAGTGTTTGAAAGTCGTGGGGCCTCACGCAAATGTTTAATGTGTTTATGTTTAGTATTGTATTGTGAAATGTTCTTTGTCTGCATTGTGGGAGAAACTAGTATTTAATTATATATATATGGGGGGAAATAGTTAATTTGATAAAATGATCAATTTAAATTTTATATACTTATAAAATATTTTTTCCTTTAACATTTGTTAAAGTTTCAGGTTTGTACTGCCTATAGGTACAGTTTTTTTTACGTTTCAGATATGTCCTGAAGTTGAGAATTTGACTGTGGTTTTTTGCCTTTAGGTATATTTTTTTGGTCATGTTTTTTTCAGATATGGTTGGAGAATGGACTGTGGATATTGAACTAGCTGAGTTCACCAAGAAAAAAATTGTTAAATTGTTTTTACTAATATTTGTTGATATTAACATTGTTATTTAAAGTTTTTTGAACTGACTAATAAAAAAAAGTTTTTCGTGTTTTGTTGCGGTGGGGGGCTTTGATAGAAAGCTTAAAAACGTTACTTATTGTTTCTATCACTTGTCCTCACAAATTGCTCAAAACATTTTTTTTTATAGAACATAATAGAAATAGAATATAATAAATGACTGTTTAAATTACTTAAAAACCTTTTTTGAGTGCTTTTAAAACACTCGTTAAAACTTTATTTAATATGTTCGTTTTGCTTTACTTACTTTCTTTTCCTGACTCTGTTTTGTTTACATTCTTTAGACATCGCGGTACAATCTTGTTGCCAGATCCATTACTATCAAAAGTTTGTTCGGAGATTGCATGTTTTCACCACTGAATGGCGTTGACGGCGGTTGAATATTTATGCCGTGTTGAGCCGTGATTGGCTGTTTGCTCTTTGATCATGCTGCATGTTTTAGACACTATTATATAAATAGAGGTGTTTTATTTTGAGTTGGTGGTGAATTCGACTGGTAAAAGATGCTAATGTAAGATTTTATGTTCTGTCTGAGGCTGGTCCTCGAAAATTTATTTATTCAATTAGCAGTTTATCATTTCAAGGATGCAGTCGTTTAAAATGTTAAATAGTTGTCCAAATATGTAAAGTTCATTTTTTTTGCAAGTTAGCGGCGATAATTGTTTTGAAGTTATCAGTTGTTAAATTATGTATGTTTAAATGACGGCTAAGAATTTAAAAAAGCAAGTTCATTTTGGCTGTGAGTTTTTTTGAAGATTACGGTGTTTGTTTGAACTGTACTCTTTTGAATGTCATCCTAGACTGTTCCAATTTTCCATGCTATGTGTCAACCAGGCGACCATAGCTTCTTCACGAACAGCGTGCTGTGTGTCAACCAGGCGACCGCAGCTTCCTTTGAACATTGCTTGTGAATATTTTTAACCTGCCAAGTTTTTTTCCATGCTATGTGTCAACCTGGCGACCATAGCTTCTACAAGTTGCAGTTTTTATTGGTTATTATCAAGTTTAAATATCATCAGTGGTTTCTTGCAATCGTTTTATCGTTATACGTGATGTCTCGGTTAGAAAATCTGGGAGTCAGGAAATTTTTTTTAAAGGTAAAGCCTTCTTATAAATTAAAAATGCTAGATTTAATTTATTGGTCAGTTCAGTTGTTTTTTTGAAGTTAACTTTTTGATAACCTTTTGAATATAAACATTGTTTTTTTCATCTACATTTGTTAAGTTTATAGCTAAAATTAATTGTTAAATATTTTTTTCTATTTGTTATTGTTGGCTTTTTGAGTCTTTAAAAGTTTTTAATAAAAATGTTTAAAATGAATTTGACTTTGTTTTACTTGTCAAATTTTTTCCTTTAAGTTACACTAGTCATTAAATTTATTAAACTTTCACTGTATGTCTGCTTAAATATAATGGAAATAAAAGTTTGACTTTTCATAAGTCTCATCTATCAGTTTTCGTACGGGCCGGGCCCGGGCCTCGGAATTCCGGCCCGTGCAGACTTCTAGTTTGAGCATCTGTGATAATTTAAAACAAAGTTAGCATTTTCTTTCATTTTTATGAAACAAACAAACAAAAATTTCTGAAAAATTGAATTTTCTTAGATGTATTTAAGGCAAACATTTTTTTTTAAAACTTTACTGAGATGAAAATTGCCTACATTCATCATGGAATATTATTTTAATAAGCAACTTGTACTGCATGAATTTCTACAGGAAAATACAGAACAGAGTTTTGTAAATAGCCACAACATACTAGTTAACTCAATATAAAATAAAATAACTAAATAAATAATAATAAAAAAAAAAAAAGAGTTTATTCTTTTATTATGAAATTTACAACAAAAATTACCTCAAAAGAATCAAATCGACATTGACAGAGACCATTTATGCATAAGGAAAATTTATATAGTCAACCATTAATCTTTAAAGATAAATTCACATCTAATCAGACAATTCAGAATTTTTATTTTATCAACTTATCAGTATGTGTCCAAACTTTTTAATTGTTTTGGAGATTATTTTGTCATAACCAAGAGTAGCATTAGTGGAACCATCTTTTTCTAAACTTTAAATAATCAAAAAATACTTATTCTCCAGAGGTTAATCCAGAACAAATTTAGTGCCGCATTGAGGCACTTTCACAAAGTCAATTTTTAGCAATGAGGTACCTTCACAAATTCAACTTTCAGCAAAGAGGTACCTTCACAAATTCAACTTTCAGCAAAGAGGTACCTCCACAAAGTCAGTTCTCAGCAATATAACAGCACACTAAAATATTTTATAAGCTTCACTGCATCGAACACAGAAAAATATCCTCAATTTGAATATTTACTGGAGACAATGATAAATATCTCAGTAAACACCTACTTGCGTATAAGAAACAACTTAACTCGCCCATATATTTATTTTTACAACTGTTTCATTTTATTTTTTAAATGCATTTTAAAATTTAAAAAAAAACTGCTTTACGTACTTTAGTTAGTTGTTCTGAAGTATCATTAATTTTCACAAACTTACTTGATGTTTTCACAAATTATTTTATAAATTCACAAATGGGGTACCATTTTTAAAATGCTGGATTAATCCCTGTTCTCCACAATGACACTATACATATTTTTAAATCTTGCAATTATATCGATAGTATAAGATATTTTGGGTTAAACAGATGTGTATTATTCCAGAATTTGCAAAAACTCAAGCAAATAAAATACATTTCACTAAATAATACCATATATATGATTTACTATATGGAAAAACACGTATAATTTTAGTCAATTTTACATACAAATTACATAAAATCTTTAGCTAATGAAAATAAGCAAAATTCCTTATACAAATTATCTTTTTTTTTTTTTCCTGTTAAGTATTTTTTTTTTTTTTTTTTTTTTAATCCATATTTATCAAGTAATATTTATTATATGTTCCTACTTGTTTTATGTACTTATAAATTTATTTATTACTTATATAAATGTATTATTTAAAAAAAAAAAAGCTCTTCATAATGAACTAAGACAAATCTTGTCGTTATATCGATAGGTCTATAAACTTGATTTTTAAGATTATTCGAGAGTTTTCAACAATGAAAGTGAGTAGAATAAAACTCACTAAGGAAATTTTTTCTTATTATGCGTTCTAATTTTATATACTTATAAATTTTTTTATCTATACAATCACAAAATGTTAAACTCATTTATATGTGCAAATATGCTGCAATAGTACGACTAACTTTAAAATTTTGTCAGTATTGCAAAGAGCTAAACAATCTTCCTAAATCAAAGGTGTTGTTGTAGTAAAAGCAAATTTACAGTTAAAGTGCAAATAAGAGACAGTTCATTCAATTTTAACGGGACTGGGGTGGGAGCAGGGGTCGCCGCATTTCTACTTTTTTGCAATCGCTTTATCATATTGTCATCATAATTTTCAAAAAGAAAATTTTCTTAATGGTTTTTATGCTATAATAGCACTAAGATTTTCAAGAAAATTTTCTTTCTAAAAATTGCGGTGAAGGTATAATAAAACGATCTTAAAAATATAGGAACGCAGCGACCTTGGGTGGGAAATGATAGTCAGCCTTGGAGACAGACTTGATGACATGGCGATCAAACTTGACGAAAAGTAAAAATTTAGTGTTTCCAAAGTTTAGAAGCTCTATCATCAATAGTCGAGTTCTGGAATTTTCTAGATACCTCAGTTGGTTTCTGGAGCTAAATAATCTCGAAAGTTCGCATATCCCAACAGAGATTATAAAAGGAGAAGAGACACTCCCAAAGAGTCTTCAGTTGTGTTCAGACATCTGTTCTGAACGGGCGTCTCTGAGATATTTTCAGTTTAAACAGTTTATACTTATTCCTAAATCAGTTAAATTCCTGCTTTACGGTGTATTTAACGCTGTTTAATGAGCTTTTGTGGTATGAATATCAGTACGATGTTTTACTGAGTTGTTTCAAAAATAATCCTTGAATAAAGTGCATTAGTCGACAAGAAACTGTCTGTTTCTTTACGAATTACTTTTTTCACGCAAGAAAGTTGACGTTTTGGTAAGAATATAGATAGACACAGACGGATATTATGGCTCAATATGATATGTGTAATGCTCTCAAAATTTGTAATAAAGCAAGAGTAAGTTTAGTTTACTAAGAATATTTTTTATGTTTTAAATATTTATTTAGCATTGCTTAAAAATTAAACCCAAATGAATATAAACGTTTACACTTACAGCTCTCATCTATGCCATCTAACGCCTTAACTCGGGATTTCTATCCCCAAATTAACACTAAATCTGCCTATTTTGTTATCCTCTACTTGCCTTCATAATTGTACCGCGTTTTTGAGACTCCCTGTAGAAGATTTTTCCTTTTCTGCAAGATGTCCTTTTTATTTGTTTCTTTTAAAATTTCATTTTATTTTATACATTTCTTTTTTTCTTAGCTATTCATTAAACTTATTATTATTAAGATTCGAGATTGAGTTGACTTTTTGAATGATAACTATTCTTAAAACTTAAAAAAAAAAAAAAATTAATATAGGGCGCCTACTAAAATTCTGCACACAGGCGCCTGACAATGCTGGCGCGCCCCTGCGCACACAGACATCCTAATTCACAGTTGATTTCTGAAAGTCTTTTGCTGATTTCACTGATTAATAGGTGTTAGCTGGTGTGAAGTAGATCCAAGGCTAAGTGAATTAGCAGAGGAGCCTACTCTAGACATAAACACCAGCTTAACAACATTTAAAGTTAATTAAATGAATTTGATAAAATGGAAGCTAGAGTAAGTAAATATGCTGAAAGATAAATATGTAGAAATTGTTAAATAAATGACCATAACAAATTTTAATTTAATTTGTGTTTTAATTGAAACAATAAATTCAACAAAAAGTTTATATAAATATAACAATAAGTTTATATGAATAACAATAAGATAATTGAAGTAGACAAATACTTTTTATATATAACAAACATACCAAAGCAGATGCTGGATGACAAACAAGGTGAGTACGAAGACAATATTTAACATCTTTTTATTTCCCATATAGGTTGCAGAAGAAACTACTACGTGCCATTAGAAAGAAGCTGGTGACACTTATGTAGAAGACGTGACGTTCTTGTTTCCACTTGTTATTGTCGCGATATGAACACCTATAAATTTCATTTAAATTTCGAACTCACAAAAAGGATTAACGTGAGTTATAACTAACTAAAAATGAAAAGATTTTATTTGAATATAAAAAATAAACGCCACATATTACGGCGACATCTTATGAAGTCGGCATCGGCGAAAAATGAACAGAGGCAAGGGCAAGAGCAACCGCAAAGGCAACCACGAACACCCACTACCATCGCCGTTCGCTATTTATAGTTTCGCGGGAGAAACGAAGTGATCTTCCGGATGTACGTTGGGGCATGTGCCGGCGCGACGCGGCGCGTGCGTAGTCTTCGGCTATCGTTCTTAGAGATGTTTTATGCAAATTTTTGAAACTTGGCTCAGTCGGAACTTCCGGAAGGTTAGCTATTGTTTACGTTTCGCGTTTGAAAAATTCAAATGGATGATTTAAATTTGAAAGCTCTTTAATATAGCATTTCATTGAACGATATATTTATTTTCCTGGTAAGTAGAAAATATATTAAAAGGAAATTAGGATTTTTAATAAATGTTTAATTTTTTTCAACTAACGTTTTTTTTCTTTAAGCTTTATTTTAAGAGTGATTAATTTTTAATATATTTAATTAGCATAACGATAAGAAAAAACGGCAAACTATAGGTTTACTATTAACAAGGCCCCCCCTCTTATCGTTTGCACTTTTAAGCTTAAGAAAGTTAATAAAAAGAAAAAGCATCCAGCAAAACTTTGCACAAATTGTATAATCATACGACTGTGACTAAACAGTTTAACAGTTTCTTCAGAACTAAAAAAACAATTAGGTTTAATCTTCAGCTGCACAGCAACAGAGATCAATATCTGGATAGAGGTGATTTACAAAACAATTTGTTTTTGAAACACAAATAACATATACCTGTTTACTCAAACCTCTCTTCCAGTTTTGAAAAGATTTTTAACATGCTCTTTAAAAAAAAACTGTAGAAAAGAAATTCATAAAATGGATTATTTGTATAATAAGTTTAACAACAAATATAACATGAGTATAATCACATTCAATATTATAAATATATGTATAAACACAATTCTTCCTTACAATATAAAAGTATAAATTACATACAAATATTTAACAAAAAGAACAGAATGGATTATTTCGGGAATGGAGAGGAGAGAGAGAGATTAACAAAAAATTGCTGTGAGCAATTGAATAAAAAAAAAAAAAAATTGACTTACTGTCAAAAGAAGAATGAGAAATTAAAATTCTCAAAAAAACTTCCAGCCTAAACCTGGAAAGATTTTGCTTAACTTGCAAAATTTGAAATTTTTTTTTCCCCCGAATTCAAGGAAACATTTGAATTCATAGAAAAGTTTAAATTTTTGAATTCATAAATTTTGAATTCTTAAAAAAAAGTTGAATTCATTAAGGATTTGAATTCATAAAAAAAATTTTTAGAAAATTTACATTTTTAAAATTTTATAAATTCATAGAAAAATTTGAAATTGATAATTTAAGATTAACTTTTGAAACATTGTCGAAGAAAAGATTTTTCACAAATTTTTGTAATTCAAATTTAGTTTGTGGCTTAGTAAATATGTCAGCCAAATTTAATTTGCTACGAATGAAAACCAATTCAAAAATATTTTTGATAACAAGATCTCTAATAAAATATAGTTTGACCTCTATATGTTTGCTTCTATTGTTCTCTATAGGAGATTTAATAAAGTCTATAGCAGCCATATTGTCAATTAGTAATTTTGAGATTTTCTTATTTTTTATAATCTTCATGTTTTGGCATTCTTCTAGAATTCGATCTAGCCAGACAATTTCTTTTGCTGCTTCTGTAGCGGCAATGAACTCAGATTCCATAGTGGATAAACTAACAGCCTTCTCTTTAAAGGTCCTCCAACTGATGGGGCTACTATCTAGAAATACTATTTGTCCACCTATGGATGTCCGATCATCACGATTTGAAGCAAAGTCGGCGTCTGTGTAGGCTATGATCTGTGAATCAGCACATGAAAGTTTTAATTTTAATTGGCTTGTTTTCTTTACATATCCCAGTAGTTTGATCAACCCATTCCAGTGATGAATTCCTGGATTCGATTGGAATTGGCTATAGATATTGACGGCATATGCTATATCAGGTCTTGTTCTGTTAGATAAATATGATAAACACCCTAGAATATTGCGATATGGATACTTTGTCATTTCTTTGGTTTCTTCTTCGGTTTGAGGACAGCTTGATTTTGAGTAAATACAGCCTTTGCTGATTGGTAAGGATGAAATTGGAGGGTTAAAACTATTAAAACGACTGCATATTTCTTGAATATAGCTTTCTTGATGAATGAATAGCTTTGAGTCAATTTCAACAAATTCTACTCCAAGTAGTTTCTTTGTCCTTCCCAAAATTTTTAATTTGAATTTTTGTTTTAAAACATTAATGGCTTCCTCTAAAAACATTTTACTTTTACCAAATAAAACCATGTCATCAACATATAATAATAGGATAACTTGAAATTTGAATGTATAAACACAGTTGCAAGAAGTAAATTTAATAAAACCGATATTTGATAAAACTCTGTCAATTTCGTAAAACCATGCTCGTCCACTTTGGTGAAGGCCATAGAGAGCTTTGTCGAGCTTGCAAACTAACTTCTCTTCTCCTTGTTTAATAAAACCAGGTGGTTGCTGCATGTATATTTCATCTTCTAGTGGAGCATATAGGTATGCGCCAGTGACATCACATTGTACGTGATTCCACTTGTGCTGCACTACCAAAAGTGAAAAGAAAAAACGAATTAGATCGAAGTTTATAACAGGACTAAAAGTTTCTTCATAACTCTCGCCTTTTACTTGAGCGTAACCTTGAGCTACAAGCCTTGCCTTGAATTTAGCAATTCGACCTTCTTCATCTCGTTTTATTGCATATACCCAGCGACATCCAATTATTTGCTTATTTTGAGGAGGTTCTACAAGATGCCAAACCTTTCGTTCTTGGATGGTTTTTATTTCGGTTTTCATTGCTTCTAGCCATTCTTGAAATTGGTCTGATTTTTGGGCTTGTTTGAAAGTTCTTGGTATAATTAATTCTAGTCAAGAGGAATTATGACAAAAATTGGCACTTGTGTCTGAGTCAGATTCTTCTATTGGAGTGAATGAAAATTTAGTGGGGTCATACTTGATTTTGTTTTCTTGGCAATATTTTCTAATGTCTCTATGGGATCTTAATCTTGTTCTTGTATTTTCGGGATAGTAGTATACGTCTGTTCTGGATTTATCTCTTCTTAAAACTTGTTTTCTTTCAAACTTTATGTTTTTGAATTGAGATGATTGAACAGGTTTTTCATCATCTGAGGATTCCTCAGTGTCAGATAATTCAGACGGTACGCTGGACCCTATTTCAGGAGTTTCGTCAACAGCCTCTTCATCAGAATCATCGTCACTATCCTTTGGAAATACATCTTGAATTGTGTAATGCTGGTTGATGGTGCCCAGCACTGCTCCACTTGCTTCTGTTTTGAACAAACGATCTTCTTTAAATGTCACATTTAGAGATTCTACTATTTTATTTTGCTCTGGGATCCAAATACGGTATCCTCTTGTATGGTGTGCATATCCAACTAGATAACCTTTCACAGCTTTTGGATCCAGTTTCTGTCTTCTTTGTTTTGCCAGTCCTACATAAGCTACACATCCAAATGGTTTAAGGTGTCTGATTGATGGTTTTCTTCCACCGTACAATTCAAATGGTGATTTTTCAAAATCTTTATGGCATAGTCTGTTCCAGGCATAATTGAAATGTGAAACGGCTTCTGGCCAAAAACAAAAGTCTAAACCACTTTCATATAATGATGTACGGGCTCCATTAATAACAGTTTGGTTATAACGTTCAATAGCACCATTTTGTTCTGGAGTGAACGTGTTTGTTAGTTCATGTTTGATGCCTTTTTCCTGACAAAATGTTGAAAATTCTTTGTTGACAAACTCTGTTCCATTATCTGAGCGGATAGCTATTAAAGGTTTACCTATAAATCTTTCTGCCCTTTTGATGTGATTAATTAAGGTTTCAGCTACTTCAGATTTTTGGACTATAGGATAAATGAATACTTTACGGGAATAATCGTCCATGATTGATAGAAAATATCGTTCTCCATGTTTGCCTCTTACTTGACATGGTCCCCAAACATCTGTATATAACAGTTCTAAGGGTCTCTTGGATCGAACAAAGTTTCTGTATTTAAATGAAGTGCGTTTAAATTTATTCAACCTGCAATCTTCACAAAAAAATTCTGTATGTCCCTTTAAGAATGGTAATCCTTTTGCACCCCTCTTATTACTTGTATGCGTCAAAGTTTGAGGATTTACATGAGCGCATCTCTTATGCCACAGGTTTAGAACTTCCTGTTCTTTTGAAGAGGTTGTGGAGGCTTCGAAAGTTACATGTTGCTTTATAGATTTTGGGATTTTTGCTTGGACACGATAAACACCACTTTTTAATTTTGCTCTGAACATTATATTATCATTGGACGTAATTTTGACTTCGCCTCTTCCCCCAATAAACTGTAGACCTTCTTTGTCAAGTTGTGGCCCTGATATAAGGTTTCTCCTAAGCTTTGATGAATACATCACTCCCTTTAAAGTAAAATTTCTTTGGCCAAAACGCAATTTAATGTCTCCTTTTCCTTCGATTGGCAAAGTGATGCCTTCCATGGCTACAGCCATTTCTTCATTTTGTTGAGGTTTAAATGATGTGAAAAGTTCACGGTCTTTACTAAAATGATGAGACGCGGCTGAATCGAATACCCAATCTGATTCATTTGTTTGCTGAGCTAAACTGGCCTCAGTAATGTAGTAAGATGAATTTGAATCCCTACTACTATTACGGGTCTTAGAATTTGATCTAGATTGATATGAAGATTTTTTTCGACTCTGTCTACCTCTTGATTGGAAGGATTTCTTAGGATTGAAATTCTGAGAAGGTAAGTTTTGGTTTTGAAAAGAGGGTTTAAAATCAACATTTCTACTTCTATTGAGAGAAAAACAATTTTGTCTAGCATGGCCATTCTTATGACAAAATGTACAAATTAATTTTTGTTTTAGAAGCTTATTTTTACCTGTATCATTTAGATGAGAAAACTGAGCAGAAATTTTAGCTTTACTTAATTCATTATCTTTATTTCTTAAATTTAGCCTAGTTTCCTCGGCTACCAAGCAAGTTACAATTTCATTGAATGTAAATTTATCATCTTCCCATCTTAGTATGTTTTGAACGATACCGTCGAAATATGATGGGAGATAACGTAACAATTGATAAGATGCAAAAATTTCCGTCAGTCCCCCCTTAGAATTTTCTATTTGTTTAAATATCCTCATGACCCGGGACGCAAAGACATTTACACCCTCACCAGGCAATATTTTGCAATCACACAGCTCAGAAAATAAACTCATGTGCTGTGCACGAGTATCTGGAACAAAACTTTTGTTAATTAAATTCCATGCCTTTACGGGGTCATCCTCGTTTTCTACAATTTTCCTATACTCAGTTTCTATATTTAAGTATAAGACAGCCAAAGCAGCATTAGCTCTAGACTTAAATTTATTAACAGCAGAAGCATTGCTTCTGTCATCAGCCAAAACTGGGGCTGTTTCCGTACCAACAACTATGTCCCAGAGTCCCCGGTCAAGAAGAACAAATTTAATGTCACTCCTCCATTCCTCGAAATTAATCGCATTCAGTTTGGGAATAGAATGTAAATTGTTGACAGCCATTTTTTTGAGTAAAAAAAAATTGTATAATTATGGTTCAAACAATTTAAAAATATAATATATTAAAAATATCACAATTTTTCTTATAAAAACCTTTGCCCCCCCGAATTAAACATTCGGTAAATTCATTTATGACTTGAAAATTTATTCAAATATATATATATATGAAATTTCAAAAAGTTTTTTTTTTCTACTTTACTGAAAAAAAAAATTTTACAATATTCCCTCAACAATATGCAAAAAAATGGTCATTATTACTTAAATTAAACAAAACATTCAAGATTTTCATTTATTAACATTAAACAACTTTTAATCTAAATTCAAACAATTTCTTGTTTCAAAAATTTACTATAAATGCAAAAAAAAAAATTTAACTTTCAATTTATTTTTCAAACAAAACAGAAAAACATTAATTTATGAAAGGGCCAGCATATTTACATGCTGAAAAAGGAAAAGCCCATAACCACTTTTTATTTCTCTTGTTAGCTGGTGTGAAGTAGATCCAAGGCTAAGTGAATTAGCAGAGGAGCCTACTCTAGACATAAACACCAGCTTAACAACATTTAAAGTTAATTAAATGAATTTGATAAAATGGAAGCTAGAGTAAGTAAATATGCTGAAAGATAAATATGTAGAAATTGTTAAATAAATGACCATAACAAATTTTAATTTAATTTGTGTTTTAATTGAAACAATAAATTCAACAAAAAGTTTATATAAATATAACAATAAGTTTATATGAATAACAATAAGATAATTGAAGTAGACAAATACTTTTTATATATAACAAACATACCAAAGCAGATGCTGGATGACAAACAAGGTGAGTACGAAGACAATATTTAACATCTTTTTATTTCCCATATAGGTTGCAGAAGAAACTACTACGTGCCATTAGAAAGAAGCTGGTGACACTTATGTAGAAGACGTGACGTTCTTGTTTCCACTTGTTATTGTCGCGATATGAACACCTATAAATTTCATTTAAATTTCGAACTCACAAAAAGGATTAACGTGAGTTATAACTAACTAAAAATGAAAAGATTTTATTTGAATATAAAAAATAAACGCCACATATTACGGCGACATCTTATGAAGTCGGCATCGGCGAAAAATGAACAGAGGCAAGGGCAAGAGCAACCGCAAAGGCAACCACGAACACCCACTACCATCGCCGTTCGCTATTTATAGTTTCGCGGGAGAAACGAAGTGATCTTCCGGATGTACGTTGGGGCATGTGCCGGCGCGACGCGGCGCGTGCGTAGTCTTCGGCTATCGTTCTTAGAGATGTTTTATGCAAATTTTTGAAACTTGGCTCAGTCGGAACTTCCGGAAGGTTAGCTATTGTTTACGTTTCGCGTTTGAAAAATTCAAATGGATGATTTAAATTTGAAAGCTCTTTAATATAGCATTTCATTGAACGATATATTTATTTTCCTGGTAAGTAGAAAATATATTAAAAGGAAATTAGGATTTTTAATAAATGTTTAATTTTTTTCAACTAACGTTTTTTTTCTTTAAGCTTTATTTTAAGAGTGATTAATTTTTAATATATTTAATTAGCATAACGATAAGAAAAAACGGCAAACTATAGGTTTACTATTAACAATAGGCTGACCTATTAATAATTTAGACATTTGTAGTTTCCAAAGCACATTATAAGTCAACTTATAATTCTTTATGGACTCTAGAAAACTTTTCAAGAAGAATGAAACAAGATGATAGCTTTTTTGATAATAAAATTGTGATGAAAATTATAGCACAGAAATAGAAAGGTACATGAGAATGAAAATCATGATATAGAAAGGTTACTGAGAATCAAACTTAAACTGGACATTTAAGACACAAAATTTTCAATAAACTACTAACTTAATAAATTTTATGAAAACTGCATAACAAAAAATATACAAACAGCATCTATATTTAGCATTTTTTTTAAAAGCTTTTTTAAAATCAATAACAATTAAGATAATTTAATTCATAAAATTCAATGTGCAACAGCATATTCATCCATAACATGATTTACATCATAGTATATTAGAAAGTAAGAATTACATATTGCAAATACACAGACAATATTAAGTATGAGTCAATTGGAATATTCATTTACCACAGAAATTTAAATATACAGTATACATTAATTGATTAATTTGTAAAATGTAAGGCAAGTGTGAGATTGATACAAACTATTACTTATTTATAGAAATTGCAATAATTTTATTATATACAATTTAAAATATTTTTCTGCCGCAGAATGTTAAACAAAACAAGAGAAATGCGATATAAAATTACTTACCTAGCAATTTATTTAAATGAATATCAATTGGAATATTTTGTTCTTTCTGGAAGAAAATAAATAAATAAATAAATAATATATATACCGGGTGATTCAAAATAGATGTTACAGTGATTATCTCATAAACTAAGAAAGATAGAAACATACTTCTAATTACAAAATTGGTGCAAATTAAGAGCAGATTTCAAATCAGGGTTGGGTTTTTGACATGACAAGGGTTTAAACCGTCAAAAACCCGTCATTAACCTGTATTGTCAAAACTCAAAATCTATAAATGAGCTAGAATCTGGTTAGAAATAGGATTAAGCAATATTTGCCATATAAAAGTGAATATCTAAATATTATACTGTTTATAAATTAACAAATCTTAAAACAATTTGTAGATAATTTATAAAAATTTAGGTAAATATACTGGTTTATAACCTAAGAAATTCATACAAAGTATACATAGGCATATTTTGTATGTTTATATTTATTTATATGAATATTTATGAAATTCTAAAATTTCAAAGTTACTTATGAACCCAGTAGCAGAAATTTTTCTATCAATCTGCGACAGCTATTTAGACATTAGAAAATAATCTGCAGCATAATTTCACAGTAAGTTACGGAAAATTTCTGGTTCCTGTGTAACCAGATAGAGGGATATTAAGACGCACAAACTTTCTTTTATCAACAATTACAGGATGTTTGTCATTGTCATCTGTATAACTGCATTTTGCTCACCATATCAATGTCTGAGCCCCAACTTTTACAGAAATCTTCTGATACTGGAATTGAAACTGCATTTTTAAGTAATTTAATAAGTAAACAGGTATTTTCTTTGACAGCTCTCTGAAACACTTTTCGTAAAAAACCTTTGATCCTTTCAGATCCACTTTCTTCTTCTATAGTGCTAGCAATCCATTTACAAAAATACAGGTATTCAAACAAAAATGTGTCAAGATCATCAAACTTTGAAATTGATGCAAAATCTTGTATATATTCAAAGAAGCAATAACAAAAATTACATGAGAAATTAATGATATTGAACAATTCTACCTCTAAACAGGTTCTGCAATTTAATGATAATGAAGCAAGTTTAAACCAAATATTGACAGTTAGGCTGCTTATAGAGAAAGACTGGGAATCAACACTTCTGCAGGAAGTTTGATTACCGATCAGTACCAAATGGTTATGGAGTTGGGGAGTCCCAACAAATTATATGAATGAGACATATTGAACAATTCTACTTCTTTATAGGTTCTAGAATCTAATAAAGTAAGTTTAAAATGAACATTGACATTTATGCTGTGGATAGAAAAAGATTGAAAATCAGAATGCTTCTGTGAAGTGTTTGATTGCCGATCGTTAGCATATGGTGGAGGGGAGGGGGGGAGTAAAACAAATATACGAGTGAAAGATATTTAACAATTCTATTTTTTTTTTTTTTTTTTTTTTTTATAGGTTCTGGAATCTAAGTAAATAAGTTTAAAAAGAACATTGACATTAATGTTTCAGATGGAGAAATATTTGAAATCACAAGAATTTCGCGAGCCGTTTGATTGCCGATCTTTAGCAAGGTGGGGAAGGGGGGGGGGGAATTACATGAGTGAGATATTGAACAATTTTACTTCTTTATAGGTTCTAGAATCTAATAAAGCATGCTTAAAATGAATATTGACGTTTATGCTGTGGATGGAGAAATATTTGAAATCACAAGAATTTCGCGAGCCGTTTGATTGCCGATCTTTAGCAAGGTGGGGGGGGGAGGGGAAATTACATGAGTGAGATATTGAACAATTTTACTTCTTTATAGGTTCTAGAATCTAATAAAGCATGCTTAAAATGAATATTGACATTTATGCTGTGGATGGAAAATGATTAAAAATTACAATGCTTTTGTGGAATGTTGGATCAACGATCGTTATTGGGAAGGGGGGTGGGGTGGAGGAAAGAGACTAAAACAAATGTGAGTAAAATATTGAACAATTCTACTTTTTTATAAGTTCTGGAATCTAATTAAATATGTTTTAAAAGAATATTGACATTTATGTTGCTGATGGGAAAAAAAATTCGAAATTGCAAGCATGCCGCAATCTGTTTTGTGTGTGTGTGGGGGGGGGGGGGGGGAGGAAACGAAAACAAATATGAGTGAGATATTGAACAATTCTACTTCTTTGTAGGTTCTGGAATCTAATTAAATAAGTTAAAGAATATTGACATTTATGCTGCTGGTGGGAAAAAGAATTTGAAATTGCAAGGATAGCGTGATCTGTTTGATCGCCAATCGTTATTATGCGTAAGGGGGGGGGGGGGGGTCACAAAAAATTATGTGAGCGATATTGAACAGTTCTACCTCTTTATAGGTTCTAGAATTTAATAAAGCATGTTTAAAGTGAATATTGACAATTATGCTGTGGATGGAAAAAGATCGAAAATTGCTATTTTTCCTGCCAAAATTGGGAGGTTTGGGATCTGCGTAATGCTGATTTGAAAATAATCTGCAGACTAAAAAAAAATCTGCGACGCACGTCGCGCGTCTTGCATTTTCTGCTATGGGGCTTATGAATTTTAACATAAGCCATGAAAACACAGGAATACTGGATTTTTTTTCTTTTTAAAGTAAAACACAAGATATGTGGGCAGTAAATTAATATGAATTTGAAAATAATTATATTTATAATCTATATTTATTACACATATATTATTATCGATTGTATAAATATTTGTACCTGTTTATAGCTTGGGCTATTGGTGCTTTGGGAATAAGACTGATTGACTACTCCAGGGTCTTAGGTCTTAGGAGGAGTGCCCTCCGTGGGGGTCTTTCTAAAGGGTCCTAGCTCGTATTTATGTAAGTTTCGAAGAAAACCATGAAAAACTCTTAACGGCTGATGAGCGCGAACTGGGATCAAACCCGGCACCTCACATCTACCAGCTTTGAGCGTAGAACCGTTTTGCCGCTGGTAGGCAAAATAATAAATTTTTAAAAAATCTGTACGAGTAAATATTAAATTTATTACAATTTATACATGTCCATAAAGCATTCATATTTCTCTTGTCTTTCGATAATTATAAGAATTTCAGACGCAATTCAAGCTTGTTTAACATTCAGAATTATTGCTTTTTCTTAAAAACTTGCAATATCAACAGTCATTAAAAAAAAAAAAAAGTTATATTTTTCTATAAAATAAGCTATGCATTTTTATTTTACTGATTAAATAAAAAAAAACTAAAAAAATTGAAATGTACAATGTTGTATTGCAAATAAAATGATTTATCAATCAAAATGATCTATCAATGATTTATAAATCATAAATTTTTAGGAGCCTAAAGTTTTGTTTTTATATTAATCAAAATGTTATAATAATGTTTCTAAAAAACAATATGTTTACCTTTTAAAACCTACTTATAAATAATATCATATTAAAAACAACTTTATTTTTTAAAGTATCACATCATAACTAAGTTTAACATACTATATTAAGCATAGATATAGTTATGAATAAATTTTGTAGTAATATGTAAAGGTATCACAGCATATTCTGAATGAGCATAGATATAATTCATAATAAAATTTTAAAAGCTTAAAGTTTCTTTTTTTATATTTATCATGTTGTAAGAAAAAGAACATCAATCCATTTACTTTTCAAAAAATCTTTATAAACTATATTTTGTTAAACTAAGTTTTTACATGACAATTAAATTATAAATATAGGTTTTTGACATGACGGTTTTAACCATGGTTTAAACTGTCAAAAACTGTCATGCGTCAAAAACCTGCCAACCCTGTTTCAAATATAGAAATTTTTTGTACAAGGGGCTGTATACATATTAAAATACAAAATTTAATTTATATATGGTCCCTCGTATCATGTGACTTATATTTAGAAAAATTTTCTCCTCACTCTAAGAAGAAAAATAGAAAAAAAATTTCTCTCTAAGTCAAAATCTCTCTGAGTTATTGCAATTTGAAAATGATGACCTATACCACATTACTTTCAATTTTGGCATCTATTTTTTGATTTTTCAAGTGGCAAATAGATATCGAATCCAAAGTACCAAATCTGAATTTCCTACAGTTATTTGTTGTTAAATTATGTTGAAAATTCATATATATATACAGATCAACCACTAAAAATTGGACTTTCGTATTCAGGAGGCCTCAAAACGTGATATTATACAGAAAAAAATCGATCTCCCAAAACTACTTTGTTTACAGCATGGGTTTTCCGTTTTGTGTCAGCAGTGTTCTTCGACATTAAAAAAAAAAAAAAAAAATGCAGCAAAGTACTTGCGTCAATCACATTTAATAAAAAAAAATTTTTACCTTAATTTTGGGTAGCCCTGTGTACTATCTATAAACTATATACGCATGACTTTGTGTATGTAAATTTAGTGTTATATGTAAAACACATAACACAAAATGAAATACACTTCCAGCAATTCCCCAATATATCCAAATACTCTGAGTAACCCTGTAATTGAATGATGAATGATTGCTATACCACAATCTACACAAAACATGCTTTTATACGTATAAAAATCATTTCTTTTCATTTTGTTTAAAGCAGCCTACAGGTGCCACACTGTACATATAAGGAATTTCGCTTACAGATGTGAGGTATTTGAATTCTCTTGGATGAAACTGTACACAACCCTTTGTCTGATTGCAACAAATAGCTTAGTGTAGCATCACTATATGATACGGATTTAGAATATTGAGTTTGGACATCCTGCTACTATTTGTTCTTGAGATATGCTAATAACATTAACACACACACAGAGAGAGAAAGACAGAGACCAACCGCTAAAAACATGATTTTTGAATTCAGGGAATCTGAAAACATGCAAATATAACAAAAGCTAATTTTCGGAAATTTGACTCAAAAATAATAATTCCTCTATACCGTGTATATGGATAAGAGATTGTATAAAGGAAAAGAAAGAAAAAAGAATTTGAAAATTCCCTTTTAGTACATAAATTATTCATAAATTTTATTTGTTAAATTATCAATGAGTATTCTCGTGTGTATTCAGTAGAGGAAAGAGAGACATTACAGGTTAAAATAAGTCGTCTTTCCCTGAATGAAAAAGAATCCCTCCCCCACCAAACGCTGATCAATCTATGCCTTATTACAAAGCTAAGTAATTACAATTTCTCACTTTTGATACAACCCCTTAAGACTTGGCAAAAATGCTAGAATTTTCAAATTGCAATAACCCAGTGAAATTTTCACTTAGAAAGATGAATTTTTTCTTATTTTTCTTCTTAGACCGAGGAGAATATTTTTCTAAGTATAAGTCATATGATAGGAGGAGTCATATAAAAATTAAATTTCGTATTTAATATGTATACAGCCCCTTGTACAAAAAATGCCATATCTGAAATCTACTCTTAATTTACACCAATTTCATAATTGGAAGTATGTTTCTATCTTTCTCAGTTTATGAGATAATCATTGTAACATCTACACTGATGGAAAAAAAAATCCCAACACCAGGAAGGAGCTGTGCTAGATAAACGAAATTTGGTAGGCGTGTTTATACATCTGAAAGATGACGACGATTCAAATTTCGAGCTACGCGCATAAGTGTGGCGCTAGTAGCGACACTATGAACATGCAAATGAGGTTTACTTTAAATAAGTGCTGTAAGGTTCGTGATCGTTATTTACAGTTGAGATTTGACGTAGTGGGTTAATGTTAGTCAAGGATGCCTCTAAGAAGACGAAGAAGCCATTATCAACAGCTCACTGAGTTTGAACGAGGTCGTGTAGTAGGGCTATGAGAAGGTGGGTTTTCTTTCCGCGATATTGCAGAAAGACTTGGCAGGATTGTATCCACTGTGCATGAGTGTTGGCAGCAGTGGTCAAGGGAAGGTACTGCCTCAAGAAGACCGGGTTCCGAGCGGCCATGTGGCACTACTGCGAGGGAAGACCGCCGTGTTTGGCGTATGGCTGTAGCTAATCGTACTGCGTCTGCAGCTGAAATTCGAGCTGCAGTTGGCACCACAGTGACACAACGAACTGTTACAAATCGGTTACTTCAAGGACAGCTCCGAGCCAGACGCCCTGTAGCGTGCATTCCACTGACTCCAAACCACTGCCATTTGTGACGTGAGTGGTGTCAAGCTAGAGTTCATTGGAGGACGGAGTAGAGATCTGTTGTGTTTTCTGATGAAAGCCGGTTCTGCCTTGGTCGCAGTGATAGCCGTGTGTTGGTTAGAAGGAGGCCAGGTGAACGCCTGCTAGTGACCTGTCTGCGGCCTAGACACACAGGGCCTACTCCTAGAGTTATGGTTTGGGGAGCAATTTCATATGACAGCAGGAGCACTCTCGTGGTTATCCCACGCACCCTGACAGCAAATTTGTACGTCAGTCTAGTGATACAACCTGTTGTGCTGCCATTCATGAACAGCATTCAAGGGGATGTTTTCCAACAGGATAATGCTCGCCCTCATACCGCTGTTGTAACCCAACATGCTCTACAGAGTGTCGACATGTTGCCTTGGCCTGCTAGATCACCAGGTCTTTCTCCAATCGAGCACGTATGGGACATCATTGGACGACAACTCCAGCGTCATCCACAACCAGCATTAACCGTCCCTGCATTGACCGCCCAAGTGCAACAGGCATGGAACTCCATCCCACAAACTGATATCCGACACCTGTACGACACAATGCATGCATGTTTGCACGCTTGCATTCAAAATTCTGGCGGTTACACCGGTTACTAATGTACCAACATTTCACATTTGAAATGGCTCTTCTCGCCAATGGCTCTACCTGTGATCTTGAATCTTTAATCAATTAAATATGTTACCTAGACAAATGTATTGCTGAAATTTCATTACTGTACAATAATTTTTTCTTGGTGTTGGGATTTTTTTTTTCCATCAGTGTATTTTGAATCCCTCGGTGTATATAAATCTTCGCAAATTTGTTAAATTTATTAAACATCTATAATAATAAAAGAAGTTTATAATAAAATACTAAGTTATATTAGTATACTAAGAGTGATTTGGTGATGGATAACTAAAACAAGAAGAATCTTGAATGCTTTGAACGCCAAAGAGTAAAATAAGAAAACAGAGAATTGTTTCAGTATCATTTATACGGCTTCAGTGCATAAAGAAATCAGAGAAAAATGCTTATATATATATATATAAAGAATCATATTCTGATCAACCAATAGAATTAAGCAAAATGTGGGGGAAATTGGCCAACAGGAATTTGAGAAACTGTAGTTGTGAAAAATGTAGAAGAAAATTTTTTAAAAAATGTGGACTAGTGCTAACTCTAAGCTAATTTGGCAGGGTGCTCCACCCAACAGACCTTTTTTAACCCATTTTAGCACCTGACAACCTTTTAAAAATATTTTAATACTAAGTGCCCTTTTCTAGCATTTTAAATGTCCAGAGGTCTTTAGATACTTTTCTTCCTGAAATGTACCCTTCTACGAACAGTCTTACAGCATTCCAGTATGAACAAATGCATACAATAAAAAAGCACCACAGAACTGGTGTTTTAAAGAATCACATACAAAACTTCGAATAAACACACACACACACACAAAAAAAAAGCAATAATCTCGCAACAATTGTTTTGGGTCCAAAAAACACACAATCCTTCATCAGGTGGAGAAAATAGGCATGAGTGCTGCAGTCATGTCAGTGTTGCCGCTTTGACTGCAGCACTCTCACCTACTTTCCTCGCCTGACAAAAGGTCATGTGCTTTTTTGACCTGAAACAATTGTTGGAAGATTATTGCTTTTTATGGTGTTTATTCAAAGTTTAGTATGTAAATGCATATAGCATTTATACACATAAAATTTATAATTTACTTTTGTAATGTACAAAAATCACAACTATTTGCAAATACAATCGAACCTCATTAACGTGAATTACTTTTAACATGAACTATTTCTGCAATCCATGTGAAAATGAAGATTGCTTTAGTTATATGAAGATTTGTTACTAATAGCATGAACTACTGATAACATGAACAGATTTTTTATCCCCCTTGAGATTCACGTTAACGAGGTTCGACTGTAATACCTTTTTTGAAAATAAATTGTCCTTTTTATTGAATTCCCCCCCTCCCCCCCAGCAGCACTTTCATTCTAGTCAGCACTATAGACTGAATGTAAAATTTCTAACTATCAGACAAATAGGGTACAGTGAAGTTACAATTAACAATATTTTAAATATTTTTATAGATGTTAAAAGATTCAAAGAAATCGAGTTTGTGAGTAGATTTGGGCCTGCAAATTACTTTAGCTCAATCAAATTTAAAATTTCTCCCAGCAATGCTTAGAAATGACCAATCTGTTGGTTTCCTGTTTACAGACATAACTGATGTGTTCTTTTAGACAGAATTTAAGACTGTGCTGGTTTGGCCAATGTGTGATAAACCATACTGGGAGCAAATATTATAAAACCCACATGTATTATATATATATGTATAGGATCTTTTAATTGAGAAATTGGAAAGTGAAAAAATATTTTAAAATCATATTGTTTAACTAGTTATGGTATGACTTGATTTAGAAAAACAGGATAAAACTATATTGATATTAGAAGAGATCCTATATTTCTAATCAAGTTATGGCATAGCTAAATTTTAAAAACAATATGATATAAAATAATTTTTTCACCTTTTTCAATAAACTCACCCTTTCTCAATTAAAAGATTATAATATATGTGTGTGTGTAATTCTTGGGGCATTTTAAGTATTTCTTGCAGTGTGGTTTATTATGCATTGGTCAAACTAAACACAGTATTAAATTCAATCTAAAAGAATATATACAATTACATCTGTAAACAAGGAACCAACAAATCAGCCATTTTTAAGTATGGCTGGCAGAAAAACCATAATTTAAAATTTGATTCAGCCAAAATAATTTGCATGTTCAAATCTACTCAGGAACTCTATTTCTTTGAAGCTTTTTACATCTATAAAAGTTTTTAAAATATTGTTAATTGTAATTTTGCTGTACCCCATTTGTATGATTATTGAAAATTTTATATTCAGTCCACATTTTCTTAACCTTTAGAAAACGGGGTGTGAATTCCTAACAAACTGCTCTCTATACGGGAAAGTCCAAGCGATTTTCACCCCCTTACTTAATGAGAAGTCACTATGGGTGGCACACGTGGAACTCATTTTCGAATAGTGATGACCAAAAGAGGGAATTTATTTTCCCCGTGTAGAAAGGAAAGGAAAAGAATTCACGTCAGAAGCAACACATTTCTTGTTTATAAATAATCTTTCACTTATACTTGATGGAGATAAGTACATTCTTGAACAAAGTTACTCTCGTTAAAATTAAATGATAACGTTTATCAATAATCAAGATGTCTTTTTTGAAAATAATTGGATATTTCTTTTCATTAGTATAGCAATTAATGGTTTATTTTACATAAAATATAGAATGACATAAATAAATTCATAATTATAAATAAATGTAGTGCTAATTACCTGAGCCAGATGAAGAAAAAATATTTATTATTGCTTTTGAATATCAAAAGTCATGGCAAATTAAATAATTCAAAAATAATATTAAAAATGTATATTTTATTTTAATGAGGGGATTCAAATTTTATATAAAAGAAATATTACATGAAAAATCCACATATATTATATCATTTAAATATTGAAAAAAGATTCAATTCAATTTATTATTATTATTATTATTATTATTATTTACAAATGCATCGCAGTTTTTAACAATTAGAAATTTCTTAAGCTATCAACAAGCGAAAAGAAAATAATAAATAATAATAATTATTATTTACAAATGCATCGCAGTTTTTAACAATTAGAAATTTTTTTAAGCTATGAACAAGCGAAAAAAAAAAAAGAATTGATTTTATTATTTATTTTATTTACTTATTTATTTATTTTTAAAAAGTATGTTTAATTGTTTTTATTTTTTTTTTATTAAAAACACACAATTAACTGTGGAAGAAAATCATATTTATTGAAATTTTATTTTTCCGACTGAGTGAAAATAATGCCTGGACCGGGAATCGAACCCCGGATCTTTGACTTACAAGGTCAATGCTCTACCACTGAGCTATCCAGGCCGACATCCCGGTCTGCATTACTCACTCAGACAACCCTATAGACAGAAACATCTCTGGTCTATCATTTAGATAGCTCAACAGAAAATAAGCCACAGGTAAAGGAAAACACCATTAAACAATGGGAGAGAAATACAATTTTTTTTTATTAAAAACACACAATTAACTGTGGAAGAAAATCATATTTATTGAAATTTTATTTTTCCGACTGAGTGAAAATAATGCCTGGACCGGGAATCGAACCCCGGATCTTTGACTTACAAGGTCAATGCTCTACCACTGAGCTATCCAGGCCGACATCCCGGTCTGCATTACTCACTCAGACAACCCTATAGACAGAAACATCTCTGGTCTATCATTTAGATAGCTCAACAGAAAATAAGCCGCAGGTAAAGGAAAACACCATTAAACAATGGGAGAGAAATACAATTTTTTTTTATTAAAAACACACAATTAACTGTGGAAGAAAATCATATTTATTGAAATTTTATTTTTCCGACTGAGTGAAAATAATGCCTGGACCGGGAATCGAACCCCGGATCTTTGACTTACAAGGTCAATGCTCTACCACTGAGCTATCCAGGCCGACATCCCGGTCTGCATTACTCACTCAGACAACCCTATAGACAGAAACATCTCGGGTCTATCATTTAGATAGCTCAACAGAAAATAAGCCACAGGTAAAGGAAAACACCATTAAACAATGGGAGAGAAATACAATTTTTTTTTATTAAAAACACACAATTAACTGTGGAAGAAAATCATATTTATTGAAATTTTATTTTTCCGACTGAGTGAAAATAATGCCTGGACCGGGAATCGAACCCCGGATCTTTGACTTACAAGGTCAATGCTCTACCACTGAGCTATCCAGGCCGACATCCCGGTCTGCATTACTCACTCAGACAACCCTATAGACAGAAACATCTCTGGTCTATCATTTAGATAGCTCAACAGAAAATAAGCCACAGGTAAAAGGGCCCATCAACATCCGAGCGGTTCTGCGCTCAAAGCTGGTAGACTTGAGATGCCGGGTTCGATCCCAATTCGCGCTCGTTGACCGGAGATTTCCGCGGTTTTCTCTGAAACTTGAGTAAATACGGGATAAGACCTCTTAGAAAGACTCCCATGGAGGACACTTCCCCTCATGACTAGGACCTAGTGTAGTCAATTGGCTTACCCCCAAAAATCTTTTGCTTTCCTGATGATTATTTCCATTGTATTAACTTTTACAGCTTATAATTTTAGTTCTGATCTTGTTATAAAGAACGAATAATTTAGGTATTCGAAAAAAGGTTCTATCTCAGTTTTTGACTTTTACACACATTTTAGGTTTGAGGAATATGAAAATCACTAAATAGGTGAAGTGTCCATTTATAGGACTTGTTAGTTTGTACGTTAGTTGTAGTTAGTTTGCAGCGTGTTAGTTTGTGCGTTATTTTTTTATTTAATTTGTTTGTTAATTTCTTAATTTGTTAAACTTCGTAGAAATTATCTGAAGAATAAATTATCCTAAAAACCTCGGACCAGTTTTAAAATATTTTTGATATTGACAAATCTCTTTTGAATTTTAACATACTAATTTGAAAATTTTGTACACTATTATCATCATTAATATTATTACTAACATTATTACTAACATATTATTTTAACATAGTCGAATAACGAAAAATTTCATAAAGTTCATATTGCAGAAATAACATTTACACTTAACAGTTTATTATTATTATTATTATTATTGACCACTACACACGCAAAAAAGTAGATTTTTTGAAAATTCTATTTAAGGAAAGAATAATCTTTAAATAATGTTAAAATGTATATTTTATTTATTAATTATCCCTTTTACTGTGGCTTGTTTGTTGCTTTTGTAAAGAAATATTTTTAAATACTGTCAAGGTTTATGTCTCATTTATTAATTCTCCCTTCTATGGTAATCGTTTTGCAGAGAAATATGTGTATTATTTTTACTTTTGCCTTTTGCGTCATGTAATATTGTTGATAAACCCAAAAGTAAATTTTGGTGGGCCTCTTTCAGTGCTTACAAAATAATTCATCAAATTACTATAATATAAAAATAATTTTGAAAATAATATTATAACTACTAAGAAAATATTCTTGCGATAAACGCTGTCATATATCACGAATGAAATCTGTTTCCTTGAAAACACGCAACACCATTAGCTTTACTTTTGTAATAAGATATTTAATACTATACGTGTAATTAGTATTGATATTTGATAGATTACATCCATGTATTCTCGAATGGAAATAAAGCGACTTTTAGATATTAAACCTATCTTTCTTTTCTTTTCTTTTTTTTTAAAGTTTATTTGAGGGTTAATTACAGTCAGTTCTATAATATTTTTTTATGGTTAATTCTGTAAGTATAAAATTAACTTACATTTTTTAAACGCAAGAATCGACAGGCATGATTAAATTTTCCCCAGTGTCCAAAATGTCCGACATTCAATTCCCCAGTACCTTTAGGTGAGCGGAAGGTGTCGGGTATGAAACCAGGATGTATTCGTCAGCTCAGACACTCAGGGTTTTCTGTGGTTTTCTCCTTAACTCACACATTTTAATATAATTAATGTAAAATGTTCTTTCTTTAGTGTTTTGAATTCTACTGAAAAATGAATATTTCAAGTGAGCAAACTGTGTAAATTTTAAAATGAATTTTCCTTCATTTGTCTTTTAAATTTATTATGATAACTTAAAGAAAAAAATAATAGTTTTTTTTTTTTTTTTTTTTTTTTTTAAATATCATATTTGTAAAAAAAAAAAAAAAAAAAAAAAAAAGTCCTTTTTTAAAAAGCATTAAATACCTTTTACAATCCTTCATTTTTGGCAGCTTTAAGTATTATATATTTCGACTACATTCGTAGTCGTCCTCAGATGTTGTCTTTGCTGCACTGTTGAAACATGTCTTCATCTTCTTCCACATCACTCTCTCTCTTGCTTACGTCACTTCTCCGTCGGTACGTTTTTATCACCTGTTGCCAGTCCTCTGCTATGATGCTATGCTCTCTCTCATTTACTGCTGTGTTAGAGGTTAATATCCCTAAAGCTTCGCGTTTCATGGCGTAGTTGTGCGAGTTGTAGGGAGCTATTTTAACGGTTTTTAGTGTATTAGTTATTATGGGGTTAGTTTTATGTGTGCGTGATAAGGCGGTGGAGCTTCTATTGTATTTTAGATCGTTAATATGTTCTATTTCTCTGTCCTTGATTTTTCTCTTCGTCATTCCGATGTAGGTTGCAGGTTTATTGTTATTTTCTAGATCGAAGGTGATTTTGTATATTCCCGATGTTTCTTTAGGGTCAATGAGGTCTTTTTCATTTCGGATTCTTTGAATGATGTTCTTATTGGGTTTAATAGGTATGTGGATATTATGTTTGGAACCTTCGTTTTTAATTTTATTTGCTATGCCATTGCAGAAGGGAATGGAGGTGGTGAACTTGGGTTTTATTTTTTGAGCGTCGTTAATTTTGTTGAAAGTTTTTAAGTGCTTTTTATAGAGTTTTTGAATCATAGAGTTGCTGTATCCTGCACCTTTTGCTATGTTTTTTTATGAGTTTTATTTCAGTGTTAAGTAGATTTTTATCTAGGGTGTTTAATTTGTTTAGTAGAGCATGTGGGTCGATGTTGTTTGGGATGACGGCGAACACGTCATCCACATAACGTAACCATGTTTTACAGTTTTTAATGATATCGTGAGCGGATATTTCGAAATGTCTGAGTTTAATTTCTGCAATGGCGCCTGATATGGGGGACCCCATAGGCACGCCTTTCGTTTGTTTGTAGATATCTTTATTGAAGGTGAAGTATGAGTTATTTAGTAAGAGGTTATTGGCAGAGATTAAAGTTTCACTTATTTTATTATTGCCGTAGTGGTTAATTATTTTGTTTTGTATTATATCATTAATTTCGTTTAGGTTTATTGAGGGGTACAGGTCTTTTACATCGAAACTAACGAGTGTGTCATCATAGTTTATATTTATATTTTGTATGGATTTTATAAAGGCTTCTGTATTATATAAGCAAGAGAGAGAGTGATGTGGAAGAAGATGAAGACATGTTTCAACAGTGCAGCAAAGACAACATCTGAGGACAACTACGAATGTAGTCGAAATATATAATATTTAAAGCTGCCAAAAATGAAGGATTGTAAAAGGTATTTAATGTTTTTTAAAGTTAATTAGTCCTTCTAAAGCTTTTCAAATATTTATAGTCCTTTTTTTTTTAAATTTTATATTAATTTTAAGGAAAAAAGAAATGTTTTTTATTATATAAGCACATAGCATAAATAAAACCGGTCAAACTGCTTTGCATGGATTTTAAATCAGTATTTTATAGATTTATTATCATGGTTACCAACTTTTATGCATTTTGAGTATCATATTAAAAAAAAAAAAAAAAATAAATAAAGGCCTTGCTTTATTTGCAGAACAAAATTTTTAAATTAGACAAAAAATAAATAAATAAATAAATAAAAAGTGAAATAAATAAAAAGTGAAATAAATAAATGAATAAAAAGTGTTATTTAAAAAGCTTAAAATTTGGCGAAATTGATATATTATACAAATTTGACTTTTAAAGCAGAATATGTGAATTTAGATAAATAAAAAACAAACAAAATTATTTTAAACTTGATTAAATAATGTTATTTCATTAAAAATACAGGTAAAATAGAAAAATATATACAGAATATTAAAACTCAAAAGAAAAAAATAAAAGAGAAAATGTACAATATTTTCATTTATTTATTTATTTAGCTAAATAAATTTTAAATTAATGCCAAACTGTTTTACCCGGATAATAAATCACTATATATTTGACTTTGCAGCTTCTATAAATAATATTGTTATTATATTTAAGGATGTAAATTACTTTAAGAAAAAAATATTTTGATTTAAATAAAAATTTTACATTTGTTTAATTCAAAAATAAAAATTTAGCTACTGATGCATAATGTAGCAAAATCCACATGTTTACAACAGTGAAAAATTACAGAAAATAACATAATTAGTAAAAAAAAACTAGCGCTTTATATACGAATTTTGATAGTGTTCTTAAAATATAAATAAAAACTAGCATTACAAAATATACATTTTTTATTTTTTCATATAAATTTTTATTACATACTAATGCGACAAAATTGAATTTTATTTCAGAAACACGAGAAAAATCACAGCAAAATATATAATTGATTATCTTAAGCACAAAGGTATAGATAATTTCATATAATACTGTTATATGCGTTGGTTATGTTAGGCAACAATCATTAAACGAATTATTTATATTCATGCAGGTAAGAATTTAATTACAAAAAACTTTAATAATCTTCTGAAGTGCTTATTGTATGTAAGTATTAAATAAAATATGAATCTAATTAAATTAGATGGATTTCCTTTTTCTTTTTTTATGCAACAAAAAATGAAATAAATTTTCTAACAAAATAATAATAATAAAATGAAGAACAAAGAATTATGGACTCGGACAGTTTGTAAAATTTTAAAATTGCAAAACGGAGTAGTATATAACCAATAAATTAAATACGTTGTATCGTTGTATAAACGAAATATTTTTGTTGTATAAAATAAATAAAAAGGGTCTGAGAATATTTCAAATTGGCATTTAAATGTAAAAAATGTGTTATATAAATGAAAGAAGTATAAATATCACTTTACTGTATGTTAAAAAAAAAAAAAAAAAAAAAAAAAAAGAGAGAGAGAGAAAGAAAACTTCGATTAGTATGTTAATCACCGAATTTATACCAATAACAAAAACCTCAAAAGGCACGCATACTAAAAATATCAAAACTTTATAGTATGAAATATTAAAAGAGAAGAAATAAAGAAACTAAAATATTGTTAGCGCAATAGACCGAGAATCATATCAAATGTTGTCGCACAACATGATTTTCCCTCTTTTTATCCGTATATAAAATACTATTATCCCTACACATCTCCCATACGCCGGTAATTAATACCCACGGAGAAAAAGATTACTGCACCTCACGCTTTAGGGGGAAAAATCCCTGGGAAGACGGCAGTACCAGCCCCGTATTCTTGAACACTTTTTTACTTAGGATTACGATTATCCAGGGATGAGAGTGGGAAATGGACAAAAAGTCTGAAAATATGTACAGTACTTACAGATAATTTAATTTTTTCAATAAAAGAAGAAACAGAGACAATAAATCATACTTTCCATAAGCAAATATGAGAATAAATTAAAACTAATTGCTCAAAAACATGTTAAAACAAAAAATATTAAACAAAAGTAAGAATGTTTTGAAATAGAAAAGTCTGAGAATTACTTTTAAAAATTAAGAAAAGTCTGAAATTCCTACTAAAGTCTGAAGAATCTCATCTCTGGTTATCCTTCCCGTAAGCAAAAGGTTAATTTCTTATACATTTTTCACAACTATAATTTTTCATTTTTCTATTGGCTAATCCTCCACATTTTGCATAATTTTAATGGTTGATCAGAATCTAAATCCTTTCCTATATATACGAGGATGTCGCTCTCATTTCTTCATGTGCTGAAAACGATACGCTAAATGCTACCGAGACAGCTGTCTGTGCTTCAGGTTTCAGCTATTAAAATTTTTTCTGGTTTTAACTAAGCTACATTGTCATCAAATAATTGCACTAAATGGCTGCTTAATTTATTGCTGTGAATTTGAAATTCTGTTAAGCAAAGATGCATACACTGATTATTGTATTACAATTTTTTTTCTTTAATTCAAGCACAACAAGAATGGAGTTTCTAGGGGTTTTTTGTTTCTGCGACTGAAGCTCACAACATGTGCATGTATATTGATTGTTAATGTTCATATTCTTCTAAAGATTCAAGCACAAGATAGGGATATCTAATAATTTGATTATTATTATTATTTTGATTATCTGTGAGTGAGATTCACAATAAGCATAAATTGATTTCTATGTTGATGATTCTCACGCTTTTTGTAACTGAAATTGCTGTTTTAAGTTTTTTTTAAGCATAGCTAAGCTTTGACGATAGCTTTAAGACTCCTGTGCCCATCTTTCCCAGCTTCGGTTTCTTTTTCTGATCTATTTTCCCTCTATTTTTTCATTTGTGTTTTTTTTACACACTACTTAAAAAAAAAAAAAAAAAATTCATATATATATGTATTAAATTTCAATTGCTTAGAGATTTCATTTTTTAAAAAACTGTTTGTGTTATGTTCTTGTAACTAATATTTATGTTCACACCTCGAAATTAATAGGGATCCGTTGGTCCGGGACCACAAAAACATTCAACAGACCAACAAAATATAAATTATAGTGGTCCACCGGACAAGTAAGGCCTTTCAGTTTATTTTTTTTCAAAAATTGCCAATCAATCTTTCACAGAATATAGTATGTTATAACATTAGTAAGTATATACATTATTAACAATTATCAATATTACATATTCTCTGTAATTTTTCATTTTATTTCACTTTAATAAATTTTCTTTTAATGTAAAAAAAAAAAAAAACGTATTTTATACGGGGTGATCCAAAAGTCACAGGGGAAAAAAAAAATTATTCAAATGTACTGACGATAGCATTATGTGGTTTTCACAGAAATGCACAGAAAGACATAGGATTTTATTTAGGTAACAAAATATTCATCAGAAAATTAGTTTAAATTTCCTTCATAAGATTACGTTATAACTGTAATTTTTTTTTTTTTTAGTGTGTTGCAGTCAGGGTTGGCAAACTGGAAACCCACCAACAAAAACCCACTGGGTTTTTGCAAATAAGTGGGTTTTTGTTAAAAATTATTTATAATTTACAAATCCCATCTATAAAGTATAGAAAACACCTTACCTTTAAGAAAAAACTCTTATTTTTATTTTCTAGAAAATAATCAGGGTTGGGTTTCTTCCGGAAGAAACTAGTTTCTTCCAGGACAGTGGAAGAAACTGGAAAAAACTGGAAGAAATGGAAGAAACCGGAAGAAATGGAAGAAACTAACCAGAAGACAAAACAGATGTTCGAAATTAAAATTTATGAACTATATAAACCCAAAGCATAAATATAATGTCAAATCTGAACTATAATCCAATTAATATGAAAAATATTGTTAGAAAAATAAGTTATTTTATAACAAACACTAAATATATATAGGTGATGGGTTTTTACTTTTTAATGCTGATATTTTTAGAACTTTTTGCATATATACTATCTCATTAGTATACATTCAGACAGTACAAGTGATAATAATTACGGAATTAACCATAATATTTGCACTTTTTTTTTTTTTTTAAGGATACAATTTTTTGTATAAACTCGAAGCTGGTAAACTGTATCAATAAGTAATATACTTACTTTTAAGCTCTCCTGCAAGTTCTCTAGGATTAAAAAAAAAAAAAAAAAGCATAGTTTATATTTATCTATTTTAAGTTGAAAAATAAAGTGCAGTATTGAACTACTCTAAAAAACATTTCATTTGTTTTACAGTTTTTAACTCCCTCTAATTCTCAAAAATTTTGTCTAGAGGTTGTGCGGATTATAGGAATTTGTAGATTAGAGATCATTGCCTTTGTTTACAGTTTTCTTTTGCAGATACAGAGTCAGTTATTATTAATTCATGACAATAAACATCAGAATGGAAAGACGATTTCTAATAAATTTTAGAATAAAGTATTTCTTCAATATTAATAAAACTAATCTATCACATTCATATATGATAAATAATTTAAGCATATTCAAATAATAGGTACCTATAAAATGTAAACATATTTAAAAAATATGAAACTAAATATTTTTGAAAGTTTGGAAATAATATTCATCGCTGATTAATTTTGTTAAACATTGATGTAATAGTAATTTGTTTTATTAAGCACTAGTCTGTATGAATTGCAGGATAATAAATACAAGAATGTTACCCCCCCTCCCCCCCACCCAAGTTGAGTTTCAAAGCAAGGATTAAGCTAAAAATTTGATTTAAAAAAAGTAAAAATGTGAGAAATGTGAATTTATTTGAAATATGAGATGTAAATTTCTTTCTCACTGTACTGTATTAGGAAAATGAAGTTTTTGATGACATTTTGTAATACAGTAATTATTGAACACTGGCTCTTTTAATTAACTGAATGTTTGTTAAGATCTGTTTTAACAGAAAGTATAAGCAAGTGATACAAACTATTATTTATTACCAGTTAAAGAAATAAAATTGTCTAAATAATAAATTATAAAACTTTACGCTTTTTAAATTGAAATTGATTTTTCTACTGGATTTTGAGTATTTTGGAACGTGATTATCAGATACCGAAGATCACTTCGGTAAAAATCTCATAATTATTAATTAAATATGTAATTAAATTTTTATAGGTATAATTAAAGTTACTTAAAGTTGTTTATAAGACAAATGCATCCATTGTATCTTACAAATCTGCAATTTATAGGATAAATTTTTAAGAAAAACAGTTTCTTCCATTTCTTCCACTTGGAAGAAACCTATTTCTTCCGGCCGGTTTTTTCCATGGTTTTTTCCGCCTTGGAAGAAACTTGCCAACCCTGAAAATAATATTAAACATAAAAAGTAACTACAGTTATAAATATAATAAAAGCGAATTTATCTTCTGTAATTGGTTCAATTTTCTTTTTCCTGTAAAACCAAATGATATTTTTGTTTAACAGTGGACATTAATATTGTCCAGAATTAATATTTAACTAATTAAATTGTTTAGTTTTAAATCTTTATAATAATTTTATTTTAATTTTAGTAGCAACATAATTATAAATCTAACAAAATTTTCTTCTATAACCATTTCAACTATTAAAAACATTGAAAAAAAAGGATAAAGCAGGGCAACTTAATTTTATAATTTAAAAAAAATTTAAATATGTATTGTACTTAAGAATTTAAATTATTTTATTTTATCAGTTATTGTCATTAAGAATATTTATTTTGAATAAGCGTATGTTAGAATAATAATTACAAGATAAAAAGAACTTTTTATATACCATGTTTTTAAATTTTCTGTTGAATCATAAACGCCACCGAAAACAGCGGGAACCCGGAGCAATTGGATAAAAATATAAAAAAAATTCACTGCTATCGTGTTTTGAGCTATTATAAAAGTTTCAAATGGCTATCTAGCCGGGAAGTTAGTTAACAATTGATTGCAAGCTTTGTACTTGTAATGCTGCCGAAGGCAGCAGGGTCTCGAAACAATTGCTTAAAAATATTTTAAAAATGCATTTTCACTGTATTCTGAAAGTTTCAAATGACCAGCTATTCGGTAAGTTAGTTAAATAAATTTTCTGTTGAATCATATAAACGATGTCGAATACAAGGGACCTGAAACAGTTGACTAAAAGTATTAAAAACCAGGGGTGCAGAAAATGTTCAGACCTCTGAAATTTCCCCAGAACACATTCTAAATTCCCCCAAAAATAATGCATCAACCTATTATCAGAAAGTTTATTTTTTAAGTTTGACCTTTTTTTTTTTTTTTTTGAGAGGGGAGGGGGAAATTAATGGGTATTTAAAGGGAATATACTTGTAACAGAAGAATACAGCTGTTAATTTGTAGTTTAATATTAGAAAGTTTGTTTTTTCAGTAATTTTTTTTTACTTCTGTTTTCAGTTTTATTTTATTCTAAGATAATAAATATTCGAAATTTCCCCAGGCAGACAGAATTTACCCCGAACATCGTTCGCGCGTTCGGATATATTCTGCACCCCTGTTAAAAATATGTATTGTCACCATATTCTATGCTATCCTGAAAGTTTCAAATGTCCAGCTAGTCAGGAAGTTAGTGAAAAATTGATTGCAAGCTTTGTACTGGTAACGCTGCCAAAGGCAGCAGGGTTTCAAAACAGTTGGTTAAAAAAATTTAAAAAATACATTTTTACCATGTTCTGAAAGTTAGTTAAATAGATTTTTTGTTGAATCATATAAACGCTGCCGAAGGCAGTAGGGACCTGAAACAGTGGACTAAAAGTATAAAAAAATGTATTGTCACCGTGTTCTGAACTATAGTGAAAAATCGACTGCAAGCTTTGTACTGGTAACGCTGCCGAAGGCAGCAAGAACCCGGAGCAGTTGATTAAAAATATTTAAAAAATGCATTTTCACCCTGTTCTGAACTATTCTGAAAGTTTCAAATGTCTAGCTAGTCGGGAAGTTAGTTAAATAAATTTTCTGTCAAATCATATAAACGCTGCCGAAGACAGCAGGACCTGAAACAGTTGACTAAAAGTATTAAAAAAAAAATTATAGTCACCGTGTTGAGCTGTCCTGAAAGTTTCAAATGTCTAGCTAGTCGGAAAGTTAGTGAAAAATCGATTGCAAGCTTTGTACTGGACAAACAAACAAGAATTGAAGTTAATAAAAACATGGTAAAATATAGCTTAATCTTACTAATTAGCACTATTTTAATACTAGAATTAGACCAATTTTTATTTCTAAGATAAATATTAGATTAATTATGAATTAGTAGTTTAACATAATTAGGTGTATTACAACTAATATGCTGAATAACATATATCTAACATTGCAATCTTACTAATTAACACTATTGTAATGTTAGAATCAAACCAATTTTTATTTCTAAGATAAATATTAGATTAATTATTAATTAGTAGTTTAATATAATTAGGTGTATTACAATATGCTAAATAACATATATCTAACATTGCAATGCAAATGTATTCAAACAAAAACCCACAAAAGCCCAGAAAAACCTGCAAAAACCCGGGTTTTTGCCAACACTGGTCGTGGTCGCAGTACATTCAATAACGTAACTAGGACTATAAGTGCTTAATGTAATGGCCGTCATTCGTCAGAAAGATTGTCAGATGTTGCACACTGGAAATTCTCATAAAAAAGCTTCAGTTTTTGAAATATGCCATCATTTGATCAGACGAATCTGTTTGAAATGTGAGAGGATACTATGAATACAGCACAATATGTTGGTGAGAAATTAGCCAATATTTTTTCTTACACATATAAAAAAAAATCACATGCTTTGCTGTACATTTCACTGAAAACCGCATAAAGCTACAGTCAGTATTTAAAAAAAAAAAAAAAATATTTTCTCTGTTAATTTTGGATCACCCGGTATATGGTAAGCATGTGACATTTAATCCACTTATTAAAACAATCCTTTTTAATTTACATAAGACTTCATTTGTATTTTTTAATTAATTAAAATACATTTAGTTATCATATTTATCATGTAAATTTATTTTGTCTAACGAATTTGTAAGTATTTTTAAAAATCTAACAAAATGGGTGAACGGACCTGAGAAAATGTGTACTGACCAGTGAAATCTTAAAATCCCTGGTCCTGTGGACCAGTGACTTAATTTTATTAAGTTCTACCCTTGATGTTATTGGTTTGTAATAAATGTTTTAGATAAGTCAGGGGCCAATCCAGGATTTCAAATTTAATACCTATTTTTGTGAAAAATCTTACCTATATTTTATTTTTGTAAAAAATTGTAGTGCACTCTTTTCCTCTGTGTGTGTGTGTGGGGGGGAGTTAAAACTAAGTAAAATATTAAAAATTACGCTCAGCAATTATTGTGAGGCTTATAGCAGAACCAGAACCAAAACTCACTTCTCTCTGAAGAAAACAGTTCAGTAGAGAGAGTGTAAGAAGTTGTTTTTATTAGTGCTAGTATCACTGCATTTAAGTCAACCAAATTTGAAGACAAATCATCGGAGCGTCCTCAAATTGCATTATACATGAATTATACCAGGGAGGATAGACGCATCACCATAAAACCACCTGACGAATCAGCAAACAGTACACTATGGCCACAACTCCAGAGTGTGTCTATACCTTTACACGCGAGGATCATTTTATTTACTTATGCTTCACCGTTTCTCGCCTGTAGCAAACGCTTGTGTGTAGATTAAAACTAACATTCTGCACGATTCTTGCTTTGTGAATCGCATCAACAGAAATGCACAAATATATTACTTTTCATCAAAAATGTGCTCATTTAAAATGTCAGATTTTACTGGGATGACTAAGATTTTTGAGAAAGTACCGATTTTAGCTGTATGATTTTTGTGAAAGTACCTTTTTTTCCAGGTTGATTTTTGTTAAGGTACCCATAAAAGGTAGTAAAATCGACCAGTATTAAACCCTGTATTTATTACAAACCAATATTTGATACAAGTCGTGATTTTAACGATTTCATATTTTTAAATATTACAAGATGTTCAAGATGCAGTTAATGACTTTTTCGTCTGTTTACATGTGCGCGTAGTGTTTTGTCAATGACGAAATTCGCAAAAAAGAAGACGCCCCCGCTAAACCGTAATCTCCCCTCCCCCAGCCTCAAAAATAGACATTTTCATTGGTCACAAGCCTATGCTGCACTCGTACCTACTTTATTCGCTTTACGAAGGTTCGAGTGTTGTTTCGAGCCGAAAAAATAGTTGCGACGTTGATGTAATTTATGGTGTTTCCTTGCAAAGTTTTTTACAGACTAATTTAATTTTGTTAATTAAAAAAAAAAAAAAAAGTTTTTGTTTAAACACGCAAAAAATAATGTCTAGTGAAAGCTACTTTAAAGTTTTCGTCTGTGTGTGTAACAGATGTGACGTTTAAAAGTTTAGGTTCATTAATGAAATACACTGAAAACTATGACATGGAAGTCTTATTATTGTATCTTACGAACATCTTATTATATTGCATATATCACAAAATGTGTAATATGCTATTTAACAATAATAACATTTTATTAAATAAATTAAAATTATCCAAAAGAGAGATAAATGCGTAAATAAAGTACAAATAAAATATTTAATTTAAAGTCTACCATAATTCAAATAGATGCTTCTTCCTACTTTCCACACAATGTTTACAAACGTAACAATACCACGTCAACAACGTTGTTGCCATATTGCTTGCCAAATCGATCAGGATTAAGTAAAAATAGAGAGTGGAAAAGCTGAAAATATTGAAAGAAAAGATACTTCAAAATTTAGACTTAATTAATTCTTTTGCTGAATTCGTATGATATTTAAATAGCCATCAAAATGTTTTAAATAAAGACAATCGACAATGCTATCGCTATGCATCTATTAGTCGTCTGTGTAGTGTCGCATCGATTAATCGTATCGGACTTCAAGTTTCAGTTTAAGTTTGTCAGAACTGTATGGCAACGATAGAACTTTTCGAACAATGACAACAAAGCACGGAGTAAAAAGACAGGAGAAGAAGGTAACGCTGAAATTTGTGATGTTGTTTTGTAATGTTTACAGATGGCGCCAGCGTGCAATCCTTCCTTCTCTCCAGCTTCCGCAATGTTATTCAATGGGGAAATGTATCGTTTTAATTATTTTTTTAAAAATAATATCAAGCTGAAAAAATTTCGATTGAAAGCAAATTTCATTAAATAGAGTATTCTAACCAACATGTTTTTTTTAAGAGCCATTTTATACTAATTTTACTTTGAAAGAAAGCTTTTAAAAAATGACGATTCTTATGAACCGAAGCTAGCTAAAACAGACAATTGGGAGGAAGGAGAATGGATGAAATTTTGTAAAGAAAAAAAAATAAACTTACTTTAGGTGCAGAAAACACGAACTCGGACATTATTTCTCTCCTAGAACTTTTTTTTTCTTTTCTTATCACTATCATAGCCTGTTTTAACTCTAGGAACGAAGCATTTATTTGAAACATCTGAATTATGCAGTTTTAAGAACTTACAAAGAAATTAAATTGCTTAAAATAAAAAAATTTAAATGTACTCCAGCAAAATTCTATTGAAAACAACAGTATATCCGCACCGAGGTAGGGAGGAATGACAAGTGGCGCCCTCAATATTTACCAAAAATTTAGATCACAGTTTCGTAGCTTTCTCCCATTGGACCTTCAACTCCTATTAATATTACTCCGTGCAACAAAGTCGCTATTTTGTTTGTGATCCAGAAAATGTACAAAATATTGTATTTTATCGTCGTTAATTGATTGTAAATAGTAAATTATCAATTCTTAAGGAGTCAGAGAAGCGATGTTTTCATTTATTGTAACCACACATCGCTTCATCTGGTGACCCGTGTTGAAAATGTCAGACGACGAGAAGAACAAAGAAAACGAAACTGCAACACAGGCTGCGGTCGCTGTCAAAGTTCCTACTTTCTGGAAACCGGATCCGAAGATATGGTTCCTCCAATTGGAAGCTCAGTTTCGAAATGCGAACATTACCGCTGATCAAACTAAGTATGATTATGTTTGTCCCGTCAGGTTTTATAAATTTCATAAGAAAGAGGATAAAATATTTCTTACCCGACAGGTCTTGTTCTTTTTCGCCGGCTTATTCTAAGTAATCACACAAGAGTTGAAATGAACACAGATCAAGTTTCACGACACAAACGTTTAATTAGACGCACTATTTACATTTTTATGTACATAATTGTTTAATATCTGCAGCTATCACAATATTTAATATTAGCTGCCAAGCATTTAATATTAGCTGTCGAGCGTCAGAAGAACGCTCTTCCATATCCTTGCGGATTCACAATCCTTCTTTTACAACAGAAAAACAAAACTTTTATCATCAGAAAAAACCATGTTGCCAATCAATAAACATAAAAAAGGCAGACGATCTCCAGTGGAAGAACAGCCCGCCTCCTGACGGCAAGAATGGGTCATCCTCCCACCTTTGATTTTGGCAATCTTGTACAAAATCAAACTAAAAAAGAGAAAAAAGACATATTAATAAACATTACATCCAGCAAAAATGAAAAGGAACAGAGAGAAAAGGAAAAAAAAAAAAAGTAAATAAAGTTCTATCAGTCAATTATAAATTCAGTCTATCTGGAGCTCTAATGGATCTACCCCTCCTGGTAAATCGTGGTTTTTCGTCAGGTATCTCAACAGATTTCTTGACATTCTTTGAAACAGTTCTAGACAGTTCAGAGGGATCAGGGCATCTTTTCGGTGTAGAACGAGTAGGTATCAAAGTTCCATTTGCAGCATACTTTGCACGAAAATCACTAGATTCATCAGAAGAGATCTCTAACGGATAAAGTCTTTGAACTGGGCGTATCAAAAACCCATTTCCTGTCTTGATTTTTGCCACTCGAACTATTCCGTCTTTACCAGGAAAAGTTTCCACAACTCTGGCTAATGGCCAGTTGATTTTTTTTTGATTATCATGACCGACGAGAACTATGTCTCCTACAGCAATTTTTTTGTCAGTCTTAGCGATACCCTTTGAATTTTTTAATTGTCCTAGATATTCAATTCTGAATCTTTTCCGTAAATCTTTCTTCAATTTTAGCAAATATCGAAGTCTTCTTTTTAAATTCACATTTTCGAAGTTATCTAGGTCAGGAAGACCAGTTTCTTTAATTCCTTGCAAAAACATGCTCGGAGTCAATGGAATTAAATCATCGGGATCCTCAGAAATAGTAGTTAATGGTCTGGAATTCATCAAACATTCGATATCACATATAATTGTGTAAAGTTCTTCAAAATCTAGAGCTGCTCGTCCTAATACTCTTCTCAAAATTTGCTTTGTACAGCCTATTAAGCGTTCCCACCAGCCACCCCACCATGGTGAAGCTGGGGGGATAAACTTCCATATTATGTTCTGTACTAGGGCTTCCTTCCGTACTTTTGCAAGTATAGGATCAGTAAATAGCTTCGAAGCTCCTGAAAAATTTGTGCCTCGATCGCTGTATATTACAGAAGGTCGACCCCTTCTCGCAACAAATCTTCGCAGGGTTTGCAAAAATGCTTCAGAGGATAATGATGTTAATAATTCAAGATGTACCGCTCTGTAAACAGCGCAGGTGTACAACACAATCCAACATTTTTTACCATTTTTCAAGTACAAAGGTCCGGCTAAATCAACCCCGGTAATTTCAAAGATAGCAGCATCTCTGATCCTGTCTTCCGGCAAGGCGGTGATTTCAGGCTGAACAGAATTTACGGTGAAGCGTTTGCATCTTATACAACGTAAGGTAACTTGCCGTATGGACTTTCTGCACCTGAGAATCCAATATTTTTCTCGGAGATGGTTCATTAATATTTGTACTCCTGCGTGGTTTAATTCGTTATGTTTCCATTCTATCAATTTCTGCACGATGTAATGATTTCCTGGTAAAATGATAGGCAAACGAAAGTCTGTATTATCTTTACTTCTAAGTATAAGAGACTTTACCCTTAGAAGGCCATCTTTGTCAACGGTGGGATGAAGTTTTCGTAAACGATCATCTATTCCTTTAGGAAAGTCTTCCCTTTGAACCATCTTTAACAGGATTAATTCAGCATGTTTAAGTTCTTTATTCGTAAGATCCCCAGAATTTCGTTTAGAATGATTTCGAAGATTCGAGATGAATCTGTATATCCATGCCGTAACTCTTAATAATTTCACATAAGACGAGTATCTCTCATAAAACTTCTCAGTAGTTTCAGTACTTAGAGCAGAAATGATCGACCTTTTTTTCTCTGAATTGACAATCTGTATTTCGGGTGAGATTTCTTGTCTCGGCCATTGACTCGTTGGTGTCTTCAAAAATTCCGGACCCTCCCACCAAAGGGATTTGAGTAAAGCATCAGCATTGCAACCTCTTGATGGAAGGTCAGCTGGATTTAAGTTACCCGGGACGTATCTCCAGTCGTTGGGATGACTCAAAGATCTTATTTCTCTGGTACGATTCAGCACAAATACTCCCCATGGTTCTTGATTTTTTATCCAGAACAATGCGTTCATGGAGTCAGACCAATAGAAAGTTTGAACTTGGCTGTCACAGAAGTCTCCTTTTATAGAATTCATTAATCTAACACCTAAACAACATGCTAATAATTCTAGTCTCGGAATGGAGACTGATTTCAAGGGTGCCACTCGAGCACGAGCTTGAACCAATTGACATCTCACATGAAAATTATTTTCTTCTCTGATATATACACAAGTTGCATAAGCGTGGCTTGATGCATCACAAAAAACATGGAATGACACATTTGTATTTAGAGCATGATTTTCTAATATCCTTCTAGGGATTCTAATGCCTTCCAAGCATTTTAATGCATTTTTCCATTTCAGAAATTTTTTCTCGATGTCATCTGGTAGCTTGGCATCCCAGGGCAGTTTCCTACGCCAACATTCTTGCATTATGATCTTTGCAATTAAAGTGACAGGACAGAGAAACCCAATGGGGTCAAAAATCTTACTTGCTAAGGACAGGATAAATCGCTTACTTAGATTTGCATTTTCGCACTCTTCAAACCTTAAACTACAGTATAGAGTATCTTCCAGAATATTCCAATTTAAGCCCAAAACTGAGACAGTCTCTGGAAAATCTTCTTCAGGAATTCCGTACACACTTGGTGGTAGACCATTACCTATCCATCCTCTAAGATCAAAACATCCCGCTGACATGATTTCTTTAGATTGTGCCATAAAATTAACTACTTCTTCTTCGGAACTGCAACTTGTAACACAGTTGTCGACATACATAGAGTTTTTAAGTTTAGAAGCAGTCTCTTGCAAATAATCTGGAACATTACTTAGGTGGAAATTTAGAGTAGCTCCTAAAAGAAATGGGCTGCAGTTTACCCCAAATACTACTCGACGATGTCTGTAAATCTTCACTTTATTAGGATCACCGCCCTCCCACCACAGAAATCTTAGAAAATCACAATCTTCTTCATTTATTCTTATTTGTAGAAATGCTTTGCGAATGTCTGATACTATCCCATACTTGTTCAAACGAAATTTATTCAAAATGTTAGGAATCAACTCCAAGTAGTTTGGACCTTTAGCTAGGCAATCGTTCAAAGAGTAACTGTTCTTTTCTTTTGCAGAAGCATCGAAAACAGGACGAATTGTTGTCGTTGAATGCTCTTTTATAACTGCTCTATGAGGCAGATGATGGCAATCTATCTTCTCGAATTCATCAGTATTTACTTCTTCAATTATTTCTTCACCAAGCCACTGACAAAAAACTTCTTCATAATCTTCAATAAGACCCCTATTCTTCAGAGTCCTCACAGTTGATTTTAGCCTTCGTTCAGCATTTGTTTTGTTATCTGGGAGTTCTTGGTGTCCTTCTATCCATGGTAATTTTACAACATAGCGTCCGTCATCATCTCTACTTAGAGTTTTCTCAAAATGATTTTTGGATGCTTCTTCAAGTTCTACCTTTGACTGTTTCTCTGCAGGATCCTTAATTCCTAGGACATCTAGTTCCCACAGATCAGAAATTTTTACTTCTCTAGCTAACATCGAAGTGACTACAAAGTTTTCAGTATCTTCAGTAAACTTCTTAGTGCGTCCCATAACAGTCCAACCTAGCCTTGTTTCAATAGCGGTCAGGCCGGATTTCAGATTCTTCAGCTTTCCTGTCATTAATTTGCCAGCTACATCTGCACCTATAAGGAGCTCTATGGGGTTAAGGCAATCTTCTAAATATATCCCTGTACCTGATAAATCATCTTCACACAGTTCTTGAGTGACCGGTGGCATAGTAAAACAAATTGTAGGCTGACTCAAAACTTCAAAATTGCAACGATAAGTTTCGCTGACATCAGAAAGGTAAGCTTTGTAAACATTGTGTGTCAAAGTATTCGTGTTCGAACCACCAAATAAGGAATGCTTCAGTTTTTCTTTTCTTATTGGCTTGTATCCAATCTTTTTTGCAGTGTTTTCTAAGATGTAAGACCTTTGGGAAGCGGAATCAATAATCGCCCGAATTTTTAAAATTCTGTTTTCACCTCTTAAATTAATCACGAGTGTCTGTAGCAAAACACTGGGAGTTGATGAAACATTTGATAATGTTGTATCTTGATCGGAAGTATTCTTGTCATTTTTAACCCTTTGTGCGTGCGCAGCTGATTTCGGATCATTCTTACAGAGAAGAGTATGGTGGGGTTTCCCACAAATCGCACAGTTACATCTACTTCTACACGAACTAGAAATGTGGTTCAATTTTAAACATTTAAAGCAGCCTCCCCGTTTCATAACATTTTGTTTTCTTTGATCATAAGTCAAGTTTGCTACTTTTCTACATTCCGCACTTAGATGTGGCTTATCGCAGAACACGCACTCTTGCTCTCGGTTTTGTTTACCTTGGGACGAGGTTAAAAGTTCCATACCTGTTGGAATAATTTTATTGTGTGTTAGAAAATTTTTAGATTTCATTGTGTTAAATTTCTTGGGTTTGTTTTCAAAACCAAATCCACTTGTCGCTAAATTAATTTTTTCTTCACCTTGAATTTCATTACGTAAAAACTGCATTAAAGTTTCTAATTTATTAAAAGATTTATCTTCCGAACTAAGAGAAACAGAATTCAAGTGTCTTTCCCAAATACGCAAAAGATCTATTGGTAAACAAGATTCAACTAATGGGTATAACATTGAGGCATATTTATCGCTTGTTACACCAAGCATTTTTAAAGATCGTAACTGTGTTTCTAATTTATCATAAAGCTTCACAATTGGTAATTTATGTTCCTGATTTACAGTATTACTTAGCACAAGGCTTAATAATTCCCTAACATAAACTTCAATTAGTACATCTTCCCTGCCAAATCTTGTATGTAAACAATCAACCGCTTGTGAATAGTTCTCAGCTGTTACGGGAAAAGATTCTACGACTTCTCTGGCTCTAGACCCCTTTTGAGTAGATTGAAGTAGATACTGAAATTTATCTACCTCCGAAATATTTGGATCTTCATGAATTTTCTTAAATAATCCCCAAAATGATAACCAGTCCTTTAAATTACCATCAAACTTTTGTAATTCAATTTTTGGTAACTTAAAACTTCTTTTAGAATTACTTTCGTTTTCAAGTACACTTGAATTTAAATCCGAAGGTAAATTTATTCTACGTTCAAGTTTTGTTTTTAAATCAATATAAGTACTACTATAATTATCAGCACTTTCGATTTCGCTATCCAACATGGTCTGAGTACATTTTTCATCAACTTGTAAAATTTGAAGAATTTCTTTATCAAGTGTTTCAACTCTGGAATATTTTTCTTGTAACTGTGCTAAGAACCCAGCACAAGAATCGATGTCACAAGTTTCAGTTTCTAAAAGGTTTTTTACCTTTTCAGTAAATTTTGTAAAGGTACCTCGATAAGAACCGCGTAATTTAGTTGCGGCTTCCATAATTCAAATAAAGACTGATAAAATAATAAACAAACACTTCAAATCAAAGCTTCATAAAACGAGAATAAAAAATATTCCGAAATCGAAAGTAATTCTGGGAAGAAATTTTAGAATTCTAAATAATGTTTTGAGAACAAAAACATTCAATTTTCGAACACTTTGATTCAAAATAACAATTTTCATATAAAATAATAATCTTCTTTATTAAATCAAAATATGCAAAATCAATGTAAAATCAAAATATGCATTCATAGAATATGTATTAACATTTTCTTCAACATAAACAAATTCTTCATATTGTTCCAAATATCAAATGAGCAGTTCAAAAATAAACATACATTTTATGTTTTCAAAATTATTCTCAATAATACTTACAAAAAGTATTTCAAATTTTTAATGTTATCTTCTCATAAAAATGAGATCATATTTCAATTAGAATAAATTATATTCTATTTCTATACTTTATTCATTAGAACAAATTAGAATTTATTACTTAGAACAAATTTTTCTACCGGCGTCCCTGTGTACGGGTGCCATTAAATGTCCCGTCAGGTTTTATAAATTTCATAAGAAAGAGGATAAAATATTTCTTACCCGACAGGTCTTGTTCTTTTTCGCCGGCTTATTCTAAGTAATCACACAAGAGTTGAAATGAACACAGATCAAGTTTCACGACACAAACGTTTAATTAGACGCACTATTTACATTTTTATGTACATAATTGTTTAATATCTGCAGCTATCACAATATTTAATATTAGCTGCCAAGCATTTAATATTAGCTGTCGAGCGTCAGAAGAACGCTCTTCCATATCCTTGCGGATTCACAATCCTTCTTTTACAACAGAAAAACAAAACTTTTATCATCAGAAAAAACCATGTTGCCAATCAATAAACATAAAAAAGGCAGACGATCTCCAGTGGAAGAACAGGGGGGTCAATGTTATTAGTTCCATTGAACCGGATATTTTGTCGCAAGTGTCCGATATACTGCTTACCCCACCTCAACAGGATAAATACCAGGCTATAAAGGACAGGCTAATTTCTTTATATGCTGACTCGGAGACTCAGAAGTTACTGAGTGAACTTGAATTAGGAGATAAAAAGCCGTCACAGTTGCTTTGCGAAATGCGCAATTTGGCCGGTGACAAAGTGACTGACACTTTTCTGAAGACATTGTGGTTACAACGCTTACCAGTTAACATGCGTGGCATAATAACTGTCAGTGGCGATGATTTACCAAAATTGGCTACTATGGCCGACAAGATTTGGGAACTAAATCCCATTATTCCTCAGATAGCCGCAACTTCGTCTATAACCGTGAGCAGTGGACTGATCGAGAACCTACAAAAACAGGTTAGCGAACTCACTTTGCAAGTTTCCGCTCTATCCAAACAACGGCGTAGCAATTTTCACTATCGCTCTAAATCAAGAGGCAGGAGTCCCAGCGGTGGTAGGCATGATGTTTGCTACTACCATAGGAAATTTGGGGATAAAGCTTTCAAATGCAAACAACCATGCAACTACCAATCAGCAGCACAGACAGGTAGCTCGGAAAACTGACACCCCGTCTCTCTCTGACGACGGAGGGACATGGGGTTGAGCTGAGTCGTCTTTTCGTAAGCGACAAGGAAACAGCCACCCAATTTTTAACTGACACCGGGGCAGAACTGTCGGTTATCCCACCATTACCTGCTGATAAAAAAAATATCTCGAAATTAGAACTGTTCGCCGCAAATGGCACCAGGATCAAAACATATGGCCAAAAGCTACTGAAGCTTGATTTTGGACTCCGAAGATCATTTAGTTGGCCTTTTGTAATCGCTGAAGTGAATAGACCCATCATAGGTATGGATTTTCTCGCTAATTTTAACCTGTTGGTAGATACTAAGAACCGTAAGTTAATAGATGGCATTACATTTTTAACTATTAATGGAATCCCTTGCTTTCAAAACAATAATAATATCCCAATTTTAAATGCTGTTAACGATCCATACAAAAATATTATCAATGATTTTCCAGATTTGCTCAAACTGAGTGGAATTAATAATAAAATTAAAAATCATAACACCGAACACTTCATCGAAACCAGAGGCCCACCTGTTACCGCCAAAGTCAGAAGGCTATCGGTCGACAAACTTAAGGCTGCTAAAAAGGAGTTTGAATTCATGCTCCAAACGGGATTATGCAGACCTTCTACGAGTAACTGGTCCAGTCCACTCCATCTCGCTATGAAGAAAACGGGGGACTGGCGACCTTGCGGTGACTACAGAGCGTTAAACAACGTCACAATTCCTGATAGATATCCTCTTCCATTTTTAACAGACTGTAGTTCTATTTTAGCAGATACAACAATTTTCTCTTCCATTGATCTCATTAGAGCGTATCAACAAATTCCAGTTCGTAAGGAAGATATACCGAAAACCGCAATTCTCACGCCTTTCGGCTTATTCGAGTTTCCATACATGACATTTGGTCTTCGTAACGCAGCTCAAACTTTCCAACGTTTCATGAACACTGTTCTGAATGGGCTAGAGTTTGTATTTTGTTATTTGGATGATATCCTGATAGCCTCTGCGGACGAAAAAACACATCGGCAACACGTACGAGTAGTACTTTCGAGGTTAAATGAATATGGACTGTGCATTAATACGGCAAAATGTAAATTTGGTCAAACTAAACTTGCATTTTTAGGATACGAAGTATCGGTTGAAGGTCTTAAACCACTTCCAACGAAAGTCGATGCAATTAATAATTTCCCAGAACCAAAGTCATTTACCAGTTTAAGACGATTTTTAGGTATGGTAAATTTTTATCACAGATTCATACCAAATTGTGCCAAATTGCAACAACCGTTAACAACACTGCTGTCAGGTGTCAAAAAGAACTGCAGAAAGCCAATACTCTGGACGGAAGAAGCAAGAAATGCCTTCCAAGCTTTAAAGGATGCGCTCAGTCATGCTTCCATTTTGGCTCATCCATCAGAAAAGGCTGAAATAACATTGACAACTGATGCTTCAGACACTGCTATTGGAGCGGTCGTACACCAAGTGGTGAACAATGCAAAACAACCCTTGAGTTTCTTTTCACGCTCTTTGACACCAACCCAAAGAAAGTATAGTGCCTACGATAGGGAGCTATTAGCCATCTATACAGCAGTGAAGCATTTTAAATACATCTTAGAAGGACGACATTTTACAATATATACAGACCACAAGCCAATCACATTTTTTGCCTTCCAACAAGATTTGGAAAAAGCCTCACCTCGGCAAGCCAGACAACTGTCATACATTGGCCAGTTCACAACCGATATCCTATACATACAGGGAGATGAAAATACCGTTGCTGATGCACTCTCTCGTATTGAAACCATTTCTGTACCACCTGTAATAGACTTACAAACTATCGCAAACTCTCAAGAAGATGAAGAGTTAGAAATACTGAGAAGTAATCCAAACTTGAAAATGTTACAGATCCCTATACCGGACAGCGACAAGAAAATCTATTGTGACACTTCTACGAATTATAATCGTCCATACATACCTGCAGAATTTCGACGAAAAATATTTTCATCCATCCATAATTTGTCTCATCCTGGAATACGATCCACAACTAAACTGATCACAAAACGTTTCATATGGCCCAATATGAATAAAGACTGCCAGCTATGGACTAGAGCATGTTTACCATGCCAACGATCCAAAGTTCATAGGCACACTCAGTCAGCTTTGGGAGAATTCAAGGTACCTCCCCACAGATTTCAGCATTTAAATATAGATTTGGTTGGTCCGTTACCGACTTGCAAAGGATTCAGATACCTTCTCACCATCGTCGATCGTTACACTCGATGGATTGAAGCAGTGCCTTTAGAAGATCAGTCAGCTGAATTAATCGCTAAAGCTTTGATTTCCACCTGGTTTTCTCGCTTCGGAATCCCGAATCGAATAACATCTGACCAAAGCAGGCAATTTGATAGCCAACTCTTTCAAGCCTTAGGAAAATATCTCGGTTTTCAGACGAATACCACAACTGCGTATCACCCACAAGCTAATGGCTTGATTGAACGCCAACACAGGACTTTAAAAGCTAGTCTAAAATGCCACCTGCTAGAAGCAAAATCATGGCTGGAAGCATTGCCTTTTGTTCTCTTAGGTATAAGATCTGCTATCAAGGAAGACTTAGGATGCTCATCCGCAGAACTTGTTTACGGAACCACCTTGGCGTTACCAGGAGAATTCTTCTCAACAATACCTCCTATGAAACAATCGGAATTTTCCCAAAACCTCCAGAAAATAATACAAGATATGAAGCTACGACCTACAACAACCCATGGAAACAGAACAGTCTTTGTTTCTAAACAACTGTGCAACTGTTCTCATGTATTTCTATACAACAACGTCAATAGTTTTTCACTACAATCTGTCTATCTTGGACCATATCCCGTAAAGGCGAGAAGGGATAAATATTTCGATATCGAAATCCAGGGAAAAGTCAAACGTGTTTCCATCGACAGAGTGAAACCGTGTTTTCTATTAAAAGAAACAGATATCCCTTATCCAGAACTACATCCCACGAAAAATGAGCATAATGAAACGCCTGTACTGAAGACTACGGAAGAAAGTCCAGCGACTCCACAGGAAAGCAAGACAACCAGAACCGGCAGACGTGTGAAGTTTCCCAGTCACTTAAAAGACTATCTTGTGTAATCATTTTCACTGGGAAGGGGGTGTGTAGTGTCGCATCGATTAATCGTATCGGACTTCAAGTTTCAGTTTAAGTTTGTCAGAACTGTATGGCAACGATAGAACTTTTCGAACAATGACAACAAAGTCGCTATTTTGTTTGTGATCCAGAAAATGTACAAAATATTGTATTTTATCGTCGTTAATTGATTGTAAATAGTAAATTATCAATTCTTAAGGAGTCAGAGAAGCGATATTTTCATTTATTGAAACAACACCTCGCTTCAGTCTGGAATAAACCAACCAACCACGACAACAATAGCAAAAATTCGCAGTGATTGCAATCCCGGTAGTAAGGGCCTGTTTTCGGTCGTCACGCGGGTTAACGCGAGTTACGCAGAGCAAGCCCAGAAGCGTTCAGAGATGGTATCACGTGGTTTGGGTTACCCAAGCCCAGCGTTCAAAGACGGCATTTTTTTCACTCGGGCTTAACTCACAAAAACCCAGAAAATTTCTTTGGGTTTTCAGATCACGTGATGGGTTTTTCGAGCAAAACAAAACAGAGCGAATGCCGAGCGGAGCGAATTATGATTATGAAATTGATGGAATGTTGGTTAAATTAGATGATAGAATAAATCTTTTATAGTGCTAAGCAAGATTAATTTTCGTAATTGACATTTGTGAAACCCATCCAATACCAATATGTATATTTAAATCAGTATATAACTACGAAAATTCGACATCGGAAGATAAATTTCTAGTATGAAAATCATAATCTAAAGAAACTTATAATTAATTGATAGTTAAAATTTATATATTTTATTTCTTATAGAAAAAAATTATTTTATTTAGTTTTTTTTCTTGTAAGTTTTATCGCTTGGGAAGTTCTTTATAATGCAAAAATTTTCAGACAACTTTTTTACGTTATTGAATAATGATAATAATTAACATGTTATTATTGTCATATTAATCGTTAAAGTTATTTAGTGCATGTGTATTTTCTTTTTATTTTATATATATGTTTTCAATTCTGTTTATACAAAGAATAAAATAAGTTAGATACTGTATATGTTTGTCCATTTCGTTTGATAATGAAATTATTTTTATTTCCTATTGAATTGCATACCATTTACATATGTAAATATATTACATAGGATAACATAATAGTGTTAGATATAATTTTATTAGGAAAATATATCTATAATAATATATTGAAAAGGATAAACCTATTTCCGAGGATTGTAAAAATCACAAAATGAATCAAGTGAATTTGTCTGCAATATAGTGTAATTTAATTAAGCATTATGCTGTGGAGAAAGTTTTCTTATACTTAACAACAAGCGCTTTATAATTTACCTACTGTTATGTATTTATTTTATTGGAAATATTTTTTACTTTAAATCATTTTAGTATAATATTTTTACATTGCAATTTTTATTTTATTGTTAATATTTGTTATAGTTATCATGGTACAACAGTTATTACCTATGTACTATAGTATATACTGAATCCCTCAACTCGGGTGATGTTTACATTGTAGTGCATTTTAACAACATTTAAACATTTATATCATAGCAATAAATATTAATTAACAATGTTTTCTGGTTTAATTATACTCATTTAAATATTTTTTGGTTTTACTCAGTTATTTATTTTTTATTGTTTCCGCAAATGGAAAAGTACCAAATATCAATAACAATTAGTAAAATGATACATTGTTTATGTTATATTCTGATCATGTAGAATTTGTCAGAAAAGTTTCATTGATAATAAGTATGTTATCTTCTCTCTTATTACTTTGAAGTATTTTTTGCTTTGGAGTTCATTATCTAAAAAAGAAAAAAGTGTCTATTTACAGGTTGACGAAATGTGCTGGCTTATAAAAAAGAAAACAGAAAATTAAGTGAATTTCTTTACAGTGTATATGGTAATTTCATAGAAGACCATGATACTGTAAAGTAGTTTTCTTGATATAATAGTTAGAAGAATGAAGAATACGTGAAGAAAAAAATGAATATACATAAGAATGTCTTGGTGAAGCTGAGAAAGGAAATTTCGACTGACATAGCCAAAATGCACAGGAAGCTTTCTAAAACAAGACACTGTAAGTAACATTCTCATTGAATTTTTTATTTTTGTTTCTTGATACATAATTAAAATTTAAGTTATAAAATTTACTAAATCTTTTTAACCCTATAAGCGTTAAGCCCGTCTTTTTCCGGATTTGAAATGTGTCTCGTAAATGGTCAGGCCCTTCTTTTTCTTGATAAAGATTTTCGTCTCTGAAGCGTTGAACCCGTCTTTTCTTAGATACATATTTCCAGCGCTGAGTGGTCAGGCCCGTTTTATTCCAGATTTCACTTCCCTCCTTTCGCAGACTCTTTGATTGACATGTGGGTTGAACGGATAAGAATAGTTTACAAGCAAATACAATTGATTCCCAACCAGATCTTTGGGGTTGTATCTTTAACAATACTCATGTATGTTTTGACATTAATCCTGCAGTTGAAAGATAACTTTTACTTCTTTGCTTTTAAACAAGTTCGCAACATTTCTTTTGAAATGAAATAAATATTTCTCCATGTTGGAAATAAAATTTAAATGTTACATTCATAAGTGTAATTGAATTTTCTATATGTAGGGACGAAAACTTACATTTAAATAATGCTACTATTATCTTAATAATACAATGTAATCTTATGATTTAAAATCACTTATTTAGCTCTGTTTTAATAATATTCCGTGTAAAATCATTTATAATTATATAACTTCTTTTTTTTTTATTATTAAAAAATATAAGTTATACTATAATTAAAATGAAATTGTTTATGGTTGACGCCAGAGTCATTTCTGCCTTACAATTCTGCAATTTAATAAATTATAATTCGGTGTAATATATATTATGAATAAGCATACTGCAGGCTAATACAAGAAATGAACGTGCCAAAAAATCTTTAAAAAATAAATAAATAAATAAATAAATAAATAAATAAAAATAAATATAAGAGTTGGAGAGCAAAAAAAGAAAAATAATTAATATCGTTTAAAATTTGTCTCTAACTGAAGTTGAAAACTTTAAACTAACAGCAAATGTAAAATTTAGTAAAATTAGTAGTTAGATAGTTAGTTAAATAATGTAGAAGTTAGATAGTAGAAGTGAAATAATATGAATAAACATTATTCCAGATTTAACATTAAATTAAAAACGAATCAAATACTTTCTTCTTACGCTTATAGAAAAAATTACAAATAAGAAAGATCCAATAAAAAAAAAAAAAAAAGAAGAAGAAGAAGAAGAAGGAAAGATTTTGGGAGTCTGCATATACAGTAGACTGCCAGAAATTCGCACATTACAATCAATATAAACAAATAAAATTCACAGTAAAGATTCCAAGGGAAAGAAAATGGAGATAGTACTTAATTCAATAGTTATATTTTAGGTGCCGAATGAGACAGATAAAGGCAATTTTATTTGAGGTCTAGGTCATTTATGTTTGAAATAAATTAATAATAATAACTATTCAAAGACTGAAAAAAAAAAAGTTTTATTTATATTTCTAAACATAGTGATATATATATATATTATAATGCACAAGTCAATTATATCAAATGTTTTTATACTTAAATTTTGTATCTTATATAATAATAAAAAAAAAAAAAATTATTTTTCAATTGAAAAAACATTATGCAATATAAAACTTCGTATATTTTTTAATCTTTAATTGCTTATTATTATTATTATTATGCATATTTTACATACTTATTTATATCACTATTATTTTAAAATAATCATTATATCATAAAAACTCTAATTCAGAATTGTATGGGAAAAAAAAAAAAAAAAAAAAAAACGGAAATCCACAAAATTAAAAAAAAATGTACAGTTTTTGGTCCCGAAGTGTGCGGATATTTTTTTTTAGTATACTGTATATATATGAAGAGGATAGAGATGAAAAATTAGATAGATAGATGAAATATAATGATCTCTTTTTATACAAATGCAGGGTAAGGGAAATTAGTGTGAATGTCGCACCATGATATTTATTATTCAAATTAATAGATTTGTAAATTTGATACACATAAATTTTTTGGCCTGAATAATATTGAAGGGATGAGTTATATTATAAAGCAATAAGTGAATGACTACATTTTTTCATATTTTTCACGCAATTTTTGAGTAGCTTTGATTCAAAATATCTCACTATTAGAGTTTTAGAACACTTTATAAAATACTTTCTTTGAATAATAATTCAAGAAAAAATAAATAAATAAATGAAATATAAACTTTTATCAAGTAAACTATATTGATTACTATTATTTGCGCAATGGATATTTATTTTTCCAATTGTTAGGATCAGATATCCTGTGATATCAATTTATGACTGTTTGTTATTGTACTTTTAATTATAATTCATTTAGTAAAATAAATTAATATTTCATGATGACGTTTTTTAGCACTTTAATTTTTTATTTAAAAAAAAAAAAAAAAAAAAAAAAAAAAAAAAAAAAAAACTTCTATATTTTTAGTACATATACACTAAGCGACAAAAAAAAAGCCGCACTGCAGAAAAAAAGACTTATACCTTTTTTATTTGTAATAACTTTAAAATTAACGTTTGAAACAAATAAAACTGTCTTGTTTGCATAATACCAAAGGTATGAAATGATACCTATGTATATTTTCGATTTAATAATTCGCTTTATTGCACTTTACGAAGTACTTTTTAAAAATCTGCATAAAATTTTCTTTTTGAATATACTGCAATAACTATACACTTTGCATTCTATTATGATTTATTATATGAAATAAACAAGTTATATTTTAATATATGAAATAAAACTATTTATTTGTTAGATCTAAGCAATTTTTTGTTAAAAATATGTATTCTGCATTGGGTTAATTCCACCTTTATATGGAATTACTGCATTAATGCGCAATGTCATAGTTTTATACAGTGTTTTAATATAAATCTCAGAAATTTCAATGTGCCAAATAACACAAATAAATTTTTCTAGTTCTGGCAAAGTTATAGGCGGCAAATTTCGAATCCTCTCCCCTCTCCCCCGCCTTTTTATAGACGAAACATTTTCGAGCGGATCGCGATTTTGACCATTTCCATGTCTGGTAAAGAAGAAATTCTACTATATCCTTTGTGGTATTTAACTTAAAGTGAAAAAAAGTATGATTACTTACAGAATTATAGGTTCTCATGGGAATGTATAAGAAATTTTGACAATTTGAAGTGAATAAACTTACCACAGACGCCGTGCAGTAAGGTGCCTTATTATCTTCAAATGCTGTTTACGGAAATATCTAAGATACCTCCAAAATAGTCGGTCAGGCACCACTTTTATGCAGATTGTGTTTTATTTGGAGTTAATTGATCCCTTGAGCATAAAAATTTCCCCGAGTGTTTGAAAAGTTATGCACCTCCGTACCATAATGTACGGAGAATGTGTCACTGTTTTAAAAGTGCGATTTTCATTTAGTCGGTCACATTTTCGTCTTCATTCTAGCTTTTTTCAACTGCACGAAATAAAGAAAACTTGATTCATCAGAGAAAACCTGTTCAGCCTAATAATTAACTGATAATGTTTTTAATTTTTGTTCAACTAAAGTACTGTTTTTTCTAATTCTTTTCCTTAATAATGGCTTTTTTCACAGATCTTCCGTTCTTTAACCCGCTTTGTTTAATTGTTCCTGCATTGTTTTTGAAGAAAGTAATATACTATACACTTTTTTAAAATCTTTTTTAAGTTCTGAACATGATACAAATCGATTTTTTAAACATTCGTATTTTAACTTGCGGTTATCTTGCTTGGATGAGCAACATGACCGCCTAAAGCCAAATTCCCAGTTTAAACGGCCAAAAAAATTTATATTTGGCTAAAATTCATTTTTCCAATATTTCGTTAGCATTTAATTATTTTGCCATCTCACGTATTAAAATATTTTTTGATTTTCATTTAAAAATTAATACTTTTTGTGGCATCGTTAACTGCCTTATTCTTACCATTTTTGAAATAAATTCTAAAATTACAATTTTCCTGACAATTGCATTTTTTTTAACACTAGACTCAAAGCTAAAGTGTGTGTGCAGGACAACATAGTAAAATCTGTTCGAAAATTTGCTTTTTAAACGATAAAATTGGCGGTTGTAGAAGGCGAAAAGGAAAACATCCAAGTGCGGCTTTTTTTTTGTCGCTTAGTGTATATAAAAAAGGCGGAATAAACTTACTACATCTAAATTCTGCAGTTCAGATGGCATATTTTGAATACTTTTATAATTATACAACATCCTATATATATATATATACATATTTCATGATGACATTTTTTAACACTTTAATTTTTTTATTAAAAATAATCTGGTGTGTCACTCACACGACTTTCTCTTGTTAAACAAATCAAATTAGGCTTCGGAAGAGTTTCATATGATAATTAATTCTGTGTGAGGGGCGGTCCGTTTCATGAATTCACCTAGATTTATATAAAATTTAATTCGGTTATTAAAAAATAATTCTCCTTTTAAAAAATAATTTATTAAAATTATTATTTGAAAAAATTATCTTTTATGATAATGCAGACGATTTCCATATTAGAGAAGTAGTGTAACACTAAATATCCAAAAAAAAGTCCATTTTATTCTCAATATTAAAAAAAAAAAAAAAAAAACGATTTTTTTTTTCAAAGTTTTTTTTTTCGTTAAAAGTGAAAAAAATCGATAACTTTGTTTTAAATTATCGCAGATCGATGGTTCAACCATTCGTTTTAAAGGTATTGACGAGCTCTTTTGAAAGATACCCATCATGAAAATTTACTCCCCTCGAGGGGGGACTTCCCCCCAGGGGGGAGGCTAGGCTCCTACATACACATTTTTTTTTTTTTCCCGGTTAACTATCTCTCTTACAAAAAGATATATTCGTTTCATTTGGTTTAGTGCAGTCTATAGACGTTAAACTCTACTTACCTGCAATTTCCCCCATAGACGTAATGTATTAGAATTCTCTTGATTGTCCCTGTACACGAATCATTTGTTTGATCTTAACGAAAAGCTTACTGTAGCATCCCTATATGATACACATTTAGAATACTAAGTTTTAACTTTCTGCCATAATTTGTTTTTGAGATATGCTGATTACAGACAGACACACAGACCATTTGCTAAAAACATGATTTTCGTATTCAGTGGACCGCAAAACCTGTAAATATAACAAAATCTCGTGTTCGAAAATTTGACTCGAAAACAATACTTTCTCTACCTTATGGGTAAGACAAAGTAAAAAAAACTACTTTTTTTTAGAACATACATATAAAAGGGTGAAATAAAATTACTACATTTAAATTCTGCAGTTCAGATGGCATATTTTAGAATACTTTTATAATTATACAACATCCTTTTCACAGTACTAAATAATCTGCTACTCATACTTTAACATTGAATAAAATGAGAACTAAGTTAAAGAAGATATATATATATATATATATATATATATTTAAATAAATAAACCTAAATAAATTTAGAACATTTATATTTATTAGAATTAAAAAAGGAAGAAAGGTAGCTCTTAAAATCTTTCCTATAGCTTTAGTTTTAGACAGATTGCTTTTGCATAGTCCTAAGCATAGTTTAAAAACAGTAAAGCTTCAAATATATAATTTGTTATAACTATGGTGGGAAAATGATCAAAAAATGATCTTTATAATTTATTTATAAAGAGAATTGACTGGAAATAAATTTGAATTCACGGGAGTGGGGGAAGGGACTGCATATTTCTAGAGAAAACGTAAGTTAAAAAATTTGACCGCAAACAATTTTTCTATCTTATTTGTGTAAATTTAAGTAGAGATAAAGAGGAAAATGCAGGACTATATGGTAAAAAAGAAATATTCTAGTGTGGCAATCACATAACTTTCTCTTACCCGAAATTCATTACCATAATGACAGATTGTACGTTAAAGAATAAAATAACGAATACTGTAAAATAAATGTTCATTAAAAACAATTTAAAATAGGCGAAAAACATGTTTTTTTCTGATTCAAGGAACTTCATAACGTGTAAATATAACAAAAACACAATTTCGAAAAGTTGACCGAAAAGCAAAACTTTATCTACCATACATATGGATAAAAGAAAGTAAAAAGTAAAAATGTAGATAGTAATTACCGTAAATGAATTTAGAAAAAAATATTTAAAAAAATTAAAATTAAGCGGGCATAAATTAAAATAGCCATACATAATAGTGAACATTAATGCTTATCAAAACTGTCCATAATATTCTTTATACTAGACTATATTAATTTATATATTTCAATTATATTTCGTAAAAACAAATTATTACTTTAATGTTTTTGATATTTATAAACCAAACTTATATAAATTAAATCCTTTAGATATATTATATTTTTTAATATTATCAACTCTGTTAAGTTATACTGAATGATGATCAGATCATAATCATAAATGGATCGTCTTTTGGAATGCACGGCAGTCATTCATACTGTCAAGATATTAGAATAATGTATAGGATCATTCTCATCCAAGAAGCATGAAAACAGTGGGGGGGGGATTAAAGAGAAAAGAGGAAGGAAAGAAAGAAAACTAATAACACATACAAGCAAATGCTATTTTCTTCCATTCTTCTTCTTCTTCTTTTTTTTTTTTTAAGAATATAAATACATAAAATATATAAAATGTTAAAACAGATTACTAAATTATCAGATGAATCCCTTATGATTTGGAGATTATCTTAAACGGAAATTTGTCCATTTTGATTTTTTTTTTTTTTTTTTTTTTTTTTTTTGTATTTTTTGGATGCACGGTAGACAATCATAAGAACCTCTAATATTGAATATATATTCCTTTGGAAAATATGTTATTGCATTGCATGAAATGCTTTAGATAAATGTTATTTTACCTCCAGTGTTTTTCCGTAATATTAAAACGAAGATTAATTGCAGGGCTCACTCGAGACTCAGCAGTATGAAAAGCCCAGTGTCTCCCCGCTCCCGTCCAAATTAATGTCTTACACACAATATTTTAAATAAAATTGCTTCATATTAGTTTAATTCATTTTAAATAAAAACGATTACACTTTGTTAGTTCTACAGTTTAATTACAAAAGTACTTTTAAAATTTAAATGTATAATATAGAATTATATATAATCAGCTACCTTTAGAAGTAAAATACACAAATTGCTTTCAATAGAAAAAATAGTCTTTCTTTGTATTTTTTTCCTCCATTCTTTATTTTTTAAATTAATTTATATTAAAGTTAATCAGTGTGACTTCCATCAAAATTTTATTTTTTTCCCATTCACAGATATAGAGTAATCCAATCATCATGCATTTTAAATCTATTAAATAACATAAATTTAAATAAAGGATTGGGGCGATGCAAAGAGAAAGCCATATAATTAATCCCTTGTTTGTTAAAATTCTAAAATTCTATACAGAAATATTATTTTTTTCAATAAAAAAATAAAACAGTTTTTCAGTAAAATAGAAAAAGAAATTAAAATACTAAAACATTATGTTTAACATACATACTTCTAACAAACGCGAGGGTGAAAATATTTTATTTCTTTCTTCCGTGGAAAACAAAATCAAATATATGTTATTATAATCATGGAAATTTCTTTGTCATTTATTAATTTTATTACCACAGCAGTTTTGTATTAAATAATGAATAACACTGCTCGGCATGAAAATTGCCTCTGACATAACTTCAGTATATTGTAAAATACATTATGTAAAATGACCTTCTGAATCCAAATAGGACGACCATTTTGACCTATAACCCATCGTTTTTTAGGAATGGCCCCCTATTTTTATCATTTTTCGGTGATTGTATGGCTCTAAATTTGATTTTTAGGAGGGGGGGGGATTATCTTAATCGTTAAATATCTTCTGAGGGGCTACAGCGTTGGAAAATTCTAATACATGGACTACAAGCGATTTTTTTTTTTGTGGGGGGTGGGGGGGTGGGGGGTGGGAGGATTTGCCACTGAAATTATGCATTACATAACTTTTATTTTTTAAATATGTTTAATGTTATTTTTTTAACTTTATATTTTTTCGTTTTCAGGTGTTAAATTAATTATTTTTCATTCTTCAAATTACATTCATGGTCATAAAATTATCGGACATGGTAATAAATTGAGGGAGGGGGGTGGTGTAGCTAGAAAACGGTGGGTGACTGGGCAAAATGGGAGTCATATTCGATTCAGGAGGTCACATAAGAATTAGCAAAAATAGTGTGAGATCTCGAAACTTTTTTTTTTTTTTTTTTTTTGCCGCGTAGTGTAATTTAGCTATAAAATGTCTCAATTACTGATTAAAATAGTTTTATCTGCAGATGATCACATCTAACTTCTTGAGCTGCAAAGCATAATTATTATCAAATAATTTTCAGTCCATGCATTTTACTAAACACATATTATCATTTAACCCTTTAACTTACATTAGCTTCGCAGTGAAATTAAACATCCAACATTGTTTTATGCAACAAAAAAAAAAAAAAAAAAAAAAAAAAAAAAAAAATTACAATTGATTTTTTAAACATTTGTTTTTTCCTGTTTGTTAGGGATGATGTCTACGCTCGATCCCAGATACGCTCGTCTGCTTAGCTGTTCAGAGATTTTAGCGATTTCTTACAAAACTTGCGCAAAGACGGGCTAGGATCCTTAAAATGATCCAATGGAAAGCATACATCTGGGAACCTAGCCTAGCGCATTCAATTAGCTTTAATGTCCCAACACACTTTTCGTTAGACAGCCGCACTACTCCGAAATTCGTCAAATGATGTTTCTAAGAAAGCCATACGTAGAAGGCATTTTAAATATCTTAGTAGGCGCGATAGCGCCTTTCTGCTTTGTTAATGAATTCGTGCCTAGCTTTTATCACCTGATGAAGTGATGTACTGTTATTTTGACTTGAAATAACTGTTGCAAGTTTTACAACTAATAAAGCTTCCTTGCAATGATACTTATTTATCAGGTTAATTATATTTAAATGTAATTAGTGTAACATGTACATGTTTCGAACAAGTTACTTCTTAAAAATTAAAAATGCCATTTTTCTTTCTTTTTCTTTTCCTTTCTTTTCTTTCTTCTTTTACATATTTATGACCAATTTTTATTTTAACTATTAGAAAAAAAAAAAAAAAACTTTTTTTTTTTTTTCTTTTTTTTCGACATGAAAAAAAATACATTTACATATTTATTTATGTATTCTTAACTCATGAAACATAGAATCTAGGAATATATAGTTTTTATAATTTCAATACATTTTTTAAAGTCGTATTTTTGTCAAAAAATTTATTTACCGTCAGAAATTTCCTTTTTATTGTTATTATTATTATTATTAAATTTATTTGAATATTTGTCATTCATTTTAATTCATAAAAACTGATATCATTATTTTAGAAACTTTAACATTCTTTTAAATAAATTATAAATTCTTTTAAATAAATTATTATTCTTTTAAGTAAATTTAACATTCTTTTAAATATTAATTATAAATATTTTTAAATAATTTTTTTAATATAAACAAAGGCGTCAAATCCTTCTGAAATTATAATAAATACATGTATGTTAACTTGATTTTTTCAATTTTATTATTTGCACATTTGCACGTTCATTTTTTCTTTCTGCGACATAAAAGGAAATATATTTATCTGTTTATTTTATTTTTATTTTCGGCATTTTTATTTATTTATTTATTTACAGTGTGATTTTTATTTAATATCATTTGACCCAATATCATACTGAATTAAAAAATACGGCGTTAGCTAGATATCGTCCTGATTAATAGGTGTACCAATTCTTCATAAAATTTAATAATCTGGACAGATGCAATGTCAAACTTTCAGCATTTTTTCAAGGTGTAATACGATAAACGGCGAGAATGGAAAATCACTGTCTGAAAGAAATAGTAAGACCTGTTGTATTATGAAAAAAAAAAAAAAAAGTGTTTATCTCTGGTAATGTTTTTAATTGACAGCTAATCTTTTTTTACTTTGTGTTTGATAAGCGAGGGGACTGAAAATGACAATGGAAACAACTTCAATTGATTTTTAAAAATCCAGAAATCTGGTTTCAAGTGCTTCGTTGTGAGTCAAAACAGAAAGTATGAAAACTTTTGTAACTCTTCAGACAGCTGTTACACAAACACATTATTATTACTGTTATTATAGATCAAATGATGTGTAAACGAAGAATTAACAAAATTTACTGGCATATTTGACATTCGATAAAAACAAAGGTAAAAAATTAATCTAGTAAATACACCCCCCCCCCTTAAAAAAATAAATAAATAAATAAATAAGAATAAGAATAACAAAATCCATTTATAAAATTATCAATAAATAAATAAATAATAAATTAAATAAATAAACAAAATAAACAAAATAAATAAACATTTAAATAAATGTATATAAATCCAGAGAAGTATCTTTGTATCTATGTGCATATCGCTGTGTCTGTGTGACTGTCTTTCTCTGGTGCTTAAACTACTGATCGCAGAGCTACAAAACTTAGCAGAACTTGGACCATAAAAGTGCACCTCATTAAAATAGTTTTCACCATTCTTTTTTTCTTTTTAATTATTTTAATTATTTTCTGTTTCGATTTTATTCATTGACACTTATGTTTTCTTTTCTAATATTTATTAATTCATATCAATCTGCGTACCTTAGCAACAGCTATTGCGCTATTTATTTTTTATTTAATTTTTTTTTTTTATTAGAGGGCGATTTTTCTTTTTTCTTTTCTTTTTTCTTTTTTGTGTTTATTGAATTCAAATTGTAAAATAGTCGAAACATATTGAATTTTAAATTAAAGAAACTATTTAAAAATTCATGTTTATGCATAATTTTTATAATGTCTCAACTTTTTACTTTTCATACAATTAAATTCTTTGAAAAGGATTTTTTTTTTTTTTTTTTAAATTATTTTTTGTTAGTTCATTTTATTTATCAGAAAAAAATTGTAATATAGTATAAAAGATTAAATTTATTAAAATGGTCTTATATTAGTCGGAAATATATGGTAATATAGTGCGAAGAGTGTAGGATATAAAATACACGGCTTGAAGAAAAATATTTAATAGATGCTGAGACACAGTCGTCTTTAAAATCACAGTTCTTAAACAATAACAGCTCCACCTGTCATCGATAAATACCCAAATTAAAGTACTGAATAAAGACCCTTCTGAACATAGTGTGAACTTGGACCGATGCAGTGCAGGAAGGGAAAAAGCGGCAGTAGGCAGTCAGTACCCAAATAAAGTTCTAGAGCGATTTCAATGTAATTATTTTTATAACTATTATTATTTTTTTATTTATTAAGCGATTAAAAGGAAAAAAACGGTTGCTCAATTCTTTCGATTTTTTTTTTTTTTTTTAATATGGTGACAAGTGTAGTTTATTAATAATAATAAGCAATAAAAATGACTTGAAAAAAGATAGGACTATGACGATCTAACAAACACTATCGTTCAAAATAACAAATAATTTGTTTATTCATGTTGCCATTTTACGATTAAGAATCTTTTGTTTTCTGCAAATTATCTCAACCCTTTCATTCCCAATTTTTTCTCTGCATAAAACAATAAATCTTATATTTAGTCATAAATTTATTTCAAAAGTAATATATATATAAACATTTTTTTTTAAATAGGAGTGATAGCAAAGTACGAATTAATTTAGCTAACAAATCAACTGAGAGGTGTTTATTTATGTTTAATATAACCACAGATGCCATTAAAAATCATAAATTTTCAATAAATAAAAATGTCAAAATTTTGGAAGAAATATATACTGTAGTTAATTAAAAAATAAATTATAAACGTTAAAAAAATAAATACAAAATATTTCAAACAATTACTTTACTTAACCCTTTATATCCCAAATTACCTTATTTTTGGAGAAATAGTTTGAAACTTTTTATTGTATATATATTGCTGCATGAGAAACATCTCAAATTAAATTTACCTTAAACTATAGTTTAACTATAGGGAAACATTAAACTATAGGGAGTTTGAAGTTCCATTGAAATCCTGCGGTAAATTTAGGCTATATTGAGTTTTTTTTTTTTTTTTTTTTTTATGGGACTTTAAAGTCCCGGTGGGATACAAAGGGTTAAAATCAATTTAAATCAAGAACGTTTTATTTAATTTTATAAATACAGAATATTTTATTAATAAAGAAAATAATCTTTATTTGATTATTTAACAAAGCAAAATGTGCAGTTTTTTGCGAATATGTTGAAATTAGTTGAAAAACAACAAAATTAATTTCCATGGATTAAAAAATAATTTCATGCTGTATTGTAAGAAATTTATTTCAAAATTTATTTCTTCTTGCCAGTTCAAATTAATAAACACTGATCTACATAAAATTTAAAACAAGTTTCTTCAATTTTTACCACGTGACATTTATATAAATTCGAAACGTCTCCAAGAAAAATAGAACTGAAATTCTTTACTCTTTATTATATAACCATGTATTCCTTTATTTATTTGTATTATTCATTTCTCTCGACGAAATTAAATTCTAAATATTTAATTTATTATTAACTAGCAAGCCAGTGCGAATTTTTCGCACTTTATTTCTTTCTAACCTTTAAAATTATTATTATTATTTAATTTTAAAGCCATAAAAGCGTCATGTTTACACATGCATAAGCAAATTTATTATTTAACTTTTTTTTTTTTTTTTTTCATATTTTATTTTATCATAGATATAGTAATAAGACATAGATTGATCATCGAATTTGAAATAGTGATTACTTTTCATTTGGGAGAAGCTGGCCATTTTACTTTCTTATGGATATTTTTCCTCGAGTTAATATACACGGTAATACACACAGATAATTTAGCTAATAAAATTTACGAATAATTTATGTACTAAAAGAGAATGAAAAACTCTAGCTACCAATTTTACATTCTTTTTCTTTTCTTTTTCTTTTTTTAATTAACTATACTCTAGTGTACTCATATCTGCAAAAAACTGACTTTCTTTCGGCATTTATTATTGTACTTCTTTGAGATAAAAATCATCTGCATTCATCATGGAAAATAATTTTAATAAATTATAATTAATAAATAATTTGTATTGCGTAAATTTGTATAGGATTATATGTACAAGAAAGTCTTGTGGTGGCCACAACATATTAGTTATGTATTAAAACGTCCACGGCTGCTAACTACATTTAAACGAATTTTTTAATTTTCATATTACTTACTAATATAAAATCTTAAAATTTAAAGAGAGCATTTCCTTAAATATAAAGATAGTAATTGTTTCATAATAATAACAAAGAACTGATTATAAAAATGATATTTTTTATAATTTATTTGAATATAACTTATTTATGAAAACTTGTCCCGTTTCTTTTCATATATTTATTAAAACAATTAAAAGCCGTGCAATATTCCGGCATTTAAAAAATTCATTAACATTCTACTCGATTACTATTTTCGAATTTTATACTTCCTATTGTCTGATGCCCAAACCTTTTTCGACACCAAAAATCTTTGCACAATAACATGGGGATGATACATCTATATAAAATACTATATCTGTGCATTTTATGCAGAAAAAAAGTAATAATAATAATAATTCGTAATTTTATTTTATTTATTTATTTATTTATTTGGCAAGAATTAAAATTTTATATGTCCATTTTTAAAGCTTTTACCAAGTTATTATTTTCATATTTTAATTAATTTTAAAAAATCTAATCGAAATTTCGTTACAAATAAGGTACCAAATGAAATTGGTGTTTTATTAGTATTATACATAAATTACTCTTTAAAATTTTCAGTCTTAACTCTATATAGAAATATCTATGCACTTATTTTTTCTGAAAAATAAAGCAGTGTTTGAGTTTTCCCTGAAAAATCAACATAACTTTGCTGAGAGGCAAATCTGGGTAAAGGATTGTCAACTTCTATCGTGAAAAGATATTTCCATTGTATTGATACACGCCCTTTCAACAAAGGGATTAGCCTGCTGCTTAACTCTGTGTGTGTGGGAAAAATTTTTTCTTCTCAACTCTAAGATTTCCTGAAGTACAACGCTGAATTCTAAAGACCGGTTATTATTTTGCAGTATACAGTAAACTTTTCAGGTATTTTTATTGCAGCAATAGAAAATAACCCGTAACGTCGAAAGGGTTAAATGTGGCTGTAGTTTTTTTTCAAAGTTTTTCTTAAGAACAGTTGATTTTATTATATATTAGCCACCTTCGGCGACCAGCTGGTTCACGATCTTTGAAAAATCCAACTTTCTGAAACTCCCACTCGGTAGAACCTGCAGTGCCTCTTTCCCGTTTCAGGTCCTACAACAGCTTTATTGACATATAGTGCAAATAGCTTTATGGAAAAATTTAGCTGCAGTAAATACCTGCTCGGTAGTGCCTCTGGCACCCTATTCCCATTTCAGTATTTGAAACAACCTGTTCATTCCCAGTGTTATGATCGTTGAAAATTCTGACTTTAGCACATTCCCATGGGATAGCACCTTGCGTACCTTATGACCGTTTTAAAACTTTCAACATCCTGCTCGTTTATAGTGCAAATAGCTTTGAAAATTTTAACTGTAGAAAAATTTTGCTTTGTGGCGACTAAGGTGCCGTTTTACATTTCATGATTTGAAACGGCCTGTTCGCTCACCATATAAAGCAATTTTGAAAATTCTGATTGTGACAAATCTCCAATCCAGTGGGGCCTACGGTCTCCTAATCTTCTCCCGATAAGTAATTTAATCAGAATTGCAAATATTAAATTATTAAAATATAAAAGCGCTTTCTGGTAAAAGAGATTTGCAATATATACTCTTCAATTTCAATGACTTTTAAAGTGATATATTACCTATGAAATTATGTTAATTAAAAGCTGAGACACAAAGGTAATATAAACATTGTTATAAAAAAAAATGTGTAATTTTTCCGTGGTTTTCTCTGAAACTTGCATAACTGCAGGCTAAAGAGTGTTAAAAATCCTTAATACAAAATGTGAGCAGGATATCGGAATAACCCAATAACCCAACCATGCCCCGAGTGAAAAGTCTCTATCGCCCAACGCGCGCGCGCGTTAACGCGGGTGACGGCTGAAAACAGGCCCTTAAGGGATGCACGCGCTACGCGCGCGTATTCCTTCCCTGACCCTTCGTGCCTGAAAAAAAAAATCTGATCTGATAAAAACTCCCACCGAGTCCCCACTGCTGTTATCTGTCAAAGAAGGGGATGCCAAATGTTTAATTAATAAAAAGTAATCTCTTTAAAATAAATAATCTTGACTTGCAGAGTTTAAACTATTGAGCAGATGAAAAGCGTAACAATATTAGCACTTCAAAAACAACATTACTTGTACCATCAGCTGGAGACCACATGTATGAAAACAATTTTTTCACAAAAGAGAAACATATCTATTGAAGGCTTGTCAAACACATAACAAAATTTACTTTACTCTTTATAGAAGATTAAATTTAGATTATAATTGCCGTTTACTGTTTAAAATTAAGAGACCAGCTCCCAAAGAAAAAGAAATGAAGCATCCACATTGTGTAAAACGATCTATTTATATGTGCCAGACAAATTAATATGCATAAGCATACGTTAAACTAACAGTTAAATTAATTGAAGCCAAAAAAAAAAAAAAAAAAAAAAAAAAACATGACTGATCAAAAACAGAAAGACATCATCGTCACACAAACGGAAACGAACGAAAACAATTAGTTATGACTTTTTACTTAGTGAAGTGAATGTGAAAGTTTGTTTACATTTTATGCCACGGAAGCTAACTTACTGAAGACTATAAAATAAGTGATTTTGATTAAATGACAGGCAGATGAAAAAGAATTCAATGAAATTAAAAGTTAAGTAAGTTATCAAAAATATTTTAATAAAAGTCTTTTCAAAAATTATTTATAATTTAATTTATATAATAGAACATTGTGTTTTGATATAACCTAATTAATGAATTATTGATCTAAACAAATGTTATAAAGTTTAATATAAATTATTTAAACCAAGACAATAAATGGCAAGAACTTTCATAGAAAAACCTATAGCTGTTATTCCTAACAAATCTCCCCTTTTGTCATTTATAATCTCAACATTTATAAGAGGTAAGGAATAAAACAAACAGCTTAAATTATGCCTTAGGCACAAAAAGTTCCTAAAAAAACCTTCTCTCTAAATCAAGCCCTCAAAAAAAAAAAAAAAAAAAAAAAAAAAAAAAAAAAAACAGAATTTTTTTTTGAATTCACAAAAGTATCCGATATATACATAGGTATACAAACCAGGAAAATAATGACCACATCATTTAGCGTTAAAGTTCAATAATTACATTCTGTAACTGCAAAAAAAAAAAAATATATATATATATATATATATAAATTAAATACAATACAAAACAATTCCCAGAAAGTTACTTTCCTCATATATGCAATACAAATAATCAATTAAATCCACTCACACATGCTGGGGCCCCAGTCTTTCAAACACTCATACAGAAAGAACTTTTCAAAAAAAAAAAAATTAAAAAAATATATAAGGAATGTACAAACAAACAAAATGTTTAACTCCAGGCATTGAATGGGACCTAATGACATTTCCAATTCAAACATAATAAAACTAGGACTTACAAAATTAAAAAGTTTAACATGCCCGTGAACAGATCCTTTTGAAAATATAAATCTCCCAAAAGACAAAACAGAGAGACATCTGACAAATTACAATGGCACCCTCTACGAGACGTTACCGAGGGCTGTTCTGCCTCACAAAAATCTATCTCTCAAAAGACATATCCTCAATTAGATGGGAAAGTTAATTATTCAATACCTGGAAAGACTCAAAAAAAAAAAAAAAAAAAAAAAAAAAAATTAAATACAAGAATTTTATAAAACAATGTACTAACAATAAATTACAATATTATTTTTTATGTACAAAAAGATTCATAATAAACTTTTCAAGATCGTTTCTGGACTGGGGTTTTGTGAAAGGATCACTAAGGTTAGATTTACTTTTAATGTATTTAAGATCAAATAATTGTTTATAAACCAAATCTCTAACAAAAAATAACTTTACATCAATATGTTTACTTCTATAGTTCTCTATTGGAGATTTTACAAAGTCTATAGTGGCCATATTGTCAACAAATAAAATTGATTTTTCCTTTTGACCAAAAACTAAATTTTTATGATAACATTCTTCAAGGATTCTATCAAACCATATTAACTCTTTGGAGGCTTCAGTCATTGCCACGAACTCAGCTTCCATTGTGGAAAGACTGACGCTCTTTTCCTTAAAAGTTCTCCATTCAATTGGAGACCTACCTAAAAGAATTAACTATCCCCCCATAGAAGTTCTGTCATCACGGTTTGCAGCAAAATCTGCATCAGAATAAACTAGGAATTGAATATTATTGCAAGTTAAGTCCAATTTTAATTCACGAGTACTATTGACATATCCAAGCAGTTTAAAGAGACCATTTCAATGATTAAGTCCAGGATCTGGCTGAAACTGACTAAAAATATTAGTAGCATAACTTATATCTGGACGAGTTCTGTTAGCAAGAAAAGACAAACATCCCAAAATATTCCTATAGGGGTAATTTAACATTTCTTTAAGTTCGTCATTTGTTTTAGGAGAATCTCTCTTAGAATAAACTGAAGTTTTACCTATAGGAAGTGAAGAAATAGGGAAATTAAAATTTTTATACCTTTCACATACTTCTTTAATATAACTCTCTTGATGTTTGTAAAGTTTCCCATCAACTTCCATAAACTCAACTCCTAGCAATTTTTTAGTTTTACCTAAGACTTTAATATCAAAATTAGAACTTAGTAACTTTAACAATTTATCTGAAATTTCTTTACATTTACAAAATAAAACAAAATCATCAACATATAAAATTAGAACTGCATTTGAATCAAATATGTACACACAATTACAACTCTCCAACTTTACAAAACCAATATTTAACAAAACCTTATGGATTTCATAAAACCATTCCCTGCCACTCTGATGCAGGCCATATAATGCTTTATTCAATTTACAAACTCTATTTTCTTGACCTTTAACTACAAAACCTGGAGGTTGTAACATGTAAACATCTCTATTCAAACTAGCATAAAGATATGCACCAGTCACGTCACATTGGGTATGAATCCATTTATTATAAGAAACAAGAAGAGAAAAGAAAAATCTAACTAAACTAAAATTGTCAACAGGGGAAAAAGTTTCATCAAAAGATTCACCCCTTTATTTGAGTGTAACCCTGTGCCACTAAACGTGCTTTAAATCTAACAATTTTTCCAGTCTCACCTTTTTTTACTGTATAGACCCAACGACAACCTACTGGATTGACATCTTTAGGAGGATCAACCAAATTCCAGACCTGTCTAGCTTTCATAGTATCCATTTCACTCTCCATAGCACTTAACCAGTCAGGATAATTATCCGACTTTAATGCTTGTTTGTAAGTTTTAGGAATAGTCACTTTATCTAGTCAGCTAGATTCGCTTAATTGGGATACAATCTCCTCATTATCTAATTCATCAAGATCAGAAACAGGACCCTCATAATCATTTTCACCTCGAAAATCAAATAATTCAGGTTCAAATAAAAGTTTATTTTTATCACAGTAAGTTTGAACTTCATTTAATGAACGCAAACGCTGTGTTTTTCCTTCCTGAAAATAATAAATGTCTCTTCTGGAATGATCACTACGCATTTTGGGCTTCCTTAACCAAACTATCTTTTTCAGTTCTGAACTTATAGGAGGACTAAGTAAACAATCATGGGAATTATCAGAAGGATAAAAATCGACTTTAGCTTCCTCCCTGTGTTCACTTGGAAAAGTAATCTCACTATAATTCTGTATCTCAGAAAAAGGGTTGGTGCCCATCACGGCTCCACTGCGCTTAGTTTTAAAAGTTTTATTCTCATCAAATGAGACATTTATTGTTTCGACCACCTTTCCAGAATCGGGCATCCATATTCTATAACCCTTAGTTCTATATGCATAACCTATAAGGTATCCAATTTTTGCCTTTGCTTCAAGCTTATTGCGAAGCTGGCGAGGAACACCTACATATGCAAGAACACCAAAAGGTTTTAGATGCCTTACTGAAGGTTTGCGGCCAAAGAAAAGTTCAAAAGGAGTCTGCTTCTGATCAGAATGACATACCCTATTCCAGGTATATGTAAAGTGAGACATAACATCAGGCCAAAAACTAGCATGCAAACCTGAATCATCTAACAAAGTCCTAGCACCATCTGCAATAGTTTGGTTATACCTTTCTACAATGCAATTCTGTTCCGGAGAATAGATATTGGTAAGTTCATGTGTAATTCCCTTTTCAGAGAAATATTTCTTAAGGTTATTTCCCAAAAATTCCCCCCATTATCAGTTCTAATACATTTTACTTTAGAGTTCAGAATATTTTCAACTCTATTTATATGTTTTTGTAAAACATTACAAGCTTCTGATTTTTCTCTGAGGGATAAAGGGAAACCTTTCTAGAATAATCATCTATGATTGAAAAAAAATATCTTTCTCCGTCACGTCCATTTACTGGACTAGGACCCCATATATCTGCATATAACAGTTCTAAAGGATGTTTGGATCTAATGACATTCAAAGGTTTAAAGGAAACTCGCTTATTTTTGTTAAGTTTACATGTCTCACAATTAAATTTACATTTACTTAACTCAGGATGACCAATGACATTATTTTCTTTAAAGGTACGAAATAAAGATGAAATACCTATATGTGCAAATCTACAATGCCATAATTTATGTTGGTCCTCAACTGAAGTATCAGCTACAAAGCAATTCTATTTACAGGTTTTTTAGTTAATTTTGGATAAACATAATATATTCCATTTTTAAGATAAGCTTTAAATAACAGACTATTACCATGTGTCACTTTCACCACACCCCCAGATCCAGAAAAACAGCCTCCCATGAGGTCAACACGTGGGCCAGAAATGAGATTTCGTCTAAGTTTAGGACTGTACATGGCCTCCTTAAATTCCACAGTTCTTTTCCCAAATTTTAATATAACAGTCCCTTTACCTTCAATCGGAAATTCAATATTATCAATGGCAATAGCCATTTTTTCAGAAACCAATGGTTTGTAATCTACAAAGAAATCTTTATGCTTACAGAAATGATGTGTCGCGGCTGTATCGAAACACCAATCTGTTTCACTACTATCTTTCTCAGTTAAACAAGCATTAACATAAGAAATAAAAAGTTTTGACTTACAGTTTTTATGTCTAGTACCTCTATGAAACCTTGACCCTCTGGAATGTCCACTTCTAACATTATTTCTCCCTCTAAACACAGAACTTTGTCCTGATGAAGGAGATCTCATAGGAGTCGGACTTCTACTGGAAGGAAAACTTGAATTTGGTCTTGAAGATGATCTTTCTCTTGGTCGATCCATACAACGTTGATTAAATCTCGATACATCCGAATTTGAAGAAGACAAATTTTTAGACTGATTATTTTTAAATGGACATTGATTTCTGTAATGACGATCACTTCCACAGCAATAGCACACACCACTTTTCTTTCTTATAGTAGATTACACACATCTTGATTTCTTACTCTTTGTCGAACTTCCTCAGCTATAATCTCCTGAACTACTTCTTTAAATTTAAAATCAGTGTCCTTCCATCGCAATACTGATTGAACAGAAGTGTCAAAATTTGAAGGCAAAAATTTAAGAAATTGATAAACCGCGTATTTTTCTGAAAAAGAAGAATCAATCTCTTTAATTTGATTAAATAATCGATTAATTCTTGAAGAAAATAAAGAAATTGTTTCATCAGGTTGGATTCTTGCTTCACAAAATTTATTAAATATTTCCATATGATATGAACGATTATCTGGTCTGAAATTCTTTAATAATTCTTTCCATAATGTAACTGGATCTTCAAAATTTTCAAAAAGTTTTCTATACTGTAGCTGAATATTTAAATAAATTATGGAAATTGCTGAATTACACCTATTTTTAAAATCAAAAACTTGTTTCTCAAATTCAATAGTAGACGCTTTGTGAAGTCGTTCCTTCACATATATGAGTTTTAATTATGACTTCAAATAAAGGCAATAAGTAATTATTATATTTTCAATAAATTAAATGGCTAATAAAAATAGATAACGAAATTCTAAATTACTTTTATATTTATTCGCTTTTGTCTATAATAGATATCTTAATTCTAATAATACTTTATCCCTTATGCTATTAATAAATCTTCTGAGAACAAAAAACATATTCTTTTTAAATGACATCTCTCAGAATAATAATCTTTCCTAGATCATTTAATAAATAAAATATAAAAAAATATTATTTCCATGTTATAAACCGTTGGATACATAATTACATTTTCATTCTTTTAAATTGCGTATGTTTATTTATTTGAAGCTAAATTAAGCAATACATTTCCGTTATGATATCAATAAAGAGTAATTTATATTTTTTAATGATAGGATATGCAATAAATCACAGACTTGATGTCTCGCTTATTTAACGGTCTTCTGGCGATAAAACTTGGCGTAGATAATTGGCGTTGGTTCTGTAACGGTTTTGCTAAATTCAAAATATTTATATTAATTTGATCTAGAAACAATGGAATATCTTTGGCTATAAAATTTGGCACTTTTTCAAAATTCTTGGCGTAATTCAGCAGTCTGATCTTAATTGCAATAGAGTCAACTTGAGAATTCGCTCTTCAATCTTGACGTAAGAACACGTAATCGCGAAGCCCTCTCTCTCTCTCATCTAACCCTCTGTATGTCTGTTAAACTTTATAATAGACAGTTGAAAATAATTTTTTAAAAAACTTTCTTGATTTCCATATTGCCTAAATAAAGATGTTTGATGCGAAATAACTGATTCTTATTCTTCACGGCCTACAGTGTATTTTTCCTTTAGTTATTGCGACTGCTTATTATTCCTGGAGTTTGTTGCGGACCCTTTTCCTATAGCTCAAGTATTCTTCAGAATCTTCTTGATAAACTTTGGTGCCAGACCTCTTCAGAGTGGTTACGAGATAAAAAGAGAGAGAAAGGCATTTTTGTTTAAAATGACTTTATGAGTTAATATAAAATCATTGCTGCTTTTTTTTTAAGAAGATAGAAACTTATTTACTACAATTTTTTTAATCTCAATTGAAGGATTTTGATCTACATGACTTGTCATCGCTGTATTATTTTTAAATTGTTAGAAAAATCATTGTGGATGTCACTGATTGGAGCACACTATGGATTGGACGCATCGTATCGGCAGTTTGTCCTCTTCTGATCCTCTCTTCGGGAAATACTTTTTGCTGTGTATGGGACAATACGCCGAGAATAGCAGCTTGTGTTTATATGTTACGCTCGACCCATCAGCTCTCCAATATTTCTCTCTTGCGAGAGCCATACAGTGTTTCGTCTATCTCCTTTAATGGATTACCGGCGCTGGTCCTTTTCGACTCTAGTCAGAGAACTTTTGATCTCATTTTCCGCGACTCTGTGCTGGCCGGCCGCTGTTTCTGCTATTCGCCAAAAAGTACTTTGTGATGCAGTCCCCGCCGCTTTTCCTACTGTGGCCTTTGTGGTTTCATAGCTTGTTGTTCCATCCTGTGTTGCTTCATATGTTCTCTGCTACAGTGTCTTCAAATTTATTACTCGTCTTTTCGACAGTTTTTGTTTTTTTTGAAGTCCTACTGAGACATCCCAGCAAAACTTATACTGGCGGGCTCGTTATGGCCTACTGCTGGCATCCTGCACTTGCCATCAGTTGCTGGTTGCCCCATATAACTCCAGCAGCGGGCCGTTTATGGCTGCCAGCAGTGATGGAAGCCTAAAGCAAAATAGTCGGTGGCCCAGAGGTGGCATAAACACAGTTGGCCTTGTGCAGGCTATCACCACACGGCCAACCGCATGTTTTTCATGTTGTGGCCACAAATTATTATGCCATAATCAATTTGTATGCATAGAGGGAGCTGTGATTTTTTTTCTGTTGATTTGAAATTTCCTCGCTGTCCGCCATTTCATACGAAGTTTTTATTCGTTAATGTAGTCTGCGGGTGTGTCTTCAACGTTGAAAATCTCGTCAAAAGAATATATTAGTAAGTAATTCAATTATTAATTTGGTTTTGTATTATTTTTTAAATACTATTTTTTTTTTTAAATGTTTGATTCTAAAGCCATTGTTATAACAAAAGGATTTCTAGAAATATATAACAATTATCCAGTTGATCCGTTTTAGTAAATTATGATAGTCGCTAACTTTCTAGTATTTTATCATTGTTGTTATTGTTTTAATTGATTTAATAAAATAAAAATTATGGATCTTCATTTTTATATTTATATTATATGGACGGGAGAAAGTTATTAGAACAATTATAACTATTTATAGTTTATGTTTTATTATTATTTTTTTTTTTCTTCCTTCACTGTAGTTAAGAAGAAAGCATTAGATTCGGGAAACTTTTCGACATCAGGTTTTCGAAAGATTTTTGCACGTTTTGGGTTGTTCTCATGAACATAATTTGAAAAATTGTCTGTCTGTCTCTTTGTGTGCGCTCAAAAATTTATGAAAGTGATAGTAGTCTAAAAAGTTTACTTCTTCCGCTTTTTTTTTTTTTTTTCTTTAATGTAAATTTCCAATATGAGTATTCTTGAAAAGAATTCGTCAATATCTTTAAACGAACGATTATATTATACATCTCTGATATTTTAAAGCAAATTTATTGATTTTATTATTTTTGACAAAAACCAGTATGTTGTGGCACCGCAAAATATTATTCTATATTTTTTATTACGTAAATTCGAGTAGTGCAAATAATTTGTTAACATCATTTTCCTGAATGCATGGAAACGGTTTTCATTTTAGAACAGTGTTTGTCAATAATAATAATAATAATAATAATAAAAATCAATTTTGTGCCAAATTCTGAAAAAATGCTTTCTTTCTTTTTTTTTTGAAAATAATTTATAACTTTGTTTTAATTTACCACATATTTAATTCAGTCATTTACTTGAAAGTTATTGATGAGTTTCTTTTGAAAAATACCACCAATAAAAATTTATCCTCTCATGGGGAAGGGCGAGCGATTCCTCAACTTATACCAAAAAAAAAAAAAAAAAAAAAAAAATCATGGTTAGTTGTTGGTTATTTAAATATTTATTTATTAATTCATAATAAAAAAAATAACTATCATTTATTTGAAATCATTTATATGAAATTTCCTCATATTGAAAATTACGAAGAAGTAGAAATATAGAGCCGTTGTGTTGAGTGAATGATCCACGGATGTAATCGGGAAAGATTTTAATCAAATTTGGTTAAATATCAAATTTGGTTAAATATCAAATTTGGTTAAATTTCGTCCATTGGTTCGTGAGATACAGCGTCCACACATTTTTATACACATTTACAGAGGGAAACTTTTTAAAAATGGTCAAATCGTGTTCAGGAATCTCAAAACATGCGAATACTTCGAAAACCGAATGTCAGAAATTTTCTTCATATATACATATATATATATATATATATATATATATATATTACTATAAAATTAATTTTCTTTCGAAATTTAGTATATTGTACTTCTTTTAAATGATAATCGCTTACCTTCATCATAGAAAATAATTTTCATAAATAATAATTTTAATATGTAATTTCTATAAACTATTATAGAGGGAAAAAAAAAGTGGTAGCGCTCACAGTTTTATTTTATTTATTTATTAATCATTATTTTTTAAATGCAAGTAAGAAAAATAATTTCACTTTTACGAAACTGAAATAGTCCTCCAAAATATATTTAAAGTAAAATTATAAATTATATTAACAAGTGAAATTGTTTTTCTTGAATTTTTGCATGCGTGAGAAATCCTACACATACTTGACACTAAATCAGAACAGAAAACCACTGTACTTCTTTCATGAAACAACAACAAAATGTAACTGATAATTGCTGCGTCAGCGTTAGGTTGGGCTGGGTAGAGAGGAGATTTATTTATTCAGATAACGAGAAACTGTGTTCAGAAAATAAAAGAAAAAAATAAGAAGAAAAATTAGTCAATTCATCAATTATTTTTAAAGGAAAATTATTATAAGTATACAACTTATTAACAGCTTATAGATTCAAACTGTTTGAAGTACACTATTAAACAAATTCTTCAATAAAATAATGATTTCTATCTGAAATTATGCTAGGATTTGTGTCAACTAATAATTAATATTATTATTCATTTCCATAATCCGAATACCGTAGATAATGGAAGCATTGTATTCGTTAAAAAATTGTGATATAGAGTTTTCACCTGATTTACATATTTTAAGGTCTCATGAGTCAAAAAAGTGTTTTTTGGCAATTGGTCTGTGTGTTTGTGTCTGTATTGTATATGTTTCTGGAAATTTTCTGACCATCATATCTACAAAACTAATAAAGAACGACGGACTTCTGAATTAAGACAGGTATAGTGTACAGATGATTTTTACAACTTTTGTTGAAAACTGGAAATCTCAAAAACTGGCGATTTTCTTCAAAGTTATATAAACTTTGTTTTGGATGTCCTTTTGTATTTGCTAGTTCAGGGAAATTGATAAACGTCCTATAAAAATACACAACAACTTTAAGTCTCACAAGTGCTTTCTTTTAAAAACAGCCTTATGGATTTTCTTCAAAATCGCTATATTAATTCCTTTTTAGATATCGTTTCGTATGCAATTGTTAGTTTATGGTGGATCAGTTTACTGAATTTTGGTGAAAATTATCAGTGGGACAGACAGCCGATATCTCAAAAACGACTTTAAATTTCTTCAAATTTGCTACATAAACCCCTTTTTACTCGCTCTTTAGCATGTAATACTTGCTTAATACAGGAAAATTGACAAAAGTCCTTATTAGGTGGAAGCAATTGCAAATCTAGTAAATGAGTGCTTCAGAAAACTGATCTAACGATTTTTTTTTTTTTTTGTTAATTCGCTATGTAAGCTCTCTTTGTTATATCTTCATGACGCATGTACCAGTTTGCTTTACCAGGAAAATTATTAGATGTGTAAATTGATAAATCATTTTTACGTTTTCTGACCACTTTATTTAAAAACAACAACAACAACAATAATAATAATAATAAAATATAAAAGGAGTAAAATATGTGTAGTAATAACTGATAAAATTCATGCAGATTATTATTATTATTATTATTATTATTATTATTTATTTATTTTAATGTGGGTCGAGTTGTCTGAACTTATTTTACTGTTGTCGTAATTATTCAAATTTTATTATCTAATCATTTTTTTTTTTTTTTTTTAATAATCGCGAAACCCCACTATTGGAAAGAAATTTTGTAGCCTACAATATTCTTATACATCCATTTATTCTACTTTTTATATATTAAAAAATATATGAACATAGAAATTTTGATATTAACAAAATGACAGAAAAAATGACACTTTTAAAAAATTGAAATTTTTGCATTTCAAACAAACTTCTATCTCTAATCTTCGCTTTATGGTTAACATAGATTTAACTCGGTTATCGACCTCAAGGTTTTGAAGCTGTTTTAAGCTACTACATTTCGTCGATGACATTATGCTGAACTTGTAGTCAATTTATCTTTTCCTGATGATGGGTCAAGCTTAATTATTTTGAGTGGAAACGAATGGTGTGTTGTTTCATAATCTATAAAGTTTACTTACTTTTTTCCTTCTTCAACACTAATTTTCCTGTCATTTTACTAAATATTCTCTAAAATCTTTCTAGCATAATTTATTTTAATGAATTGAAAAAAAAAAAAAAAAAAAAAAAAAAAAAAACTTATCTAAAACAGAGAGACAGATTTTAAAACATATACTTATTACAGCAAAAAATGTAATGAAGAACTGGTGTTGAAAAAAGTGAATAAAGAAGTTTGTAAATTTAATTTACAAAGTTGTGAAAAACATTAATAATAATAATAATAATAATAATAAAAAGTTTCAGCTCGAAATGATTCCACGACCATTCATTATGTGAATAAAGAAGACACGAGTGAAGTAGTTATAAATAGCGAAGTATTGCTCTTTTATACATTTGGAAATATGACTAACTATTATTAAAATAAACAAACCAAAATGAAATATTAAAGATTGGAAGTGATATTTAAACATTTCAAAACATAATTGCCTCATGAGATTTAAATAGTGCAAATGGCATATCTTAATACTATCTTCGGCGTGAAATTGCTGACAGAATTTTTGAGAAATGAATACATAAATATAGAATAATTATATTAATATTATTATATATTTTAATTATATTAATCATATTATGAATTTATAATATAATAAATTTATTCTAAATATAAATTTAATATAATAGAGCGAAGGATAGGAAAACTATTTCATGTAACTAAATACCCTGATACATGGTAACAAAACTAAGATGTTTAATAGATGCTGAGTTATAGTAAAACTGTAGTTCTTGAATAATAGTAGCACCACCTGTCTACCGATAAACACACAAATTGAACCTGTACCGATAAACACACACATTGAACATTGCGCGAAAGACGAAGACGTTGCCAAATGCAGCGGAGAATCGAAACTTGGTTTTATGTGATTTCATAGGACTTTGCCTTAGTTATTAATTTTAAAGTAATATAAAAAAATAATATATATTTATCTATTGATTTCCTTTTCTTTCTTTCTTTTTTTTTTTTTTTTTAAATTCGTTTAACTGTATGGACAGCAAAGCGAACAAATCCTGATAGTAATAAATAGAAAAATTTGTAAATAAACATAATCATTGCCCCCCCCCCCCTTCCCCAATGAAAAAAAAATGCATCAGTTCTTTCAGGTTGAAATAATAACACATCCCTTCGTGAGTCTAACAAAAAGCATGAATGCAGCAAATTACTTTTGCTGCACTCATGCCCACTTTGTTTCGCCTGATGAAGGGTCTTTGGGCTGTTTCGACCGGAAACAATTGCTGCAATTTTTTATTTTTATTTTATTTTTTATTTTTTATTTTATGGTGTTTTTTACAATGCTCTCTTTATAACAGTTTTTCTTTCACTATTTTATAATTTTCACATGTAAAGTTACATTTATTTATATCAAATAGCGTAACAAAGTTAAACATATTAAAATTTGAACACTTAAAAAAAAAAAAAAAAAAACCTTAATCTCCTTTATTCCAAAAAATGTAATATCGAGAAATATTTGCACTGAAAACAAAAAATTAAACTTTTATCATAAGGAAAATGGATCAACTGAGTATTTCCTATATGCTGCACTAGAAATCCTGAATTTACAACCATAGTGTATGAATCAAATACTTGTAAATAGTATTTAAAAATGAATCTGTACAAAATCAAATTAAATATTGGATGCATAGAAAAAACTGGCTGCTACTTCATCAGAAAAAAGAGAGAGGGGAAAAAAAAAAAAGAAAAGAAAGAAAGAAAGAGAAGAAAAAAGCACTAATAAAATTAAAGGTATCACCAATAAAATAAATATACTAGCTATAACTAAATCACTGCTGGTCTATTAAAGGCCCTCTTCACTTACCGTCTCCGGAAGTCTGAGGCAATGTTATTCTATGGGACATTTTCTTTACAAATAACTTAATAACTAATACATATTTTTAAATTCTGTTTTCACATTCAGAAAATTCCCAACTGTTAAATTGATGGACCTTTTTCGAAAATAAATTTTTTTAATTTTTAATATTTTATTTTGAATTTGCAAAATGAAAAATTTCACATATTGGAAAATCGTATTTTGCAGCTTCAAAATAAAAAATAAAAAAATTATTTTTTAAAAAAGGTCCTTCAATTTAACAGTTGGGAATTTTCAGAATATGAAAACAGAATTTAAAAATATGTATTAGTTAATAAGTTATTTGCAAAGAAAATTTCCCGTAGAATAACATTGGCTTCGGCTTCCGGCGACGGTGAGTGAAGCGGGCCTTTAATGGGAAAATATAAAGGACCAATGAAGACTGCCGGCAGTAATATAATTTTTTATGTTTGACACAGCTGGCCCACTGCAGGCTGCCAGCAATAACATAGAAAAATTATGTTTGCTACCAGGTAGTCCAACACTGGCCCACTAACAATTTCCAACCTAATGTCGGTTACCAACAGTGGCCCATTACCTATTTTCATCATACTGCTAGCTGCCAGCAGCGATCCATTCACTGGCCCACTAACTTATTTTTAACTCACTGCAGGCTGCCAACAGTGGATCTATTGAATATGGCCTACTGACGGCCGGCGTAACATATTCCCTGCGGCACCGTAACTTTTGCCACCGACGGCCCAGCTGCAGCTACTGTTGGCAACCAGCACTTGGCCTCGTGTTGGCCGTCATCTGTGGTTTTGCTGGGATAATATTCATATGGGAGAGAACGATTTGCGCATATGATTTTTTTTAATAAAGAACATATACATGAAATAACATTTCCGTGGACACTAATGGAATGTTGTTTTTGTGCATGGCGAATCGAACATTAATTTTCGTGAGGAGAAATATCACTTACAGTCGGCTGCAAAATTATTCGAGCACTAGCAATAATCCTTGCCAAAAAACAGTACACTTAATACAGCTTTGTTAAATAAATCCTTGTCGAGTCATGTTCTTAATCAGTCTAAGAACATGATTCGACAAGGATTTACTTAGCAAAACAGTCTTAAGTGTACTTTTTAAATATAGGAATTATTGGCTAGTGCTCGAATAATTTTGCAGCCGACTGTAGAACTAAGGCCTGAAAGATTTGTAAAATTTTGCGTCAAGTGAAATAAATCATTAAATATGCACCTATTCATCAGGACACAAGATCTTGCTAAAATGAAGGGGTAATTGGAGATCCGAACGCGGAGGAAGTCATTTCCTATTTTATTAAAATTAATAAAATAAAGTTTTATTTTCAGGTCAAGATTATGAAAGGTTGGTGAGTGTTTTGCATATTTTTTTTTCACTCTTAAGTATCCTTGTTGATACATAATTTATTTCTTGGTGCATCATTAATTAAAAACTTTTTAGATAATACAAACAACAAGGATGCTTAAATATTGTCAGATTTCTGTACATATATTTTTGTTTCTGTTTTCATATAATATATTTTTGTTTCTCAATTTTAAAAGTAATGATAGTAATGATAAAAAAAAAAAAAAAGACTTGCTTTTTTTTAAATTTTATGTGTCATTTTTATACAAATTTGCATTACCTTTCAGTATATTTTTATTTTCATATTCAGATTTTCCTTTTGAAAAATGTTTATTATTCTGTTTATTGTCAATAATTGAATTTAATATTTTTTTTTTAATTTAAGAACTAAACTTGAAGTTATTTCTCATGTTGGCGTTTTTCGGGCAGGTTGGAAATACACATACTTTTTTATTTACTTTTGGGAGATGTGTCGCAAAATTTTGCTTTGATATCAGTCGGTATCTTGACACCTATTTCTCCTCTTTTTACACACATATATTTTTTTGTTCACTGATTTTAACCTGCTTGGAACTGCCAGTGCATAACAAATTAATAAATAAATAGAGTGATAATTTCAGGTATTCCCATACTTTTGTTCCATAAACTTATGTTTTCATTACTTTTTAAGCTACTATTTTGTAACAAAATTTAGAAAATTTCATTGATTTTTGTTCTTTTCTCACATTTTTTTTAATGTTTTACAATTTATAATTTTCACACCTTTTGCATACATTATTGATATTCATTTTTTTTTAATTTTAAGGATAATGGGTTTATTATTCTTATCATGGTTATATTAAATCAAGTTTTTTTTTACAATTGGTTTCTTAAAGATTAGGGCTGTATAATATTATGCATCACTGTGTCTCAAAAGCTAAATGTCAACGTAATACACTTATTTCCTAAGTGTCATTATTTATTCTTTCATTTAAAAATAATTAAATAAATAAAATAATTTAGGTTTATACATCTCATTTTTGTCCTTAAATTAAAGGAGGCACAATTAATATGTTAGGATTTAAGTTTATGTAATTTTGTGCCACAATGTGCATTAGTAGCGCTGCTAATTGCACTTGTGTTGTTGGCATTCAATCCTTCTTTCCTTATCTTGAATTACTGGCCAAATTTTTCTTGGTGAGGGGATCTGCATTGATTGTCTTTGTTTGCATAATTTTACATTAAACTTCATTTAATTTGAGTATGACTATAATTAACTTACATATTTTTACTATTTAAATTTTACATAAAATTTAACATATTTTACAGAATCGATTAGAATTGCTTGCATTTAGGGTATATTTTTTTATCATTGTTTACTAATATTGTTTCTATAAAAAGATTTTTCTCACAACGCATAGGTACATACTCACGCACACATTGACAGAATAAATAAATAAAATAAAGTATTGAAGATAAATATTAATTAATTGATTGTATCTCCAACAATTTTCACTTTTTAACACTATATGTATTCAGGACAATATGTAAATCCAGTACATAATATATTTTATGAATCTATACTGGCCGTATCTTGTTGCATGCAAGTGTCCTAAATAAATTTAACACACAATTTTCCAAATTTACATATTTCTTTTCTCATTTTTTTCGGATATTATGTACATTGACTTTCATGTAAACCTAACAAATTTGTTAGTCTTGAACATAAGGTTCAATGTTTTTTTTATTATACTTACCAGGCATTCTTAAATAATCATGTACAATCACTTATACAGAAAGGGAGTTGGTTGTATATCTTAGATACCTAAACACATAAACATAATTTTATTCTAATATTATTTTTGGTTGTCGTATATTTTTCAAGTTTTAATTTTTATAATAACATAACATAGTATTTTCTTTGCCCATTTTAACTAAAATGTTACATTTTAACACAAATGTTTTAATTATATTTTTTCTAATTTCATAAACTTTGAGAAATTTTATAACACATTGTATATTTTTGTCGGTTAGATGTTATCGCGTAAAACCAGGGATTCTTATGCTGGTCGTGAAATTTGACATCTAATGTAATTTTTCATTTCACACATTTTTTTTTTTCCACATTCATTCAATTTTGTTAGATGAAACCTATCATCATTTTCAAAAATTTTAACCCTTAATTAACTTTCATACGAAATTTATTTTATGTGCATAATAGTTTTATTTCGTTCATTTACGTAAAAAAAAAAAAAAAAAAAAAGTTTCAGAGTAATCGTGATAAGATAAAAAGAAAGAGAAACGAAAGACTGCTTAATTTTTTTTGAAACAGAAATAAACATCTCGCCATTTCGCCTGAGTTTGTTTATGTTCGAATAATAATAATAGTAACCTTTTTTTTTTCCTCATTCAGTTCAAATACGTTGATTGCAGAGGAGAAATTTTTTTAATTTTTACTGTACATATGATATATTTTATCGCATTTATTTGCTTTTTTATGTTTGTTTATTGATGTTTGTGTTTAATATGTCTATCATATATATATGGGAATATTTTATTACTATTGCTAGCAAATAATTATCACACCAAAATATATAGTAAGCTTACTTTAACATCAAATTGGGCCCACTGCTGAATAATTGCAGTATTTTTTTTTAAGATAAAAAAAAAAAGAAAAACATCTTTTGCACGTGTGTGAACAGATTTATTTTACTGTTCCTTTTATCAGCTGATTTGGTGAAACTCTTTTTATTCACCTTTTTGAAGTGAGATTACACTTCTAGTACTCGAGTTTTTATATTATTATTTTACTGAGCAGTTTTATAGCCCTTGAAGCTATTTATATATCTACTTTATGCGCATTTTTAATTTTTGAGGCCTCAGCTCAGCTCAGCTCTGCTCATTTCAGTTCATATAGGCTCAGTTCAGTAGATAATACTGTTATTTTAGTCATGGCTTTTTACTTTTACTGTTTGTTTATAATTTTCAGTGCACGTTAAATTCGCAATTTTAGCGCTTTCATCTGCAGCTATGGAAATATGTTTTTGTGGCATTTAAAAAAAAAAAAAAAAAAAAAAAGGAATTTTTTAAATTTTAATATTTGTTGGAACACTTACAGACATATACTAAATTTTTAATTGTTCAAATTATTTCAGTTGATATTCATTTTTTTACAATATTGTTTAAATATTATAATATATCACCCGTTTGATTATATTTTTAATTTTCACATATACACATTTACCCTTTAAGCACAATTGTGTTGCTCTGGTTGTCAGTATATTAATGACTTCTATAATCTACGGATTTTGACCATTATATTGGTTTCAACACTTGTAATTGTGTAGGGGATTTCACACTTTCACAACAATTTTTGAATGTTATGTATTATTGACTTTCAAGTACACTTATAATTCATTAACACATGTTCTATAAATATTTCGGGTGACAAAAATAAATAATTAAAATAATGAAAATAATAATAAATAAAAAGATATTGATATAAAATTACTTACTAAATTTTAAATAAATAACATGAGGATGTATGTGACTTTTGGAAATATTTGGATTGTATATTTTTCCTAATTATATTTTCATTGGATGTCAAAGTTTCAAGGATTCTTTGCGTGAACACATCACCTCTTTCACAAGATGCATTTTTTAACAAATTCACACTATTTTTTTTTTTTATCTCATTTGAATAACATGATCAGTTATTTTAACGTTTGCAAACACTTTATAATTAATAATTCACACACATACACACACCAAAAAGAATATTTTTTTTCTCTATGTTTCTACATGTGTTCCTGTATATGTTTTCTTTTGGGTCAGAAATTTATTGTATTATTGGCTGGTTTCTTAGTTTGTCAGTCATAATGCAAATTTATCCAATAGTATTCCATTGTCTTTCACATGTATGGTTTTCCATGCCTTTCTACATTATTCTCAAACTTGGCCTCACAACCCAATGTTTGACACACATACACACTCTCACAAAATTTTATCTGACCTATTTAGTTGCTATTTCATTGCTTCACATGTGGAGATAATTACATTTTCTTTTATTAAATTTTACATAGACTTTATACAAATAACACTAGTTACAATATATAATAATACACACATACACAAAAAGTAAATAAAGGTATTTTTGTCAACGTGCAGCAAATTCTGTTATATTTTTAGAGCCATTTTTTTTTTTTTTAAGAATTACATAGATGGTGAAATTTCCGTACATAGTCTGTACGTTTTTAAAATTTTTATTTTTATTAAAAAAAGTTTTTTTTTTCTCTTGTTAAAGAGTAAAAAAACTCTTGCAGAAAATTTTCTGTCAGTTTAAATTAAATATTTAATTATTTAAAATTTCTTAATTAAAATAAATCCTTTTTTGTAAGGTTTGCACCACAGATGTATTTTAAATGGCCTTGAAATCATCTGTGCGTTGTAAGAAGTAGTCTGTGCAGAAGTATGTGGCTGGTTCACTCTTCTTTTTTTTTTTAAGACTATTTCTTGCTGAGCATTTTATAGAATTATCTGTGTAACATACAGTACCATTCTTTAAAAAAAAAAAGAAAAAAAGATATTGAATATTAATTGGGCTCGATAAAATAATAGTTCAATTTAATTATAAAACAATATATATTTAGAGTTTTTGCTGTTTTTGACAATTTTTATGAGTTGTATTTTATCACCTATTTCAGGTATACTCAGAGTTTATGCATTAAAAATTAACTTTTTAATGAGATCATATTTTGTTTTTGAAAGATTCAAATGCTAATTCATTCATTGAGATTTTGTTCAGGAAAAGGAAATTATTTCATACGAGTAAATTTTAATATTTTTTTTTTGACCAACACAAGCTATTGAAATAAAGTTGGTTCATAAATTTATATAAAAAAAAAAAAATAAAATAAATTAGAAGGCATAAAAATAAATAAGAGTTAAAATAAAATAAAATAAAATAATTTTCTTGAACTCTTACATGTGCGCTTTTATTCTGACATAGGGCTAGATTTTTTTTTCTACACATTTTTACACATACAAGGGACATTTCATTATGTCACTTTGCAGAATGCTGGTTGTCATTTTTGCACAACATGAAGCCTCTTCTGCTTCACACATTATTGTTCAGTACGCTATGTTCAGTTAGGCATCACAAAAACATCATAGATGTCATAGCTATTGCTCCATTATACACTCTCTGGCTCACTTTGTTGGAATTTAATTTTTCACGTGTACGATAATGGTCTTTTTAATCAAAAATGTTTTGTTTTATTTTTTTCATATTAATGCAATATTAATTTTTTTTTTTGAAAATTAACAAAATACAAAAATTATTTGTTTTTCATACTTCTTGTTACTGATTTCCTTTTCCTTAGTATCAACCATACATACACTGTAATGAATGACTAATTTTAATATTTTACACATTTTATATATCATATTTATATAATTTAATGATTATGTAATTTGTTTCAGAATGTCACTTTAGCATCACGATGATTGAATATGTCTCATTGTTCCATAACTGTCATTATTATTATTGATTTTTTCAAATTTATTGTTATATGCCACAATTTTTTTTTATTGTTTAACAAAAGATTACTTTACATGTTCCACAATGGTATGCAGGAATTTTTGGAATTTTATTACACTGTTGTGAAGGTGAGAGAGAGCGTTCTATATTTTTATAATTTTCGTCCATTTTGATGATTCATTTTTTTTCCCTCGTCGCTGGGGAGAAATATGTGAAGTCGTTCCTTCACATATATGAGTTTTAATTATGACTTCAAATAAAGGCAATAAGTAATTATTATATTTTCAATAAATTAAATGGCTGATAAAAATAGATAACGAAATTCTAAATTACTTTTATATTTATTCGCTTTTGTCTATAATAGATATCTTAATTCTAATAATACTTTATCCCTTATGCTATTAATAAATCTTCTGAGAACAAAAAACATATTCTTTTTAAATGAAATCTCTCAGAATAATAATCTTTCCTAAATCATTTAATAAATAAAATATAAAAAAATATTATTTCCATGTTATAAACCGTTGGATACATAATTACATTTTCATTCTTTTAAATTGCGTTTGTTTATTTATTTGAAGCTAAATTAAGCAATACATTTCCGTTATGATATCAATAAAGAGTAATTTATATTTTTTAATGATAGGATATGCAATAAATCACAGACTTGATGTCTCGCTTATTTAACGGTCTTCTGGCGATAAAACTTGGCGTAGATAATTGGCGTTGGTTCTGTAACGGTTTTGCTAAATTCAAAATATTTATATTAATTTGATCTAGAAACAATGGAATATCTTTGGCTATAAAATTTGGCACTTTTTCAAAATTCTTGGCGTAATTCAGCAGTCTGATCTTAATTGCAATAGAGTCAACTTGAGAATTCGCTCTTCAATCTTGACGTAAGAACACGTAATCGCGAAGCCCTCTCTCTCTCTCATCTAACCCTCTGTATGTCTGTTAAACTTTATAATAGACAGTTGAAAATAATTTTTTAAAAAACTTTCTTGATTTCCATATTGCCTAAATAAAGATGTTTGATGCGAAATAACTGATTCTTATTCTTCACGGCCTACAGTGTATTTTTCCTTTAGTTATTGCGACTGCTTATTATTCCTGGAGTTTGTTGCGGACCCTTTTCCTATAGCTCAAGTATTCTTCAGAATCTTCTTGATAAACTTTGGTGCCAGACCTCTTCAGAGTGGTTACGAGATAAAAAGAGAGAGAAAGGCATTTTTGTTTAAAATGACTTTATGAGTTAATATAAAATCATTGCTGCTTTTTTTTAAGAAGATAGAAACTTATTTACTACAATTTTTTTAATCTCAATTGAAGGATTTTGATCTACATGACTTGTCATCGCTGTATTATTTTTAAATTGTTAGAAAAATCATTGTGGATGTCACTGATTGGAGTACACTATGGATTGGACGCATCGTATCGGCAGTTTGTCCTCTTCTGATCCTCTCTTCGGGAAATACTTTTTGCTGTGTATGGGACAATACGCCGAGAATAGCAGCTTGTGTTTATATGTTACGCTCGACCCATCAGCTCTCCGATATTTCTCTCTTGCGAGAGCCATACAGTGTTTCGTCTATCTCCTTTAATGGATTACCGGCGCTGGTCCTTTTCGACTCTAGTCAGAGAACTTTTGATCTCATTTTCCGCGACTCTGTGCTGGCCGGCCGCTGTTTCTGCTATTCGCCAAAAAGTACTTTGTGATGCAGTCCCCGCCGCTTTTCCTACTGTGGCCTTTGTGGTTTCATAGCTTGTTGTTTCATCCTGTGTTGCTTCATATGTTCTCTGCTACAGTGTCTTCAAATTTATTACTCGTCTTTTCGACAGTTTTTGTTTTTTTTTGAAGTCCTGCTGAGACATAATATTCATATGGGAGAGAACGATTTGCGCATATGATTTTTTTAATAAAGAACATACACATGAGATACCATTTCCGTGGACACTAATGGAATGCTGTGTTTGTGCATGGCGAATCGAACATTAATTTTCGTGAGGAGAAATATCACTTAGAACTAAGGCCTGAAAGGTTTGTAAAATTTTGCGTCAAGTGAAATAAATCATTAAATATGCACCTATTCATCAGGACACAAGATCTTGCTAAAATGAAGGGGTAATTGGAGATCCGAACGCGGAGGAAGTCATTTCCTATTTTATTAAAATTAATAAAATGAAGTTTTATTTTCAGGTCAAGATTATGAAAGGTTGGTGAGTGTTTTGCATATTTTTTTTTCACTCTTAAGTATCCTTGTTGATACATAATTTTTTTCTTGGTGCATCATTAATTAAAAACTTTTTAGATAATACAAACAACAAGGATGCTTAAATATTGTCAGATTTCTGTACATATATTTTTGTTTCTGTTTTCATATAATATATTTTTGTTTCTCAATTTTAAAAGAAATGATAGTAATGATAAAAAAAAGGCTTGCTTTTTTTAATTTTATGTGTAATTTTTATACAAATTTGCATTACCTTTCAGTATATTTTTATTTTCCTATTCAGATTTTCCTTTTGAAAAATGTCTATTATTCTGTTTATTGTCAATAATTGAATTTAATATATTTTTTTTAATTTAAGAACTAAACTTGAAGTTATTTCTCATGTTGGCGTTTTTCGGGCAGGTTGGAAATACACATACTTTTTTATTTACTTTTGTGAGATGTGTCCCAAAATTTTGCTTTGATATCAGTCGGTATCTTGACACCTATTTCTCCTCTTTTTACACACATATATTTTTTTGTTCACTGATTTTAACCTGCTTGGAACTGCCAGTGCATAACAAATTAATAAATAAATAGAGTGATAATTTCAGGTATTCCCATACTTTTGTTCCATAAACTTATGTTTTCATTACTTTTTAAGCTACTATTTTGTAACAAAATTTAGAAAATTTCATTGATTTTTGTTCTTTTCTCACATTTTTTTTAATGTTTTACAATTTATAATTTTCACACCTTTTGCATACATTATTGATATTCATTTTTTTTAATTTTAAGGATAATGAGTTTATTATTCTTATCATGGTTATATTAAATCAAGTTTTTTTTACAATTGGTTTCTTAAAGATTAGGGCTGTATAATATTATGCATCACTGTGTCTCTAAAGCTAAATGTCAACGTAATACACTTATTTCCTAAGTGTCATTATTTATTCTTTCATTTAAAAATAATTAAATAAATAAAATAATTTAGGTTTATACATCTCATTTTTGTCCTTAAATTAAAGGAGGCACAATTAATATGTTAGGATTTAAGTTTATGTAATTTTGTGCCACAATGTGCATTAGTAGCGCTGCTAATTGCACTTGTGTTGTTGGCATTCAATGCTTCTTTCCTTATCTTGAATTACTGGCCAAATTTTTCTTGGTGAGGGGATCTGCATTGATTGTCTTTGTTTGCATAATTTTACATTAAACTTCATTTAATTTGAGTATGACTATAATTAACTCACATATTTTTACTATTTAAATTTTACATAAAATTTAACATATTTTACAGAATCGATTAGAATTGCTTGCATTTAGGGTATATTTTTTTTTATCATTGTTTACTAATATTGTTTCTATAAAAAGATTTTTCTCACAACGCATAGGTACATACTCACGCACACATTGACAGAATAAATAAATAAAATAATATATTGAAGATAAATATTAATTAATTGATTGTATCTACAACAATTTTCACTTTTTAACACTATATGCATTCAGGACAATATGTAAATCCAGTACATAATATATTTTATGAATCTATACTGGCCGTATCTTGTTGCATGCAAGTGTCCTAAATAAATTTAACACACAATTTTCCAAATTTACATATTTCTTTTCTCATTTTTTTCGAATATTATGTACATTGACTTTCATGTAAACCTAACAAATTTGTTAGTCTTGAACATAAGGTTCAATGTTTTTTTTATTATACTTACCAGGCATTCTTAAATAATCATGTACAATCACTTATACAGAAAGGGAGTTGGTTGTATATCTTAGATACCTAAACACATAAACATAATTTTATTCTAATATTATTTTTGGTTGTCGTATATTTTTCAAGTTTTAATTTTTATAATAACATAACACAGTATTTTCTTTGCCCATTTTAACTAAAATGTTACATTTTAACACAAATGTTTTAATTATATTTTTTCTAATTTCATAAACTTTGAGAAATTTTATAACACATTGTATATTTTTGTCGGTTAGATGTTATCGCGTAAATCCAGGGATTCTTATGCTGGTCGTGAAATTTGATATCTAATGTAATTTTTCATTTCACACATTTTTTTTTTCCACATTCATTCAATTTTGTTAGATGAAACCTATCATCATTTTCAAAAATTTTAACCCTTAATTACCTTTCATACGAAATTTATTTTATGTGCATAATAGTTCTATTTCGTTCATTTACGTAAAAAAAAAAATAAAAGTTTCAGAGTAATCGTGATAAGATAAAAAGAAAGAGAAACGGAAGACTGCTTAATTTTTTTTGAAACAGAAATAAACATCTCGCCATTCCGCCTGAGTTTGTTTATGTTCGAATAATAATAATAGTAACCTTTTATTTTCCTCATTCAGTTCAAATACGTTGATTGCAGAGGAGAAATTTTTTTAATTTTTACTGTACATATGATATATTTTATCGCATTTATTTGCTATTTCATGTTTGTTTATTGATGTTTGTGTTCAATATGTCTATCATATATATATGGGAATATTTTATTACTATTGCTAGCAAATAATTATCACACCAAAATATATAGTAAGCTTACTTTAACATCAAATTGGGCCCACTGCTGAATAATTGCAGTATTTTTTTTTAAGATAAAGAAAAAGAAAAACATCTTTTGCACGTGTGTGAACAGATTTATTTTACTGTTCCTTTTATCAGTTGATTTTGTGAAATTCTTTTTATTCACCTTTTTGAAGTGAGATTACACTTCTTGTACTCGAGTTTTTATATTATTATTTTACTGAGCAGTTTTATAGCCTTTGTAGCTATTTATATATCTACTTTATGCGCATTTTTAATTTTTGAGGCCTCAGCTCAGCTCAGCTCTGCTCATTTCAGTTCATATATGCTCAGTTCAGTAGATAATACTGTTATTTTAGTCATGACTTTTTACTTTTACTGTTTGTTTATAATTTTCAGTGCACGTTAAATTCGCAATTTTAGCGCTTTCATCTGCAGCTATGGAAATTTGTTTTTGTGGCATTTTTTTTTAAAAAAAAGGAATTTTTTAAATTTTAATATTTGTTGGAACACTTACAGACATATACTAAATTTTTAATTGTTCAAATTATTTCAGTTGATATTCATTTTTTTACAATATTGTTTAAATATTATAATATATCACCCGTTTGATTATATTTTTAATTTTCACATATACACATTTACCCTTTAAGCACAATTGTGTTGCTCTGGTTGTCAGTATATTAATGACTTCTATAATCTACGGATTTTGACCATTATATTGGTTTCAACACTTGTACTTGTGTAGGGGATTTCACACTTTCACAACAATTTTTGAAGGTTATGTTTTATTGGCTTTCAAGTACACTTATAATTCATTAACACATGTTCTATAAATATTTCGGGTGAGAAAAATAAATAATTAAAATAATGAAAATAATAATAAATAAAAAGATATTGATATAAAATTACTTACTAAATTTTAAATAAATAACATGAGGATGTATGTGACTTTTGGAAATATTTGGATTGTATATTTTTCCTAATTATATTTTCATTGTTTGTCAAAGTTTCAAGGATTCTTTGCGTGAACACATCACCTCTTTCACAAGATGCATTTTTTAACAAATTCACACTATTTTTTTTATCTCATTTGAATAACATGATCAGTTATTTTAACGTTTGCAAACACTTTATAATTAATAATTCTCACACACACACACACCAAAAAGAATATTTTTTCCCCTATGTTTCTACATGTGTTCCTGTATATGTTTTCTTTTGGGTCAGAAATTTATTGTATTATTCACTGGTTTCTCAGTTTGTCAGTCATAATGCAAATTTATCCAATAGTATTCCATTGTCTTTCACATGTATGGTTTTCCATGCCTTTCTACATTATTCTCAAACTTGGCCTCACAACCCAATGTTTGACACACATACACACTCTCACAAAATTTTATCTGACCTATTTAGTTGCTATTTCATTGGTTCACATGTGGAGATAATTACATTTTCTTTTATTAAATTTTACATAGACTTTATACAAATAACACTAGTTACAATATATAATAATACACACATACACAAAAAGTAAATAAAGGTATTTTTGTCAACGTGCAGCAAATTCTGTTATATTTTTAGAGCCATTTTTTTTTTTTTTTTAAGAATTACATAGATGGTGAAATTTCCGTACATAGTCTGTACGTTTTTAAAATTTTTATTTTTATCAAAAAAAGTTTTTTTTTTCTCTTGTTAAAGAGTAAAAAAACTCTTGCAGAAAATTTTCTGTCAGTTTAAATTAAATATTTAATTATTTAAAATTTCTTAATTAAAATAAATCCTTTTTTGTAAGTTTTGCACAACAGATGTATTTTAAATGGCCTTGAAATCATCTGTGCGTTGTAAGAAGTAGTCTGTGCAGAAGTATGTGGCTGGTTCACTCTTCTTTTTTTTTTTTTTTAAGACTATTTCTTGCTGAGCATTTTATAGTATTATCTGTGTAACATACAGTATCATTCTTAAAAAAAAAAGAAAAAAAGATATTGAATATTAATTGGGCTCGATAAAATAATAGTTCAATTTAATTATAAAACAATATATATTTAGAGTTTTTGCTGTTTTTGACAATTTTTATGAGTTGTATTTTATCACCTATTTCAGGTATACTCAGAGTTTATGCATTAAAAATTAACTTTTTAATGAGATCATATTTTGTTTTTGAAAGATTCAAATGCTAATTCATTCATTGAGATTTTGTTCAGGAAAAGGAAATTATTTCATACGAGTAAATTTTAATATTTTTTTTTTCACCAACACAAGCTATTGAAATAAAGTTGGTTGATAAATGTATATAAAAAAAATAAAATAGAAGACATAAAAATAAATAAGAGTTAAAATAAAATAAAATAAAATAATTTTCTTGAACTCTTACATGCGCGCTTTTATTCTGACATAGGGCTAGATTTTTTTTTCTACACATTTTTACACATACAAGGGACATTTCATTATGTCACTTTGCAGAATGCTGGTTGTCATTTTTGCACAACATGAAGCCTCTTCTGCTTCACACATATTGTTCAGTACGCTATGTTCAGTTAGGCATCACAAAACCATCATAGCTGTCATAGCTATTGCTCCATTATACACTCTCTGGCTCACTTTGTTGGAATTTAATTTTTCACGTGTACGATAATGGTCTTTTAAATCAAAAATGTTTTGTTTTATTTTTTTCATATTAATGCATTATTAATTTTTTTTTTTTGAAAATTAACAAAATACAAAAATTATTTGTTTTTCATACTTCTTGTTACTGATTTCCTTTTCCTTAGTATCAACCATACATACACTGTAATGAATGACTATTTTTAATATTTTACACATTTTATATATCATATTTATATAAGTTATTGATTATGTAATTTGTTTCAGAATGTCACTTTAGCATCACGATGATTGAATATGTCTCATTGTTCCATAACTGTCATTATTATTATTGATTTTTTCAAATTTATTGTTATATGCCACAATTTTTTTTTATTGTTTAACAAAAGATTACTTTACATGTTCCACAATGGTATGCAGGAATTTTTTGAATTTTATTACACTGTTGTGAAGGTGAGAGAGAGCGTTCTATATTTTTATAATTTTCGTCCATTTTGACGATTCATTTTTTTTCCCTCGTCGCTGGGGAGAAATATGTGAAGTCGTTCCTTCACATATATGAGTTTTAATTATGACTTCAAATAAAGGCAATAAGTAATTATTATATTTTCAATAAATTAAATGGCTGATAAAAATAGATAACGAAATTCTAAATTACTTTTATATTTATTCGCTTTTGTCTATAATAGATATCTTAATTCTAATAATACTTTATCCCTTATGCTATTAATAAATCTTCTGAGAACAAAAAACATATTCTTTTTAAATGACATCTCTCAGAATAATAATCTTTCCTAAATCATTTAATAAATAAAATATAAAAAAATATTATTTCCATGTTATAAACCGTTGGATACATAATTACATTTTCATTCTTTTAAATTGCGTATGTTTATTTATTTGAAGCTAAATTAAGCAATACATTTCCGTTATGATATCAATAAAGAGTAATTTATATTTTTTAATGATAGGATATGCAATAAATCACAGACTTGATGTCTCGCTTATTTAACGGTCTTCTGGCGATAAAACTTGGCGTAGATAATTGGCGTTGGTTCTGTAACGGTTTTGCTAAATTCAAAATATTTATATTAATTTGATCTAGAAACAATGGAATATCTTTGGCTATAAAATTTGGCACTTTTTCAAAATTCTTGGCGTAATTCAGCAGTCTGATCTTAATTGCAATAGAGTCAACTTGAGAATTCACTCTTCAATCTTGACGTAAGAACACGTAATCGCGAAGCCCTCTCTCTCTCTCATCTAACCCTCTGTATGTCTGTTAAACTTTATAATAGACAGCTGAAAATAATTTTTTAAAAAACTTTCTTGATTTCCATATTGCCTAAATAAAGATGTTTGATGCGAAATAACTGATTCTTATTCTTCACGGCCTACAGTGTATTTTTCCTTTAGTTATTGCGACTGCTTATTATTCCTGGAGTTTGTTGCGGACCCTTTTCCTATATCTCAAGTATTCTTCAGAATCTTCTTGATACTCTTTTTCTTTCAAAACAGGCAATTTCTCAGTCTCATTTACAATGGACCACAGTCCCCTCTCCATAAGGAGGAATTTTATATCTTGTGACCATCCATCATAATTAGATTCACTTAATTTCTATATTTGATAATTGCTAGCCACAATTTATCAAAAAAAATTAAATTTTTATATAAAACAGCAAAAAAAAAAAAAAAAAAAAAAAAAGAACTCAAATAAGTTATAAAAATTAAATTTATAATCGCTCCCCCCCGTCAATAACGATTGTAAGTTTATATATACTTCTTAACTTTACTGAAGACATAACTTCAACTCTTCATGAAAGTAGCAAGAATTTAAAAATAAAATTCACAAGAACTAAAAATACTTCATGAATATAAAAGTTTCTGCAATATCTCATAATCAAAAACAATGTCACTGCCTTTATTTGAACTCAACTGCTTCATTTTATATCTTAAATAATAAAAAAAATGAAATTCTTGAAGGTAAAAACTAAGTTCAATAGCAATGTGACACATTAAATATAGAATAGACATATTGCAGAAAGATAAAATTAGCTCACTTCATTATCCTATTTAAATACGATCCATCCTTTCACGGGAGAAACGAAAACAAAATAAAAAAAACCACAAAAGATAAAAAGTACTTTGATTCATGAACTTGACCTATATGTTAAAAATATATGCTAAATCCCAATATTTAAATGATCACAATGTATGTATTTTTTAAAGTATTATATGTTTAATTATATGTTAACTGTATCCTTTAACCTATGTATTGCATTAAGTTTGTTGTGTGGCAACCGCCTTTTTTAGCAAAGTTAAGTATGTAGTTCTGGCAACAGTCGAAGTTGTTTACCTCGCTTGCTAGCGGGTGCATATTTTTTCGCTATGTGATTTCTCATTGATGCTCAATAATATATTTAATCTGGATCGTATCTGAGTGTTTAATTATGATTAATATACATTCTCTAACGCGTTATCAGCACGAAGGCTCTCAGAAATGATCGTTATTTTCGCGGATTAAAGAAGATTGCATAGCCCTTATCACCGATGTCCTGCAACGCACGTTGAAGAAAACGGAAGAAGTTTTGCATGCTCTGACGAAGCTTAAGAGTCTGTAGAAGTAATATTTGTTTCTTATTCTTTCTTAAACAAAACATGGAAGATTATAAGTTGAAAAAATTAGACGGTGATAATTACCACGCATGGGCAATATGTGCGCTTGCTATTATGGTACAGAAGAAATGTTTGGAAGCAATAGATCCGGGATATGGGCAGGAAATGACGGATACTGAAAGGAAGAAGAATGACGAAGCACTAACGCTTATGTTTTTGATTGTAGAAGAAGAAGACACATTCTTAGATGATATTGGGGATTGTATTCGAGCGAAAGATGCATGGATCGCTTTGAAGGAAATGCATACAAAATTCGGACTTCTTCACGTTTTGCAGTTAATGAAAGACTTTTTTAATATTACTATGAAACCTGGGGAAAGTGTTCAATCCTATTTGGCCAGACTCATGGAAATACACAGAAAATTATCTAATGGTGGATATGCCTTCACAGACAGAGAAGTGGCTCTGGTCATGCTGATTGGACTCCCAAAATCGTACGAAAGCTTAATACTGAATCTAGAAAAGGATGAAGCAAATTTGACTACTACTATTGTAAAAATCGAAGCTTTTGATCGAAGAAAAAAGAATTTCTAGAAATGCAAACACTATTGAAGACCGTGAAGAACATGCTCTACATACAAAGAGTCACAATCAAAGGAAACACTTACAAACCGACGCCTCAAAAAGCTGGCAACCAAAGAAGTCATTATAGACAAACTCAAATGCGAAGAAAAACACTAAGTGCTTTAGCTGTGAAAAATGGGGTCACATATCCAAATATTGTGATGAAGCAAAGAGAAGCAACCAAGTAAGTGCAAAAACAGCAGACGACTTAAAAGGAGATTGGGCTTTAAATGTAAATCATAAAGGGGAAAATAAATCAACTTTTTGGATTCTGGACAGTGGTGCCACAGAGCACATGACATCTGACAAGAAGAAGTACTCAAATTTCAGACGCTATGAATCTACTGTAGAGGTAGCAAACTCTGAGAAGATAGAAGTCACTGGGATTGGAGATATCATACTGAGATTACACGAAAGCAGAGAGACTGTTACCCTTGCAAATGTCCTTTTTGTACCAAATCTAGGAGGCAATCTGCTCTCACTTGGAAGAATAGAAGAGCGAGGTTTCAAAGCTGAATTTGCTGCTGGTGAGGCAAAGATAATAGAAGGGAGTGGAAAAATTGTCCTTACTGCCAAAAGAAATGGAAGATTATACATAGTAGAAGAATTAAGCCCTAAGGCCTATGTCGCAAGAACTGCAAGTGATGATCTCTGGCACAGAAGACTTGGACATCCTAATCATAAATCAATCAAAGGACTATATCCAGATCTTAAAACACCTGAACCTGAAGTAACAAATGTTTTGTGCACCATTTGCATCCAAGGGAAGATGAAGCGTAAGAAGTTTCCCAAGATAGCAAACACAAGAGCAAAAGAAGCACTCGAAATTATACATGCTGATGTTGTTGGAAAGATAACACCATCCTCCTTGGGCGGCTCTAATTACTTTGTTACATTTACAGATGACCATACTAGATATACAACAGTTTACCCTATAAGAAGTAAGGATGAAGTCTTATTCAAATTTAAAGAGTATAAACAGATGGCTGAAAATTTTCACAACAAGAAAATCAAGATTCTGAGAAGTGATAATGGAGGTGAATTTAGAAGTAGAGAATTTGACCACTACCTTGCACAACATGGCATACGAAGACAAGCAACAGTGCCCGAATCCCCTCAACAAAATGGAATCTCTGAGAGGAAACAACAAACACTACTAAACATGACATGGTGTCTACTCATAGAATCTGGTTTAGATCAAAGATTTTGGGCAGAAGCAGTGTCAACAGCTGCCTACCTTCTGAATAAATGTCCTTCTGCATCAATCCAGGGAAACATCCCAGAAGAAAAGTGGCACAGAAAAAAGGTCCAAACAAGTCACCTTAGGATATTTGGATGCAGGGCTTGGAGTCAGGTGCGATCAAATTTTAGAAAAAAACTTGATGCAAGGGCTACAGAATGCATATTAGTTGGCTATCCAGAAGGCACAAAAGGTTACAGGTTGTATGACCAAAACAACAATAAATTTTTTATTAGCCGAGATGTTGAATTTGAGGAAAACATCTTTCCCTACAAGAAGTGTCAAGAAGATATTCCAAAGCATGACAGTATTATTCTGAATGTTGAAAATGAAAAGGCTGAAGATATCTTTGATACAGGAAATACAAATCAACCACAGGACATTGAATCAGAAGTAACCAATAACAGCACTGATGAGCCAAGTAGTGATTCAAAATTTGTTATGCAAGCTGAAGATACACTTATTGAGGAAGACAAAACTCAAATAAAGGATACTAACCAAAATCAATGCTTCGAAGAAATTTCAGAATTGAGAAAAGACTTGAACCACAGCCAAGAAATCAACTTAGGACAACATACCGAGAAAAGTGATAGCCCCTCAACATCAGTTTCTAACAATCTAACAAATAGGAACAGAAGTATAAAAACCCCAAAACATCTTGATGACTACATTCTGTACAATGTTCAGGCTAGAGAAACCCTTGAAGAAAGATCAAGAGACTCAGATACAGTCACAGAAGCCCTAGCCTTGGATGAATCAGGAAAAAAGCAAGAAGACAGATTCCCAGCAACCGTGAAGGAAGCATTATCATCTCCTGAAGCAGACATGTGGCAAAAAGCCATGAACGAGGAAATTTCCAACCTCACTCAAGCCCAAACCTGGGAGCTTACTACCAAACCACCCGGTGTAAAGATCATACCTTCCAGATGGCTGTTCCGAAAGAAGAAAGATGAGGCTGGGAATCGAGCGAAATTTAAGGCCAGGTTAGTGGCAAAAGGCTACCTTCAAGTATCCGGTGTGGATTTCCAAGATACATTTTCTCCAGTCATCAAGCTTAAGTCCATCCGACTTTTACTTGCCATAGCTGCAGAGAAGGGTTTTGAAATTCACCAAATGGACATAACAGCAGCGTACCTAAATGGAGTCTTAGAAGAAGACTTGTACATGGCACAGCCTGAAGGTTGCATAGAAAAAGGAAAAGAGCACCTAGTCTGTCATCTAAAGAAGAGTATTTATGGCCTTCGTCAATCAGGACGAGTGTGGAATACATGTTTGAATGATTTCTTAACTGATTATGGATTAACAAGAGCAAACGCAGACCCTTGTATCTATTACTGTCATGAAAGAAACATCATAGTTGGAGTCTATGTTGATGATCTCTTGATCATTGGTGACATGACAGAAATAAAGAAAGTTTTAAGTTTAAAGAAAAGATAAAAAGAAAATTTACTGCTAAAGACCTAGGCCCAGCCAGCCAAATCTTGTCCATGCAAATAAGTAAAGAAGATGGATCATACACTCTAGACCAAACTGCTTATGTGTCTGAGATATTGGAGACTTACAAGATGACTGAGGCAAGATCTGCAGCCACTCCATTAGACCCGAGTATGAAATACAATAAAGTAGATGACCAACAGTGGGAAGGAAGCAAAAGTATCCCTTATAGACAGGCTATTGGGAGCCTATTATATCTCACCTGTGGTACTCGTCCAGATATGGCCTATTCCTCTACCTATATGAGCCAGTTTAATGAAAAGCACACTGAAGAACACTGGCGGGGAGTGAAGCACATTTTGAGATATCTAAAGGGAACCCGACAAAGAAAGTTGAAATTCAGGAAGACGGGTGAACCACTACAAATCTATTCTGACGCCGACTGGGGAGGTGACAGAACTGACCGCAAATCTTACAGCGGATATATAATGCTACTAGCAGGAGCCCCAATCTCGTGGTCTAGCAAGAAGCAATCCTCAACAGCCTTATCGTCAACGGAGGCAGAGTACATTGCTATGTGTCACACCGCTAAAGAAACCCTCTGGATCAACAATCTGTTGAAAGAAGTGTGTAGTGAATTGATGTCTTCACCTCAGAAAGTGTTAGTTGACAACCAGGGAGCTATGTTTATGGCTAAAAATCATGTGACCTCAGAAAGAAGCAAACACATAGACATCAAGTATTTCTTTCTAAGAGATTTAGTTAAAGAAAAGATTATTGCATTCGAATATATACCATCAAGTGAGAATCTTGCTGATCTTCTCACAAAACAGGTGTCGAAGAAGACCCTACAGGCACTTGGGTATGCAGCAACTTACCTTGGTAAATAAAATCTAAAAGTAAGTGACAATCTTGTATAAGAATCTTCTGACCTTCTCCTATCCTGAAGTAGTGCCAAAAGACTCATTCAAATACTGACTTCTTGTTTTTGTAAAGACTTGTTTTAGAACTTTCCTTGTTCATACCCATTTTTTTTGAAGGACTATTTAGTATCATTAGTTAGGACTATTAGTTAACCTTATTTACAATGTGTCAATACTAAACAATTATGTGTCCTCACATATGATATCTATATTGCCAATAGAAGTACATAACATTTAAAAATTGTGTAATTAGCAAGGGGGCATGTTAAAAATATATGCTAAATCCCAATATTTAAATGATCACAATGTATGTATTTTTTAAAGTATTATATGTTTAATTATATGTTAACTGTATCCTTTAACCTATGTATTGCATTAAGTTTGTTGTGTGGCAACCGCCTTTTTTAGCAGAGTTAAGTATGTAGTTCTGGCAACAGTCGAAGTTGTTTACCTCGCTTGCTAGCGGGTGCATATTTTTTCGCTATGTGATTTCTCATTGATGCTCAATAATATATTTAATCTGGATCGTATCTGAGTGTTTAATTATGATTAATATACATTCTCTAACACTATATTCACCATCTTCCATACGGACGATAATCAAAACAAACATGACAGCTACTTCAAAAAAGTAATGAAAGCCCATAACCTGTTATCTGTCAAAGAAGGAGATGCCAAATGTTTAATTAATAAAAAGTAATCTCTTTAAAATAAATAATCTTGACTTGCAGAGTTTAAACTATTGAGCAGATGAAAAGCGTAACTGAGGTAATTTGAAGCATAAATAAAAGTGTTCTTGAAATAAAGACGATTCACATTACGACAAACAAAGTTTATTGATGATTCAAAACAGATGATATTATGAATAAAATATTAACACTTCAAAAACAACATTACTTGTAACATCAGCTGGAGACCACATGTATGAAAACAACTTTTTCACAAAAGAGAAACATATCTATTGAAGGCTTGTCAAACACATAACAAAATTTACTTTACTCTTTATAGAAGATTAAATTTAGATTATAATTGCCGTTTACTGTTTAAAATTAAGAGACCAGCTCCCAAAGAAAAAGAAATGAAGCACCCACATTGTGTAAAACGATCCATTTATATGTGCCAGACAAATTAATATGCATAAGCATACGTTAAACTAACAGTTAAATTAATTGAAGCCAAAAAAAAAAAAAAACATGACTGATCAAAAACAGAATGACATCATCGTCACACAAACGGAAACGAACGAAAACAATTAGTTATGACTAGGGTGCCTATATTACTAGAGTGACGACAGTTCTCAGTGCGCAACCGCTGTGGATGAAATCTTGGGTTGCTTGCGTGAGCAACGAGTGGGGTTGATTCTTTCTAGGTATGACCTTTATCTTACGTTGGCGAGAAAACGCTTCTAGTGAACATTTACTTTTCTGGCGGGATATTTAATTTTGTTAGAAGTAAAAAAGACTTAATTTATTCATAATTCGTTGAAATTCTATTGGAATTAAGCATTTTCTTTTTTGTTTTGTCAAATAACAAGTTATCAATAGACTTTAATTGCCAAATTTATAAAAGAAAAACAAAAATTGTTCTTAGAAACACAAGTTTACGACTTAACAATTTTATTTAATAATTATTTTTATTTTTTCAGTGAATTAATTTTCGATTTATTATTATTATTAAACCATTATTTATAGCTTCCCAAGCAGCACCGAAACGTTCTCTGAACGTTCAAATATTGTCCTGCAAACACGTTCTAAGAACGTTCCCTTTGAACGTGTTATAGACGTCTATTTGTCCATCTTGAAGACGTACAATAGTACGGTTCAGGGAACGTTCAATGAACGTGTAGCTATCACCATCGGTGTTATAGAAGCGTTCAGAGAACGTTCTATGTATACGGTCTCAGAACGTTCTAAACATTTTTAGAACGTTTTCAAAACGTTATACACATTTTCAGAACGTTCTAGAAAACGTACTGTAAACGTTCTAAAATAGTGTAGAAACGTTCTGAAAACGTTCTATACTCACGTTTTCACAACGTTATGTAAACAATTTTTGAACGTTCTTTGAACGTGCTAAAAATGTATTTAATGTATAATAAAATGGAAGAACTCGCAACAATTGTTTCGGGTCGAACGAAGACACGACCCTTCGTCAGACGAACATAATAGGCACGAGTGCTGCAAATACAAGAGCTACGTTGCAGATTTTTTGCAGCACTCGTACCTACTTTGTTCGGTTGATGAAGGGTTGTGTCTTTTCTCGACCCGGAACAATTGCTTCGAGTTCTTGAATTTTATAGTGTCTGTTTGCACTTAATATTTTATTTACTTATTTTTTTCTTTTTTTTTCCTTCCTTTCCTTTATTTTTCTTTTCTTTTCTTTTCTATTTTTTGTGTAGTTTTTATTTTATCTTTTTATTATTTATTTTTCATAAATATTTGTCTTAGTATTATAAAATTTTACATACATGCATTGAAATATGATATAACAAAAGATCAAGTATTTTGAATATTATAGATAAATATTTGAATTCAAAAACAAATAAATAAATAAATTCAAGTTCTGGAATATTTTGAAAAGTTTTAAGATAATATGCCCCCTGCTAACTAATTATTATTCCCCCCTAGATATTACATCATTATAATTTAACAATAGAATATAACCATATTTGGATATTAATTTTAATAAGCTAACGGCTCTCTTCACTTACCGTCGCCGGTAGCCCGAGCCAATGTTATTCTATGGGGAAATTTTCTTTACAAATAACTTATCAACTAATACATATTTTTAAATTCTGTTTTCACATTCAGAAAATTCCCAACTGTTAAATTGACGGACCTTTTTTGAAAAAGTATTTTTTAAATTTTTAATATTTTATTTTGAAATTGCAAAATGAAAAAAATTCACATATTGAAAATTCGTATTTTGCAGCTTCGAAGTAAAATATAAAAAATTAAAAAAATAATTTTTTAAAAAAGGTCCGTCAATTTAACAGCTGGGAATTTTCAGAATGTGAAAACAGAATTTAAAAATATGTATTAGTTAATAAGTTATTTGTAAAGAAAAATTTCCCATAGAAGAACATTAGCTTCGGCTTCCGGCGGTGGTGAGTGAAGAGGGCCCTTAAGCATAAAAATTTAAAAATATTTATGTCTAAATTTTGAAACTTAATGCAAACTTTTAGCATTCAAACACAAAAGTATTTTATTAAATTTTAAATTATCAATGAAATCTCAAATTAATGCCCAGATATGTTACATATTCTATTTTTTAACTATAATAATGCACAATCAATGGAAAACAAAAAAATAAAAATTAGTTAAAAGAAGTACACAAGTGTAAAAAATTTAAACAATAAACTGTTTTCTCGTTTTCTTTTCTTTTCTTTTTTTTTTTTTTCACATAATTCTTAAACATATAAACACAGAAGTATAAAATTTGGATAGTATGTTTTTTAAAATACCATAAATCGAATTTTATATAACTTTAGCATCAGTAATAATTTTTAGCATAAGTAATTAACTAAATATCAGTAAATTTTTCTCAAAAGTAAACATTTAAAATATGAAAAATTTCAGCAATTTTAGAAAAGAAAACTTAATGAAAAATGGTCATGAAGATGCATTACAGATAGTTTAAAAATGTACTCGCATCCATGCGTTTGATTAAAACCGTATATTTCTTCATGTAGTCTCTTTTTTGTTTCTTCTTTTTTCTTCAGTTTATCGCGTGTGAATAATTTTTTTTAAATTATACATAGAAATATGAAAATCGGATAAGGCGTTCATTATTAAATTATTTATCGACATTTTTATTATTCTGGTGATGATCACAGTTTATACAAATTAGTAATTATTATTATTTTTTTTCAAAAATTCCGTTATTAAAGTAAAAGAAAAGTGAACACAGAAAGTAAAACCAGGATTTTATTTAACATTTGAGGGCATGTGTGTCTTCACTTGTCCATAATGCATCATTAACACAATTTTTCATTAAGTTTTCTTCGCTAAAATTGTTGAAATTTTTAATTTTTTCCAAAGCTTACTTTTGAGAAAAATTAATAATTATTAGTTTTAAATTATTATTTATTCTAAAGTTATATAAAATTCGATTAATGATATGATAACGAACATGACATCCAAATTTTATGTCCATGTGTTTATTTGTTTAAAAGTTATGCATAAAAGAAGAAAATGGAAAAACCAGGTTTGTTCCTTTAATTTTGAACACTGGTGTATTTTAAATAAATTAAAAAATATAAAAAATAAAATTATTATTATTATTTTGTTTTTTTTTTATTTAAATAGATTGCGTGAAATTTACTTAATATTTTCATATTTCAAATCATGCGTATGCGAAATTTATTTAAATTATTGATTTTGAGTTTATAAATTTTACATACACATGCAGTGAAATATGACAGTATAAAATGTGGTGAAACATTTTGAAAAATAAATAAATAAATAATTAAAAGTTTATTCTGTAAACAAATAAATAAATAAAAATAAAATAAATAAACTTCAAAATTTAAAACATTTAGTATATTAAGATTCACCTTAGTAACTATTTCTTTTTTAATACTTCTCCCTGCTATTACATTTCTACAGTGTAATGTAAAATGTAAAGATACATGATCAAATCTATCTATATATTTCTTTACCGTGGATCAGTTGCAATTAATTTTTGCCGAAACGATATAGCAGTGTAATTATTGAAATACCCGAGGATCAAAAATAAAATTTAAAAATGAACAATATTTAAGCATGCGGACTCAACTCAATGAACTAATAAGAAAAAATTACGAAATTTGTCTTCTTACATTATTTTATGGAAAATTGTATTTTTAAAAATTGCTTCTTCAATCTTTATAAGCGTCATTTTAAACATAGAAATACTTAAAAGATTATACAGAATATGAATAATTGTCATAAATTGACTAAAAATCATAAACATAAAAATATAATCAAAATAAGAATTATTATTATTTTTTTTTTAACAAAATATACCAAAATAAATAAAAAGTCATCACCAACATCGCGACAAAAATTTAAAAGGCATCATGGAAATCCTATACTATAACTGTGTCTGTACTGCCTGAGAAAGTATGAAACTGGGCCTTCAACCATGAATTTTATTTTGAAACCTTTCTTTGAATGATCTTGGTCTCACTATTGCACAATATTAATTTGGTACTAATAATAATTTGGCTTCTGGTAAATTAAAATTTTAATTAGATCGGGAATTCGGTATAATATTTATGAGTTTCAAATTTTAAAAGTAAATAAGAAAAGAAAAGTGCTGTAATAATAAAATATCGAACGAAATAAATTTAGAAGTTAGCGTGAAAGATGTAAAAAATTTAAAAATTTCAAATTTAATTAAAAAATATTATATGTTTTTTTGATAAATTTTAATAAATTTTGTAAGATTTCAATGCATACGTATGACAATTTTATAAAAAGGAAAAGTAAGTGAACGAACTTATCTGTATCTTGAAGTTAGTATCCGAAGTATCCGAAAGTTAGATTCAAATCTGAATGTAAATACAAAATGATGAGTAAGCAAGTAATAGTCAAAAGCTTACTTTGGAACGGGCCACGCCAAGCGCCAAGAAATACAAACTTCCTGTGCAGCAACAGAGCAGATGGCATTTTACACGTGGTGAAAATTTCTGTCGATCAAGCAATTTATTCAATAACACCCGTTTCTAATAACGATTTTTCATACTGTTCAAAATTTAACCTTTTTAAAAATTATTATACTGAGGCCATCCCAAAAATTTCTTCTATATTTTCCTGCGCAGGTCGATGTCATAACTATTATTTCCTAAAATAATCCATCAAAATTATTTTCCATGGTAAATGTATACGATTTTCATCTCAAACAAATATAACACTAAATATCCAAAAAAATCAATTTTATAGTATACAAAATATGTATCTTAAGAAATGTATTTTACATAATGAAAAATGTGAAAAGTCGATACTTTGTTTTAAATTATCACAGATTTAGAGTTCATCCTTTCGCTTTAAAAGTATAGACAACTTTTTTGGCAAGAATATTGAAAATTTTAATACAATAGCGAAAGCGATGAACTATACAAATTGCCCATACTTCTTTTTAATTAAATATTACTAATATATATAAATAAATGAATATATATATATATATATATACATACATATTTAATTTTCCAGGGAAAAGTTAAAAACAATGCTCACTCATGTACGTTTATACGAAATTTTGACCTATTATGACATATTAAAAATTCTGAAAATAATGGTATTACAGCGCCACCTATTGAACGATTTATTAACAAATATAATCGCCACCAGTTTAGGTCATATAAAAAGTAAACCAAGTTTGAATAAATTACGTTCATTAGTTCGTGAGATACAGCATCCATAAAATTTAAAAATTTATTAATTTAATCATAAAAATTTAATCAACACAGGTTTTTATAATTAACATTTTATATATGAAATTTTGTACATTTTTCACCAAAAAATGCTGAAATACAGATGTCTGAAAAATCGCAGAAAGCAATATAGCAGCACCATCCGTCGGTGGATATATACGGAAACTGAAGGGGCACATTTTGTCATTATATATATGTCTCACATACAAGGTTTAATAAGTATTCGTATTATAGAAGGTGAGGTACGGGCTTCCCGTAAGTTGAAACGTAACAGTGCCACCTGTCATTTGATATGTACTCGAAGTGAATCAGTAAAATTTACGTAATATCTATTTCACGTACCAAATTTAGAGCATTTATAAATCATAGAAAATGAGCTATTGCGTTCCGTTCCCTTGAATAAAATTAAATTGCAGCATACCAGTGCCTCCAATTGTCCGATATGCAAGCAAAATTATTCTGCAAAGTTTTATATGATATTAATTTTACATACCAAGTTCAGTGTATTTATAATTATTTATATCACAAAAACTGAATTATTGCCATTACGTTAACGGGATTAAATTGCAGGAGAGCAGCGCCATCAGTTGGTCAATATATGCACCCGAATTAAATCAGCGTAGTGTTACATAATATCTGTTTCACATATTAAGTTTGGTGCATTTGTGCACTGTAGAAGCTGAGATATAATCTCCCCATAAAAGGGAGAATTTACAGAATAGAAGCGAACGCTATCTGGTGATACATTCCAGAGGCTAATGAGCACCAAAGCTGATATTTAGGTCAATATCTAATTAAATATTCTGATATTTAGCAAATTAGTGTAAAGCCTAACTAAACATCAAGTTTGGTTAAATTCCGTCCATTGGTTTGTGAGATACAGAGTCCACAAAACTTTGATAACACGCGCGCGCGCACACACACACACACACACACACACACACACAAAAAAAAAAAAAAAAAAAAAAAAAACAGACAGACTGGCATTTTGAAAGAATGATAGAATTGTGTTCTGGACATCTCAAGAGTGTATAAACACATGGAAAACCGGAGATCAAAAATTACCAATTATCCAACACATTTTTCTTGGTATATACAAAATAATATTAATAATAATAATAATAATAAATAAATAAATAAATAAAATTAATTTATCTTTCGCAACTAATTTATTAACAATTTAAGAAGCAAATAATAATGAATATCTGCGAAAGTAATGTGGAGTAATGTGTTTGACAGAATTCAACAACATAAAACTTATATAAAATTATAAATAATTATCATGATTATAATAACATATAATTAAAGTTTAAAATTTTGTAATTTTTTCTCGCATCTCTATTACATTTCAATGATTATTCTACATGTCAACAAAATTTGAAACTGAAAATAAGGAAAAAAAAAAACTGAAAAAAAAAAAAAAAAAGGCATTTTCTCTTATTCGTTATAATTACACTGTGACAGAACGTGCTACGACGGTGATACACTTGAACGTTTTTCATAGAACTAGACTTGAACGTCTTATAGATGGTACAAAGCAAACCTTTTCAGAACGTTCTAAGTAATACTATTTTTGAACGTCTAATCGAACGTTCTCTTGACACGAAACACGGCGTTTGAACGACTGTAACCGTTATTAGACGTTCACAGAACGTTCCCGTGCTACTTGGGTTAGAACTTTAAAAACAAAAAACGTTATACTGAACTAAAGAATTTTTTTGTTTATAGTGAGGTAAAGGAAATTTTTGATTTGAGAATTTATAATGCATCCCGGTTTAATTTCATTATTTTTCATTTTGTAGCACAAAAATTCTTTTAAATAAACTTTAATATTTTTTCCTTATTAAGTTTAATTTTTTGAAATAATAAGAATATAAGAATAAATTGGTAATTTCTAATTCTTTACAGATTTTTTTTTTTTTTTTTGATATTATGTTTACAATTTAACAGGGAGGGGGGGGGGGGAGAGAAAGATTTCGAAAATCAACAATAAGTAAGATAGAAAAGTTTTTGCAATTACAACAAATTTAAATAGGGGATGTATTTTTACATGGAAAGCACTTTAAATAAATTTACGTTTATTATTATTATTATTACTATATATATATTTACACAGTAACAAATGACAAATAATAATAATAATAATTTAAATGCTCAAATTAAGTTACTGTTCAGTGTAATTCAGTCCCCTTTAGTAGCTGTCATATCATTCTATTAGTTATCAAATTGTATTTTTTTTTCTTTCTTACTGTGTGTATATATTTATCAAGAAGCAATCTTTCTAACAAATTTTTAAAAGTTGGGTTGAACCGATTTATTTCAAAAGAACAGCGTTTTTTTTTTTTTTTTTTTTTTTTTGTAATAATAAATATTCATTTAAATAATCATAGTATATCATAATTCATAAAGTAATACTTTTTTTAATAATATCAATGTAAAAAAAATCTGCAGTGAATCCACTTGATTTTCCGAACATTTAGTAGTTACAAACTATTAAAATAAATGTGAATCATTAAATATTTCAGCAAATAAACAAAAGTAATGGGTGAATGGAGTGTTTAAGTCGAATGAGTACGCTGGAATCCAAGACTTATAGGTGGAATGCCCTCCGCAGGAGCCTTTCTAAGGGATTTTTGTCCGTATTTAGTAAACAAATGTGAAAACCATAATAAAATATTTGAGTATTCTGGCCCAAGCTCCTATGCTTGAAAAACGTATCGTAGTAATTTTTTTTTTTTTTTTTTTTTGTGTGTGTGTGTGTGTGTGTGTGTGTGTGTGTGTGTAAAAGAATTTAAATGGTAAATACATTATTTCAAGCAGCTGTCATTCTCGAGAAAAATCTTTTGCTCTCTTTTTATTAAATTTCGGACAGTTATCTATATTAGGACGTAATATGCGTAAAATATTTTGTACGCCCCCCCCCCCTCTCAAAAAAAAAAAAAACTATAAATAATACGCACATTATTTTCTATAATGAAGATACGTATTAATAATATTATAGTTTTAAAAAATTAAAGAACACGCTTTTATAGAAATGTGAACTAAAAAAGCACAAAATATCTATCTTAGTATTAAAATGCAAGGTAAGAGAAAATCGTGTGAGTGACACACCGTAATATTTACATACATTTAAATCTTTAATTAAAATAACTTAGAATTAAACAAAAACCATTTTTAAAAAATCTCCCCTGACTGGAATCGAACGCTGGACCTTTAGGTTCGTAGCGTCGAAGCCTTACCTCAACGCCACATCGTTCACGTAAGGAAAGTATTTTTTTTTTTTTTTTTTTTTTTTACAATATAAACTTTTTGTTTGCTCCCAGAGCAGTTACAAACATACATACATACAGGTGAAGCTAATAAAAGCGTGTTAAAATAGCATGATTTTTAACAATACAAAAACGAGTAAGTACAGTAAGCTATACCAATAAATCTTATAAACTAGTAATAAGTTTTGTCAAGTGCAAGGGTAATAAAAAATATTTTTTAAATGTATAAAATAAATAATTCAAATTTATACTAACTGTCAAATTTTTCATGTATATATTTTGAATAAATGTCCTTAATGGATCTCCGAGCTAGGCCAGAAGATATTAATAAAGCACAATTATCAATAAAATTTCAAACAGTAGCATTTTCTTTTCTTTATTTATTTCCTTTTGTCTTTTTTTTTTTCTTTCTTTCTTTAGATTTCATATATTTAAACAATCATTCACTTATTTTACATATTAACCATCTTAACTATCATGTTTGATACATTTATACACTATAGAAGTTGAGATCTAGCTTTCCTAAAAAATTACGAATTTCAGCACAGCAGCACCATTTGTCAACTAATATGCATCAAAAGTTGAAAGACACCAGTTTATGCTAAAATGAGACAAAATGAAAACTTTCGGAAAATACTGTGCATTAGATCTTGATCTCGAGCTGCCACAAAATTTTTTTAACATGCATATATACAGAGAAAGAAAGAGAAATTTTCAAAATTAGTCTTGATTTTTTCTTTCTTTTTTATGGTACGCACTATAATTAAACGGGGGGGGGGGCGTAGGATTGTGGCAGCTCTCCTCACATAGAATTTCATTTTACGCCAAATGAAACAATGCCCTACACCTTTTGTAGATTAATTTTAAAGTAAACTGAACTATATTATTTTGCCTTACTGAACTTAAGACTTAATGCCATCTGTCTTCATAACATTTAAATGCAGTGTAAGAAAAAGTCGTGTGAGTGACACACTCGGTAATTTAATCTAAAATCGTATCATCATTTTTTTTTCTAATTAAAGATATCACAGATTTAATTCACACCCTATGTAAACATTTCTAGGGGAGAAATAATGTGCCCTTAGCATATTAATTCCCACTACAAAATAAATGTTTTAACAAACAATTAAAAAGGAACAACTTTTGTAAAATATTTAAATATATTTATAAATTTTAATGCTTTCAAAACTCAATATTTTCAGAAAAACAAAGCTAATGAATTAATTTTTATTTATTTTATTTTTATCTTTATTTTCAAAATAGTAAATAACTATTAATTTTATTGAAGAAAATTAAACATTAATTCGTAATTAGTCAGACTTGATAAATAAGAAACAATTAATTTATATATTCCTTAGTACGCACTCTTTCACATAACACACACAGAGGTACATACTTACAAAGTTTTTGTCTTTCTCTAAGAAAAGATGTCAAAACACTGGCGAAGAATCTCTCGCCAAGTACCATGTTAAATATCGCCAAAAGTTTCTACTTTCATTTTTTAATAAAATCATATATATATATTGTAGTGTATTTCGTCATTGTATTCCTGATTTAATCTATTGGACTGTTGGTAAGTGACGTCACGTCCAATCAATGATCTGTTAATTCCTTTTTACGTTTATCTCTGCTAGAACAGATCGCAGTCTTAAAAATGTAGTCGTTCATGTTACTTGTATTTTTCATATGTAATTGTCATAGTCATCTATTAAATTTTGTGTGATTAAAATGAAACGCCTCGTTATATCCTAGTTATGGCTTATAAATCTTCTCCTGTCTACAAAATATTAAAATGGCGACGAGATAAAAAAAAAAAAGCAAAAAGAAGTTTTGCTCTTCAACATTTTAATAATATCTAATTCAAGATGATTAAAAATGAAATCTGCAGTTCATAAAAAAAGAACGGAATATCTTCTACACATGGGTTTATTCAAAATCTACTTATTTCATAAAGAAAATTGATATTTCGAAATGAATCATTATGCGATCGAAGACAGCAGCAGTTAATATCATTGTCTGGTGGCGGGCAGGTACGATTTAGGCGCCAGTGAGTGTAATTATCGTCTGCGATAATCTGCGACTTTTTATTTTTCGGGAAAGAGAAAAAGAAAGGTATTTACACATTTATTTTATTTTTTTTTCTTTCTGTTCTTTTATTAGATTGCATGTTTTTATTGTTAGAACTAGCATAATTTTATTAAAAATGTTTCAGAATTTTAAAGAATTCAATGATTCAATTGAATCTTTTGAGATTTATGTTAGAAGATTGGAACAAAACTTTATATTGTTTGATATTAAGGATGAAAAAAAAGCTAGTGCCTTAATAACTTTTATAGGCCCGAGATTATATAATTTACTTACTAATTTACTCTTCCCAGATCTCCCTGAATCAAAAACTTACACTGAATTAGTAAATGTCTTAACAAAACATCTATGTAAAATTCCAAACAAAATCAGTGAACGGATTAAATTTAGAAAATGTTGTCAAGGAGATAACGAATCTGTGCAGGATTTTAGTGTTCGATTAAAGAAGCTTACAACACATTGCGCGTTTACAGGCGAATCGCTGTCAGAAAATTTGTTAGAACAATTTTTACGCGGATTAAAAAATGAAACAATCCAAAGCAAATTAATGTCTCAGGTTGAAGATTTAACATTTGAAAAAGCAGTAGAACAAGCCGTAACTATGCAAAGTACTGAAAATGACTTGATAGAATTACAGAATAAAAATTTGAATTTGAATAAAGTTTCTGTTAGTGTTAGGAAACCAAAACAAAATTATTCTCAAAATAACTTAAGTAAACAAAATGTGAACAAAACTGCGAGTGCAAATAAAAGTAAAACTTATTGTTATCGTTGTGGAAATAGCTCTCATTTAGCAAATGTTTGTAAATTTATTAATGCAGTTTGCAATTTTTGTAAAAAACGCGGTCATTTGAGTAAGGTGTGTCGGAACGCACAAAACAATGTTACTCAAAAGAAAAATGTAAATGTTCTTGATACTGTAGACATTTTGTCATTACAATCTGAAGGCACTAAACCTATAAAAATTTGGGTTTTGATAGAAAATAGTGCTAAAGCAGAAATGGAGCTTGATACAGGATCGGCGATATCCGCTGTACCGATAAATCGTTTTCGGAGATTATTTCCAGAACATAAAATGTTTCCTGCTGATGTACAATTAAAGACAGCCACGGGAGAAATTTTTCAGCCCGAGGGATTTGTTAGAGTAAATGTAACTTACGAAAACAAAACTAGGAATGTTAAGTTATATTTAGTTAAAAAAGACAATTTTCCTTTATTGCTAGGTAGGGATTGGATAACTACATTTAATATATTCCCAAACAATTTACAAACTGTTCCGGTAAACAAAGTACAAATCTCGGATAATTTAAATAATTTACTGAATGAATTTACGGATTTATTTACAAATAACGTAGGTGAAATTAAAAATGTTAAAGCTGAATTACATTTAGAGAAAGACTCATCACCAATATTTTGTAAATCGAGAACAGTTACGTATGCATTAAGGAATGCGGTAAATGAAGAATTGGAAAGATTAGAAAATGAAGGGATAATAAAAGCTGTTAGTACTAGTAAATGGGCAACACCTATTGTTCCGGTGGTAAAACCTAATGGGAAAATTCGTTTATGCGGCGATTTTAAAGTCACGGTAAATAAATTTTTAAAGGTTGACAAATACCCACTACCAAAAATTGAGGATATATTAGCAACTTTAGGGGGTGGATTACATTTTACAAAAATTGATTTAAACCAAGCATACTTGCATTTACCGGTAGAGGAAAATTCACAAGAACTACTTACTATTAACACTCCTAAAGGCTTATTTAAATTTACGCGATTACCATACGGAATTGCCAGTTCGCCAGCAATATGGCAGAGAACTATAGAACAAATTTTAAAAGGTATAGAGGGTATTTCAGTTTTTATTGACGATATATGTATCTCAGGGGAAACTGATGAAATACATTTAGAGCGATTAAAACAAGTGCTAGAAAGGTTACGTGAATATAATCTTAAAATAAATAAAGAAAAATCTTTTTTCATGAATGATGAAATTACATACTGCGGTTACAAAATTGATAAAAATGGCATACACAAAACGCAAGAAAAAATTTCTGCTATTTTAAATGCTCCAATACCTCAAAACGTAACTCAAGTAAAAGCGTTCCTAGGCTTAGTATCTTACTATTCTAGATTTGTTCCTAAATTATCTACGATTGCTTATCCTCTAAATGAATTATTACGTAAAAATGTAAATTTTCAGTGGACTAAAAAATGTGAAAATTCATTTAATGCAATTAAACAGGAAATTACTTCCGAAAGGATTCTCACCCACTTTAATCCTAAATTACCCTTAATTTTAGCCACTGATGCTTCTCCTTATGGAATTTCGGCAGTACTTTCGCATACAATGCCAGATAACTCCGAAAAACCCATAGCTTTTGCTTCTAGAACTTTATCTTCTGCAGAAAAGCGGTATAGTCAGGTAGATAAAGAAGCGTTATCAATAATTTTTGGTGTAAAGAAATTTTTTCAATTTTTATATGGTAGGAGATTTACACTGTATACAGATAGTAAACCCCTAGTTTCCATATTTTCACCCGTAAAAAGTATTCCGGTACTTTCGGCAGCTAGAATGCAAAGATACGCATTATACTTACAGACATTTAATTATGATATTAAATATAAAAAATCTGCAGAGCACGGAAATGCCGATGCTCTATCACGTCTTCCATTACGTAGTGAAGACTTACTGCTGCCGTCGTCCGATTCGCTACAACCAGAAAAAGTGTCACCAACTTTGTCACCAAATTTATTTGGCAACCTTGATGAATCCGACTGTTTGTTTATTCATCAAATCACATCGTTACCGTTAAACACAAAGATATTATGTGCAAGTTCTAAGCGAGATCCAACATTGAAAGAAATGTACCGACATTTAATATCAGGCACACAGATGCCAAATTACTTACTTTTTGGACATAAACAAGAAGATTTTTCTATACTAAATAATTGCATACTACAAGGGAATCGTGTTGTAATTCCTACTGTTCATAGACAAAAAGTGTTGGAAGATTTACATTTTGGCCATTTTGGCATAGTTAAAATGAAAGCACTGGCACGTAGTTTTGTATGGTGGCCAGGTATTGATAAAGACATTGAGAATTTAGCAAATAACTGTTCTGTTTGTATTAAATTAAAACATAATCCTCCTAAAATGGAAAATCATCACTGGGAATGGCCTACAACACCTTGGAACAGAATACATGTAGACTTTTTTGGTCCAATGATGGGGAAAATGTTTTTAATCGTAGTAGATGCCCACAGTAAATGGACAGAAGTGTTCATTGTTCCTAATACTACTGCTGAGAACACTATAAACTGTCTTTCTTCGCTTTTTGCCAGATATGGCTATCCTGTGTCCCTTGTGTCTGATAATGGGCCACAATTCATTTCAGAACAATTCAAAAATTTTCTACAAAGTAAAGGCATAAAACATAGTTTAACTGCACCATATCATCCCTCTACAAATGGTCAAGCCGAAAGATATGTCCAAATTATTAAAAAAGGATTGAAATCCTTAAGTTCAGAACCCGGAAATCTCCAATTTAAGTTAAACGAATTTTTATTCCAATACCGAATAATGCCTCATATTACAACAGGGGAGAGTCCCGCATCATTAATTCTGAAAAGAAATATCAGATCAAAATTAGATTTGCTTCTACCAAATGTTAAAAATTATGTTGAAAACAAACAACATAAAAATGTTTTTAACAAGAAAAAGATAAGAGAATTCGAAATAAATGAAAAAGTTGCAGTACGCAATTATACATCAGGAGATAAATGGAAAATAGGTAAAGTAATTGCCAGACTAGGTAAACTACATTATAAAATTCAAGTAGGTTCATGTGTATGGAAAAGACACGTTGATCAACTGAAAAGTGTAGGTTCCAGAGTACAAGTGGAGGAATCTACAAGTCCTGGTGCAAATATTTCCATGGTTCCCGATAGCAATAGTCCACACCTACAAAGCAATGGAGAATCTAAGTCTGGTAGGAGGCCTGCCATGATACCAGATCCAGCGCCAACCGATCCTGTCAGTACACCAGATCCATTGCCAACCAATCCTTCCACTACATCAGATCCAGTACCAACCGACAGTAGATCTGTGTCTACAAAGCCTGGAGAAATTGACTGTGATAAAAATATCAACAGTACTGTAAATAATGAACTAAAATCTGAACATTCAAAACTTAAAAATGCTAATTTGTCTTTTTCTGAACAGGTTGTAAGAAGATCATCTAGAGTAAGAAAACCTCCCATCAGGTATGGTATACGGAATTAAGGGGAGGAGAGTTGTAGTGTATTTCGTCATTGTATTCCTGATTTAATCTATTGGACTGTTGGTAAGTGACGTCACGTCCAATCAATGATCTGTTAATTCCTTTTTACGTTTATCTCTGCTAGAACAGATCGCAGTCTTAAAAATGTAGTCGTTCATGTTACTTGTATTTTTCATATGTAATTGTCATAGTCATCTATTAAATTTTGTGTGATTAAAATGAAACGCCTCGTTATATCCTAGTTATGGCTTATAAATCTTCTCCTGTCTACAAAATATTAAATATATATTTTTTAAATAGCACAAAAGTAATATATTTAATAAATAAGATGATTACAGATCAGTTATGACAATAATCATAGAGTTTTTTCTCTATTTATATCAATTTATAAGCTATGAAACAGGCTAATAAAAGAATCTGCCTATCGCGTCCATCAATAAAGTCAATAAAACAGATTAATAATTAACCTTATTCAGTAAAAAATGTTTTGATATATTACAATTAATCTTTCTTAATGTATTTCTGAAAAAAAAAAAGAAAAATCAAACTTATTTAATATCAAGAGATAAAAATGACTTTTTCGACATATCCGAAACTCTCAATGTAAAACCTACGGAGCATCATCCAACAATCGCCCCGGGCGGCTGATGGTCACTCTTGTCCAATGAGAATCTGTCACAGATCTGTCGCCACTCTTATCTTATCGAGGCACCCTAGTTATGACTTTTTACTTAGTGAAGTAAATGTGAAAGTTTGTTTACATTTTATGCCACGGAAGCTAACTTACTGAAGACTATAAAATAAGTGATTTTGATTAAATGACAGGCAGATGAAAAAGAATTCAATGAAATTAAAAGTTAAGTAAGTTATCAAAAATATTTTAATAAAAGTCTTTTCAAAAATTATTTATAATTTAATTTATATAATAGAACATTGTGTTTTGATATAACCTAATTAATGAATTATTGTTCTAAACAAATGTTATAAAGTTTAATATAAATTATTTAAACCAAGACAATAAATGGCAGAACTTTTATAGAAAAACCTATAGCTGTTATTCCTAACAACTGCCTCCGGCAGCGACGACCCATGCGCGCTGCGCGCGCACGTGTGAAGGTATACGTGCGCTGCGCGCACATATTCCTTCTCCAGTCAAAATATTATTCTTAAGAAAATTTAAAAAATCATTTCTCATCGGGTACAAATTCGGACCGGGTTCCCACTGCCTTCGGCAGCGCAGTCCCGTGCGTTCTGCGCGCTCACAAGTTAGGGGATACGTGCGCGGTGCACGCCTATTTCTTCCCCCACCCTTTCATGCCCTCTCAATTAACCTACGTATACCAATTTTGAACGATCTAACTCATTTGGCTGAGATGCAAAAGAAAACGTAATCAGGACACCTCAAAACGTGTAAATCAGGGGAAAACTTTCGATAATATAAAAGTACTTTAAAATATCTTTCGAATGATGTATTAAAAATAATTGAATCATAATTAGAAATTGAAATATTGAAAGTTGAAAATATTGCAGCGCCATCTGGCGGTACAAATTTCTGTATTACACTGTTCGATTCCAAATCAAAAAAGCTTTCTAATGATGTCTTACTTATGAAATTATTTTAATTAGTAGCTGAGTTACAAAAGAAAACTAATTCAGGAGACCTCAAAAAGTGTAAATCTGGTGAAAACTTTCGATAATTTAAAAGAACTTTAAAATATCTTTCGAATGATGTATTAAAAATAATTTAATCATAATTAGAAATTGAAATATTGAAATTTGAAAATATTATAGCGCCATAAAAGAAAATTGATCCAAGACACCTCAAAACGTATAAATCTGGTGAAAATTTTCCATAATTTAAAAGAACTTTAAAATATCTTTCGAATGATGTATTAAAAATAATTTAATCATAATTAGAAATTGAAATATTGAAAATATTACAGCGCCATCTGGCGGTACAAATTTCTGTATTCCACTGTTCGATTTCAATTCAAACAAGCTTTCTAATGATGTATTACTTATGAAATTATTTTAATTAGTAGCTGAGATACAAAAGAAAATTAATTCAGGAGACCTCAAAACGTGTAAATCTGTTGAAAACTTTGAATAATATAAAAGAACTGTAAAATATCTTTCGAATGATATGTAAAAAATAAATTAATCGTAATCAGAAATTGAAATACGCGTATTAGAATATTGCAATTTTTTAATCGCAGAACCAAAACACGTGACCTTTTTTTTTTTTCATTGCTTCCGTGATGTATTAAAAAGAAATTAATCGTAATTAGAAATTGAAGTTCTTTGTACCAAGTTTAGTGTACGTACGGCATTGAAAAACTGAAGCCTTTTCGAAATCGCTGTAGCAAAACACGTGACCTCATTAAATACCAGATGTCTCTCTTTCCGTTCAAGTTTTTTTTTTCGGCGTGTAAAGATAAAATTTAATTTGCAATTAAAATGTAAATCTTTTGTTTATTGACCAAAATCGATGAAATTTGAACTGTAAGTTTGTTTTGTGGTGTTAAGATTGTATACTAAGTAAAATGTGTAAAATGTGAATAAATGAAGAAAATAGAAAATTGCAATTTTTAATCGCAGTACGAAACACGTGACCTCATTAAATACCAGATGTGTTTCTTTCCGTTGAAGACTGATGTAGACTATCGTCTGCAAAGCTAAGATTCTTGTGATTTGTTGCCAATATTTTTTTATAGTTTAGTTAATTTTAAAAAATCTAATTGTCCGCTCGATAAGCCGTTTAAACCATCGGAGTAAGAAAAAAAAGCCCTTTCCAATGGTATCTTGTTTGTAACAATACGACTGATATTTCTAATTCATTTTCCACTTTTTCCGTAAAAATGTCGCTTTTTAAGCATTTAATCATGAATTCTGGGTCATTTTTCGTTAGACAATGGTCGACATTTTAATTAATATCTCCGCTAATTAGGGTCGCATCATTTAGCAAATTAGATAACCCAGATCTGCGATAAATTTTCTGTCCATCGGTACCTATTCGAAGTCCGTGCGACCGTTAGCGGTCGAGCTTTTGCTGCGTCAAGCCGTTTCTCACAGACAGACACACAGACACACGCGTACAGATTTTAATAATATAAGGAGATTGATTACTTATGAAATTGTTTTAATTAGTAGCTGAGATACAAAAGAAAATCGATTCAGGACACCTCAAAACGTGTAAATCAGGTGAAATCTCAAATTCCACTTTCGATAATATAAAAGAACTTTAAAATATCTTTCGAATAATGTATTAAATATAATTCAATCATAATTAGAAATTCAAATATTGAAATTTTAAAATATTGTTGGCAAACATTTGATATAGCTTTTTTTTTTAAAAAAAAAAAAAAAAAAAGAAAAAGCTTCTCAAAATTGAAAATAACAAAGTCCCGAGAAAATGTTCCTCCTTTTAGCGCCCTTTCATTTGTGCATCGAGCGAGAGCCCCGTGCGACCGCACACCCTTTGTTCCGCCCCTGATAATAGTCGATACTGGAAGGTGGAGTCATGTGGTTGTTAGAAACAAGATTAAAAAATAAATAAATAAATTGTGCAAGTCGTATTATAAGACATAGTATGAAGCAACGCTGAAGTTATTTTAGATTGAATCTCAGGTAGAATATTAAATCAGTTTACTTGGCGCTAGAGTCCTGCACGGGTTGGGGTTTACCCGACCCGAACCTGACAAAAAAAATTTTCATCAACCCGAAAACCGACCCGAACCCGCAACACAGAATTTTTTGCGACCCAAAACATAAATCAACATTACTTATTCATCTAAAAGTCATGCAAAACAAGGTAAAATGATATAACATGATATAAAATAAATTTTCATTGTCACACAGTTAGTAAATTATAAAAAAAAAAAAAAAAAAACTAGTATGTTGTGGCCACCACAAGACATTCTTCTATACTTTTCTGTCAAATTCACTAAGTGCGAATAATTTATTAAAACTATTATTAAAAAGTTTAAAGTGATGAATGCAAATAATTTTCATCTTAGGGAAATCTAACACTAAATATCCAAAGAGAGACAGTTTTATCGTCTGTAAATAACTTGTTAAACAATGCATTTTTATAATGGTTATCTCACATATCATTGTTCATACAGTTATATGGCATAGAAGTTGAGATATAGCCGTCCTGTTATCAATGAAATTTGCAGTATAGCAGCGCCACCTATTGGCCAACAAGCATTCAAACTGAGTCAGCATAATGTCTCATAATCGCCTTCTCACATATTAAGTTTTGTTTGATGATACACAATAGAACCTGAGATATAGCTTTCCTTGTAATTGGGGAAATCGCTGAGTAGCAGCGCCACCTGTTGAGCAGTTTACACCAAAAGTTGATAGGCGCTAATATATATAAAAGGGCACCTACATACAAATTTATATGCAATTCTGTGCAGTAGTTCTTGAGATATAGACATTTGCGGAAATTGCTGTGTAGCAGTGCCACCTGTTAGTTGATAGGCATTCAATTTCAATCAGCATAATATCTCATATTGGCCTTCTTACATATCAGGCTTTGTTGGATTATATACGCAATGAAACCTGATATGTAGTCTAGACCTCTCAAAACTTGTAAAACCGGAAGTCGAAAATTTTTGCTAATCCAATACTTTCTTCGATTGAATATAGAAAAAAATATAATAAAATGTAATTACTGATTGTATTGAGTTAAAAAAAAAAAATAAATGTTTAATAATAATGTTTGAACATTTATGTGAGTTGTGAACTTCAAGATTGCAAAAATATGCTTCATTTTCAGTGTTAGTAGTTCGTTGTTTAATGCTTTTATTCTGAAAAAAAAAAAAAAAAAAAATGTATATGTAAGTATATATATATATATATCTTTATTTATTGCTTGTCTTCGACGTGAATATTTATTATAATTTGGGTAGCAGGGATATATGATTCGGAATTCAACACGATTTGACCATTTTTAGAAAAATGTCTGTCTGTGTGTGTGAGAGACAAAATTTTGTGGGAACTGTATCTCAGGAACTACTGCACAGAATTTCATACAAATTGGTATGTAAATGCACCTTGACATAAATTAGTGACTATCAACTTTTCGTGAAAAATTGTTTTACAGGTTGTGTTGCCATCCTGCTTTTTCTAAATTTTTCACATGGTGATATAGGACAAAATTTTGTATAAATGTGCATAAAGAGAATTGTTTTTTAATAATCATTATGAAATTTACAAGAATTATTTATGATAGAGGTAGTCAACTGGGAAAATTTTTTTGTATGTGTAGGAGCCTCGCCACCCCCTTGAGGGGGAAGCCCCCCCTCGAGGGGAGTAAATTTTAAAGATGGGTATCTTTCGAAAGCTCTCGTCAATACCTTTAAAACGAATGGTTGAACTATAAATCTGTGATAATTTAAAAGAAAGTTATCGATTTTTTTTTACTTTTAACAGAAAAAAAAAAAAAAAAAAAAAAAAAAAAAAACTTCGAAAAAAAAAAAAAAAAAATCGTATATATATATATTTTTTTTAATATTGAGGACTTTTAAATGAACTTTTTTTTTTATATTTAGTGTTATACTACTTCTCTAATAGAGAAATCGTCTGCATTATCATGGAAGATAATTTTTTTAAATAATAATTTTAATAAGTTATTTTTACTGAGTGAATTTGTATAGGAAAATATAGAAGAAAGTCATGTGGTGGCCACAACATACTAGTTTTATATAGGAATTTTCGCTAGTGTTCGGACACTTTTGTTACCGACTGTACATGTATTTCATTGAAATGATAAAAGCTATTTGTTTTCGCTGATATATTTTACCGGTTAAAAAAAGTAGGCTATCAACGAAAATTAATTTTGCCCAAAATAAAAATTTGCCAGTTTGATTTCTTACTCATCAAAACTCATCGTCTTTGGTTTTCACTTCACATTAAGTCAAATTTTATAATATTTCATCATAAGATTTTTAAATTTGAGAACACATTCTTTCTGTGCGTGAACTTCAGTGAATAGAGAAAAAAGATATCAATTCAAAATTATACTTGAACTTTGTATTTAAGTATTTATAAATTGTGAAACAAACAAAAACATATTTAGGTAGAGTCAGTGAGAACTGTTTATTTGATTTAATATGGTTTAGTTAGCTATAAGCTGCATTACTGATAATTCACTACCAGCGTTTTATAGTCAATCTTCTTAGTATATTTTATTAAAAATTCGTGACAATTCAGAATTGCCGAAGACCATACTTTTTTTTTTTTTTTTTTTTTTTGTCAGTATTCATAAGCAGCATTTTTTGCAATATGTTTAAGCAATAAAAAAAAGCATAGATTTCTACACAAAAATAGTGGTGGAAAAAATACAGGTGGTGGCAACCCTGCATATTTGGAAATAAAAGCATGATCAATGACAAACAAATTAAACTGATGAACATATTTCAACTGCATTGGGAAGTTAAAAAAATAAACTTTCACTCAATACACCATAAAAGTATATAAACATAAAAAAAAAATTGTGTTAAGTTTTATCTGCATAAGGGAAAAAAGAGAAATTTTTGGAGGGGGCGACACACCCCCTGAAAATTTTCAGTGCCAATGCATGTTAAAGTAAATATTGCGAAAATGTAATGAAAGTATTTAGCCATTGTCTTGTGTACATGCATAACACTGATCCATACCTATTTAAAAAATGATGTACCTGTAAGTATATAACATACAGATTCTATTATTATATAAAGACATTTTGTTGTTGTTAAATTTGATTGTACAAGGTTCATAATCAAATATGAGAAAAAATTTCCCTGAGTTTTCCAGACAATTTTAAAGAAAATATTAGCAATATATTACAAGAAACACTGCTCTAGAGAGGCGAAAATACTTCTAATTCCATTGTATGATGTCATATTACTGCCGATCATGACAGAAATTTACATAGAAATCATTGCTCACATGCGTATTTTCACAATACTTAATCATTTGAATCAATATGAAGGCTAAACAAGGAAATTATATTATGAGAGAAAGGAAATTGTCGTTTTTCCAGGTTTTATGATCAATTTTCCCTGATGAAGTATAAATCTTGTTAAAAATATTTGTATTTATCTAAGAGAAAAAAATAAACACTTCTTTATTTAATGAATAAATTTTTAAAATATATAACATTGCATGACTCTATAGACCAATTTAAAGCTATCAATTAACCTTGCTGTGGCAAATGTGCTCTTAAAAAAATATAACTATAAAATAATTTATTTGATACAATAATAATAAGTAGCAATAACTGCTCCAGAATTGCATTTTATGTTTAATGAAAAACTTATAACCAGTAATAGTGAAATAATCTCAATAAAAAATATTTTAATAAATATCATCCATTAAAATTTTTGAAAATGTGTTAAATAAAGAGAGTCTAAAACTTAAATTTTATCTCTTAACCAAAACGCCAATAATATGCACTATGTACAGAATACACACTATTAAAAGAAAAGGTTATTTAAGTATATATATATATATATATTTGAATAATTCAATTCCTTTACAACACTCAGCAAATGAAAGATAAATGAAAATACCAACATATGAAATTTTAAATGAGATGTATTTCGAATTCGAATCAGAGGAAAAGAGTTGATATATCAAACAACCAATTAAATACCAAGTTTAATATGCAAAAATTAATAATTTAAGAAATGCATAAAATCAATACTAGGAATAAAAGTTGAATATATAAGTTAGTAATGCAATAAAATAAGAAATACTATAAAACAATTAAAAAACAGCATTTTATATCTCTAATAATCAAAATAATTTACAAAATTTAGAACTATGTAATACAAATAATGAAAATAAATAAATAACAAACTTACTTATAAATTAAATCAAGATCATTCTTTCACTAGAATATCATATTCAATATATTACTATGATTCTTTAATGGATTACATACATATGTATCTTACTTTTCAATAAAATCAACCAAAAATTGGAATTCCTTATAACAGTGGGGTACAGTTTAAGAAAATAAACTTACTGCAATGCTCTAAATTAATACATAATGCAGTAGACTTATTCACTTTACAATTTACCCCATCTCCAAGAATCTCTTAATCCTGAAAATCGCTTTTCACAAACTAAATTCATGGCAGCTTTTCATAATATGCGTTTTAAGAGTTCATAGGAAAAATGAAAATTTTTTCAGAATTAGGTAACGAACATATTTTTATCATAATGACATATCTCCGTTTCTTTCTATCCTCCCTTGCAATATTTAATTTCCATTTGTTTGTTGCACAGGCCGTAACCCTCGACATCAAGTATGCCTAGTACATGCATATTACATAACTGCAATACCAATCAAAGAAATTGTCAAAAAACAGGAAGAATATCGGAGAAAATGGATAGCAGATCTAGAAAATTTCGAACCTACCATGTACAGCAAGGTAAGAAAACATTTTATTTTTATTACTTAATTATACTATTATTTTATTTGTTAAAACTTTTTATTTATTCAATGCTATCGATTTTATAAAAAAAATCTGTAAAGTTCTTTGACATCATTCAAAAGACCTTACAAAAAGATATTTTCTGTGTTGTATAATAACTTTACATAAATTTAATAAATGCAAATAATATTATCGGGTATTAATATTTCTAAGTATTTATTTTAATTTTGCGGTCTGTGAAAGATTTGAAATACATTAAATAATTAGTATTTTTAGCGTAATTCTTAATTTTTTAAATTAAATATTACATACACACACATATATATGTATTATTGACATACCAATAGTCACTAAAGAAAAAAAACTTAATATTTCTATTATTTACAAGTAAAAATGTAAAATTCTGAATCATGATATTATGGAGAATAGCTGTTATTAATCTTTTAAATGATTAAGGTTTTATTTATCAAAAAATATTTTTAACAAAAAAAAAAAAAAAAAGAAAGAAAAAAAAAAAAAAATCGTATTAGTATTTCTCCAAACCACTTCCAAATAATTTATAAATTCTTAATGGAAGAAAAAATGTTTGTTAATATGGAAGTAAATAAATTAATTAAATACTAAAATGCTTAATTGTTTCTTAAGATATTTATTTTTTTAAACTATATAATAAATCTAACGCACAATGCACAATCCAAGGAATAAAGTTGAAAAAAAAATGCATAATTTTTGTTTGTTTATTTATTTATACTTTCCCATACATATTTATAAATTTTTTCACTAATATTATTTTTTTTTTTAATAGGCTACGTTCAGATGCTGTGCCTACACAATTTCCTAATCTTCCATCGTATCGTACTTGTCTTCAAATCTAATCCAGTTCGAAGAGAAAGCCCTGAAAACAAAAAATCTAAAATTGAAGCTGATTTGCTCTATAAAGCTTTGGAAGAAAGTCTTTAAACCGTACAAATGTACGATTCTTTGAGACACTTTTTTAATTTAAAGGATCTTACAGCTTATTAATCAAGATTATTGGATTATTGTACAATGTGAAACGCAAATAATGTTTTTAAATATTACTACAAATCCTGCTCCAAAAACAGAGAAATCTCTTTTGATTAATGAAAAATTAGAAGTAACATGTTACAATAAAGGCTTAACGTTGGGAAAAACAGGTAAGTTTTCTTTTCCTTGTACTATTACATTATTAATAAATAATATAAATAAATTTAATGAGGTATTTGAAACAGATTGATGAGAAAACAACTGAAAATCAAACTTCTATTATCTTAAGTGTAATTGAGGCATTAAATGCAATAGAAAATGATGATAATGAAAACATGATAAAATTTATAATAGAACAAATTTCCTTTCTTGTTTGCAATATGTATAAATACAGGTATTCGACTGATACTTCAATATTTTGCATATTTTTTTACACAATATCTCCCCAAGCATATAGATTTGTAAGAGAAAGTAAAATTAGAGCGGCTCTGTACATTGTATAATTTAGATTCTAATGCTGAGCAATATGATTTAATTTTTTTGCATTACATTAAAACTAAATATTCATTGCTTGAATATCAAGATAAGCTAATTATATTAATGACTGATGAAATACATCTCAAAGAATTTATGGAGTATAAATTGGTAATATAGTAGGTGCTTCCTATAATTGAGATTCTTGTGCTTCTAATGCCTATGTATGATAAAAAGTGTTTTATCAAAATCAATGTTTCAACTGTCTAATATTCTCAGTATTTAATAACAACCAAACTTTTTAAGTAATTATTTAAAAGGAATCATTAGTTTTAAAGTACATTCTGTTTCATCAACTTGGTTGTTAATTTAATACAAAAATTAGTAAATGTCCTATTATGTATTTATCACATTAAAAATAAAATAAATAATAAAATAAAAGTTAATATTTGATAATTTTAAAGATACATTGTAAAACAATCTTGTCAGTTTAACAAAGAAGCATCAAGAAACTGGCGTTGTAAAAATATTACTTACAAACTTTGAATAAACACCATAAAATGCAATAAACTCGCAACAATTGTTTCGGGTCGAAAAAATACACGACCCTTCATCAGGCGAATAAAGTAAGCACGAGTGCTGCAGTCAAAGCGGCAACGCACGCCGCTTTGACTGCAGCACTCGTGCTTACTTTATTCGCCTGATGAAGGGTCGTGTATTTTTTCGATCCGAAACAATTGTTGCGAGTTTATTGCATTTTATGGTGTTTATTCAAAGTTTGTAAGTAATAATCTTGTCAGTTACTACAACATATCTTGTACATAATTTCATTTAATGCATAATATTGAAAAAAGTCTTTTCCATTGAATTTCAGTAAATAAATATAACGTAAAAGTATTAATTAAATATATTTATTAGATTGAAATTACGTAATATTTCCCCATACATAAATATTTAAAAATATATACATAATGAATAGCTGCTCTTAAATTAATTTTATTTAAAAAAAGAAAAAAGAAAATATATTTTCCCAACTTTAGGCCATATTTGCTATTGAAATATGTTATCCCCTATTATCTTGCCTATAAATTTGTTTAAAATTTGTGTTTGTGTTTCAAATTATGTTATACTATTGATCTAAGCTGTCATATTTTGAAATAAAAATATTTTTCAAATTTTCACTTGTTTGTTTCATTGGCTCACTTTTATTTGATTCTCCAGTTTTCCTTTTCAGTATTTCAGTAAATAAAGGAAAAATAATAATAAAATATGACTGACATATAATCAGTTTGTTTTAATAATCAGCCAAGAAAAAGAAGTGAAAAAAGTATTTATTATTATTATTATTTTATTATGACGTGTTATAAGAAGCATACACTAGATAAAATGTTGTTTTGGATATTGTTATTATTTTAATTTTTCTGTACAATGAACTCTAAACAAAAAATCTCTATAAGGAGAAAAATGCTGTAAACTTGAAGTTTTTCTTCAATTTTTATAAATCGAAGTGGAATTTTCACAGCACAGGAAAGTAAATTATTATAATTAATAAATTTTGTCTGACAAATCTGTTTACTATTTGTATAAATATAGTATTAATATATCCTACATAAAAAAAAAAAAAAAAAAAAAAATAAGATAGAGAAATATGATAAAGAATTGAAGATTTATAATAATAATAAAGATCAAATCTTAAAAAAAAAAAAAAAAAAAAAAAAAAGGAACTTTTTCACATTTATCTCAGAAACTTTTGGAAGAGAGGAATGAATAGAATATTCAAAATTTACAATACTGAGATATATAAATTAACAGGACTTATTATAGAAAATGTTGAATGTAACATAATAAAGGTGTATTAACTTATTAGTACATTTTTTTTACATTCAGATATTTAATTATTGCATAGCATAAGAATCAATTTCTAGACAAAATAATGACTTGTGATTAATTATTACTTCTGAAAATTTCTTGTAAAATTTACTTCTCATTTTACAGTGCAATAATAATTATTGTATAGTAAAGTTTATTACAGTACAAGATTTTATTCTATTGTTAAAGACATTCTAAATAGTAATATTGCTGAATTTTCCTAAGGAAAAAATAAACATTAAAATATTGTAAATTAATTACTTGTTTTCAATTTTGAGAAAATTTAAAATGGCATTTTTGAGAAAAATCTTAGACATTACATAAAGAATAAAATAAAATAAATTCGTTATATTTTTGCTGCAGATATTTCATTATTTTCTGTTTGTAAACATAAAAAAAAAAAAAAAGAAACAAAAGTAATTTAAATGGAGAATATTATACATAAATGATCCAAACTAAATAAATAAACTTTTTCATATCTTTTCTTAATATTTTACACATAATCTTGATAATAATAAAGATAAATACAAAAGATATTGTGATTTATGTGCATATATATTCAAATTATTTGAACGATTGATTCAAGATTAAATTGAAGTTTTTTTATAACAAATCTTGAATAATAATTTATACTTTAAAACTTCTTTACACATCATACAATGGTGTGTTAATAAGTTTTAAAGTTTAAATATTTATTGTACACTAGTTTATTAAATCTATATTTAGATTATTTAAATATTTATTAAATTATTTACACAAATATCAATTATTTAATTGTTATACTGTATTAAAATTAATTTCGGGTGTTTCAACTGAAAATGAAAATATTAATTTAAGAAACAAATTATAAAATAGTACGGCTTTAATATATTATTGGATTTCTAATAGCAAATTAATATTATAGTTTTAGGAATAATAAATTAATTTCTTTATAATTTTTCTTGACTAATCCAATAAAAAATATCTCGAGAGATTTTATTTTTATTTATTTATTTATTTATTTTTTTAATCACTCATTATTGCGGGAAAAATAGGGAGAGAAATACGAAAAAAGAAAAGAAAGAATGAAATATTTGAAAAGAAAAAAAAAAAGTTTCATATAATAACAGTTATAAAACTTCTCTATTTATCCATAGTTATCCCGAAACAATAAATAATAATAATTTTTCTAATTAATCCAGTTATTTATTTATTTTATTTTATTTATTTATTTGTTCGTATCCCTTTTTATGAATATGGTGTGTTAAAAATGCCTAAAATAAAGATTGAACATTATGTAATATATACATAATAAAACTGAAAATCATAAAATGCGCAAATCTTTTTCTCTGGATAAACTACATTGGGAAAAAAAATCGTCATGCGACAGCACTTCTGAATCCCAGTAGAGTGACGTCATGAACCAGTTATTTGGCCGATGATGTCGAGGGGTCGAGGGTTACGCACAGGCACGGAGGTTTGTTGTTATTTTCATATCAGCGTCCGTGTTTAGGCGCATGCGTAAAGTGACGTACTACCAGCTTATCTAAAAAACCAATCAGAGGAAAAAAGTGCCCTTTTGTTACTGTTCTAAGTTCAATCGCCTGTACTCTGTCTTGTCGAACTTGCGAAAGAATTGACCCCTAGACCTGTTTGGGGAAATAATTTTTGACCATCTGGCATTACTGCTTTGACCTAAATTGTTTTATTTGGCACCAGACCAGATCCGGAATTGCATTACAATCTAAAAGTAAGCTGAAATTCTTTAACAGTTTTTAAATGTCTTTTTCTATAGCTTATTGAATATAGAATGATAAAAGTTCATTTTCTAATAATGAGATTGATAAATCCTAAACTTCTGGTGTTCTCGAAGCCTAATCAAGCTAAAGCTATTTGGGACGTAGTTCCTCGATGTTCAAGCGAAAGTCTCCTTTCTTATGCAATCACGATATTTAACATTTTTAAAAATGCTCCAAAATAATAACTTAAAATATAAATGTAACTTAAATATGCATATTTAAGTTAATAGCCTTTATTTTTAGTTTTTACTACATACTAAAGCATAATACATTAATTGTAATCTGTACAGTACAGAGTTAATTGGCATAAAAATGAAGCCTATAAATACCAAGCAGGATTCTAATGCTTATCACAAAAGTTATATCTAAAGGGCAGAACTGAGAAAAATCATTAGTGGCCAGTACTATCAATTTCGTTAGTAGCCACTTTTTTTTTTTAGTATGAGAGGGAGGGGACAGCAAAAAGCATTCTCATTATTTTGCAGATCATAGGGGGAAAAAAAGAAATGACCCATGTTTAAAATAGGGGTGCACAACCTTTTTGGCAGGAGGGCCGATCTCACTGTTCGTTCAGTGGGATATGAAGGGCCACAGACGAGATAATATAAAAGAATTAAACTATGAAGATATATTTGCTGTGTAATATATATATATATATATATATATATATATATATGCACACACACACATGCATTATGAAGGGGCACACTATCATTGTCATGCGCCTGTGTGCAGAACTTCAGTTTCCATCATATGTTACTTAAAAAAAAAAAAAAAAAAAAAAACTTTATAAATTTATTTATCAGCAAGTTTAATGAATATTGAAGCAAATAATCATGAAGTTATTGAATTGTAAACGAAAGAATTAAACAAATGTATCACATATAATACAAAAAGGATACATAAAATAATCAAATAAAAAGTATGGTTTGCAGAGAGAGACAAATTATATTGGGAGTCACAAAAAGGATAAGCACAAATATAAAGACTGTTAGAGGATACTGAAATAAGTAGTTTTAGTGTAGGTAAGTGGGCATGAAAATATCGCTTTGAGATATTAAATGGTATGGGGGAGATCTGTAAGTGAAAAGGCTTCTGTGGTAGAGGTCAAGACTTAAAATTTTTAGAAGTGGCCACTGGACATGAGGAACTCAGTGGCCACTCATGAGTCGTCGTCGTTATACATTGGATTCATACACATAATATATATGATATATAAGTGCAGGGTTCATTCTAGACCTAAAAAAGGGCAGGGTGCTGTAAGCTAAAAAGGGCACTTTAACTCTTAAAGAAAGGCACTGTTAAAAAAAGAAAGAACATTTGAACAAAAAAAGGGCATTTTGTTCAAAAAAAAAAAGTCCTTTATTTGACGAGTTTTATTGAACAGATTCATAATGATTGAATGAATGACCCACTAGAGAATTATTCAAAAGAGTTTTATCGTCGAAAGCTCAAGAGACAAATTTCCCTATGCATACATTTTATAGAAATCACACGCCACAAGAATGAGCCCAAGCCAATCTCCCTCTTAAACTGATGTTGTTAGTTGAATACGAAATGTATATCCAGATCTCTAAATTAAAAGCGATCTGTTGGTCTCAGACCACAAAAATATTCAACAGACCAGTAAAATATAAATTATAGTGGTCTACCAGACCAGGAATGGTTTCCAATTTATTTTATTTTATCTGTTTTTCAAAATTTGTCTAAGAATCTTTCACATAATATACATTTAACCCACTTATTAAATCAAACAGTTTTGTTTTATATAAGACTTCATTTATATTTTTTAATTAATTACAAATAATATATATATATATATATAATGATAATCACAAATATATGAATTATCATTCTTATCATGTAATTTTATTTTGCCTTATGGATTTGTAAGTATTTTCAAAGATCTAATTGAATGGGTGAACAGACCTGTGAAAATGTGTACAAACCAGTAAAGTCTCGGTCCTGCTGACCAGTCACTCACTTTTCTTAATTCTACCCCTGATATTGCTATACAACATTATATACAAAATTTCTTGCTAATACTAATTTTGATTCTTATATTTTCTTATAAATTTATACAATTTTAATATAATATTCAGAAAATATTGATGCCTCTAAAATTTTCACAAAACACATTCTAAGTTTTCCCCAAAATAACCAAATTTTTATTATCATCAAAATACTTTTTTTTTTTTTTTTTTTTTGGGGGGGGGGGTGGGGGGGGTGAGGGTTCTTCCTTTCATCCAAATATTGAAGATTTTTAAAAGCTATAACACAAATTATAACAAATATTTTTCAAATTTCTCTCATAAAAACTATATGAAAATTCAATACTAGTACTACTCTGCCATCTGGTCAAATTTAAAGCAATTTAATTAAGGTAACTAGAAGACTGATTGTTAAAATTAAAATAGTTAAGTTAAAACTAAAATTCAGCCTAAAATTTTTCTCTGTCTCTCACTCTATTTTTTATTTTATTTTATTTATTAATCTTATTTCCTTTTTAAAGAAGGGATTGATGGAATTTTGTGATAAGGTTATAAATTATTAAATAAGCTTCTTATATTATCACATCAAAATATAACTTTTACTAAGGAAATTTAGAAGTGACTCTTCATCCTGCCATCTCAAAATTTAACACTTAAAAAAAAAAAAAAAAAAAAAATGTAGCTGTTTAGCAAAATATAACTGTTAATTGATAAAACTTCTCTTTTTTCCTCCTTTTATAGCTGATCCTCTAAATATGTGCATATTTCACTATAAAACCATTTTTATTTATTTAATAGCTAATTGCTCTAAATCCTGTTTTCTTTTTTTTTCCTGTTGCTAACTGTTGTATTTTATATATAGAAATAATAATAATAATAAAAATGCTGCAAAAAGATCTTTTTTTCTCCTTTCATTTTACCCCCTTTCCCGTCCCTTTTCTGTTTCAGTGCTTAAATATAAACAATCAAACAAGCACGTTTATCTTCCTTTCTCTGGGAACTCTGATTACGTAATTAATAACTCGCTCTGTTAAAGTGTTTATTTATGTGGATTATGTGATGATTCTTGGAGCGCTTTAGTTAGATAACAAAAGTAATTTGAATTTGGTAATTTCTTTAGCTTGTATTAATCACGAAATATTTATCGTAAAATTTATAGGATTATTTTACGTCCGTTTAATAAGTTCACTTGCATAATTAAAAAACACCGCAGAACTGGCGTTTTAAAAGCAATAAGTACAAAACTTTGAATAAACACCATAAAATGAAAAACTAGCAACAACTGTTTCAGGTCAAAAGAAAACACGACCCTTCGTCAGATGAACAAAGCAAGCACGAGTGCAGCAAACAAAGCGGCAACACTTTCATTTTACTTCTTTCTTCCCCCCCCCCTCCCCCGTATTTCCGGCTCTTTGCTACATTTGCAGTATCACTTAAGTAATTATTTTGCCGGTCGCAATTTCTGCAGGAGTGGAAAGAAAGAATTTATTTATTTTTTAATTGTTTTTCTTAGATTCCTTTATTTATTATTAATCGGGATTTCTGAAATTCGTGATATTTACAATCCCACATTCTATTTAAAACACTGATTATGTTTACCCCCAAAAAATATTGGATATAAATTAGAGCTTAAAAGAAGAAATACTCATCAGGGGTCTGTCTAGGGGGAAAACTGGGTCCGTTTACGGACCCTTCACAAAATTCCAAAGTCATAAAACTGACCCTTCACAAAATTCAATTCGGAGATAAACAAACTTTCCCCAAATTTTTTTGGAAAAACAAAGCATTTATAAAATAATACTGAGCAAAAACATCTGCTCAGCAATTTATAAACATTGCATCCCATCAATTTTCTCTTATGTTATCGTACTAGTCACTATCGCTACTACATGGCAATAAAACCACGCCTCCATTTCTCGCGGAGTCCACGCTGATTAGTAAGGGAATGACGTCAAATACGATAATGGGTGTGACGTACCTTACCTTGATTTTTCTGTGGAAAATTACATAAATATTTTGGCAACATCTTTTTGCCGCATTGTGTTAGTTTTTGTCACGGAGTAATAAAATAATATTACTCCGTGGTTTTTGTTTAGTTTGTAATTCTTTAGTATGTGGTTTGTAGAGTAGCATAGCTAGAGATGTGCGATTTTGTATTTTCGTAATTTTGTCAGTAATTTGATCGCTTCCATTTAGTAAAGATGTAGCAAGGCCGGCCAGTTATGGGAGGTAATTCCCATAATTTGGACTATTACGTTAAAAAAATACGTTCAAATTACGTTGCTCCTCTTTTATTGATTGGCTGATAACAAGATACAAAAAGATTAGGGCTTCTGTCTAAATGATTTGAGTATCATTTGAAATTCAGAGGTTTTTGTCCACCAGGTTTATAAAAAGGGCAATGTGCTGCTAATGAAAAGGTATTTTCTAGATTCATGTGGGCAGTTTTGGATTTTTAAGGGTTCATTTAATATTTAAAATCCAGACATTTATTTTAAAATTTCGATTTTAAGTACAAATAAAAGAAAAACTTTTAAACTTTAACTTTCTTTACAACTTAATTTTGCTTGTTACTGATATATGAATGACTGTTGATTGTTATGCACAATACATTACATTTATTTATATTTATAATTATAACATATCTTCAATTTGAAGGTTATTTTCAATAAAAAGCAAAGGCACAACTTTTTTAGATTAAGGGCAAGTGGAGTGGGGTGCCATTTTTTCAGTCAAAAGGCAGGCATGGCACAGCGCCCTCCTGAAATTGTCTAGATGAAACATATATACATATTTGTGTGTGTGTGCAGATAAAATTTGTGAAATGAATTTTCACAAAAATAAGAAAAATTCACAAAAATAAGAAAATTTTTCACAAAAATAGGACCCTGGAAAAAAAACCTGGACAGACCCCTGCTCATTTAACATAAGAATACAACTGTTAGTTCATTGTTTAATGTTAAAAAGTTTGTTTTTTCAGGAAAATTATTATTTCATTTTTATTTTCGAATAAAATAAATATTCGAAATTTCTCCCAAACCTAGTTTGCGTGTTCGAACATATTCTGAACAATTCTTTATCATTATAAGGCCTTTGGGCTCAAATTATTTTAAGTTCGATAGTGTCTAAGCGCCGTATTCAAATAAATTGAAAATTTATTGCACACGCTATAGCATCAGAAGTACCAGCCGAAAGAAATAATAAATCTATTTTTCTGCTTTTAGTTATTATTATTATTATTACTTTTTCTGCTTTAATCATAAAGCCTTTTGAATAATTTTGTGTGTTCTATTAAAAAAAAAAAAAAGGGTCAATCCAACCTACAATTTCTTATTTCACTAATAAACTTTTTAAAGATTTTAACCACAAAATGTTATATAAAATTGATTCTTTATCACATTTTACACCATGTTTCCTTTGGGGAAAGGAGAAAGAAAATGAATAAAAAGAGCATTGTAATTTTCCATCTTTTGCAAACGTCCGATTCTTTCACCCGTGAATATGCTCACCTGCGGTCAACACTGGTAAATGTGAGGTGCCGGGTTCGGCAACAGGCCGCGCTCGCCGGCGTAGCCGTTCGAAGTTTTCTGTGGTATTATCTGAAACGTGAGTAAATACAGGCTAGGACCCCTTAGAAAGACCCCCCAGGCCTAGGAACCTGGTGCAGTCAATCGGCCTTAATCCCCATAACCCATTTCTCCAAAGAAGGTACAGTTTTGTCAAAAAGTAGTGATGGAAGGAGTAAAGAGATCGCATTTGCTTTAATCTATTTCCCCTCCCCTCGCTTGCTCTCCATTGAAGACCACCGCGGCGAAAGAATTTTCTTAGTCACAAGCCGGTTCAGCACTGAGTTGACAGCTGTGATAATTAAAAGGTGTTCCAGATTGCATTTTTCAGTGATAAATTGATTGTGCGGATTAAAGATATATAAATATAGAAAAAAGAAAATAGGCTGATCGCCTGTCCGTTGTTTTTCTAGAACGGAAATAGTTTTAAGCTCAGATGATAAGCTCAGATTTCAGCCTTGTAATTTATTATAACAGTAAACATCCGAATAACCGCAAAATAGTATCTCTCAATAAATGCGAATACTTGACTTTCTTTTATTTTTTTCTGCAATACTTAATTGTGGACCAAAAAAAATTTTTTTTTTTTTTTTTTTTTTTTTTTTTTTTAAGAAACTTTTAATTTATCATCGCAAAAAAAAAAAAAAAAGAGAAAGAAAAGACTGCGGATAATCCAGAGTTTACTATAGATATATAAACAAATTCTATTGAAGCATAAAGTTTAAAGTAACAAACGCATTAAGAAGCTTAAAAAGATAAAAAATAATTTATGATTAATGTTCAGAAAATATAAGACACACCTACCTTTTTTTCCAAACTAAGAAGCCAGCTATAAGCATTTTACGGCATATGTTAAAGCTTGCGATCGTTTAGGCGTTTTCCCCTGTCTTTTGAGGGCAGTTTTAAAGTTAAAATAAGATGGTAAGGAATTCATCGCAAAAAATCGAGTTAACAAACAAAAATCTTGACTCTTCAGTTCAGACGATGACGATCGCTTTCATTTTTTACTTTCACGCGAAATAGAGAATGTCGATATTGCCATAAAGAAAAAATATTAAATATATTCCTAATTTACAGACGATTTTTATTAATCTTATTAGCAGACGACTTTTGTGAAAATTAATTTTTAGAATCGAAAGTTTTCTTCGATTCTTTCGTTCATTTGACCTGAAATTTCGATCTTTTTTTTTTTTTTTTTTTTTACGGGGCACATTTATAGACAGTGGGGCGCGCGATCGCAATTAAAGGGCAGCGGGGCGGATTTTTTTTATGGAAAGGGCAAACGGGATGGAGCGCCCCGTAAACCCCGGCTAGAATGAACCCTGTAAGTGTGTGTGCATAAAAGCATAAAAACAGAAATAATATGGTCGGAAAGTTAAATTAAGAAATAGTGCTCTTTATTGTATTATTTTAATAATTATACAATAGTCATTATTATTAAATGACTATTGTATTATTAGTCATTTAATAATACAATAAACGTGCATATATAATATATGTGTGTATTTCTGCCAATAAAAAAATAAAGAAAAAGAAGGGGAGCTAAATGAAGGGGGGAGGGCAAAAAATAATTACATCAGCAAGAAATATTTAACAATTCTATTTGTTTAGATGTTCAAGAATCTCATAAAGCAAGTTTGAAATTAATATTGACATTTATGTTATATGGATGGAGAAAAATTGGGAATCCAGAGTTTTCATAGAACATTTGGGTTTTCTTTTTAAAATGAACGATATCCGTGACTTTTTTAAAAACGGAAGATTTCATCATCTGTCCAGAAGAAAGGAAGGTATGTTAAAAAAACAGTCTTTCGTTCGGGAAAACCGGAAAAGTTGACAAGTATACTAATATATGCATTTTGCTACGGAAAACAGCAGGCTATAATGATATGATCTAACAATGTGATTTCTCATACACAATTTGTGTTTTACAAGAATATTTATTTTACGTCCCATTGCAAAAGAAATACAAAAATTTGATTCATTTAATAAATTTCATTTAGTCTGGCACTTCCATCAGCAAATGGAAAATAATTATGATCAGAATTAGAGGAAAACAAAATTATTTTGAGTCTGAGGAGGGGGTGGGGAGGCAAAGAATCTGTACTAGCCTATTATCAGAGGTTTAATTTTATTAACTGGCATTTGATTGCTAAAATTAGAAAATTGCTGAAAATTTTCTGTGAACATGATTGGTTGGATGGACATTATTAGCATTTCACTTTCAATAAATTGACTACCTAAACAGTTATATATAGCTTTTATCTAAACATTTTCAGGATTATTTCATTAACACGAAAAAATTCTTTAATGTAACTGCAGTTACTTTAATCTTATCCACATAAAACCTTATAAAAATTTCATACCATCAGAAAAACAAATTTTTCAAACATATATAGAATAAAATTTTTATGCATGTACATTAATTAATATATATATATATATATATCAGTCAAATCAAGTTCAAAACCATAGTTATAATCAACACTTTTCTGATATTTTTTCTGATATAATTTTATTTCGAATTAAACAATTCAATCTCAAAATTTCTAAAAAACCTCAAAAAATACAATCTAATTCTCAGTTAATTATTAATTTTTCAAATCAAATATTTAATAAAATCAACATCACTTCAATTATTAATGATAAATCTTGTATGTTTCCCATGAATGATTTACATATTTCTCGTACATTTAAATATCCTATTACTCTTGGTCGATTGTTATTCAATTATAATTCAGTGTCAAAATCTACCTTTTCTACTGATGTATCCTGTAGTTGTGATGATCCTTCTTATGCAAAATATGTAGACAAGAACCATGGACATATAATTACTGGAGATCTTGAATTTGTTAATAACCGCAATTTAATAAAACTTATGCATTATGGCACAAAATTTAGACTTCCTTCAAAAACTAATATTCCACAGATTTTACAGCAATTAACTTTTGATATTGACTTGTTTATCTATAAAATATCTATTTCCTATAATAGACCTATTGAATATTTTAATCAATGGAAAGTTTTAGTGATTTCGAAATTGAAAACTGAATTAATAAAATATAAAACACATTTAACTTATTACAGTAAATCCGATCTATTTAATTCTATTAATGTACTCAAACAAAACTATGTTATTACTTATGTTGATAAATCTCCGAATAACTATGCCATAATATGTAACAAATATTATCTTTCTCTACTTGAAAAAACCATTTCTTCGAGTGCTAACTTTCATCCCACCTGCAGTGACATTAAAATTAATAATAGAAAAATTCATAACTTTTATAAATTATTAAAGCTTCCATTTAATAATTTCAACTATCCTTATATTGTTCTTATTCCTAAATTTCATAAAAATCCTATTAAATTCAGAACTGTTACTATTGGTTGTAATACATATAACAATAATGCTGATAAAATCCTTGATATTCTTAAACAAATTTATAACTTCATTAGTAAATCCATCAATTTCTATTGTCTTAAAAATAGCTATCAACTCAAAGAAATTGTACAAACTCTGAACAATGTTAATGAAATTATTACTTATGATTCATTTTGCTGACTTGTTTAATAATATTAATTTAACCGATCTTCATCAAATTATTTACAACCTTTATTTGCATTTTAAAAGTGAATTTTCTCTTCCTAAATACTTTTGTGCAGCTTCCTTTAAAACTCTTTTAAATTTTATTATTCACAATAATTTTATTCTACATAACAACACTATTTATATCCAAAAGGTCGGTATCCCACAAGGGGGCTGTAGCTCAAGTCTGTTAGCTGACTTATATCTATACCATTATGAACAAAGTTTCTGTAATGATAATGTCATTATTTATAGATACATTGATGATATTATAATTTTTTATGTTAATAACTCTCTACTCCATCTTTATTAAAATTTCAATATCCCTCACACCTTACACTAACACATAATTTTATTAACAACAATTGTATTAGCTTTTTAGATTTACAACTTAAATTAAATGGTGGTAAAATATCTACTGATCAGGGTTAGAAATAAGCAGTCGTTAGTCGTATTTTGCGACCAGTTTTTTCATTTTGATTCCTAGAATTACAATCATAGGTGCCATATTTGACGCCTGGATTTCATATTTAATAATTTCCCCAATTCCATCAGATTCTAAACCAGGGGTCGATCCAGGTTTTAATTTTTGGGTCCCTTTTTTGTGAAAAACAAAATATTTTTGTGAAATTTTTATTTATTTTTGTGAAATGTAAAATATTTTTGTGAAAAAGTAAAATATTGTGTAAAATCTTCCATTTTTACAATCACTTTATGTAATGTTTAATATCAAGTTAATAGAGTTTCGTTGAGCCAAATTAAGGCATTAATTAAAAATAATACTGAAAATATGAAAACATTTAATAAAAGGATCATTTTTAAAAAACAAAATGTTGTGAAGGGACTCATTTTATAAATTTGAATTTTGTGAAGGGTCCCTTTTTATGGATTTGAATTTTGTGAAGGGTCCCTTTTCATGAATTTGAATTTTGTGAAGGGTCCCTTTTTATGAATTTGAATTTTGTGAAGGGTCCCTTTTTACTATGTGGAATTTTGTGAAGGGGCCGCAAAAGGGACCCAAATTTTGCCTGGATCGACCCCTGTAAACAAGTCAGCTGAACCTAATAAAAACTGATTTAAGAAATTGTATCTCTATGAAAGTAGTTGACGATTTGTTAATGATTAAGTTAAAACCGTGTTAGAAATAAGAATTTTGAAACTAGGCGTCAAAATGACTCCTGGATTAAATTTTTTGGGCGTCAAAATGAAAAATCTAGGTGCCATCAATAATTAAATATGTATATATATATAAAAATAATAATAAAACATCAACTTGTAAATAATACATGCAAGATTAAATAAAACATTTATGTAATGAATGTAATTACATTGACAATATTAAACGCACATATTTAAAATCGCAAATTCATTCTTCACCCAGAAGATACATCATTCCACCACAATTTAATAGCATTTTCTGGGCAGAAATCTTCCAATTTAGGGCTATTTAATTTAATCATTAACAAATCGTCAGCTACTTTCATAGAGATATGATTTCTTAAATCAGTTTTTATTAGGTTCAATTGACTGAAATGGACTTGTTTACAGTCTGATGGGATTGGGAAAATGATTAGGTATGATGAGGAAAAAATCCAGGCGTCAAATATGGCACCTATGACTGGAATTCTAGGCGTCAAAATGAAAAAACTGGTCGCAAAATGCGACTGACGACCGCTTATTTCTAACCCTGAGTTAAAAGGCCCTAAATTGGAAGATTTCTGCCTAGAAAATTCTATTAAACTGTAGTGGAATGATGTATCTTCTGAATGAAGAATGAATTTGTGATTTTAAATATGTACGTTTAATATTGTCAATGTAATTACATTCATTACATAAATATTTTTTACATAATCTTGCATATATTATTTACAAGTTGATGCTGTATTATTATTTTTTTAATATACATATTTAATTATAGATGGCACCTAGATTTTTCATAATGACGCCCAAAAAATTTAATCCAGGCGTCATTTTGACGCCTAGTTTCAAAATTCTTATTTCTAACACTGCTACTGATATATATGATAAACGAAAAGATTTCTGTTTTAAAGTAAATTTATTTACACATTTTAATTCCTGTCTTCATTTATCTGTATACAGAAATATCATTCTTAATCATCTATTTCGCATAAACAGACTTTGTTCATCTCATTACAAAAACAAGAATATTAACAATTTAATTAAAACTGCTACTGCTATGGGTTATCCCAAGAGATTTATTTATTCAATTATTTATCAATAAATGTTCATTGTCTCAAAAAAAAAAAAAAATGTATTTGTGTATATATATATATATATATATGTGTGTGTGTGTGTGTATACATTTCTATATTAAAAAAAAATAATAAATAAATAAATGAAAATAAATAAATGAAAATAAATAAAATAATAATAATTAAAATGTGGTGGATGGGAGGGCAGATGTTTGATTAAGGAGGAAGGGTGGTGTTGTTTGGCTGGTTGGTTGGGTGGGTTGCTGAATTAAAAAAAAAAAAAAAAAAAGAAGGAAGCCTGGTCTTATTGCGATTGCAGGATACATCATCTCTTTCTGGTTGATATTGATTAAGTTTCAACAATTCATAATTTATTTGCTTAATTATTCAAAAAAAAAAAAAAAATCATTCAAATTTGGTGTGTTTATACTATACGTAAATAATAATTAATAATAATAATAATATTAATAACAATAATAATTATTAAATTTTAAAATTAAAATTATTCACCAATTTCCTATTAATAATAATAATAATATTAATAACAATAATAATTATTAAAATTTTAGAATTAAAATTATTCACCAATTTCCTAATCATAATGACTTTATCATCACTTGTTGGCCTTTTCATCTGTTAGCTTAAGACTATAAATTACACTCATGTAAATTGAACCTCTAATCGTACACTTTTTCTTAAATCACTTAATAGTAACTTATTTTTTCCACGTTAGATGGCACGCTCATGCGTTGTGTCGAACGTATGCCCTACAGTGAAAATCGTATTGATCTACATTATATTTAAATTTCCCTCTAGAATATTCTTTATTTGTGATTTTATGCTTTTAAATTTTAAGAGCAATAATTATCACTTCATGCTTACATTTATTTCATTTCAGAAACTATTTCGATTAATCGATTCTCTACTTTTAATCATTTTTTTCAGTTTTTTCGTTTTGGCAACCACCCGGACTTTTTGGATTTGGTTTACATGTGGCCATCACATTTCACGAATACCAATTTTCATTATGGTTAAGTTATTTTATAAGCTCATTTCCTTTTATCTTTCTATTTTTCTGCAAGATTGAAACTAGTGTTGTATATTGCTGAAATAGCTATACAATATTCAGAAATCTTGCATTCCATGCTGACAGTACTGCTAGTTTCCTGATGAGATCTGTACTGGGTTTCAGCATTTATAACTCTATTTTTCCTTCATGCATTCCTTTTTATTTCAATAGTATTTTTGGTTAATGTCTTTCAATTTTTATCTTGTGTTGCATGTATTTACTGGATTAATGGATTCTGAAAACTATCTCATTGTTTAGGCTTAAGTGATATATACGTCATTTCTCTTCTGCGTAAGTACTTTAACATGTTTTTACTAATCAGTGAATTTTACAGGGTTCCCACGGTCCTTGAAAGTCCTTTAGAAGTACTTGAATTTAATTTTCTTTTTCAAGGGCCCTTGAAAGTACTTGAATTTTGTGCAAAGTCCTTGAAAATCCTTGAATTTTCCACTCCAATAGGCTGGCTTAGCACAAATTCTGTCAAGGCTAAACTATCTCCATCTCCACATGCACACACTATTGTCTAATAAAATGATTTTGTCATAAAATTCTTATTTCATTGTCTTGCTTTTGCATATAGTTTCAACTTTTTTTTTTTGCCACTCTCATACCTGTTTGATGGACTGGTCATTAATTTTGAGCAGAAAGTGACCAGACCAGGACTCAAACCTAAAAACTTTCGAATAATTATAATGATTCCAAATCTTGAACTAATCGTTTCTGGACTCTTTTAAAAGTTAATTTGGTCAGTCCATCAAAAATGTATTGTGAAAACAGGCCTGGCAAAGTTATTCTAATTATAAAAAAAATATTACTAATAAAAGTAGTTACTTAAGTTTTGTGTATATGCCTAGCGTTCTGTGATTTTCCCCTAGTCCTTGAAAATTTTCAAATAGGCCTTGAAAAGTACTTGAAAAGTCCTTGAATTTTTTTCTTTTTTAAGAGTGGGAACTCTGTTTTAATTAAATGGTAATTGTGACAATAACTTTATACGTAATCTAATTTTTAATTTCATTGTTGGTATTTTCATCTTTCTCTCATTTGCTGAGTATTGTAAAGGAATTAAATTATTCATTATATATATATATATATATATATATATATATATATATATAGGGGTCGATCCAGGTTTTAATTTTTGGGTCCCTTTTTCGTGAAAAACAGAATATTTTTGAGAAATTTTTATGTATTTTTGTGAAAAATAAAATATTTTTGTGAAAAATAAAAATATTGTGTAAAATCTTTCATTTTTATAATCGCTGTATACAATGAGTCAAATTAAAGCTTTAATTAAAAATAATACTGAAAGCATCAAAACATTTAATAAAAGGATAATTTTTAAAAAAGAAAAACTTGTGAAAGGTCTCATTTTAAAAATTTGAATTTTGTGAAGGGTCCCTTTTAAGGATTTGAATTTTGTGAAGGGTCCTTTTTTATGAATTTGAATTTTGTGAAGGGTCCCTTTTTATGAATTTGAATTTTGTGAAGGGTCCCTTTTTATGAATTTGAATTTTGTGAAGGGGCCACAAAAGGGACCCAAATTTCCTGAATCGACCCCTGTATATATATATATATATATATATTATTTAATTATCAGTTTTATACACATATGAAATCAACTGAGCATTAATTTTCTTAAACTGATTTAGAAAAAATTTTCGTACCTAAAAATCTGTTTTTCATCCCCCCTCCCCCCTATTTACACATTTGGTATAGATATGAAATATAAATATATAATTCAACTGAGAAAAAATAAATATATTCATCAAGTTATTGAGCACTTCTGTCGCTTTATTGTTTCTAGATTGATCATTTATTACTATCTAGAAATGGGGAAAGGAGGGGGGGGGGATTAAAAAAATTACATTAATAAGAAATATTAAATTCTCAATTCTACTTCTAGAATCTAATAAAGCAAGTTTAAAATGAATATTGCCATTTATATTATGGATGAAAAAAGACTGAGAAACAACTGCAGAACATTTCATTGGCGATCGCTAGATGGAAATAAGAAAAGGGGGAGAGAGGCAAAAAATAATTACACAAACAAGAAATATTTAACAATTCTATTTCTTTCTAGGTTCTAGAATCTCATAAAGCAAGTTTTAAATGAATATTGACATTTATGTTGTGGATGGAGAAAAATTGGAAAACGGAAGGCGCAATCATCATCAAAATCCCATTAACAATTGCCGATCGTTAATGGGATATCTTTTATTTTTTAAACGAACGATAGCCGCGATTTTTTAAAAAACGGAAGAAATATTTTCGCGAATTCGCGGGAAAAATGGCGATCATACCAATTTTTTTTTTATTGCCACTTTTTCAAATTAAGTCGCCACGTGGCGAGTGGCGACCGTGAGTCTTGACCTCTATTCTGTGGTCATAATTGTCATTTTCTACATGAATGTTAAACAAAATGCATTGTGTCATCTTCCTGTTCTGATTAAAAATATAAACAACATGGTCTGCAAAAGTCTGAATGAGTGTTTTGAGGATTTGGTTGCTAAATTATAATAGTACACCAGGGCATAGCCAAGGGAAGGAAAGGGATATTGGAGCTCAGATATTTCTGAATTAAATAAATTTTTATAGAAGTTTTAAAAAATAAATTAAGTTGAAGAAATACAGCAAGTAAATAACAAACGAAGGTTTTAAAAATTTGTATAGAAGTTTTAAATTTTTGAGAAGTTTTTGTAAATGCCTGTTTTGCGAATGCAACAAAGAAATTTTTCTTTCTCTTTTATTTTTTTTCTCCTGTTGATGATTAATCAATGCAATCTAAAATGTCAGTCGTTCGGCGGGCCGCAAATTGATGGCTACTGGGCCGCATGTTGTGCACCTCTACTTTAAAAATAGGCCTCTCATCCTAATTAAAATCTCTTTAGGACTGAAATAAAAAGTTTTTATCTTTTAGCTGATTAAGTTATACAAAAAGAAAGATTTCTACTTGAAAATGGGAAGGAAAATGCCAATCGTTAGTCTGAAGATGGAGGGGGGAACAAAATGAAAGATATTGAACAATTCTACTTTAAAGATTCCAAAATCTAATAAAGTAAGTTAAAAAAGAAAAGATTAAATTGCAGATACAGAAAGACTGGAAATTGCAAAGCTTTTTAGCGATGTATTTGACTGTCGATCGTCAGCGGGAGGGGGCACAAAAAAATTACATGAGTGAGAAATATTGAACAAATCTATCGTTTTTTAGATTCTAGAAACTAACAAAGCAGGTTTAAAATGACCATTGACATTTATGCTCTGGATGGAGAAAGATTGAAAATTACATGGCTTCCACGGGGCGTTTGATCGCGATTGTCGTTGATGACTTTTAAAAATTTTTAGAAAGGGCCACTGTAGTGGCGATCGATACATAATTTTTTAATTGCCATCTTTTTTTATTTAGTTGCCAATTGGCGAGTTGGCGACCGTTAATTTTGCCCTTTACTATATCATACAGATATAGTAATTGTATGATAATTGGTATTTTATCATGGAGAAAATTAAGTGAAAAATAATTCTGTGTAATTTAAATAGTACATTAAACTGTTGTTGTTATTGAGTAAATAAAAAACCTTTAAGATTAATTTAATTGACTATCACAATAAATATTTTTGAGAAAAGTTTAAAAAAACCCAAATCATTTGTGAGCATTTTCATTGATCACTATTTTATACTGTTAAATTATAAAAAAAGAAATAAAATACCTTTATTTATTTTTTGGTTTGTGAAAAAGCCTTTCGGCACTTCCAACCCTATCATATGAAGCATCAAGGCATAATCTAGTTCATCTGTTGCTTTCAGTAAAGCTGGGGAAAATTTAGTTTAGCACGCTTCTTGGAGATTTTTCTAAAAGTTGTCAAAAGAGCAGTGTTCTGCATTGCCTTGAGTTGTAACCATTCACCACTTATGTATGTAAGAGACATTTTTTTGATGAATTAAGCAAATCCTTAAATGCACTGGAAACAACTCATATACTATTTTTATAAAAAATTCAGTCCAAAATTATAACCAATCAGAGCCTGAAAATTATATATTACCCAGCATGCCCGGGGCATGTAAAAATTCAAATTGGGGCATGTACTTTTTTGTCCACACATGCCCAGCTGAGCATGCTAATATTTAATCAAAAGTAATTTTATGATATAGCATATCTTGTCTAAAACTTTTACATAAATTAAATTGAAATAAAAAATGCCAATATGGGTATATTGTTAAAGTCTGTTCACTGAATATATGAATGTGGGAATCCTGAAGAACAGGGTACGGTCCCGTCGCCAAGCTGCCAGGCCAAACAAGATGGCAGCTAATATTCAATCTCCCTGTCTCTTGAAAGAATTTATTATTCTTTACAGGATTAATTATTTATACAATGTTTGGTAAATATGATTTTGAAATCATTGTTAAAGAGAGCTGTTTTTGAATGGTTTGCATTAGTGAAATTTAAGATAAAAAAGAAAATACAATTTAAACATACCACTTAAAAAACTAAAGAAAAAATAGTTTTAAATATATCTAATCAAAATTTTTAAACACATACACAAAAAAATAAAAAATAAATTCTTTTTCAAAAAATCTATTCCTAACCTAAATGTTAACACCTTTTAAAGTAATATTTTACAAATAACAATATTTTATATTTATTTTTTAAGTGTTTTTTTTTTTTTAATATTTTTTTATCAGAGGGGCTCTGCCCCCCTGAACCACCCGTTTTTCTTTTGTTTTAAACTATAAACTTATCTTCAAAGACTACAAAAGGATACGTTCATATTATTCAATACACTAATTTTTAAAATGGTTAAAAATGACTATTCAATATGGCATTGTCGTAAAATTATTCAAAAATACATTTTGAGTTACAAACAATAAATTGTAAACAAGAATCAAGAAAAATAATCTTACTTCATTTATGTTATTTTATCCTTATTAACGATTTTTTTTTTTTTCTTTTTTAACTAAAATCAAACACATGAACACTTCTAAAACCCAATTTGCATGTCTCTTGCTTATGCAACTTTTCTTTATAAACCATTCAAGCACAATTTCTTTTAGAAATATTGAAATCATAATTATCAAACATCATAAAAATACAAATCCTGCAAAAAATAATAAAAACTTTCAAAAAATAGGAAGATTAAAAAGTATTATTAAATCCATAAACAATATTCAAACGACGTCATGACAAGCACATTTTCAAAAAATTGCAGGTTTCCATTTCCAATTGAGGTTACCACAACTAAACGGCCATTTGGCGAAATCATGGATCAACAGATTTGGCACAATTTGCCTCGGTTGGTGATAAAAAGTCAACCGTACCCTGTTCTTCAGTCACCCCATGAAGGTTTTTATTAATATGCATTTGATTAAAATATTCGGGCACGTAAAAATTTAATTCGGGTTTTGTATTCTCCAGTCCAGACTAACATGCAAAAAATTAAAAAATTAAACATGTAAAAAATTTGAGATTTTTCAAGACCTGTAACCAATCACAATTAAAATGTTTAAATCAATCATCTCAGAATGTAAATGCATAAAATTTTGCATCACAGCAACCACATACATATGTAAACAGAGTTTCCTCCAGCAGGGGGTGCTTTACAGTTTTGGCAGTCCTAAGCAATAGATTTTTGGTGGCCCCCTCTAGTAGATATTACGCCAGGGCAGCTTATAGATTTCATGTGACCCTAGGTAAATTTTCTCACTTTGATCCCAACTCCCCTATCCCTCCCTTACAAAAGAGAAAGCTATTATATTAACCCCTTCCGGTAAAATTTAATAATGAAAAATGTTGCCTGAAATAACCATTTAATTTTTATTTAAAACTACTCTTATTGATTATGGTCTTTATTTCAAAACACCTTTTTCCTTTAGTAAAAATTTATACTGACAGGGTCGATGTTCAACAGTGACTTTAGTCTCATGATAGCTCGTCATTGTGCAATATGACATGAAAAACCAATGACGAGTATAGCTCGTCACTGTGCTGTATGACATGAAAAACCAATGACGAGTATAGCTCGGCATTGTGCAATATGACATGAAAACCCAATGACGAGTATAGCTCATCATTGTGCTGTATGACATGAAAAACCAATGACGAGATATACTCGTCATTTTACCGGAAAGGGTTAAGATTCAACCTATTCTATTATTATAAATACAATTAATGAATAAAAGTAATTTAAGTCACTTCTGATAATGCTTTATTTTGTAAAAAATAATAAAAAAGGCAAAATACACAGTAAAATGAAGTTATTGTAATAATTAAACTTATTCTGACGAAAATTGTGGTGCAAAAATACTAAATGCTGAGCATTCTCTGAGGCAATTTCTTCTACTATTATAAATTTGTGCTGCTTCTGAGAATATATACTCACTATAAGTACTACTGGAAAGTGCACACAAATATTTTTTTGCAAGCTTACACAATATCGGAAATGCATTATGTTTTTTCTACCAGATAAATGGAATTTCATTTTTATCCAATAACTCTGCGTCGAAGAAAGTTTCTAGTTCTCATTTGACTCTTTTTTTCAAAGTCACTTTTTGAAATAAAGGTAGTGTTACACTTCTTTTGCTGTGTTTTCTGTTATTTCGTCAAAGCATTGCCAAATTGTTGATTTATTTACTGATATCTTCTCTTCTCTATTGGATCTTCTATATTGTTGGTATCTTTTTCACTAAATGTGACATTACATATTTTTCTTCTTTTCGGTAGATTCTGAATATTATCTGCAACAGTATCATCAAATGCATATTTTAATTGCAAATTTTTGCTTTTTAACTATTTTTAATGTCACATTTGAAATTTTCTGGAAAAAATGCCAGTTTTGTAGCAAGGATCAATAGAAGTTGCTATAAAGTATAAAATAATACAAATGGTCTTCAATTTCTGTTTCAGTTTCATTCTGTGGGACCTGAGTTTCCTTGTTGATGTTTTTTACAAAGGGAATTCTTTCAAGTTCACTTTTCAATGCTTCTTTCCAGTGTTAGAAATAAGAATTTTGAAACTAGGCGTCAAAATGGCGCCTGGATTAAATTTTTTGGGCGTCAAAATGAAAAATCTAGGTGCCATCTATAATTAAATATGTATATTTAAAAAAAAATAATAAAGATAAAGCATCAATTTGTAAATAATATATGCAAGATTATATAAAACATATTTATGCAATGAATGTAATTACATTGACAATATTAAACATACATATTTAAAATAGCAAATTCATTCTTCGCCTAGAAGATACATCATTCCACCACAATTTAATAGCATTTTGTGAGCAGAAATCTTCCAATTTAGGGCTGTTTAATTTAATCATTAACAAATCGTCAACTACTTTCATAGAGATATGATTTCTTAAATCAGTTTTTATTAGGTTCAATTGACTTAAAATAGACTTGTTTACAGTCTGATGGGATTGGGAAAATTATTAGTATGATGAAGAAAAAATCCAGGCGTCAAATATGGCACCTATGATTGGAATTCTAGGCGTCAAAATGAAAAAACTGGTCGCAAAATGCGACTGACGACCGCTTATTTCTAACCCTGCTTCTTTCAATGTTCCACATCCAAAATGGGCAGCACTTTCTTTTTTAAGAAATGCAGAAAAGTTTTGATCAATGATATCACTTCAGATATTATTTATTGATTCATTAGAGCTCATCAATGTAGTTAGTTCTTCAGGCAGGGACAGCAGTTTTACAACACTGTCTAACAACTGCCACTGAGCTGCTGTAAAAATTGGTATATTGTTGTCAGTAGCATATAAACAAAGAGGTCACTTTAGTTGTTGTAATCGTCTCAACTCTCAACATTAGTGCTGGACGATATCAGAAATTAAATATCGCAATATATCACCAAGTTAATATCGATATTAGTGATATATTGTGATATTTCTTTCAAGATAGGAAAAAAATAGACATTTGTTATTTTTTAAAGACATATGCACACGAATTTTAAAGTATACAAGTATAGAGTGTTTTCCATGTATTTTCTGGTATATTACTACCATAACTTTATCATAAATAAAAAAAAATGCATAAAAAGTGAATCAATATTTTGTGTTTCTTATAACTTATACTATTGCTTTTTAGTATACCTCTGTATAGTTTATCCTCTATTCTTCCCGTTTTAAGCTTTAATTATTTTAAAATCATATTTTAACACAGCTAATATGTGTTCTGTGTTTTATTTGTACCAAGTATATCAAAATTCATAATTCTACTAAAAACAAAGCTTAAGAAAAATTCTCTTAAGATGTAGGTATTAAATAAAATGGAAAATCATTTTAAATAGTTAAGAAATGCCATTGGATACACCTTTTTTGGTCGTAGAGAGTAATATTTTTTACTTAAAACTCTTATATGCATCCTAAATGTCAGTTACTTGTCATTTTTATTTTTGTATCTGCATACCAAATCATTGCAATATTTTAAAAATGTATATGTGTTCAATTCACATTCGCAGGGCATTTAGTGTGGTCCCTAAAGTCCCTAAAAGTCCCTTAATTTATTTTTGGTCCCTAAAAGTCCCTTTTTTTGGCAAAATGGTCCCTAAGTCCCTTTTTTTTTTTTCTTTGCCTATCAAAAATCTTAAGATTTTTTTAGGTATGCCGGAACAAAAAAAAAACATTCAAATGCGATGAAATTGCTTAGGCACATACTTTATATTATCTACAGAATACTGAAATGACTAACTTTTGGCAGCCAGTTATCTAATGTGTAACAGGGACACTAATATTCATAGATAATTCAGCAAATGGGCCATAGGGGGAGGAAAGGCTAAGATTAAAGAGGTCATTGTGCTAACTGTCCTCTCACCATTGCATAGCGCGATACCACAGTTAGTTGTACTACTGCATGCATTAGGTCAGAAGCTCGATTATTTTCAGTTCAGTAATGAGCCCATTTACAAATTCAATTCTGATGACTAGCAAAGATATGTATATCTTTAGGTTAAAAAAAAAAAAAAAAAAAAAAAAAAAAAATGTAGCAGTAGCCAGGGATCGATCCAAGCAAAAATTGGAACCCTTTTGCTGCCCCTTTTCAAATTTCTAAAATGAGTCCCTTTACAAAATTCAAATCTATAAAATAGGCCCCTTCACGAAATTTAGATTTATATAAAAAAAAAATCCCTTTCATAAGATTTTGTATTGTAAAAATGATAATTTTGTAAAAAAATTTCCATGTTTCCAGTATTAATTTTAATGAGCATCTATACTTGGTTCAGTGAAATGCTATTAACTTGATATTAAACATCAGATAGAGTAACTGCTAAAATGAAAGGTTTCATACAGTAATAATTTTCTTCGCAAAAATAATCAAAATTTCACAAAAATTATTTGTTTTTCACGAAGATGGGCCCCAAAAATTAAAATCTGTGTCGACCCCTGGTACCGTAACATTACTACTTAATATTTGGCCTGGTAATAAATAGTTTAGATTTAAGTCTGGATGGAAATCTGGTACCTTTAACGCAATTAAGGGAGCACGTATCAAAATTTGGTACAATGAAATAGTTCTTAATACTAAATGAACATATCTAAAAATTATCTCAATGCCCAATTGTTTTGCAGTCGTCAAGGCCAGGGGTGGCCCCATAAAGTGTTAATGGCACTACAGTTGCATTTTCCACAAAATGCATAACATGTATACAGAATGCAAAAATTAAACAAGAATTTTTTGCTTTTTTTGCTGAAGCATTTCATTAAACTGTTATTAAAAAAAAAAAAAAAAAGTTAAATTTTTAACACAGAATAAAAAGAAACAAGAACAAAAAATCATGCGGTACACATTGAATATTAGCATTTTCCAATTGTACATACTTGTTGTGTCATTATAACCTTCAGTATTCTTTATCTACGTTATCACACAATGAAAAGGCAGACAGGTAAACTATATCACTCTTAAACATTGTTAGCAAGTGTTAAAAATGCTTAATACAAATGGAAATATAGCCATTAATTTCTAATTGCAGCTCTTTATATATCTAAATATTTTAGTGTAGGCCTGTAAATCTGAAGATTAAACATATTATTCTGTACAAAACATTATTTTATCATATTCACATAAATGTCAACTTCTTTATGATTTTTGCAGTAGATAGTTATTAAAATGTGATTTATAAAAATGGCTATCTTAAAAAGTAATGTATTGGCCTTTTGGGAGGGGGGGGGGGAGAGATGTCCCTGTATACAAACCAAGTTGTACAAGACTCATTAATGCTATTTTAAATAGAGAACATTACCTAATGAACTTGAATAACATATATTAGTTTTATGAAAATCTGAAAATATTGACGAACAGTGGAGTGGAGCAGATAGACATAGACAGACAGCTGGGCAGACAAATACATTATTTCAAATCTTATTTATACTTAAAAAAATTTTAGAGTGTTAAAAATGCTTGAGGTAAACAAAAATGTAATTGCAGCAAATTTTCAAAAATAGTCCTTAATGTAACTGAATATTTTTATAGTCCCTTTAAATTTTATTGCTATTCGTACTACATTCTGTAGAAAACATTCTTTTGTACATATATTTCAATTTCATTAAGATTTGTGCCAAGTGGTAGTGTGTGCCTGTATGGTTTATAGAAATACTTCTCATAGAATGAATGCTTTGGCATATTTTCAAGTGTTCTTGTACACAAATCATTGGTGGTATTTACTCTATTTTCAATGGGAAACATCTGATAGTGAACATGAATAACATATTTTAATTTTATTAAGATTTGTGTAAAGTATATTAAAATCAGGTTTATTGTAATACCTTTCATAGAATGCAATGCTTTGGAATACTTTTGAGTGTCCCTGTAACACAAACCAGTAGAGGTATTTATTCCATTTTTAATAGGGAATATGGAATAGTGAACTTGAATAGCACATATCAGTTTCAAGAAATTCCATTAATATTTACGGGAAATAAAATACAGACAGACAAACTGAAGTCATTAACATTTTTCAACCTTATTGGAAAGTGTTTTAACACTGATATACATTACATTGTTTTACTAATGTATGATCATTGTATGAAATGATGGGCATATTATGCATAGTTCTTTTATTGAGAAGTATAAATGATTTTATTTATATCACATTGTATGGGGACTAATTTTCTTAAAACAAATTAAGTTATTTAAAAGTATGAAGTGAAACTAATATATATTTCACAATGTTCCTACAGAATTACCGAAATTGCATGTTTACTATTTTCTTTTACAGGGATGCCTAAAAATTTCAGATATATTACTTGTATGTTCATTGACGGATATAGGAATTTGGGAATAAAAACATACAGACATCATGTTCACTTTTATTTATTTACTGAAATATTCAGAGGTTCAAATTTGTTTAAACACCCAGTAACTATACTAAATGTTCAAAATGTCCATGGAAGCCACTTCAGATTTTTTTTAAAGATGTCATTATAAAATTTAAAACTCTGTTTGGAAAAGAAAAATGTAACATAAAGAGACATCTATAATAGCATACGAACAGGTATCATAAGCCTAATAGTATTGTAGCATTTTGCTTAAGACTGTTTTTTGATTTTAGCTTTTTCAATAAAAAAAATTAAGAACTCAGGTTAAACCCTGTAGTGGCAGCCGATGTTGGTAATGATTCTTATTTTCACTTGTAGCTTTGAATTGCATTATTTATTTGGCTAATATTCAACTTTGTTAGCAACACAGAATGAAGTGGGCTTGTACCTTTTAATCAAAATGTCATTATTATTATTATTATTATTATTATTTTGTCACATCATGAAATGCATTACATGTTTTGTCTGCCGTTCAAACTTTTATAGACATATACTTTTTTCTGTTATTTGCAGCAGTTCATGACAGTTGCATTAGCGCATAGTTACTGCAAAACTCAGATTGCATCTGCAGCATATTGTGCAATTATTTCTTCGCACATCTTAGTTCAATTTGCCCTATTGTGCAAAAAATGACATTAGAGCTAAATTCTTTTAATAGTTAGTATGGTTTTGCTTAGGTTGTTGACAAAAAAGATTTTTGAAGCAACAAACCACACCAGTGGCTGAAAGGTTCTCTTCTGAAACCTAGTTGATAAAAAAATGCCAGATTTGGGTTACACTTCTGGGCCTTGCCTAGCTATTACAGGCAAAAATCCCTTAAACAGATCCCCATGGAGGGCAAAACACTCTAGGCACCTTGAGTAGGTAATTGACTGTTCCTCTTGTTGACCCTCCCACACACTTAGGACAACAAATTTTGAAGACAATAAATTGATGGGAAAATATGTATATTCTATTTTCCAAACATAGCTTTAAATGTAAAATCTTAAACTTTTCATTTTGCATCATAAAGAGCAGTAAAAGTGAGTGCTCATCATAGAAATTATTGGAGGGCCAAGAGTCTCATGACTCATATAACTCAATGCCTGTATCTTAAGGTATTCAACAAAACCAAGCAAAATTCAACAAAGAGTATGAATTCTTTTGACACTGGCTGTGTATATTTTTAAATTAATTGATTTTTGGCATTACACTTGGCTTAAACATGGTAGGGGATCATAAAGGAACGCATATATATGTATATTACTGATATTTAAGCATAAAATAAATAGGTCCCTAAAGTCCCTTTTTTTTCAATTTTGGTCCCTAAAGTCCCTTTATTTTTGAGGGAGTTGTGCTAAATGCCCTGCATTCGTAATAGTTTCACAACAATTGAAAATTGAATTATATATATATATTATATATATATATATGTATACATTGTCAGTATAAAAATTATATTATTTAAACAAAATTATGTTAAAGTTTCATTTTGTTACTTAAAGTAACTCATTTTGCATTTAAACCAATTTTATTTAACATGTACGGCTTAAAAAAAAAAAAAAAAAAAAAGAAAGAAAGAAAGAAGGAAAAGGAAAGAGAAAAAATAAATGCTACATAAAAAAAAAAGTAATAAACTATCCAATATTATATAATTCTATAAAGAAACTGTCACTGTAAAATTACTGAAGATAAAACTTTATTTTACATCAGTCAGATAGCACCCTTTCTCCCTTCCCATGTTATCCAATGGGATTTTTGTCGCGTCGTTCTATAAAAATATTTTATTAAAAAATGAACTTTTTCGAATTCTGTTTTTTGAATATTACTCTTTGAACAGGTCGTCTTTTAGCTTAAATTCTGTTTTTTGAATGTTACTCTTTGAACAGGTCGTCTTTTAGCTTAGTGAGCAATTTTTCGAAAAAATAAATTTAAATATTTTACTTAGAGGTCCACACTTAGAGTCCATAATTTACTTATTGAAATAAAATATTTAAATTAATTTTTTCGAAAAATTGTTCATCAAGCTAAAAGGCGACCCGTTCAAAGAGTAATATTCAAAAAACAGAATTCGAAAAACTTCATTTTTGAATGAGATATTTTTATAAAACGAAGCAACGAAAATCCCATTGGATAACATGGGAAAGGAGAAAGGGAGAGCTATCTGACTGAAGTACAGTCCAAAGCAGTGATGCCAGATGGTCGAAAATTATTTCCCCAAACAGGTCTTCAAATTTCCCCAAATCAGGGTTATTTTTCGAAAAAATCCCCAACTTGATTTCTACTAAAAAGGGAAAATAATTTTACAAAAGAAAACATCAAACAGATTTAAGTGGATTCAAGCTCAGATTTTTCCCCAAATGAAGGTAATTTTTGAAAAAAATCCCTAAATAACAATAAAGCTATTGAAAATCCCTGGTCGTAGGGATAAATCATTACGTTGCCAACATTGACAGAAAGTTGAAGAACTCCCCAGATTTGTCCTCAAAAATTTTAGAATTCCCCCAAAAAGTCCCCAGAAGCCTCAAACATCCCCAAAATGGGGACAAAATCCCCAATCTGGCATCACTGACCCTAAACACATGTTGAAGGTCGCATCTTATTAGCCAGAAGTTATCGATACTTTGAAATAAACCAATATCAATGAACCAATAGCAGGAAATGAGCTAAAACAAAAGATATTGATTTCATTTGTCATAATAAGCGTTTGTTTTTATATTGCCTTGTCTGTGGTTTGGTTACTGTGGTATTACACCTATGATCCACGAAAAGTGATGTGCAATATTATCAAATACTAACGGTAGTATAAATTCTTTCATATTATCGTTTAGCGTCAGTAAATGCATGAATGTATCAATATACTGTGGTAAGTCAATATACTCAAGGTATGGAATATACTGTGGTAAAAGCAGATGGCTTTCAATAAATACTGTTTATTTATTTATTTATTTTTTTTTTGTGCGGTGGACTTATTAAAGCGGTGATATTTTAGATTTGAGGTTTCGCACGCAGGAAGGAAGAGGAAGTACATGCATTGTGGGAGGGGAGTGATCGTTTGGGGTGGAGTTATGTATATATTTTTTTTTATCAGTGAGGGATGGGAGAAAAATAAGAGAATGGGTATTAGTATAAGATATAAGATTACGTGCTCTTTTTGTTCGGGTTTCGTTCGTGATCGTGGTTCCTTCGCTCGGGTTTCATTCGGGTTCCATTCGTGATGCGCGCCAGCATTATTCTATAATTCCGTGGTTTGCATTTAACGGTACTTATCGGTATATCGTTGATCGCGCGGTAGGTGTGCATTTGGTAATATCGTTAAAGGGATATATTGGCTGAGCAAAATCTTAAATATTGTTATCGGGATATTTAAAAAATATCGATACTTGGGGATATATTGATAAATAATCCAGCCCTACTCAACATATAAAATATTGAGTTCCACCTTGTAGAGTTATCTTGAATCACAATGAGAAATTTTGCATTTTTTTTTTTTAGCCTGAGAATGAAATCTTAAATATTAAGAAAATTAATTTTTAGAAATCGAAAATCTGTTGAACAGTTGTAAATTTTCTGAATGTGAAAGCGGAATTTAAAATTAGGTATTAGTTAATGAGTTGTTATAAGGGAGCAAAATTCTCTATAGAATAACATCGGCTTCAGCTTTTGGAGTAGTCTCCTTAAGGATTTTCTTTTTTTCTCGTAAAGGGATGGTGGATATTTTCAATCTTTAAAATTATGAAAGTTTGGAGTTTTCATATAGGTGTGTTGAAATATATATTATTAATATTAAATGATTAAAAATTAATTTCACAAAAACTATTAAAATTGAAAACTTTATTTTTTTTTTTTAGATTTTTAAAGTATTCCAGGCTAATGAGATTTTAAAAATTTCCATCAATTTTGTATTATAATAGTTCATCACTATATTCTAAAAATATTTAGTGCATTAGTTTGCAGTTTGATTGATAATTAATTTTTAAAAAATTTCTTTTACTCACAACTACTCGGTACTTGGCTACTCAGCGAAAGTGCTACTCGGTACAGCACTAGTAGTTTTTAATAATTTTATACAATATCTTTTTTTTTTTTTTTTTTATCAAAGTAAAACATTTTAAAAGTATTTTTCTAAAATATTTTTAATTTTAATATACCATATGTTATATGCTTCAAAGTAAAAACTTTCCTAAAATGTTAGTAAATTTTTTAATATCAATACATATTGTTAAATCACAATATAAAACTGGTTATATATCATGATGCAAGATTTTCAACATCTGTCCTACACTCTACATACATAAAAACAAAACAAAAAATCAGTGGATACCCCTACCTCATTGCGAATGAGTGAAAATTATAAGTGTGCATTAATTGTATTTTTGTGCATGTAAAATTGTAGCTAAGAAAAAAAAAAAAAAAAAAAAAAAAAACTAAATTTTGTTTCATTGTAACCAGTCTTTTCCTACAATATATAACTACTTCTGCTCTTACTAAAATCAATTAAGAAGAAAATACTAGTCTTTAAAAACATAAAAAAGCTTGTGAACTGTGAAAATCATACATACACCATAAACAGAGAAACCGTCAACATTTTAATCAGTGAGCACAATTATAATTGCATGGAACCTAAATAAAACAGAAAAAAAATGGCACTGCCTCCTTCATCTAAAGTTTTCGAGAGAAGCTATATTTAAGAGAATCATCTGAGCACTGAAAAAGGCAGAGCTCTGGCTGAAAAACTTATAGAGACTTCAAAAGTAAGGTTAATCGTTTTTAAAGTATCTGTAGTGAAGTTTTTAATTTAATGTTTATCTGGATTTATATTAGCTATATTCTTGTTTAAGTGATGCACGGAGCAGTCTTTTGCAGTTCTTTAAACTGGATGGATTAAATATAATCTGTTATTGAGCACACTATTTGTATATATTTCCCCAGTTTATTATTTATTTAGGGTAGGTGCTCCAATGATTGGCATGCTCCAGTAATTGACATCTATCCCAAAATAATTAATAAATAAGAAAAATAATAAAATCATATATTTTACATTATAGAATTTTAGCATTTTATGTCAAACACTGGAGCATAGATTGCTAATAACTGGTAAAATGAATAACTAGCAGTGTCAAACACTGGAATATAGGGGCCAATTACTAATAAAAGGAAAAACTGGCAGTGTCAATTACTGGAACATTGAGTGGGTATCATATCATATAAAAATTCATAAAAAAAAAAATAGTTATCAAATGTATATATTTTAACATATATGTGGTTCTGAATGTCTTTCAAGCCATATGTATTAACTTAAGATTTCTAAAAATATTTTCTGATGACTAGAACGTTAAAAACATCAGAGATTGCTCTAAAAGTGTCAATCACTGGTGCACTTACCCTATAAAATAATATTTATATTTTTTCAAAAGTAATTTTTTCTTTCTTTTTAGGCAATAATTTACATTAGATAAATTTTTATAACTAAAACCTCTATTCTTATAATGTAGGTACACTTTTATTACTGACTAAATTTAGCACATTACATATTTTAATAATGCTCTTGCTGCATTATCTGGATGGGGAATCATTACTTCAAAAATTTGTATATATTAGTATCTTTCATAATATTTTTATTTATTAATATTTTTACTTTTGTCTGTTAGAATTGCCCATAACTTTGATGGAATAGCACAGATACAGCCATAAATCAAGCAGGAAAGTTATCTAGTAAGGTATTAATCTTAAAGTTTTAAGTACTTAATAATTAAATTCTTAAGAAAATTATTTATAAAGTATTTAGATTTTGGATAACACTGCTCCACATGAAAATTGCTTCTGACACCATTTCAGCACATTCTTATGTAAAATGACCTCCTGAATCTGAATATAATGCCCATTTTGCCCTATCACCAGGGGCGGATTTATATTTCTGTCGCCTAGGGGCTAACGACAACTTGCCGCCCACTCTCTCTTTCCAGTGATTATCCCTCCCCCAATGTTTTTCTTAAAGTCATCCTCGAGGGAAAAAAGGAGTGGGGGGGGGGGGGGCAAATTTCTGATATATTTACGGAGCCGTTTACGATACGAAATTTATTGACATAACTATTAGTGTGTTAAAGAATGAATTTGTAATTTGTCTCTAAATATAATACCTCATACGTAATAAACGAACACCCCTTGATAATTTTTCAGAAATATCCACATCACAAGAAATTGCTGCAACGCCAATGAAAAGAGACAGATCAATTCAAATTTGTGTTATTCTAGTAAAATACTTTGAAATTTAATTCATTTATAATTAAAAATGACTCTGTGAATCTCACAGTTTGGACCAAAATATTGTCTTTGTTCATTTTGGTACTTTTTTCTAATAAATGCGATGTCATTATTGAAAAAAAAAAAAAAATAATAATAATAATTTTTTAGAATACGAATAAAAACATTTGGCAATTTCACACATTTGCGAATGAAAATTCGCTTCGGAAAAGGAAATACGCCAGATTGTAGAAAACTTGAATTTCGAAACTTTGCCATTTTTAAGGTTTCTCTTCACATATTTCAATTTCATTAAGATTTGTGAAATGTAAAGTTATGAAAATATGGTTCATAGAAATACCTGTCATAGAATGCAATATTTTGGAATACTTTTGGGCTGGGTATACTTGTACACAAACCAGTAACAGAGTGGCTAGCATTTAAACTCTTCTAAATTCCCTGACTATTTTTCAAAAATTTCCCCTACTTTTCCCTGACAATTACTGTTTATTTCCCATGAAAATTTCACGACATTATCGAAAAATTTAATGATTTAAAATAGCATTAATAATTTTATGATTACTATATTAATTTTCATAAAATCTGTCAAAAATCTGACTTTACATGAATTTCCTAACTTTATCAGATTTTTTAAATTCCCTGACTTTTCTCTGACTGTTAGCCACCCTGCAGTAGTGGTATTTATTCTATTTTCAATAGGAGACATCCGACTGTGATTTTGAATAACATATATCAGTTTCAAGAAATTCCATGTATATTTACGAGAATTAGAGCGCGGACAGGCAGACAAACCGAAGTCATTAACAATTTTCGACCTTGTTGGAAAGTGCTAAAAAAAAAAAAAAAAATACGAATGAATATTTAATAATAAGAGATTTTCCAGCTTCAAAATAAAATTAGGTGAAGAAAAACATAAAATCTATTCAATATAAGAATAAAATTACTCATAAACTTAACTTAGAATAAACTCACCTCTATCTAGAAAATAATATTTTTAAATATTGCTCCCATTTCTTGCATGAAATAGCAACATGATTCTTCATGGTCATAAAATTATCGAACAGAGAAAAAAATTGAGGGAGGGGGTGGTGTTTCTAGAAAACGGTGGGTAACTGGACAAAATGGGAGTCATATTCGGATTCAGGAGGTCATTTTATCAGTGTTGTTATTTTGTTTACTTTTTTATGAAAAGTCTGGGACACTGGATGAAATTGGAAAAAACCTGGACAAAATAAAATCCATTGAACTGCAGATGTTCAATGCATAAAATTATTCTGTTAAAGCAATAAATTATACTTTTAACTTTGAATTAGCAATAGAAATATTTATTAAAAATTAATAATTTGATTAATGAAAAGTGTAATTTCATTTTAATCACTATTAATAAAAAAAACATAAGGAAATGCTAATTACATTACATTAGTTATATATATAGTTTACAAATGTAACTAAGTAAATCTGTTGTGGACTATTATTACATTATCATAAAATAAATAAATGGACTTGACGTAGAACAGAAATATCACTATTTACATAACATTAAAAATGTCAATGTAAAAAATTGTTAAGCGCAGACTTCAGTTTTGGTACCGTAAATCGTACCGTCATCAGTGCAGAAATGACGACATGCTGTACATTCTGCACTGATGAGGTATGCTTTACGCTAATGAAACTACAGTCTGCACTTAACAATTTTTTACATTGGCGTTTTTAACTTTTTAACATTGTGTAAATAGTGATATTACATTATCATATTGGATATTCAGAGTAGAAAAATAAATAAATAAAAAGTTATTTAATACTATATTTAAATCTTTAAAAACAAAAGGAACAGACAACGCTGTAGCCAGAAAAAGATTTCATACATAATGCTGAGTTATCTTCAGTACATAAATGAAGAATAACTTGAGTTCCCAACGCAACTACCCCCTTGAAAGAGATTATTTTCAATAATAAGAGTTTTTCACGATTAATACATAGATGATTATAATCTTAAAAATAATTTAAGTTGTTTATTTGCCATTTTATAGTTAACATAGTAATATCTTATTTAACATTTCTATACTAGGTTAAAAAAAAAAAAAAAAAAAATCTCATAAATGTAGGTTGAATTTTTTTATCAATTTATATCAAAAAGCGCTTTCAAAGCATAGCTTTCATTTCTGTATAACATTTTATTTGCAATACTAAGATGTTGCTTTTTTATCCAATAATTTTAAAAATCAAATTTATATGTTTAATCATTTGATAATTTTATATTCTTATTTTAATTTTGTAAAAAAAAATATTATCAATAGAAATTTCAGATAAAAAAAAATACAAAATTAAATTTTACTTCCAAATAAAAAATTTATTTTTTTTCCACAGAAGTAAAGTCTTTAATATTGTAAATGCGTGCAATATGTATATAAGTGTGTAATATTTATAATCAATTTGGTGGACATGCAGAAAGTTTAAGAGAAATAATAAAGATTTCGAATGACTCCACTTGAATTCCCAAACATTTCACTGTTGTTTAAATAAAATCAAAGATGTCATTAAATAAACAAAAGAGAAAGTGAAAATAGCTGTTCCCAAATAGTATATTGTTTAATAGAACATAATACATCCAAATTTTTTTGTGCATCTCTGTGGAAAAAAAAAAAAAAAAAAAAAAAAAAACTTAGTGCTAGATTACAAAATCTATAACAGTTTGTATGACATAGACCTACAACATGTATATAAATTTACAGCTCAGGCAAATAAGACATTTAGATGCAATTGCACTTTAAATAATTTCAGACTATAGGACATAATGTTACATAATTTTTCAGTGTCCCTGTAAAAAATCTATAAATGCTAGATTCACCAAAATAAAACTACACAGTTCATTCGCCGGTGACCTATAACATGTAGTATATATGTTACCGTTAAAGCTCGAAATCCGTTAATGTGCAAATTACCTAGCTAATCTGCAGATTAACTAAAATGACCCGTTAAAGTGTGGAATTAAGAGTTTTCCGCATTTTAACTAGGTAATCTGCAGATTAGCGGCTTCTGTGTCGTTAAAGTTCAAATGTTTGTTTCGAGCCTTAGTTTTTTTACATTCACTATGACGTCAAACAGTCATGTGATACAGATACGCGAATGACCTTCAAACACAAACCAAAACTTTCATCCTTTCCGCTCCGCTTCCGCTATGATAATTGGTAAACGCAAAACTTGGAGCATCGAAGACATGGTTATTATAGGTTTCTTATCATGACCAACACAAAACTTAAAGTAACAAGTAAGTAAAAATTGTTTTAATTTTGATTTTATTTCTTCTCTTTTTTAATTCTGTCAATATAAGTTTGATAAGGGTCTGCACTGCATTTTATTATTGAAATCTAATCTTAATCTAAGCGCTCTATCTCCTGAAACTTCATTTTGAATTTTGAATATTAAAATTTACAACACAGTAATTGTTTCCTCCCGAAATAAAACTATTAAAACACAACTTTTTAAAACTAATTTATTTAAAAATTGATTTAAATTACTATTACTTACTGAAAAAAAAAAAATGTTTTAATATTTAACTCTGAAAAATATGGCATTCAATATTATGGCATTATTCAATAAATACTTAATATGAAATTTTTATGCATTTTTTAGCATTTCTTTACATTTTGTTGTTATTTCTTTCAATTTCAAGTTTCCTTTATATATTTTATATATCACGATTACATTTTTATTTTTTTTTGTTCGCTTTTTCAGATAATTTCGTTGTAGTTTATCACTTAAAATGTGTTAATAAAGTTTTTTTTTTTTTTTTTTTTTTTGGTAAAATTAATATATTTGCTAAACTTGTACTTGTTGTTGTAATATGTATGCTGTAAAATATAGTTTAATAAAGCATTGGAAAACAGTCATTTTAATTTTCCTGCGGTCTAAAAATTATTAAAGCAGTTTTAATTATTGGAAGTACTTCTTAAATAATGCTTCTGAATTGTCTAATTTAATATTTCTTTATCGAATTAAAAATTGGTGCATAACTTAAAAAAAAAAAAAAAAAAAAAAATAGTAATAGCAATGTAAGTTGTTAATAAAACTTTTTTTTTTTCTTTTTTAAATGGTTAAATATTTTTATTTTGAAAAGAAATCATTATTGTATTACAATTCTAACATTCATTTATAAAATAGAATTTATTGAAAGCTATTAAAGTTATTATATTTCATATTAAAAATGCATAACATCTTCAAACTTATATTGACAAAATAAAAAAGATGAAATAAGTAAAAAATTAAAACAAATATAACTTTAAAAGACATAAAAATTAAAACACATACAGATTAAAATAAGAAAGAAAGAAAGAAAAGAAAAGAAAACTATTTTTTTCCCCCGAATGAAAAAAAACAAATGTACAACACAGCGTGCTGTAAAATTACAACACCAGAGATCTTATTTTCACTTTAACGAGTGCCTAGTACGTAATGTGCAGATTATCTAGGTAATTCGCAGATTACCTAGGTAATTTGAAAAATGAAACAATTTTCCTCACTTTAACGGATCGCCCTAGTTAATGTGCAGATTAACTGATTTCTGCACTTTAGCGGTAACATATACATTTTCATAGAGGTCAAGACTTAAAATTTTTAGAAGTGGCCAGTGGCCACTGGACATGAACTCAGTGGCCACACATGAGTCGTCGTTGTTATACATCGGATTCATACATATACAAGAAATATATATGTATATATATGCGTGTGTGCATAAAAGCATAAAAACACAAATGATATGGTCGTAAAATTAAATTCAGAAATAGTGCTCCTCATTGTAATATTTTAATAATAAAAAAATATATAAGTGTGTATTTCTACCAATTAAAAAAAAATTAAATAGATATTATTTGAAAATAATACCTATTTAATTTTAAAAATTAATAATTTTTTTTTAAAAACTTAAGTAATTTTATAGTTTAAATTTTTCAATATCTGAAATGAAAGGAGGTAAGAGGAAGACAAAATAGATTGAGAAATCGAATCATTGAAAAGTGATCAGTTTTTGAGGAAAGGTATGACCTCATTTGAACTTCCACTGAATTCTTATGATTTTATTTGTTAGTGTTTTAAGAGTGAGTTCTATAAGTATGTAGTTATAATAGCATGTAATCCAGCTTTTTTAAAATGCTATTAATAACTATAGTTATAGTACTTAGAAAGAAGACTTTAAAATTCAAAGTTTTAGTAATGAGGGAAAATATATGGACTTTCATAGATAAATATTAATTTTGCTATAGAAAACAGCTGGCTATAATGATGATATGATCTAACAATGTGATTTCTCATACACAATTTGTGTTTTACAAGAATATTTATTTTTTGTCCCATTTTTATGTCCCATATTTATTTTATGTCTCACTACTTAAACAATTATATATATAGCTTTTATCTACATTAAACATTTTCAAGATTATTTAATTAACACAAAAAAGTTCTTTAATATAACTGCAGTTACTTTTGTGTCCACATAAAACCTTATAAAAATTTCATACCATCAGAAAAACTAATTTTTCAAACATATATAGAATAAAATTTTTATGTATGTACATTAATCATACATTAACATATATATATAGTTTATTTAATTATCAGTTTTAAATGTGTATGAAATCAACTGAGCATTAATTTTCTTAAATTGATTTAGAAAATATTTTCGTTCCTAAAAAATCTGTTTTTCACTCCCCCCTGTTTACATATTTGGTATAGATCTGAAATATAACTATACAATTTAATTGAGAAAAAATAAATAGATTTATCAAGTTAAGTCTAAAAATAATGCGGGGTGGGGGGAGGGTAAAAAAGTAATAACATGAATAAGAAATATTGAATTCTTAATTCTACTTCTAAATTCTATTAAAGCAAGTTTAAAATTAATATTGCCATTTACATTATGGATGAAGAAAGACTTAGAAACAACTGCAGAACATTTGATCGGCGATCGCTAGTTGGAAATAAGAAAAAGGGGAGAGAAGCAAAAAATAATTACACGAACAAGAAATATTTAACAATTCTATTTCTTTCTAGGTTCTAGAATATCATAAAGCAAGTTTTAAATGAATATTGACATTCATGTTGTGGATGGAGAAAGATTGGAAATCGGAAGGCGCAATCATCATCAAAATCCCATTTTCTTTTTTTTTTTAAACGAACGATATCAGAGATTTTTTTTAAAAACGGAAGGAATATTTTCTCGGAAAAATTGGCGATCATAGCAATTTTTTTATCGCCACTTTTTCAAATTAAGTCGCCACGTGGCGAGTGGCGACCGTGGATCTTGACCTCTACATTTTCAGCTTAAATAAAGCATTTAGATGTTATCACACTTTAAATAATTTGAGCCCATAGGTTAAAATTAGAGATGTGAGGTGAGAATATTCTCTGGGGACGAAAATATTCTCAGAATAGTCTCTGAAGCTTCAAAATCAGAGAATAATCTTTTTATATTTAAATACATAAAATTTTTTCATGTTTGTGACTTAAGTTATAATATTACTCATAATTATTCAGTTTGACATGCATAACTAAAATAAACGAGCCTTATTTCACTGTATTCTCTTTACAATTCATAATTTTCAATTGGAGAATATTCTCCGATAAGTTACCGAAAGCAATTTTTCTAAATGTTCATCACATATTTAAGACAAAAAGCATTTGTCGGCAAATAATGAATAACACGGGTCTACATCTAAAATTTTGATTTGATAATTTTGTCTGATCTTAGTTTTTTGGTGAGTTGATCAAAAATGAAACCAGTTTTTCTCTATCACATAGATTTTTGTCAATACCAGGGTGTCTAGAGACACAATTTTTTACATGATTCTTCCACCAACATAATTATGTAAAAACTTTTATAGTATGTTTCCATGGTTAATTAAAATTAATCATGGAAACATACAGTTTTATGCCTACCACATACTTGCCAACTTTTCCGGTTTTCCCGGAAGACTTCCGGTTTTTTAACGTATCTTCCGGTCTTCCGGACAGATGATGAAATCTTCCGTTTTTAAAAAAGTCGCGGATATCGTTCGTTTTAAAAAGAAAACCCAAATATTCTACGAAAACTCCTGATTCCCAATCTTTCTCCATCCATAACATGAATGTCAATATTCATTTCAAACTTGCTTTATGAGATTCTAGAACATGTAAAGAAATAGAATTTTTAAATATTTTTTGCTGATGTAATTATTTTTTGCCACCCCCCTTTTTTTTTTCATTTATCTCCAACTAGTGATCAGCAGTCAAATGTTCTGCAGAAGTCTTTTGTTTCCTAATCTTTATCCATCTGCAACATAAATGATAATATTAATTTTAAACTTCTTTCATTAGATTCTAGAAGTAGAGTTGAAAGAGTTTAATATTTCTTACTCTGTAATTATTTTTATATCCCCCCCCCTTCCCCGGATTGTGATCAATGATCAATTCTAGAAAAAATAAAGCAATGGAAGTGCTCAATATTTCTCACATATGTAATTATTTTTAGATCTTTATTGCTGAATTTAATGAATCTGTTTATTTTTTCTCAATTAAATTAAATACTTGTATGTCATATTTATACCAAATGTGTAAACATGGGGGGAAAAATGAACAATAATTTTTTTAGGTAGGAAAATTTTTTCCAAATCAATTTAAGAAAATTGATACTCAGTTGGTTTTATGCACATTTGAAACTGATAATTAGTTACTGCTACTTTTTTTTATATGTATGATTAATGTACAAACACAAAAATCATATTCTATTTATTTAAAAAAAAATAGTTATACTTTAACTTAACTAAGTTTTTTGTCTATTGTTAAATAAATTTCTTACAGATTCTGTTTTGTAGATATTTATATGTTGAAGAGGAATAACTTCATTTAAAACTTTTATATATTTAGTATAATCAATCTACAGTAAAACATTTTTATAGATTGCTTCTAAATATTAAAACTGTAAAACTGTATTGTTTATTAAGTCAAAGAGGAAAAAAAAAAAAAAAAAAAAATCTTCCCTTTTTTTTATGAAATCTTCTGGTTTTTCAACAAAAATCTTCCCTTTTTTTATTAAAATTGGTTGGCAAGTATGCTACCAACATGAAATTGTGTCGGTAGACCTGTGTGACAAAAATCTATATACCAAATATATGACCAAAAATTAAGCATGTTCTCTATCATATATAGATTTATAATAGAGAACTGGCTTAATTTTTGGTTTCAGCACAACAAAGAAACATTAGTAGCAATTAAAATTATCAAATCAAATTTTGCCAACATTAATTTTGTGGATCTGTGTAATTATTCATATTAAAATATTAACTGAAATTTTTTAATGCCTAAAGATTTCTATTATGACTAAACCATCATTAAAACTTGGAATTTAAAGAGAATATTCTATTTATATATAAAGATTTTCAAAAAAATACTTGTAGGTTTGCTTAAGAAATCTAATTCACAATTTTGTAACCCTTATTTTAAATATAAACCATATATTAAAACATAAAAAACCTAACTTTACTTCGTGGTCGTTTGAGATCTTTCAGTACCGGGCACCCGGTCCTCTTCAGAAACGCTATCTCTGTGGTGGAAAAGTTTGCTTCTGGTCACTTCTCTGCTGATTTCTCATCAGATGGCTCCAGGCTTTGTTTGGGGCTACTGCACCGCTATCGTTGCATACTTCGCTATTGGTTGAAATTTCTATCGATTCGCGATACATAGCATAATGGTAATTATCATAATCGGCTAATTTTGTAGTTTTATCAAAATCTATTTTAATATTGTTTATACTGTATGTTTTTAGCTATCACGGTGTTAAATTTTCTGGTTTTAATATCATTTTCATGTTCTTTAACTCTAGTTTTAATTTTTCTTTTAGTGACGCCAATGTATGAACCGGGTTTATTGTTTTCATCTATGCATGGAATTTTATAAATGCCCGCGGTTTCGAGAGGGGGGACGGGGTCTTTATCGTTACGGATTAATTGAAAAATATTTTTGTTAGGTTTGATAGGGATATTTATGCCATATTTATTAGCTGTACTCTTAATTTTATTTGTGGCTCCGCGATCGTAAGGGATGGATGAAGTAAATTTAAGGGGTGGTTTCTGGTAGCTGGGTATTTGATCTAGGTTTTTGAGTCTATTTTTAATTAATTTGTTGACGATTTTATCTGGATATCCTGCCTTTCGTGTGAAACATTTAATAAGGTTAAGTTCTTTCTCGAGGTCTTTGGGTTCATTGCATATTAAAATAGCGCAATTAATATATGATTGGATAGCGTTTGTTTTATACCGAAAAGGTGTTTTACTTTTAAAATGGATAATTTCATTACTATTGGTGGGTTTCCTGTAAACGGTGGCTCTGAATTTATTTTTACTTCGGGTTATTTTAACATCAAGGAAGTTTAATTGTGAGTCGCTCTCTTCTTCGTAGGTGAATTGGATATTTTGATCATGGTTATTCATAGCGTTTAGAATTTTATCAACATCAACATTTTTCTCAACTATGGCGAAGACGTCATCGTTGGTATCGTTACGTCGATGACGTCTTCGCCATAGTTGAGAAAAATGTTGATGTTGATAAAATTCTAAACGCTATTAATAACCATGATCAAAATAACCAATTCACCTACGAAGAAGAGAGCGACTCACAATTAAACTTCCTTGATGTTAAAATAACCCGAAGTAAAAATAAATTCAGAACCACCGTTTACAGGAAACCCACCAATAATAATGAAATTATCCATTTTAAAAGTAAAACACCTTTTCGGTATAAAACAAACGCTATCCAATCATATATTAATTGCGCTATTTTAATATGCAATGAACCTGAAGACCTCGAGAAAGAACTTAACCTTATTAAATGTTTCGCACAAAAGGCAGGATATCCAGATAAAATCGTCAACAAATTAATTAAAAATACTCAAAAACCTAGATCAAATACCCAGCTACCAGAAACCACCCCTTAAATTTACTTCATCCATCCCCTACGATCGCGGAGCCGCAAATAAAATTAAGAGTACAGCTAATAAATATGGCATAAATATTCCTATCAAACCTAACAAAAATATTTTTCAATTAATCCGTAACGATAAAGACCCCGTCCCCCCTCTCGAAACCGCGGGCATTTATAAAATTCCATACATAGATGAAAACAATAAACCCGGTTCATTACATTGGCGTCACTAAAAGAAAAATTTAAACTAGAGTTAAAAAACATGAAAATGATATTAAAACCGGAAAATTTAACACCGCGATAGCTAAAACATACAGTAAAAACAATATTAAAATAGATTTTGATAAAACTACAAAATTAGCCGATTACGATAACTACCATTATGCTATGTATCGCGAATCGATAGAAATTTCAACCAATAGCGAAGTATGCAACGATAGCGGTGCAGTAGCCCCAAACAAAGCCTGGAGCCATCTGATGAGAAATCAGCAGAGAAGTGACCAGAAGCAAACTTTTCCACCACAGAGATAGCGTTTCTGAAGAGGACCGGGTGCCCGGTACCGAAAGATCTCAAACGACCACGAAGTAAAGTTAGGTTTTTTATGTTTTAATATGTAGTTATTATACTTCGTTTTTTCATCTTATTTAAATTATAAACCATATGTTTATTATCTATCATATTTAAGATATTTAATTAATCAACTTGATAGTGTGCAATGCATGAAAATTAATTTGCTTGAAAAATCTCTGAATCAAAGTCTGTAGTTTATACATAAAATTTTTAATTGCGCTAGAAAGTTAGCAAATTTAAATTATACAATATTTTGTAATATATAATCAAATATATTTTATTCAAATTAAAAAACGAAGTAACAAATAGCTTAAAAATGAAATTTTATTTTGTAATTGGTTACTTGTTACACAAAATTTAGAATCAAAATTAAGTCACCTTCATTTTCTGATGAAAAATCAGTTAAGCTTAATAATTAATCTCATTATTTATTTTATTAAAAGCAAAATTTCACATAAATTTCTGAACTTTCACCTAAATTAGAAATGTGTGCTCCTTATAAGTATTAAATTGCCAATTATTATGGCTTCTATCGGAAAATTCTTTATTATTCACTTCCAGGAGAATATTCTCAAAAAGATTATTCTTGAGAATTTTACAACTCTAGTTGAAATTATAAAGAATTTATCTTTGTGTCCCTGTAAAAAAAAAAAAAAAAAAAAACCCACAAGTGCTGGGTCATTACCATGCCAAATCAACCAAAAAATTTCAATTTTCAACCTGACCACCTCAGATTTCTATGAAACTTGCACGAATCATTCTCCTTGATGATATAAATGAGAATATATATATACTTTTTTTTTTTTTAGAAATTAATTTTTTTAATTTCGAAAAATCAGCATTTTTTAGCTTGTGTAAGCATTTTCTTTCTCAATTTCTATAAGGGATAGAGAAGTTTATGACCCCTCATTTTAAAGAGTATTTCGAAAAGTTTAATTTGATATTGATATGCAACATCATTATGTTAGGTAAAAAAAAAAAAAAAAATGAAATTAAAAAAATTTTGAAGATAATCAGGGTTCGCACTAAGGAAAAAAAATGAGTGGGATTCTCCCACTCTAACAAAAAATTTAAGTGGGATTTTGAAAATTTAAGTAAGATTTTTGAAATTTAAGTCAGTAATTACATTTTACAGAAAAAAAGTATTTTCAAGAAATATGCAAATTACAGACATGTGATTGCTGAAATTAGAAATTAGCTGAAAAGTTTTCGCAAATATGATTGATTGAATGATTAGTTGAATATTGATAACGTCACTTTCATAAACTGATGACAAACATTTATATTATATAGTTTTTATCTACATTAAGCATTTTCAGGATTTTTTCATTAGCTTAAAAAAAATTCTTCAATATACCTGCAATAACTTTTATATCCACATAGAATTTTATTAAAATTTCACACCAAGAGTAAAACAGATTTTTCAAACAAATATAGAATATGATTTTTATGTATGTACATTAATCATTCATATAAAAGTAGCAGTAGCTAATTATTAGTTTCAAACACGCATAAAACAGACTGAGTATTAATTTTCTTAAATTGGTTTGGAAAAAATTTTCTTATCTGAAAAATCTATTCTTCATTTCCCCCATGTTTACAAATTTGGTATAGATATGACAGCCCATAAAGATTTAATTTAATTGAGAAAAAATAAATAGATTCAGTAAGTTCAGCACTAAAGGTCTAAAAATAATTACATATGTCAGAAATATTGAGCACTTTTATTGCTTTATTGTTTCTAGAATTGATCATTGACCACAATCCGTATTCCGGAGATTGGAAAGAGGGGGGGGGGGGGTAAAAAAATAATTACAGAGTAAGAAATATTAAACTCTTTCAGTTCTACTTCTAGAATCTAATACAGCAAGTTTAAAATGAATATTATAAAAATATAATTTATGTTGCAGATGGGTAAAGATTGAGAAACAAGACTTCTGCAGAACTTTTGATTGCTGATCGCTAGATGGAGAAAAATAAAGGGGGAGGTGGGCAAAAAATAATTACAAGAGCAAGAAATATTTAACAGTTGTATTTATTTACAGATTCTAGAAACTCATAAAGCAACTTTGAAATGGATATTGAGATTTATGTTGTGGATGGAGAAAGATTGGGAATCAGAAGCTTTAGTAGAACATTTGATCGCCGATTGTTCCATTTTTATTTATTTATTTTTTAACGAACGATATCCGCGATTTTTTTTTTTAACGGAAAAAATAAATTCGCGGAGTTCAATGTATTAGATTAAAAAAAAAAAAAAAAAAAAAGTCGTGGAAAAATAAGTGCGAGAAAAGCGCGCACATGAAAAATTTTTAAGTAGGATTTTTTTTAATATTGCGCGATTCCCGCGATCCCGCACTCTAGTGCGAACCCTGAATAATGTTTTTTAAAAATTTTGAAAAAAAAAAATGTTTTTGGTTATACTAAAAGCTATATAACCTGAAACTTTTAGAGTGGGATCTCTATGGGATCAGGAGTTATGACAAAAAACTTAAAGTTACTCTACATGTTAAATTGTATTATAATTACAGTTGAATCTTGAAAATCTGGAATTGGCGTGACCACATCGATTCCAGATTTCTGAATTTTCCAGATTTTAGTGATTTATTGAAAACTAATTTTTTATGATATAACAACATATTAACTGCAATTTTTATGTTAATGAAAATAAACTACAAATCAAATTGGTGAATTAAAATATAAAATAGAAATATAATAAAATGCTTATGTTAAATTAAAACAAATATATTAAACTAAAATAGCTGATAATGCTTGCTAAATAACTGCTAATAAACTAAGGAAACTTTTTTTTTTTTAACATTTCAGTAATATAAAGCTGTTTCACTCAGATTTTTTTTTTCTGTTTTATAACCTACCTCATTTTGTAAAAAAAAATCTTTATTTAACAATCGAGCAGTATAAAAATATGTCAGATTATGTCCAAATTTATGAATTCAGTGTTCAATTAAATGAATTTTAAACTGCATTGCACACGAAATGTGGAAATAAGATACAGCTTAGCCTTATTTTAAAATTAAAATAAAAAAATAGTCTGGATTTTAGAGATTTTTGGATGTCTCGATTTTCGAGGTTCAACTGTATCATATAATATGCTTACTTGATAAGACATTATTTAGAAAGTTCATATTTATGACTGGTAAAATAGTAAAAAAAAAATGTTTTCTTCATGAATATTTCTAAGATATTAAAAATTTGATTATTTGATTTTTTTAAAAATGTGTGTGTGTGTAATTCTACAAGTTTCACATTTTTAAGATTAGAATCATTAGTGATGGTTTTAAAACTTGCGAAGTTTTTTAAAGACAGATTCCAAAATGTTTAGAATATAAGGTTATGAATTTATATTAGAAGCCATTCAGATAATAAATTACTATACTTACAAATTAATGGCAGCACAAGTCATAGTAAGTAAATAATTCATTTGCTGATTACAGATGTTCTGGTTCAAAATTGTCTTTATTTAGATTGTTTTATTTATATTATTACTGACATGCACCTCATTCATCTCCATCTCCACTATAGTTTAATTTTTGATTTGTGTCTTCTGAGATCTCACTGTAGAAAAAAATTAGTTGTGATTTTGGGTTCATACCAGGGTTCCAACTCAATTTCAAAAATAAAATTCGCTGACTTTCCCTGGTCTATTTTTAGTCATGGAATTTGGTTTGCAGCATAAAAGATAAGCTTACAAAGTAAAACATAATACAGCTCGTGATATAAAAGACAACATAGTCACGTAACTTGCAACGTAAGTTGAATGCTCAAAAAGCATTTTTCAGGTTTATATCATTTTTCCAGGATTTTAGACAATATTTGTGATTTTCTCTGACTTTTTTCACTAGTTTCAAATTCCCTGACTTTTCCAGGGGATTCCATGTAAAAATTTCCATGGAAATTTCCAGGGTTCCCATGGGTCAGGGAAAACCCTGAACCATGGGAACCCTGCCACATTCTTAAGTAGAAGTAAAATAAGCATTTAAATTTTTTTATTTCAAAGATTTTTGGCATATTTATTTTAAACAATGAGAACCCTCTTCAGATAAGAAATTTTTTCTTACAACTTGACTATAAATTTATGATTTAATATTTTTATCACTAAGACTTTGTGTAAAGATGAGTAAACCTAGCACATGAAAACATTTTTCTGTATATTGCTATAACCCACTGAAGAAAGCTGGCCATGATTAAGTTTGTGTTTTGTAGTAATGAAAAAATTTATATATATTTATATATGTTTTCATTTATAATAAATGAAAATGTTTTGAGACATAGTCCTAATTTATATAAATGTATACTGGATGTCGTAAAGCTATATTAAAGCTTCTAGTAATTTTAACTGAACAATGTATTTATATGTACCTTTGTTTCTTTATTATAATTTCTAATCGCGCTAAGAATCTACTCTTAAACATTCAAGCTATAAAACTTACAGTAGTAAAATAATAATATATATATATTCATAATTTTTTTTTTTTTATGAAAAATTTTTTTATTTTTTTTTTATTAAGTATAACTATATTGAATATTGATTTTTTTTGCATGTGTAATTGTATATTAGCATGCAATACTGTACGTGTAACAATTTACCATATAGAGTAGCTAAGTTTTTTGTCATAACTCCTGATCCCATTGAGATCCCACTCTAAAAGTTTCATTTTATACAGCTTTTAGTATAACCAAAAACTCATATTATTTTCAGATTTTTTTGAAAAACGCTGTCTTTAATTTTTTTTTTAATTTTAAAAATTAAAATTTTTTTTTAAATTTTTACCCATTATAATGATGTTGCATATCAAATTAAACCTTGTGAAAATCTCTTGAAAATGAGGGGTCATAAACTTCACTATCCCTAATAGATCTCGATAAATTTGAGATTGAAAACGCTTATACAAGCTAAAAAAATGCTGATTTTTTTTTAAGTAAAAAAATTTATTTTTAAAAAATCAAACGAGATAAAGAAAATTTAAAAGTATATTCTCATTTATATCATCAAGGAGAATGATTCCTTCAAGTTTCATAGAAGAAATATGAGGGGGTCAGGTTGAGTGAGTGGTTGATTTGGCATGGAATGACCCTGCTAGATTCTCCAATATGTATACAGTTTGTCCTACCTATGACATATGTACCAGCTAGCTCATTCAAACAAAACATTAGATGATATTGTGTTCACTGACATGTATATATCATCGTAAAAATAGTAAAAGTGAACAGGTGGGAACTCAAAACATGTAGATACACCAACATCACAAAAAAAAATTTTTAGCATTATTATAATACTACTTTCTTTACATATATGTATTTTTGGAATGCAAAAAATTGCATGAGAGAGATGTGAAATATTCAATTTCATCATGTTTAATAATAAATTTTTAAAAGGTATTTATGACTGCAGTCGGTTGTCTAAGAACATTATTCGACAACGATTTATTTAACAAAACAGTATTAAGAGAACTTTTTTTATAGGAATTTTTGCTGCCCACTGTATGAGAGAGGAAATGACAACACAGTTTGAAACAGAGGCGGGCGGGAAGGGGGGGGGGGGAGATTAAAATTGAAATTATAAAATATCACTTTTGCATTCAATCCACTCTTAGAAAAATAGATATATTTATTTATTAAATATAATTTTGCCTATCTATTTTTAAATATTTACATAAATTGATTTTATACACATATTAATAAAGAATTGTTACGTATATAAGAAAAGAATAAAGATAATTTTTAATTTACTGTCTGAAAATAATTAATAGTGGATGAAAATGGACAACAGGATGGTTTTAACCAGGTTTTTTCCAATATGGAAGAAACTGAACAACCCTTGCATTTTACATAAGAAACTGCAAGAATGGTATCAGAACTCATTTTTATTATTATTATTATTATTATTTTATTTAATTCATGATCTGGAATATCTGTATCTCAAAGGTTCAACCCATATTTCACCATCGTCCTAAAAATAGGACACCATGTATAAGTGGTATTTATATAAATTCTTTTGAATATTTTAATTAAAATTAAATGCGATATATTATTTAAAAGTCAAATACATATGTGTCTTTATTGTTAGATTAAATTAATGTTTAATATATATATATTTTTAATTTTTAAAATGATTTTTAAAGATTTATTTATAACATTTTCAACACATTATTACTTAAAAAGGTTTTACGTTCAAGATTAACAGACTTATAAATTTATTGAGGTAATATTCTACACTTTTGTACTGCTAATACAATTAAATAAAAAATATATGTTAATAGATGGTCTGTTTTTCTTATACAGTGGCGGACATAATTAATTATAAGACACCTATCTAATTTGACAAATAGTGAAAGAAAAGATTCAGAGCTTAAGAATGTTTTATCAAATACGTCAAAAACATAAATTTATTCTGTTATCATATATAATTATTTTATAATAATGATATTTTCATACAATTTAATGAAAAAACTTAAAAACATAATGGACAAATTTATAAGACACCAACCGTTTTTTCCGAATACAGTGGTCAACATAATTAGCAGACACTAAGGGTCTAAAAGAAAATCCTCTAACATGGTTATTCAATATTTGGTAAAGCCGCCATTGTTTTTTATAACATGAAAGATGTGATTCGGCATCGAATCTTTCAATTCTAACAAAATATCGCAAGACAGTTCTTCCCAAGCACATTTTATAGAATTTTTAGGTCTTCGACACATATAAACTGCCTCCCATTTCAGTAAACCGCACGAGCTAAGATCCCCCACAAGTTTTCGATGATTTAAGTCTGAGGAGTGAGAATGCCATGGGAGAACATTGATACTTTGCTCTGAAAGCCACTTTTTTTGTTTCGTGTGATGCATGAATCGGCACATTATCGTGCTGGAAAGTATAGTTTTCGCCACAAAGAAGTTCACTGTATATGGCTAGTTGATCTTTAAGAAAATTCTTATACTTTTCAGAATTCATTCTTGAATGCACAAAAACAATATCCGTTTTCCCTTGAGCCGAAAAATCAGCCCAAACCATTACTGAGCCTCCACTTATTTGGCGGCTCATTAGTACATGAGGAGACTTCCGTAAATCATGCCAATAATATTGAAACCTGTCAGGATCGTCCAGGTTAAACTCTTTTTCATCAGAAAATAACACAGAGTACCATTTGGAGGTCCAGGCAAGGAGGTCCAGGTTTGTTTAGCGAAGTTTAGACGCTCCATTTTGTGGTGGCTTAGAAGCGGTGGTTTTTTCTTCAATTTTTCATATTTCACATAGGAAGTATTATGCAGCGTCCTGCGAATGGTTCTCCTTGAACAATTCAGTTTCAAAGCATTTTTAATGCCTGTAGTGGTCATCTTATTCTGTGTAGCGAGCGAAAGCACATGGCGTCTGTTTCTTGAGGACAAGCAAGGAGTACGTCCAGATCTTTTAATCACCGATCCATTAATTCCTCTTTTCAAAACATTTCTAATTGCACATCTAGAGCGTTTAATATCTTTTGAAATATTAATAATTGAAGCACCAGTTCCATTTAATCTCCAAATTTTGCGAATTTCACTTTCTTTTAATTCTGTACCTCGTGGCATGTTTATAAATGCGTGAAGTCGGTTATCGTCTGCTTTAGTTAACTGCTGACGTCATAACAGCGTGCAGAAAATTTGCATATTGCACATTATTTTCGAAAAAAAGCAGGTGTTGTAGTTAAAATGTTAGGGTGTCTTATAATTTTGTCCATGGTATTTTTAATTTTTTTTAATAAACTCTATAAAAGTACTATTTCTATAAAACAATTACATGTGATAACAGAATAAATTTATGTTTTTGACGTATTTGATAAAACATTTTTAAGCTCTGAATCTTTTCTTTCACTATTTGCCAAATTAGATAGGTGTCTTATAATTATGTCCACCACTGTATTTCCGACTGTCCTAAACCATTGTCCTATTTTTAGGGCAGCCTGTACCAATTAAGCTAATGAAAGGTTGGTAAGTTTTTTGATTTTGTGTGTATACATAGACTTAAAGAAACATATATTTAAGATTTTATAAAGAAAAAAATATTTTCAATGCTTGGTACGATATGGGTTAAGAGACCAGTAAAAATTATCTTAAGGGCCCTCTTCACTCATCGCTGCCTGTATCGGAAGCTAATGTTATTCTATGGGAAATGTTTCATTACAAATAACTTATTAACTAATGCATATATTTAAATTTTGTTTTCACATTCTGAAAATTCTCAGCTGTTAAATTGACGGACCTTTTTTAAAAAATTATTGTTTAAATTTTTTATATTTTGTTTTGAAGCTGCAAAATACGAATTTTCAATATGCGAATTTTTTTCATTTTGCAATTTCAAAAAAAAAAAAAAAAAAAAAACATTTTTAAAAAAGGACTGTCAATTTAACAGTTGGGAATTTTCTGAATGTGAAAACAATTTAAAAATATGTATTAGTTAATAAGTTATTTGTAAAGAAAATTTCCCCATAGAATAACATTGACTCGGGCTTCCGGCGGCGGTAAGTGAAGAGGGCCGTTAAGTTCACGATGGGCAAAAAGTTCCTGACTCATTTTAAATTGTATTACAGGATCAAAGTAGAATGTTCATTGTAAATGATGTTCATAACTGATAATTTAAAAGCTGGTTTGACATCTTTATGATAAAAATATTCCTTTTAATGCTTATTTAAGCAAAATTTTGCCTTATTCTAGCAATGTTCAGAAAATCATAAATTTCAAATAACTTACAAAGTTTTTAAATTAGAATGTTGAAAATCAGTAGGGTTCTTCGCCAGTGTCAAAAGTGTTATTTTAAAACTGCTCTGACCTTTCTGCGATCATTTGTTCTTGAGATATTGTGTACACAGACTGACAAACACAACAAATACCCCATAGATGGATACACTATCGATTTTGTGATTCTTTGATTTCTCTCACCTCAAAACATGTAAAACCATCAAAAAACTGAAGTTGGAAATTTTTGTGATTACCTAAATCTGCCCATACTTTTATAGTATGATGGGGGAAAGTAATACCACATTTACATTATCTTTTTCAAGTTTGGTAACTTTGGGCAGCTTTGTGTAACAGAGAAGATACAGTAGAGAGTCAAAAATCTGCACAGCTTGGGACCAGAGGTTGTGCGGATTTTAGGATTTGGGGGATTTTGTGGCCCGTAAAAAATGAGTTTTCACTTTGAATAATAGGAACAGAATATTACTCAAACTAAACACATACTAGTGAATAACACAATTTCACTTGAATATTAAATTATTGGGTACATAAGAATAACACTGAACACTAAAAATATATATACAGTAAAGCACCATTTATACGTCTTTCAAGGGACTGATGTGAAAGGACGTATAAATGAAAAGACGTATAATAGAAATTTTAATAATAACACTTTGATTACTACAAATTTAATGACACATAAGCAAAATTTACATGAAAATACTAATTAATAAAGTTTCTCAATACTTTCAAAAAGATATCATGAAGCACTATTATTAACATTAAAAATATATACTATCTTTAAATAACTTCATGACTTCTTCGGCTGAACAAGTTTCACTGGGATGCCCCAGCTTTTTCAACAGCCAACTCAGTGCAAGAGAATTAAAAAAACTGATGTTTTTCCTGGCCACCACTACTCTTAAGCATTTGGCGCCACTGTCGGTCTAGCCCTGCTCCTTCGTTGCCATTACGCGAATTTAAAAAGCTTAAAATTTCAACAAATTTGTTGTTCTTAAATTCGTGTAATGGCAACGATGGAGCAGGGCTAGACTGACAGTGGCGCCAAATGCTTAAGAATAGTGGTGGGCAGCAAAACATCATTTTCGTGAATTCTCTTGCACTGAGTTGGCTGTTGAAAAAGCTGGGGCGTCCCAGTGAAACTTGTTCGGCCAAAGAAGACATGAAGTTATTTAAAGGATGTATATATTTTTAATGTTAATAAATCTATTGAAATTTTAATCTTTTTAAATTCGTGTAATGACAACAATGGAGCAGTGCTAGACCAACAGTGGCGCCAAATGCTTAAGAGTAGTGGTGACCAGGAAAAACATCAGTTTCGTGAATTCTCTTGCACTGAGTTGGCTGTTGAAAAAGCTGGGGCGTCCTAGTGAAACTTGTTCAGCCGAAGAAGACATGAAGTTATTTAAAGGTTGTATATATTTTTAATGTTAAAGTTTCTTAAGTTAGTAAATGTATATTATACCTTTTTTTAAACATAATAATTAATAAAACCAAGCAAAGAAAAAAAGATTTATAATAAAAAATGAGAAAAAACATACTATTAATGCACAACTGGGTACTAATTACATATATCATATATTGAGTATTACATTACATTTCTTAAGAACTATATGAAATGAACACATTTTGAATATTAATTATATCTTTAATAAGCATACGGTTTAAGTCCATACAGATAGCTATTTAATAACATTGAAAATCTTTAATATTCATCTGATTTGCTGTTTGTCTATGAGTATTAAAAATTCTACTGTGAATTCAATTGATTCTTTGATCTTTCCTGTGTTCCTTTATTAAAGATGCTTTCTAGGAAAAATCAGTCTTATTTAGAATGAAAAATGACAGGTTGCGAAATTTTGTGAATTTTAGTAAAGTGGAAAAAACATATAACCAATATTAGCGGCATATAAACAAAAGCTTTTTGCTTTAAAATGAATATAAATGAATCAGGACTTCACTAGAAGGGCGTATAACTGTAAAAGATGTATAAACGAGAGACGTATAAACAGTGCTTTTAAAGTAAGGTTTTCTGTTTTAATAAGTTAATTTGTAGGCCTCATGAAAACTTTTAACTTAACCATTTGAGTACGTCGTCGAAAGAAGCAGACGTTTTTCTGCTACCAGGCTTTGTAGGAAAGCAAAGACAATTCTAGGAGACGCGCAGATACAAAGCGCAAAATAATAAACTGATGGGTGCACTCTATGCTACTCCGCTACAAGACATAAGACCCATCTTCCAAACTTGTTTCGATTTCGATATTACTTATATTGGAGAACTTAGAATCGCTCGACTCATCTTCATCTGGAATAAATTCTATCACACTAATCAGGGCTCCCACAGGTCAGGGAGAACAGGGAAAACCTGGAAAAGTCAGGGAATTTGAAATTACTAAAAAAAAGTCAGGGAAATATCAGGGAAAATTGTAAATATTGCTGAAAAACCTGGAAAAATGATGATATAAACCTGGGAAAGCTTTTTGAGCATTCAATTTATATTGCAAGTCACTTTATTATGTTGTCTTTTATGTTGTGAGCTATGTGTTGTTTTATACTGTGAGCTATTTTTTATGTTGCGAACCAAATTTTGTGACTGGAATTTTCTAAAAATAGACCTGGAAAACTTGGAAAAGTCAGGGAATTTTATTTCTGAAATTGAGTGGGAACCCTGACTATTTTCATTATCCATATTTTATTCAAATTCTTAAATAAAATTCAAAGCGAAAACACTCACGTGGTCTAAAATTTATAAATCACTAACAAAAACACGCACTTACTCTAAACACTAACAAAGCAACAAAAAGACAAAAAAAAAAAAAAATCCTCGTAGATAATCAGTTCTATCGTCCCTCATTCTTGTAGTGAACGTTTCCGGTATGCTCTTGGTTCAAAGTGTTCATGTGATCCCAGGTGGAAAAAAACATATCTCCGCTACAAGACATAAGAAAACCTTATTGCCCTTGCAACGATATGATTCTCTTTTGTGTATAGTGAAAGGAGGACACTACGTATGGAGCGTACGTATTCGTCGTTATGCACGTAGTACAAACTACGTATGCATCGTACATAGCCGTAGTCAAGTGGTTAAGAGCTAATATATGTTACCTAAAATCCAGACTGAAAATTTGATATTTCTTTTAAATGTGTAGTTGTGAAATTTCTAAAACAATTATCTAATATTTCACATTTTGTAATTATTATTATTATTATTATTATTATTATTTTTTTTTTTAGCTTTAGAATTCATCCCATATGAATGTTTCATTGAAGAAAAATGATGGATTTACTTATGTAACACATACTAGAAGAAATAGAAGAAAAAATGTTAAAACAAATGCTGTGGATTTGCTCACTGTTATAAAAAATATACAAGAGGAGCTTAAATGCAGTGATTTCATATCAAACTTTAAAGAGGATTTGCTTGTTGCATTAAATGAGTGGGATTTAGGGCATTATAAAAATTTACAAGATTCAGATGGGGACTCTCTGAATAATGTAGATGAACCTGCATCCTCAGATAAAGTAAAACATGGTATTGATGTTATCTGTTATGGATTAGGGAAGTTTTCATCATGTCCCATTGCTCGATATCAACTTGGATTTCTTTTAATCCTAAAAGAGATTTTATGTTCTATGCAAGTATATATCTTTGATCCTGCATTTTCTGAAAATGAGGTACAATTTTTAGAAGAATTAGGTTTAAATGTTCTAGACATCAATGAAGAAGCTAAAAGAACTGTAAAGGAAAAATCTGTATGTTTTTTACCTCATTGTGATTTAGAACTTTATAATAATTTGTTATGGGCGAATTGGAGTATGGGCAACCTTTCTAAACTTATTATTATAGGAAACAGCTTTCAAAGCTATGAGTTGAAGGAAATAAAAGCAAGTCTAATGGAAAGGGCTAAGTATCTGTTTTATGCTAATAAATTCATAACAGAAATACAAGTATCAAATTCATTTAACTTTTATGAAGCATTTAATGACTTGTCTATCCACTACTTTAAGACAAATTCTCTAGCTTTAGTAGATCCTTTTGTATGGACTGAATTAGATGAACCTGAAAACTTGATTGAAAAGTCTGAATGAAAACAATGCTGCTGAAATTACAAAATGTTCAAAAATCTAAATAATAAAGTATTATTATAAATATATGTGTTTGAGTTAATATGTTGTTTATTTTCTCACTTGGGAAAAATCTGAAATATTTAGGGAATGAGGCAAATGGTTCCATATCTTGAGGAAATCTCATCAAAAATGAAAATTTTATTAAAAATGTGGAAAAAATTGATTAGCTCAATTCAAATGATAAAATATTACAAAAATAGGAAATATTTTTTGCAATTATAATACTCAGGGTGCTATTTTTAGCCCTAATATTTTTCATAAGTGATAATCCTCACTGTCGTATAATTCGTGGATAGAAATCATAATCAGCATATCAAATATTGATAAACCACTGTGCTCTTTATTAAGCATAACTGTTTATTTAAAAGATAATTATAATGTAACTGTAAAAGTAATAAAAAATAAAAATAAAAATTACATCTTATCTTTTTCCGTTAAAAAAAAAAAAAAAAAAAAGAGATAATAACAAATAAACACAAACAGAAGCATATTGCCATTAGGCTAGAAACGAATAACCTAAATGTGGAGGGCACTCCTACTAGCACAAATATGTCATACATGAGCCAATCACTATCCTAAAGATATTTGTTTACATCTTCTTAAATTAAATTCCCAATATCTGCTGTTCGACAAACACATAAAAAGAAGAAACTGTTTGGGAGATAGACCACGAATTATACTCAGAAAATTATAGTATATATATATATATATATATATATGTATACATATACACCCCGTGAAAAAAAGATCAGTACAAAGGGTTTTTTCTTTGATTTTTCATAAAATAACATTATCTAAATTGTGCTTATCATTTATTATTATCATAAAATATCACTATTTCCAGACTAATTTTTGTTTTAAGACTAATTTAGAAAAATTTTAAGACTAAAATTTTTCTAATTTAAGACTGCACACCGCGACAAAAAGATAGGAACAAAGGTTTTTTTTTTTTTTTTTTAATTTTTGAATATGATTACTTTTGAATAGAAATATTTTGAATATGATTCAAATATTTAATATGTTTTTGATATGATAATATTTTGTTATGATAATAAATGATCAGCACAATTTAGACAATGTTATTTTATGAAAAATTTAAAAAAACCCCTTGTTCCTATCTTTTTGTCACGGAGTGTACTCTTAAATTAGAAAAATTTTAGTCTTAAAACTTTTCTGAATTAGTCTTAAAGCAAAACTTAGTCTGAGAATGGTATTATTTTATTATAATAATAAATGATAAGCACAATTTAGATAATGTTATTTTATGAAAAATCAAAGAAAAAATCCTTTGTACCTATCTTTTTGTCGCGGGGTGTATACATATCCTCCTTGTGTAAAAATAATGTTCTTATTTTTTTACTTAAGGTATATTGACAGATTTCTGCAACCTGCAACAGTAACTGTAAAGAAATTTAAAATAACAGTAACTATTCATAGATGTATAAACGAAGGTGCCGAGTACAGTGACAATAATTGCTTAAGGACTGCATTTGCAAACATAATAAAATTATTGTAGTATTGATGTCCATTTTTCGCATAGTAAAATGCTGCCCCTTTTACCCCCCCCCCCATTTTTTTTTTTTTTTCCTTTTTGGTAAAAGTTGCCCATTTATATCTCCAAGTGTGTTTTCTTTTTTTAATGACACTTTGCCACATTTTTCCTAGATGCCAACACCATGCCCTCTTTCAAACCTAGGAGGATCTCTGCAAAACTCTTATCTATATTCACTATTTTTACATAATAGAAACGCATACAGTAGTTGATAATATTTTTAGATTTTTTTTTTTCCTTTACAATTTTTTCTATTTTTTTAAAGAAATACTGGATGAAATGGTCTTCAATTTCAGACAAGCAAAGAACATTCGTTAACTTGCACATCCAGTAATGGTTTAGTCATGAGTGCAATTAGAGGATCAACCATAAATTGAAGAAAAACAAAATAGTTTGTATTACCCCCTATATTAAAAATAATAATAATAATAAAAAAAAATACAAATGTCTTGTAACTTTAATACTTGTAAGGTTCATATTAGAGGGTAAGATTGCAAGAATCATACCGTCTAATGCGAGTGATCAGGCTGTTTCGGGGGGTGGGGGGAGTAAATGAGTGTGCCGTATGCACTACTGAGTGTGGCTTGCTATGGTCAAAATTTTCAAATATCGTTTGCACGCTGAGCAAACAGGTTGCTTCATATTATGAAATGGAGAGAGGATGTTGCAAGCACCCACTGAGCAGGAATTTGTTACATTTAGAATTTTCAAAGGTATTTGCACTATGAGCGAACAAGCTGTTGTAAGTTCTGAAATGGGAAGAAGGTGCCATGAAGCAGAAGTTTAATGCCGTTCTATTTTTAAAGGATCGTGAATCAACTGGTTGCCGAAGGCGGCACAACTGATGATTGTTCTCTCCAAAATAGACTATCCCTATAAAATATTGCTACATGTCTATTCAAAATGATATTTTAACCCTTTAATGGAATTCACTATTGTTGCTGGAGGCTGAAGCCAATGAATGTTATTGTATGCGGCATTTTGCTTTATTGTAACTTATTAACTAATACATATTTTTAAATTCCATTTTCATGTTAAAAAAAGTTGTGCCTGTTATAAATTGGTAAATGAGTGTGCTGTATGCACCACTGAGCATGGGTTTTCTAGGGTCAGAATTTTCAAATATCATTTGCATGCTGTGTAAGTTCTGAAATGGGGAGAAGGTGCCATCAAGTAGGAGTTTAATGCAGTTCTATTTTTAAAGGATCATCAATCAAGGTCGCCAAAGGCGGCTATTTTTTTTTTTTTTTTATACTTTAGAAATGCCCTTGACATTTTAATGGTGATTTATTTTCAATCACCATAGTTTTCTTTTTGCTTAGTTTCTGTGCAACTGATGATTGTTCTCTCCAGAATAGACTGTCCCTATAAAATATTGCTACATGTCTATTCAAAATGATATTTCAACCTTTTAATGGAATTCACGATTGTTGATGGAAGCCAAAGCTATTCTATAAGGCATTTTGCCCCAATTGTAACTCATTAACTAATACATATTTTTAAATTCCATTTTCACATTAAAAAAAGTTGTGACTGTTAAATTGGTTACCAGTTTCTAAAAAATTGTTTTTATATATATAATATAAATATTTTATTTTTAAGCTGTAAAATAATGCAAAATTTCACTTTGTAAAAATTCACATTTTATAGCTTCAAAATAAAATACTAAACCAAACACTTAACATTTTTTATGCAAAAATTTTTCAATATTTTTTTCCTTATTTTAATCATTTTTTAAAAATTTGTTAAAAAAAAAAAAAAAAAAATACCTAAAACAGTTACCTGAAACAAATTGTGAATTTTTGCAGTTTATAGTGTTATTTATTTATTTATTTAATTATTATTTAAATTTATCCAGGTTAACATATTGATGTTTCAAACCAAAAATTTCTCAAAAATTAAATTCTTTTTACATATTTATGACAGCCATTCTTGAAATTAGTTTAGAAGTTTTCAAAAGAAACTACATTATAAATGTTAAAGGGTTAATACATATTGTTGAAAATTATATTTCTTTTAATTGTGTACTTGTAAAATTTTTAAAATAATATTTCACATTTTGTAATTTATTTTATTTATTTATTTTTTTAACTTTAGAATTCTGCATCATCATGAAAACAACTGTTTCATTGAAAAAAGTTGGTGGAGGAAAATATGTACGACTTATTAGAGTGAAGAAAAGAAAAAATGAGATAAATGCTGCTGATTTGCACCCTGTTGTAAAAACTATTTCATTGAAAAAAGTTGGTGGAAAATATGTACGAGATATTAGAGTGGAGGACAAAAAAAATGAGATAAATGCTGCTGATTTGCCCTCTGTTATAAAAAATGTACAAGATGAGCTCATCTGTAGTGATTTTATATCACACTTTAAAGAAAATTTGTTTGTTGCATTAAATGAATGGGATATAGAGCATTATAGCAATTCACAAGATTCAGATGATGGCTCTCTAAATAATGTAGATAATGCTGTGTCCTCAGATAAAGTGAAGCATGGTATTGATATTATTTGTTATGGATTAGGAAATTTTGCATCATATCTCATTCCTCGGTACCAACTTGGATTTCTTTTAATCCTAAAAAAGATTTTGCATTCTACGCAAGTATATATCTTTGATCCTGCATTTTCTGGAGATGAAGTAGAGTTTTTAAAAGAATTAGGTTTAAATGTTCTGGACATCAATGAAGAAGCTAAAAGAACTGTAAAGGAAAAAACTGTATGTTTTTTACCTCATTGTGATTTAGGACTTTATAATAATTTGCTATGGGCAAATTGGAGTATGGATAACCTTTCTAAACTTATTATTATAGGAAACAGCTTTCAAGGCTATAAACATGAACAGTTGAATACAAATGTAAGGGTAATGGAACTTGCTAAATATGTCTCTTATGCTTGTAATTTCATAGCCGAAATAAAAGTATCAAATTCATTTCATTTCTCTAGAACATTTGACAATTTGTCTGTCCATTACTTTAAGACTAATTCCCTGTCTTCAGTAGATCCATTTGTATGGACTGAATTAGATGTACCTAATGAAAAGTTATTGCAGAAACGATTGCCCTCATGTCCAAGCATCAGGGAAATTTCTGTACCATGGGGCAATTTAAAACGAAAACGACGCCCTTCACTTCCACATAAAAGGAAAACCTTCTGTGGAGCATTTAAAGATGTATACATGCATTATGTTAAAAAAGGTGCTGTGCCTTCAGTAGATCCATATGTATGGGCTGAATTAGAAGAACCTGAAACATTTTTAAAACCAAAACGATCCCTCTCGCTTCCAAATATCAAGGAAATCTCATTCAGAAATGAAGAATTTCTTGATGTTCAAAAAAAATTAACTCAATTCAAATAATGAAGTATTATGATAAAAAGAAAAAGTCTTTGCAACTATGATGGATACTAACATAATGTCATATAAATCTCTAATAATTTTGTAAGAAGTATGACAAATAAAATATGTACTAATAATTAACTAATCATGTCTTATTTCAAAGCGAACAAAGAATAGAAAATTAAAAATAGGCTAAAGCAATCTGGTTATGTAATGTTATTAATAACCCTCCCCCCCCCCCCCCAAAAAAAAAAAAAAAAAAAAAAAAAAAAAAAAAAAAACTGAAACATTAATTATGAATCCTGTGTTATTATGAATATATATATATATATTAATGACAAAAAACATAATTGTATATTTTATAAAACTTGCCTTTAAAAAAAAACAGCATTATTTATTTATTGTAGTCTGTTTCCAATAGAAATGTAGTACTGTAAATGTTAGTGGCTGGCCTTCAATTCAAGATGCTGGGTTCAAGAATGGATACCGTATATTTCCGAATATAAGCCGATCCGTATATAAGCCGGGAGTACGTTTTTCCCTGCAGAAATTTGCCCAAAATTGCAAACCCGTGTATAAGCCGAATTGAAAAAAAATCTCTTTTAAAGTTCGAGTATATCGCCAAAACGGCGAAAATATTGCCAGTCTATACAACTTTCAGGATAATCTGTCCAATGAAATTGTGCGAAATGCGTGCTTATCCAATAGAATTCCTTTCCTTGCTTAGCTATAATGTAAAACGATCGCAGTGTGTTCGCCAACGGTGATAGTTTTAACTCTGGCAACCCTATCAGACGAGAGGCAAACACAGATGCGCTCGCATCGCGCACGGAAGTCCCAGCAGCTGGAAACGATGCTTACCGTAATACCGGGAGGGGAGGCCTAACCCTAACGTCGATGATGCAATGCAACCACTGGATAAGCCGTTTAAAGACCGATTGCATCGATTTTTTTAAATGACGTATCTAAATTATTTTGTATATTTCTACTTTTGAGTATTTTTATCAGTGCTTCAAGGCAATCTTCAACAACAACCAAAAAAAAAAAAAACTTTTTTTTCAAAAAACGAAGAAAGATTTGCCACTTTACTAGTGTAAGCCTAGAAACATTTTAAACAGAGATGATTTAAATTTAATTGTATAAATTAAAAATATGATCGGGAGTCCTGTTTTTTCAAGTTTCTCTTATACTATTTCTGAATCAGACATAGAATTTACTCCGTTCGTGCAATCTGCCCATGACTTAAGTTACCGGCAGGTCAAAAAGAAATGTAAACACACGTGACTACATCGAGCGTTTCGTAAAATAAATTTAAAATTGCTAATTTAAGAGTTTTATATACAAAGTAATTATTTAAAAATAAGGTTTAATATCACTATTTTACTTTATATATAGTTTTAAAACTTAAAATATATGTATTCAATCATTGTTTCTTATGTACGTTTTTTGCTAGAAATGTGGATCCGTGTATAAGCCAACCCACGTAATTTAGCTTCCGAAAAGTTTCCAAAAATTCTCGGCTTATACACGGAAATATGCGGTAATTATAGTAGTGTGAAGTCTACTTTAAAAAGTAGTTCCTGTCTAATTTGTATGGAAAAAAAAAAAATAATAAAAATAAAAGATGGAGTGATAAACAAAATCAGACTTGGATATTTGTTATTTTAGGATTGTTTACTTTGTAGAGTCATCAGTTTATTTGATATATCATATTGAGCTTTGCTATATGCACTAAATAAAAGGGATAGTAATTAAAAAAAAAAAAAAATTGAGATTAATAAAAAAAAAAAATAGTATGACTATATTAATGAAATTAATGAACATATATATATTTGTGTCATGTTGGCAAAACTGGAATTTTTCTTTTAAAAAAGAAATACTTAAAATCAGATTGTATCTTTTTCAGTTATCTTACACATCCAATGACAAAATGTTTCATTATTTGCAACTAATTCAGAAAAACATAAAATAGTTTGCACTTCATGTGCCCCCCCCCCCCCCCCCCAAAAAAAAAAAAAAAAAAAAAAAAAAGGAAAGAAAGAAAAGTGTTACTTGCAGAGTTCTCCCTGAAAGGGGCAGGGCACAGGTACCTAGGGGAAAATGGGATGAGGTATCACTAATAAAATAGAGCACATCCGTAGAGGCGTAAAAAAGCAACTTTTACAAAAAGAGTCTTTTACTTTGTGGAAATGGGCATCAATATTGCAAAAAATCTATGTTTATAAATCTATACCTTAAGCAGTTATTCCTGTCATTGTAATGGTATCTTTCTTTATACATTTATGATTAGTTATAGAAATTTGTCAAGAGTCTTTAAAAGTAAAACAATTAGAGCACTATTTTTATGCAAAGAGAGTGTTTTGGGGGAAAATAGTTAGGCATATTTTGAGGGGCAATAATAGCTTATTGGAGAGAATGGATATTTAAAGAAGATTCTGAAATGGTATTAATAATGAAATAAAACAGCAACCTAATAATATACCATATATATACACTGGTGTTCAAAATTAAAGCAAGAACATGTTTTCTCGTTTTATTCTTTTGCACATTTTAAAGAAATAAAATTTAACTGGCATGTTTGTTACCCTATCATTAATCGAATTTTATATAATTTTAGTATAAGCAATAATTTTTTAATAATTATTCAGTTTTTCTCAAAAGTAAACTATGGAAAAAATGAAAAATTTCAACAATTTAGAAAAGAAAATTAATGAAAATTGGTCATAAGGATGCATTACAGGCAGGTGAATACACACCTGCATTTATGTGTTAGAATAAAACTGATTTTTCTTCCTGTATTTACTTTTCTGTTTTTTTTTTTTTTTTTTTTTTCCACGTGTGAATAACTTTAAAAAAAATATACATACAAACATGAAAATTGAATAAAATGTTCATTACAAAATTACTTATCGAAATTTTTGTGTTCTGCTGATGCTCATAGTTTACAAATTAGTAATTGTATTTTTTCAAAAAGTTCATTATAAAAGTAGAAGAAAAGCGAATGCAGACAGAAAAATTGGGATTTAAATTAACATTTGAAAGCATGTGCGTCTTCATCTATCTGTAATGCATTTTTAACTTCATATTTCATTAAGTTTTTGTTTCTAAAATTGTTGAAATTTTTCATTTTTTCTGAAGCTTCTTCTTGAGAGGAAGATTGAATAATTATTAGTTTAAAAATTATTACTTATGTTAAAGTTATATAAAATTTGATTAATGATATGATAACGAACATGTTATCCAAATTTTATGTTTAGTTATAAGTTATACGCAAAAGAAAAAAATGAGCAAACGTAACAGGTTGTTGCTTTAATTTTGAACACCAGTATATATTAAAACAGGAATAAACTACTACGTCAGAAATGCCAAAGAAAAATTATTGAGGTGCATACAGCTGTTTCGGTAGCCTAAAGCGTACCGTCATCAGTGCAAAAAAATAATTCTGAATAAGGAGAAGTACTCGTATATATAGGAGAGGGACCGGATTTAGTTCAACCAATAGGATTACGGAAGAGGTGGGGAGTGTGGCCAATAGGAATTAAGGAATGTGTAGCTGTGTAAACAGTAGAAAAATTAAGGAAATGTGGACTGAATGTAAAATTTCCAACAATCAGACAAATAGGGAACAGCGAAATCACAATTTACAAGGTTTTTAAAATTTTTATAAATATGAAAAGCTTCAAAGAAATCGAGTTCATGAATGGATTTAGGTCTGCAAATTATTTTAGCTGAATTAAATTTAAAATTATGATTTTCCTCCCAGCAATGTTTAGAAATAGCCGATTTATTGGTTTCTTGTTTGCGGACGTAATTCATATGTTCTTTTAGACGAAATTTAAGACTGCGTTTAGTTTGGCCAATATATGATAAACCACACTGACAGGATATACTATAAATGCCCCAAGAATTATGCATATCAATAGGATCTTTTAACTGAGAAAAGGTGAGTAAGAAATAGCCGATTTATTGGTTTCTTGTTTGCGGACGTAATTCATATGTTCTTTTAGACGAAATTTAAGACTGCGTTTAGTTTGGCCAATATATGATAAACCACACTGACAGGATATACTATAAATGCCCCAAGAATTATGCATATCAATAGGATCTTTTAACTGAGAAAAGGTGAGTAACTCACCTTTTCTCAGTTAAAAGATCCTATTGATATGCATAATTCTTGGGGCATTTATAGTATATCCTGTCAGTGTGGTTTATCATATATTGGCCAAACTAAACGCAGTCTTAAATTTCGTCTAAAAGAACATATGAATTACGTCCGCAAACAAGAAACCAATAAATCGGCTATTTCTAAACATTGCTGGGAGGAAAATCATAATTTTAAATTTAATTCAGCTAAAATAATTTGCAGACCTAAATCCATTCATGAACTCGATTTCTTTGAAGCTTTTCATATTTATAAAAATTTTAAAAACCTTGTAAATTGTGATTTCGCTGTTCCCTATTTGTCTGATTGTTGGAAATTTTACATTCAGTCCACATTTCCTTAATTTTTCTACTGTTTACACAGCTACACATTCCTTAATTCCTATTGGCCACACTCCCCACCTCTTCCGTAATCCTATTGGTTGAACTAAATCCGGTCCCTCTCCTATATATACGAGTACTTCTCCTTATTCAGAATTATTTTTTTGCACTGATGACGGTACGCTTTAGGCTACCGAAACAGCTGTATGCACCTCAATAATTTTTCTTTGGCGTTTCTGACGTAGTAGTTTATTCCTGTTTTAATATTCCAACGCCAAGTCTCCTGCTATTACCAGTATATATTACTGGTATATGTATATATTACTGTAGTAAAATTAAGAACAATGGAGTGTTAAAAGCCACTGAAATCAGGGGTGAAAAATGGTCAGTAAAATTAGTAAAAGTTAGTTTTTTCAAGATTGGTCAGTATTTTAGGAGTTTAGTCAGTATTTTTGACCTAATTATTCCTGAACTGCTTTTTTTTTTTTTTTTTTTAATTATACAAAAATGTGCAAAATGAAACATTCATCAGTAGTATCACAATCTTAAATTTCACCAGCTTAAAAACACTTGTTATGTTTTTAGGGCTAGTATACTTTTATTTTGTGCTTCTCTGGTACTTAGTAGTGTAAAGAGATTGATCAATTGTCTGTGACTATTCAAAATAATCATTAACTAAATAATAGCCCATGCTTTATTGAATGAAGTGATAAATAATATTAAAGAACTGCAGAATCAAAGATTTAACCATTTAAGTGTAGCCAAAAAAAAAAAAAAAAAAAAAAGTTTAAAAGAAGTGGAAAAGGTCTTTAAAAATGAATCCCTGGATAAAAAAAAAAAAAAAAAAAAAAAAAAGCTGATGCTGTTTAAATTGAAAAAAGAAATGCCACAAAGATTTAAAAAATTAAAAACTGGAAATAAATGCTAAAATAGCAGAAATTTTGCTGATTTGCAGTGAACATTATGTATTTAAATCGACACTGAAAAAAATATGTATTAAAGAGTAAATTCTGTTTGTTAATAGCATAATTGTGTATTTCTGCAATCAGCAGTATAAATCACATATTTTGCTATTACCTGTGATTAAATTTAAATTATGCCTAACAATGTCAAAATGATTCTCCATTTCCAGAGCAAACAATAAAAATATTGTGCATGTTGGCAATTAAACTTAAATAAAAGGGGAAGGGCAGATGTTTTGTTAATTTGGGATGAAATACTAACATAGAAATACATTAAAAAAAAAAAAAAAAAAAAAAAAAAAAACTGTCGATGAGCAATTAAATAATTTCCTATTTCAGCAATTTTTTATTTAACAATTAGCTATAAAGAAAAGCAAAAATTTCATTGAATGGCTATGGAAGAATTACAATTTTCAGGAACTATCTAAAATAAATTGATTAATCAGATAATTTTAAAATATCTTTTAAAAGTTAAAGCAAGAAAACTGTGTTGGTAATTCAATTTTTCTTTCTTTCTTTCTATTTTTTTTAGAAAAAACTGGAAAATAAGCTAAAAGTCTCAACTAGCCAATAGCCAGCAACTTACAATTTCAAAGTCAAGATCAAACCAAATAAGTTTTGTTGAACATTAGACCATCCATAACCTCCATATAATTTTGGTAATCGCAGACAGAGATGGACTGATAAACATTTTCTAATAATAATCAAATTATGCTAAGGACATCTTAAAAACGTGTACATCCATCAAAAAAAAAAAAAAAAAAGGAGGTACGTTTAGAAATCTAATACATTCTAATTATATATACTGTTAAACCGCAGAAGGATGATCCCTGGCGTCTTCTGCGCATGAGTGAAAAGGGTTGGTCCATTTATAAAATAGGAATGTCCGTAGTACCTAGGGATGTGTTTATTTGTATGAAAAAATTATAAACTCACTGATTGCATTTCTTTTCCTTCTTTGAACTGATTCTTGAATATCTGGTTATATAAATATTTTCCGATTAATTAAAAGAAAGAAAAACTGATAATATTATAAAGGGGATAGTTTTAAGGTATAACTTTAGTATATCCCCATAGCTGAATTTGGCGATTTTTCTTTGGCGATATAATATGGCAGCCTATATGTTGTTTATTTTGGATTTAGATTATGATTTTATCATTTATAACTTTTAGATTTATGATTTAGCCATAATCGCCAACAAAAAATTGCCAAATGTTGTTGTGGGGATATATTAAAGTTGTTCTTTGAAGTGTGTAACACTAATTTAAAAATTATGTCAATTATTATTTACAAACTAGTATATAACCCCTTAAAAAATGACGAAATGTGAAATCAATTAAGTTAGTGAATCAACGAATTCTTTGCCAGCTTCGCTGGTCACTATATTTAAAGGGGACTAATGTGCAAGTCGTACCTGACGGGGAAGTTAAATCCTATTTCGTGAAGAATTCTTCTCAAAGTTTCTCTTTGATACTTAAAATTTATCTTTTCTTTAAGTACAGGAATTAATTTGGGAATTGTAGGTACGTTCTTATTCACTGCGTAAAACTCATGTACTGTTCTTCGAATAACATCGCAATCAAAATTATTCAGAGAAATGTTGTCGATGGTACTGTTCTTTTAATGCTTTTTTGGTGATACAAACATTGGATTGTCTTCTCCTTTTGATTCTCTACGTATTATTTATCGTGGCTTCTGATGTATTAGTTATTTCACTCGTACGTTTCACTGATTGGGAAAGTGGAACAATAGCTTCTCCTTCTAAAGCTTCTTTATCGTAAAACTTAATGACATTATGTACAATACGCTTCGTTTCACTATGAAGAGGTTTAATCCGAGAACTCGTACCACATGTACGATCCATTTCAAATATAAACAGACGTTATACAGAAAGAAATAAAAGAAAACAAAGCAGGAGTATTAATTATTCTACACATAACAGAGAAAACAAGAATAATAGAAAAATTTCCCCTCTCTCTTCATTGCTGTGTCTCCCAGAGCGTGAGTGGAATCGTCCTGGCACTTTGCCAACCAGGTATCAATCTTCGGCGGGCCAAGAGTACTCCGTTTCACCCACGGAGTAAAAAGACAGGAGAAGAAGGTAACGCTGAAATTTTGTGATGTTGTTTTCTAATGTTTACAGATGGCGCCAGCGTGCAATCCTTCCTTCTCTCCAGCTTCGCAATGTTATTCAATGGGGAAATATCTCGTTTTAATTATTTTTTTTTAAAATAATATCAAGCTGAAAAAATTTCGATTGAAAGCAAATTTCATTAAATATAGTATTCTAACCAACATGTTTTTTTTAAGAGCCATTTTATACTAATTTTACTTTGAAAGAAAGCTTTTAAAAAATGACGATTCTTATGAACCGAAGCTAGCTAAAACAGACAATTGGGAGGAAGGAGAATGGATGAAATTTTGTAAAGAAAAAAAATAAACTTACTTTAGGTGCAGAAAACACGAACTCGGACTTTATTTTTCTCCTAGGGCTTTTTTTTTGTTTTTCTTATCACTATCATAGCTTGTTTTACAACTAGGAACGAAGCATTTATTTGAAACATCTGAATTATGCAGTTTTAAGAACTTACAAAGAAATTAAATTGCTTAAAATAAAAAATTTTAAATGTACTTCAGCAAAATTCTATTGAAAACAACAGTATATCCGCGCCGAAGTAGGGAGGAATGACAAGTGGCGCCCTCAATATTTACCAAAAATTTAGATCACAGTTTCGTAGCTTTCTCCCATTGGACCTTCAACTCCTATTAATATTACTCCGTGGTTTCACCTTAAGTTGGAAGCATTGAGGAAGGTAGGAAATGTAATATTGCGCGCTAAGAAGTAGTTCTAAAGTTATTTTGCGTTTTTAAGTTGATAAATATATGCTATGAAATAAGGAAATTCAGCTTACGCAAGAAATGTTTGATTTTTCTCTTATTTTAAAAGTATTTAAATAATAAACATCTTTTTAGCTAAGCGAACGCGTAGTGACGAAACAACGGCATTTCTGAGTTTCATTTTGGCTCGAATCGGTTTCAAGGTTAAACATCTGGCGCGCTATTTAAAATTTCTTCGCCAGTTCCCTCTGAGCCTCTCCCTACTTTTATTATAGTTTTCTTTCTCTTGGTTGCAATAAAAAAAGAATTTATCAGTTTTATAAGAAAATTTGCGATTCCTTTGAAAATATATATGGGATGTATAAATTTATATCTGCATATGGGAATTCATATATATTCTATACTTTTAATAAAAAATAACCTTGTTTAATAAACCTATTTAAGTTAGCAAATAAATGTAGTAAGTGTGATTTATTCAACTACCTTGGAAAAACATTTTCTAACTGGAAGTTTAAAACTGAAAAATTATATTTAAAGAAAGTTGTTTCAAAATACCACTAGTAGCTTGATTCTATTCCGCTAATTAATAATTTAATAGCTTCATATTTTATTATTTATTTATTCGTTTAAATCTTCGTTTAATAAATAACTTCTAAAAAAAAAAAAAACGTAACATGGAAAATACTCGTAACAATTGTTTAGAATCGAAATAAAACGCACTTTCTTTGTAGCACTCGTACCTACTTTGTTCGCCTGACGAAGGACCGTGTTTTATTTCAACCCGAAGCAATTGTTTCAAGTTTTTAGCATTGTATGGCTTTTTTTTTTTTTTTTTTTTTTAAGATTTTAACTTAATATTTTCCCACGCCAATCAATATAAAATATCCGTGCACCATACGAACAAAATTGTTAAGTGGCTGAAAAATAAAATGGCTCTTAAAAACACAGCTGAATATAAATATGTAAAAAGAAGAAAATAGCACTTTTTAGTTTTTGAGAAATTTTTGGTTTTAATTATATATATGTTAAATAACCTGATTAAATTCAAATAGTAATTAATTTAAAACATAAGTAAGTTTGCATATTAACACTATAAATTTCAAAAACTCGCAGCAGTTGTTTCAGGTCAAAATTCTCCTCACCAGGTGAACAGCAGGCACGAGTGCATTCTCAAAGCAGCAAGGTACACTCATACCTGTTAAGAAATTTAAAATGACTTCTGCATATTTCTGCCTTCGAAATATCATGTGTTAAATTTCAGAATAATGCAGTTAGTTAAAGAACAGGAAAGGAACAAAAGTTTAAAAATCCATTAAAACAAGGTGAAAAAAAAAAAAAAAAAAAAAAGAAAAATTGTTGCATAAAAATATAAATAAATAAATACGTTTCGTTCCTGTGTGGAAAAAAAAAAAAAGAGTATTAAAGGGTTAAATAATTCAACTGCAATTTCATAAATTATCTTATGCTTTAAAATATTATATCTGAAACCCTTTTATGAAATGTAAAGTGTAATATTTATTATTTTTATTTTATTTTTGCAATAAAAAACGACCGCTGCGTTTTATTCGTCCTCATTGTAACCAAATTAAATAGTATTTCAAATAAAACATGAAACTAATTAATTAATAATATTTAAATTGAGAAGGAAAAACCCTTTTTTTAATAAACTATTGTATAGTATTATGAAATAAAAAGTACTCATGAACACCAACAGGAAATGTAAAATAGGATAGAGAAAATGACTCTTCCAGGATTTTGAAATTTTAACCTTTTATCTAAATATTTTCTTATTTTTATTTATTTATTTATTTATTCATGAACGAAACAAAAAATTATATATATACTTTTTTTCATGTAACTTTACATAGTTAAAAATTAATAATATATAAATATATATAAAAAATACTTTTTTTTTATCATTAAAAATATTAATTATTGCAAAATTTCAATCAAAATTTCTTTCCCTTTCTGAGTTTCGCTAAAACTCATAATATGTAATAATTATTACAAAGCAGATTTTCTTTTTTCTTTTTTTTCGCCAAAATTACAGCTTTCATTGTTTGCTAACAACCTCGCCTGCTTTAATAGTAACCCTGTTACTATGACAACAGGTGTGATTAGGTCACTGTAGCCTTTTCTCTACTGCCAACTTAAGGTGAAACGGAGTATAGAAAAAGTAAAAATTATTATGCCCAATTGAACTAAAACATTTCTTTCAATTCAAACTTCTTAAATGACAAAATACAATATTTAACTTAAAAGGGCTTTCACAAAATTGTACGAACAAAATCAAATGCATTTAAAATTAAATTTCTTCAACATTTGTTCATTACTGAAAAATGGTTTTATCAAAGTTTTTTTTTTTTTTTTTTTTTTTTAATGCTTTTATTTAATTTGGTTGTTTATTTTTCTGTTTGTTTGGGTCAAACATTATAGTCAATTTTTAACCCACTGACTTCTACCAGATCAATAGATCTGGTGGATGCTCAAAGTTCTCAAGAAGTCCAGAATCAATGGCAATATAATATGCAAATATTCTTAAAGATTTATCTAACAGGGACAGGAAAAATACTTGAGGCAAAAATTGGTCAGCTTGTATCAAATCTTGCAATTCATTCTTAATGCATTTCTGCCAAACCGTTTTTATTCAAATTTTAGACATGAGTCTATCGTCAATGATATAATATTCATGCATTTTCAGGGATCTCTCTATCAGAGGTTTTAAAAATTTGTCTGCCTGTGACATACCTTGCAATTTATTTTTAATTCTTTTTGCTGAACTGATTTTGCTCAAATTTTGTATGAGTGTACAGTTAAAGACACTGCGTTACAAACCCATTAGGCGCCAAGTCTCCCATTTTGGGAACCTTTTTTAAAAAAGCCTTTTAAAAAAAGGCTAGAGCCTTTTATAAATAAGCTATTAATCTGAATTTATCTAATGTCATATGTATACATACAGTGTCCAAAGAAGAAGAAAAAAGGAAAAAATATTGAACACAAATAAATAAATTATCAGTGTTTATTTAGAAATATGGGTGTGAGAAACATGTGTTGTAAGGGGAAAAAAATACATTTACAAAATTAATATTAGGAGTACCGGAAGTACTATAATTATTTGATTTGCAAATAAATGTTGGATTGTATATTAATTTGTATAGTAATTATTATTTTGTGTAAGTGAAAACAATAAAAACAAATGTGGGATTTCGTGTAAAAATATCAATACAAAAACTCTTAATGGGTTAAGTTTGTGACGCAGCACTTTATTATAAGTCCTTATGAATTTTAAATATGGGTCTTAAAAATAATGATATCAAATTTTGAGTGATGCTATCATGGTTCGTACACTTTTAAAAATCCTTGAAAAGTGCTTAAAAAAAAGGTTTCAAGTGCTTAAAAAAAGTTTCAAGTACTTAAAAGTGCTTGAAAATTGCTGTAATATATTAAAAAGTACCTGAATTTCACCCCCCCCCCCCCACACACGCACATACTGTCAAGAAATATTACAGATAGAATTGGGAAACCTTTGTTTAAGGCGACTTGGCATCAGGTTTTTATATGAAAGGTTTTTATTTCTGAATTCTGAATAATATTTATAAATTTAACTAGGGTGATTTGGGGCAATTACGGCAATGGGCTATAATTTCTATATATTTCAGTCTTATACCTAAATTGTGTAGAATGTCTTATTTTAGCATAACATCTACAAAATGTAAGCATAATTTTTAAAAAACATTGAATTCAGAAGCTGTTATAAGCATTAGAAAAAAATGCTTCCACCCGCCAATATGGGGTTTCATTACATATTGCTTTGAATTAATTTTTTAGCTAAGGAATTATTATTATTATTATTTTTTAAATTGATGTAGGTGTTTTTACCATGATCTAAAGCACAATAAAAAAAATAAATAAATAAATAAAAAAAATTAGTTATTACAATAATTGATATGAATTACCAAGGGTGCTATAATTGCCCCATTTTATTATGCTGTGGGGCAATTTTGGCAGCGTTCTGTTTTACAAGAAAATAAAAACTGAAGAATAAATTGTATCAAAATGATACTTACTGAGATCCAATTTGAAGTCAGCTCAATTTATGCCTTTGTAAACACTTATAATATGGTGGGAGGTGGGAGGGGGTTAAAATAGGTAGTTCAAAACTGCTAATATTTATAAATTTTTAAGGGATCTTTTTTTTAATCTATATATTTTTAAACATTTTTGTGAATTTTATTTTATTTATTATTTTTTTCCCCTCTCACCCTAAATGGACATTGACTATCTATAATCTATAATAATAAAAGAAGATGTCTGTCTCTCTGTCTGTCTGTCTGAACATCTATACGTTCAGCCCCTACTGAACGCAGAAGTATAAAATTTGACATACGGGTGCCTAGAAGCCTTCCCGAGGGGATAGTGAAAACAGAATTTAAAAATTTTAATTAGTTGCGGAGATATTTATTAAAACGTTGACACATGTCGATCGAAAAGTGACCAAAAATCCTTATTGCTTAAAAAAGAGGCATTCTATCAGCAGACGATTTTAACGGCTGTCTCGAACGGAAACAAAACATGTGGAAGTCATTAATGTCACATGATCTTGAACTGGGGTTAAAAATTGAAAATTTCAGAGTGCTTCAAATTTTCTTTTTCGCACACAACACTTAATATACAACCTATTCAGCACAAAAACAACCTGCAGTTAAAATTTTATCAATTTTCATTAATAAACAAAACAGTTACATTTTAATTGCAAATTAAATGTTATTCTAACACGTAATCTATCTTTCAATAGACGATAGGAGTTTCCATAGCAACAAAATACATTTGAAGGAACTAAAAAATACTTTTTCCTTTTACTTCCATTACCCGACTACCGTGGTATTTATAGGTTTTGGGGACCTAAAATGTATTTATTTTTCTTTTTACTTCCATTAACCGACAACTGTAGATAATGGAATTAGAGATTTCACGTGATTTACATTTTTTAGAATGTCCTGATTAGGTTTTCTTTTGTATCTCAGCTACTAATTAAAATAATTTCATAAGTAACACATTATTTGAAAGCTTTGTTGATTTGGAATTGAACAGTAGATTACAGAAATTTCTACCGCCAGATATTTTAAAATTTCGATATTTCAAATTCTAATTAAATTATTTTTAATACATCATTCGAAAGATATTTTTAAGTTCTTTTTAATTATCGAAAGTTTTCACCAGATTTACACGTTTTGACGTCTCCTGAATCAGTTTTCTTTTATATCTCAGTTATTAATTAAAAAAAAGTTCATAAGTAATACATCATTTGAAAGCTTTGTTCAGTTGATACACATTTTAAAGTACTTTTACATTATCGAAAATGGAATTCGAGATTTCACCCAATTTACATGTTTTGAAGTGTCCTGATTAGGTTTTCTTTTGTATCTCAGCTACTAATTAAAATAATTTCATAAGTAATACATCATTAGAAAGCTTTTTTGATTTGGAATCGAACAGTGGTTACAGAAATTTCTACCGCCAGATGGCGCTGTAATATTTTCAATTTCTAATTATGATTAAATTATTTTTAATGCATCATTCGAAAGATATTTTAAAGATCTTTTATATTATCGAAAGTTTTCACCAGATTTACACGTTTTGAGGTCTCCTGAATTAGTTTTCTTTTGTATCTCAGCTACTAATTAAAATAATTTCATAAGTAATACATCATTAGAAAGCTTTTTTGATTTAGAATCGAACAGTGGGATACAGAAATTTGTACCGCCAAATGACGCTGTAATATTTTAAAATTTCAATATTTCAATTTCTAATTATGATTAAATTATTTTTAATACATCATTCGAAAGATATTTTAAAGTTCTTTTATATTATCGAAAGTGGAATTCGAGATTTTACCCGATTTACACGTTTTAGGTTTCCTGCTTAGGTTTTCTTTTGTATCTCAGCTACTAATTAAAATATTTTCATAAGTAATACATCATTTGAAAGGTTTGTTGATTTAGAATTGAACAGTAGATTAAAGAAATGTCTACCGCCAGATGGTGCTGTAATATTTTAAAATTTCAATATTTTAAATTCTAATGAGTGAGGAAGGTGTTGTATATTCTAAAACGGGGATAAGGCGCCGCAGGTGCCACCGTGCGGGACTTTGCTAAAGTCAGAAATTTGAAAGATCATACCATGGTGAGCGAACAGGCTGTTTCAAACATTGAAAGTGGAAGAGCAGGGACCGATTTACTCAGTTGGAGGCCCAGGGCACTCATGTTGAACAGGCCCCTTTTCCTCGTACTTTAATATTACAACAAACAAAACAAATCGCATATTTTTTATTCACGTGTCTAAAAATTTTCTCCACTTTTTATTTTATTGGTAAGATTCAACTAGATCCGATGCTTGTCTGTCCGCGATTGCAATGAAATGCTCGCCCTCTGGTGGGCTAAGGTGAAATTATCATACCACTGATAGCTTTCACGCTGAAACAATGATAGAACAACAAGAAAGAACAATAATAAATACACGTGTGGCTATTATATTTACTAACAACTGCAGTTGGGAAAGCGCCATCTATCGATCATTACAAACGCGGATCGGATCAATGTACATTGCATCCACGTATCTGCACTGCGGTGCGTGCCTCGGATTTAGTTAGCCTTAGTAAGACTTTGGAATGCAGTATCTGTAGTATGCAGTTGTATTTGCATTTAGCAAAAATATTGCAATTTTTTCAATGAACTGAGAGTTTCCTTGAAAGATTATACAGCTGATTTATATAACAGCACATTAATACCTCCATCTATCGACGAAAAAACAAAAAGCAATGATTATTATAGCAAAATTTGGAAATTTTTTATTTTAACTATTTTTTTAAATGTATGATTGAATTTCTTGGAGGCCCCCGTCAGTGAGAGGGCCCAGGGCACATGCCCCGAATGCCCTGCCTTAAATCAGGCACTGTGGAAGAGGGCGCCGCAGGCTACCGAACGGGAATTTACTACGATTAAATTTTTCAATAAAGCTGTTTTTGTTTTTACTATATGTCAATAAGCTGTTGTAAGATCTGAAACGGAAAAAAGGCACCGCAGGCGCCACTGAGCGGGAGTTTCATAAAGTTGGATTTTTCAACGATCGCGAACCAGCATGTCGCCGAAGGCGGCTAGTAATAAAAGAAGATGTTTGTCTGTCTGTCTGTGCATCTATACGTTTAGCCACTACTGAACGCAGAAGTACAAAATTTGACATGAGGGTGCTCAGAAGCCTTCCCGAGTTGATAGTGAAAACAGAATTTAAAAATTTTAATTAGTTCCTGAGATATTGATTAAAATGCATTAATTACATAAAAATAGATATTTTAACGGAGTTAAAATCAGAAAAAGTGGAAAATAAATTAGAAATATTAGTTCGATCGTTACGAATTTGGTACCAAATGAAAGGAGATTTTTTTCCGAATCTAAGAGTGCAAGTGGCTTATCTCTACAGCAATTAGATTTTTTAAAATTAACTAAAGTATGAAATTTAGTTGTCAACAGGCAGAACACATAATTATTTCATTTATCAAAGATTCTTCAGTGCCAGGTGCTAGACATGCTGGCTCTCTTCCGGTCGGGAAAAATAGCTTTTGTTTTTCGCCCACGTGATTTATTTAAATTCATTTTTATTTCATCTGTTAATGACACCAAAAGTTACTTTTAACAGAATAATATTGATTTTTTTTCCTTTTTTTATGAATTCGGTTGTGAAAAAGCAGTTTTGGAATTCTTAAATTTTAGACGGATTTCAATAGAAATCGTTAATCGCCCTTGATAGATTAGCCATTTTAAGATATTCATTATTGTAATACATAATACATCATTCAAAAGATATTTTAAAGTATTTTTATTGCAGTCTATTAAAATGATATAAGCCGTTCAAATTCTGTACGAAACTTTCGGAGAAAACTATGGAAAAACCAGAAAATTTTTATTATTTTCAGAGTTTCAAATTCAGATTTTCACTCACATTTCGTACTAATAATTTTTAACGGTATATAGCCCGGAATTAAGCAAGTTTTGGAGAAAACCACAGATAAGTCAAACACAAATCTTTTAAAAAAATGTTTGTATTATCTTTGTATTTCAGCTTCTAATTTGTATAATTTCTTTTTATATTATCGAAAGTGGAATTCGAGATTTCACCTGATTTACACGTTTTAAGGTGTCCTGATTAGGTTTTCTTTTGTATCTCAGCTACTAATTAAAATAATTTCATAAGTAATACATCATTTGAAAGCTTTGTTGATTTGGAATTGAACAATATATTACAGAAATTTCTACCGCCAGATGGCGATGTAATATTTTAAAATTTCAATATTTCAGATTCTAATGAGCGAGGAAGGTGTTGTAAGTTCTGAAACGGGGCTAAGGCGCCGCAGGCGCCACCGAGCGGGACTTAGCTAAAGTCAGAAATTTGAAAGATCATAACACGGTGAGCGAACAGGCTGTTTCAGATATTGAAAAGGGAAGAGGGTGCTGAAGGCGCTACCGCACGGATTTACTGCGATTTCAATAAGCTAGTTTCACGATATATCAATAAGCTGTTATTAGACCTGAAACGGGAAGAAGGCGCCACCGAGCAGGAGCTTCGTAAAGTCGGATTTTTCAGGGATCGCGAACCAGCTGGTCGCCGAAGGCAGCTAGTTTATAATAAAACAAAATGAAGACGTAGAGAAAATATACAAATTTGTTTCTAAGTGCAGAGATGAACTTTTCCCAGTCTCAAATTCTGATTAAGAATTCGCTAGTTATGTTGTGGCTTGAAGTGTCTTAATTCAGATGACTCTATAAACTATTTACATTTTCCAAAGTGTGTAGCGATTGTATACCTAAATGTTTTAAATAAATTGTGATTGAAGAATTTTTAAGCTTAGTTGTGAGTTTTTATTGAATTGTTCTTATCTGGTTGAGTAGAATAATTTTTTTCTTTAACAGCTGCTTGTACAGTCTGGCGTTTTTATTCATAACTTCCTTATAAATGGAGCTAGAAAATATTTTTAAACATCCCTTTAAACAGCTAAAAGAGGCTTATACCATGATTGCTATACGAACAGCACAATATAAATACAAGAGAAACTAAGGGACTTTGCTATAATTGTCCCAGGGTTGGAGCAATTCTGGCAGTTGGGTGTTCAAAAAAATATTCTCTAACACCTCTTACAGGAGTTAGAGATTTTCTTCTTAATTCATACAAATAACGAAGAAATAACATAGAATTGCTATGGTATTTGTCAAAAAAAAAAAAAAAAATAAAAAAAAAAAATAAATAAAAAAAAAAAAATAAACTAAAAGTAGTCTTTAACGTACACAAACATCAAACCGTCTCAATTATATATATTAAAAGCAAACACGTTTTATTTATGAGACAAAAAATTTTAAGTTAAAATACATTTAAAAAAACAAAAATTACATATAAAAACAATTAAAATCAGACGTTTCGAAACCCGTCCAGGTTTCCTCATCAGTAATTACAACATAATATGCAAACAGGATATGAACACTCAAGGAATTTAAAGGAGTACAGAATATTGAGGAGCCAGTGCGCATGCTTCATTGATAGTGTGGAGATGCTTGGCAGTGTGCCAGCTCTCAAGGAAAATACGCGATTTATAATTATGAACACCAGAATTTAAAATTTTTATATTATCGAAGTCAGGAATATGATCAGTTTCTATTGAATGGATTACAATTTTAGAATTTTGGTTGCAATTTTTAAAAGATCGTCTGTGTTCTTGTAGTCTAATTTTTGCTGTACGGCCAGTTTCACCTATATAAACAGATTTGCAATTTTTACATGGAATTAAATATATTACACCAGTTAAATCCAGAGAAGGGGTTATGGGTTTAAAGTTGAAAAGGACGTTTTTTAATTGTTTAATTGGCCGGAAAGCAGTATAAATATTATGTTGTTTAAGTAATTTAGAAATAAATTCTGAAGGAAAACCGAAATATGGCATAGAAATATAACTGTTTTTATTAATAAGTGAATTTTTCATTTTCATTGGAGTAGAGGGGGAACTTGCAGGAGGAAACGAAGGAGGGGGGAAGCTGATAATGTTTTCACGATAGATTCGTTTTAACCAATTAAGAGGGTAATCGTTATTTATTAAATCCTGGAAATTTTTTTTAATTTCCAACTTAAAAAGTGTCTCATTACTGCATAACCGAAGAGCTCTATTGACCAAAGTTCGGAAGACTGCAATTTTATGCGAATTAGGATTAGCGGAATGAAAATTTAGATATTGACCTGTAAATGTGGCCTTACGATAAACAGAAGTTTGAAAAATGCTAGGTGAATTCGAAATGCGTTCAACGAGAACATCAAGAAAAGGCAAACTGTTATTCTGTTCTATTTCCAAAGTGAATTGAATTTCTGGGCATAACGAATTAGAAAAAGTAACGACTTCATTTATATGTTTTTCTTCAATTAATAAAAAAATGTCATCTACGTATCTTCGCCAAAAAGGAATTTTATCATTTAAACTATCATTTATTTTATTTTCCAAAAACTGCATAACTATTTCTGCTATGCAAACACTAGCAGGTGAGCCCATAGGCGTGCCACGAATTTGTTTATAGTATAAATCATTAAACTTGAAGCAATTACAAGATAAGCAGAAAAAAACTAATTTAAGAATTGATTCAATATTAAGGGTAGAATGAGTACTATCATTAGGATAAATTTTTCTTATAATATCACAAGCAAATTCAATAGGGATGGAAGTAAAAAGAGAAACAACATCTAAAGAAATCATTATACAGTTTGGGGGGGCATTAAAATTTCTTAATTCAGAAACAAACTGAAAAGAAGAATTTAAACTAAAGGGTGAATTTAAAGTAAGAGGTTTAAGCAATGACGAAATAAATCTAGCAAGGTTAGAAAGAGGGGAACGGGAGTAATCAATTATAGGTCTAAATGGAATACCAGGTTTATGTAATTTTGGCAACCCATAAAAATTGGGAGCCATACCAATATAACATCTTAAAGATTTAGCTGTAACATTATCTATTTGATTATTTTTCTCTAATTCACTGATCATTTTATTAAGATTATTTTGTATTGAAGGAGTGATATCTTTATTTAAAACAACATATGTAGATAGGTCATTTAAAAGTTCTAAACATTTGTCAATGTAATCTGATTTATCCATAATAACCAGGAGCCGGCCTTTATCAGCTTTTGTAAAGATTATCGTATCATCTTTAGAAAGAGGTTTTAAAACAGCGAAATCATCAGTATAATACTGGGATTTTGAATGCACTTTACATTTTAACAGAGTTTTGGTGATTTCAGTACGAAGTGGATGCGTAATAGCAGGATCCAGTTTAGCTAATGAAGGCTCAACACATGCAAGAACCTTAGGGATGTCAATTCTTTTACTTCCAATAGCGTAATTCATTCCACGATTCAAAATAGTCAATTCAGTATCAGATAAAACTCTAGATGACAAATTCTTAACCCAGTTTATATTAGGTTTCCTTTCTACTGTCTTTAAACGTAGTTCTTTGTAAAATAACTTTTCAAACTTTTCTTCTAATTTTGATTTAAGCGTAGCTCTACATGACATACTCTGAACAGACAAAAAGTCAAGGATTAAACAAGCATCGGCATTCGAAACAAAGTTAATTAGATGTTGAAGATTAAAATGTAATGTATTACGTGCAGATTTAAGTTTAGCAGAACATAATGATATTGCAGCAGAAATGAACTTCATACTTGAATGGAAAGCAATCTTGTGTCCTTTAGTGGAATTCACTAACGATTTAACTTTAAAGGAGGGTGGAATAACATTATGCCGTCTGCAGTTTCTAAGAAAATCCTTTTGACATAATAAACGAACAATTTTGCAAGAATTCCTCGAGCACACACGCAACAATTTGCAGTAAGTTGATCCATAATTATCTTTAACGTACACAAACATCAAACCGTCTCAATTATATATATTAAAAGCAAACACGTTTTATTTATGAGACAAAAAATTTTAAGTTAAAATACATTTAAAAAAACAAAAATTACATATAAAAACAATTAAAATCAGACGTTTCGAAACCCGTCCAGGTTTCCTCATCAGTAATTACAACATAATATGCAAACAGGATATGAACACTCAAGGAATTTAAAGGAGTACAGAATATTGAGGAGCCAGTGCGCATGCTTCATTGATAGTGTGGAGATGCTTGGCAGTGTGCCAGCTCTCAAGGAAAATACGCGATTTATAATTATGAACACCAGAATTTAAAATTTTTATATTATCGAAGTCAGGAATACGATCAGTTTCTATTGAATGGATTACAATTTTAGAATTTTGGTTGCAATTTTTAAAAGATCGTCTGTGTTCTTGTAGTCTAATTTTTGCTGTACGGCCAGTTTCACCTATATAAACAGATTTGCAATTTTTACATGGAATTAAATATATTACACCAGTTAAATCCAGAGAAGGGGTTATGGGTTTAAAGTTGAAAAGGACGTTTTTTAATTGTTTAATTGGCCGGAAAGCAGTATAAATATTATGTTGTTTAAGTAATTTAGAAATAAATTCTGAAGGAAAACCGAAATATGGCATAGAAATATAACTGTTTTTATTAATAAGTGAATTTTTCATTTTCATTGGAGTAGAGGGGGAACTTGCAGGAGGAAACGAAGGAGGGGGGAAGCTGATAATGTTTTCACGATAGATTCGTTTTAACCAATTAAGAGGGTAATCGTTATTTATTAAATCCTGGAAATTTTTTTTAATTTCCAACTTAAAAAGTGTCTCATTACTGCATAACCGAAGAGCTCTATTGACCAAAGTTCGGAAGACTGCAATTTTATGCGAATTAGGATTAGCGGAATGAAAATTTAGATATTGACCTGTAAATGTGGCCTTACGATAAACAGAAGTTTGAAAAATGCTAGGTGAATTCGAAATGCGTTCAACGAGAACATCAAGAAAAGGCAAACTGTTATTCTGTTCTATTTCCAAAGTGAATTGAATTTCTGGGCATAACGAATTAGAAAAAGTAACGACTTCATTTATATGTTTTTCTTCAATTAATAAAAAAATGTCATCTACGTATCTTCGCCAAAAAGGAATTTTATCATTTAAACTATCATTTATTTTATTTTCCAAAAACTGCATAACTATTTCTGCTATGCAAACACTAGCAGGTGAGCCCATAGGCGTGCCACGAATTTGTTTATAGTATAAATCATTAAACTTGAAGCAATTACAAGATAAGCAGAAAAAAACTAATTTAAGAATTGATTCAATATTAAGGGTAGAATGAGTACTATCATTAGGATAAATTTTTCTTATAATATCACAAGCAAATTCAATAGGGATGGAAGTAAAAAGAGAAACAACATCTAAAGAAATCATTATACAGTTTGGGGGGGCATTAAAATTTCTTAATTCAGAAACAAACTGAAAAGAAGAATTTAAACTAAAGGGTGAATTTAAAGTAAGAGGTTTAAGCAATGACGAAATAAATCTAGCAAGGTTAGAAAGAGGGGAACGGGAAGTAAAAGTAGTCTTTGGGGATTGCCGATAGAAGTGAAAACTAAGTAACTTGTGAATTGTATCGTCGAGCTATTAGATTATTATTTTCGAATTATTTTTTGTTTGTAAAGAAGTGTTTATGATCTGTATTATATGATTCGGCACAATATTTGTAGCTACCCAAATTAAATGAACTAAGCCTTATATTAGGTAAAAATATTGTAATATGACTAAAATAATTTTCTTTTTTTACTATTTATTTGAAAATTTATATTGAGAGCAAAAAGAAGAATATAACAGTCTGTATAAAAACACGTGCTTGTACTTTGTGAACTATGTATATACTGTGGAAAAAGTACATACATACATAGAGTATTTAGAACTAGAACGAGACAGATGCCAGTAGCCAGTATACTACTCGTATTAGTATACATTTTATACATATATATGTATATGAGGCATGCCGCGCCGTGCGCTATATATATGGATATATATGTAGAGAGATATACTCTTTGTATATATATAATGTATACTAATAACGCACGGAGCTATATCTATGTGCATATATACACAGTATACATATAGCTCATGGAAAGCGTTCGGTGACGATGACGCAAGTTCCATGATTTTTGTTCACCCAAAAGTGCTCATATATATACTTATTTATGATTATAATATTTATATAATAATTTCATTCGTTTAAGCATCCTCAAAATCACTTAACGTAAAACTTTCATCAAAATCCTTATATCAGTTTCCGAATAAACCCAATATATTTCATTTGTTGCCATTGGCCGATAAGGGGTTAACAGCCAACACAAATTTTCCTAAAGATGGTGGTAAGTCTAGTATTCCGAAAACACTTAACCCCAAACTTTCATCAAAATCCCTATAATCAATTTCGAGTAAACCTAACTTCCGCTATGTATTGCAATTAGCCGTTAACCCTTTACAGCTCACTAACCTTTATAGTTGGAATTTCAACAAAAAAAGTTGTAGGCTATCTACTTAGGTCTAAAGGAGTACACAGGTATAATTTTGTAAAGATAGTTACTTACCGTTTTGAATCTGTGGGTGTTCCATCAGCGGGAACACTGCGCCACTGGAGCTCTGAAAAGTGCGTCTAAGAGCATCGCAGTGAAGTGCGTAAATGAGTAGAAGATTTTGCATATGTATTAAAACACACTGTATTATACCTGTGTAGTAAATTTAGCATGACCCATGGTGCATTACGGGAAGGCCTGCTATTCTACACCCCATCTCCCCCACCCAAAAAAAAAAAAAAAAAAAATCTTGGTTATATGATTTTTTATGAAATAATTTGATATTTACAGTTAGTATATATATACAAGTCCTATGTGCAAAAATATTTACAATTAATTTATTTTTTTAGCTTCATGAAATTTTTGGAAGCACGTCACACTCTTTTGGTAGAAGCACAAACCAACATTGCAGGTTTTGCATGTGAAACTAGTTTTGTGCGTTTTTTTTTTTTTTTTTTTTTTTTTTTTTTATAAACAACTAACCCTCCCTCGCAGCATCTGATAGCTTGACGTCATTCTCTCCAAACAGAGGAAGACAGAGCACGTAAACACAGCTGTCGTCTGTCATCATTGTTTTCGATTGCATAATATGAAAAGCGCTAGTGTCGCAGTGTTCCAGGAGATGGAACACCTTATTTTATTCAACGATTTCTCGTATGTTTCCTGTATAAAAAATTAAAAATAATATAGAATAAATAATTTAGAGTACAGCCAACGATATAAGATAGAAATCTTTTTCCAAGCAATCTTTTTTGTATCACAAAAAAATATACAAAATTTCTTGTAAATACGAGGATTTAAAATAACGCGTCCCAGCTAAATATCATGGATTGCCTTGTGTAGTGGTGCCATCTGTAAATGAAAAGAAAAGTTCAAAGTAAAAAATAAACCAATTTTTATGCATTTGAAATTGACTTTAACGGTTGGAGAAGATAGCGAAGTTAGGTGTTCCATGTAGTGGAACACTGAACGGAAAAGGGTTAATTGTAAACGTTAATTTATCAGAAGATGAAATCCAATCGTTTTTTCTCATGAAAAAGTCATAACTTCAAACTTTTATAAAAATCGCTTAGTCCATTTCCGTGTAAAGCTAATTTCTGACATACGTTGCAATTGTCCTTTAAAGGGTTAACAGCGACAATGAATTTTTATGACGATGATGATAATTCCATTCGTTTAAGCATACTCAAAAGCACTTAACGCAAAACTTTCATCAAAATCCTTATATCAGTTTCCGAATATACCCAATTTACTTCATTTGTTGCCATTGGCCGATAAGGGGTTAACAGCCAACGCAAATTATTCTGAAGATGGTGTTAAGTCTAATATTCTGAAAACACTTAACCCAAAACTTTCATCAAAATCCCTATAATAACTTTCGAGTAAACCCAAATTCTGCTATGTATTGCAAATTGGCCGGTAAAGGGTTAATTATAAACGCTAATTTATCTGAAAATGAAATCCAATTGTTCTTTTTCATGAAAAAGCCCTAACTTCAAATTTTCATAAAAATCGCTTTCTGACATACGTTGCAATTGTCCTTTAAAGGGTTAACAGCGACAACGAATTTTTATGACGATGGGGATAATTCCATTCGTTTAAGCTTCCTCAAAATCACTTAACGCAAAACTATCATCAAATCCTAATATCAGTTTCCGAATAAACCCAATTTATTTCATTTGTTGCCATTGGCCGATAAGGGGTTAACAGCCAACGCAAATTATTCTGAAGATGGTGGTAAGTCTAATATTCCGAAAACACTTAACCCAAATCTTTCATCAAAATCCCTATAACCATTTTCGAGTAAACCCAACTTCTGCTATGTGTTGCAATAGCAGAACGCGCATAAAGAAGTTTTCACTTCAAATGGAAAGCGTTCGCTGACGATGAAGCGAGTTCCATGATTTTTGTTCACCCAAAAGTGCTCAACGCGCCTAAAGAAGTTTTCACTTCAAAAAAAGTATAATATTTTTGAATACAAGCAGTTAAAGTAAAGGTTTCCGTTTACCTGCCACAATTGCCCCTATAGGCGTAGCCTCGGGGGGGGGGGGGTTGAATGGGGGGGGGGGCACGTACCCCTCCAATCCTTCTGAACATGAAAAAAAGTTTTAGACTGTGATATATGATATGAAAAAGTCAATTAAGAACTGTCATATCGCGCACCGACAAGAAAAGTGACACAAGACAAAAAATGGTAATTTTGAGTTTATGTAATTGAAAAATGTATATGAAGTATCCCAACGTACACGTAAAGCGTCGCCTCTCTACTTTGTCTCGCAGTTTATCCACCTGAGAGGCAGTATGTTAGTTTTATTGTAAGCTAGTCAATGCTTTATTGTTACCTTTAAGATGATATTTCTCAAAAAATATAGTTTTGAGCTGTGTCACTTTTCTTGCCAGGGTTACTTAATTAATTTCTCTTGGGATATGTGGATTCAATTTTAGAACTAGTGGATCTGCAGATCAGGAGCCTCAACGTCCTATTTACATCAGACATTATTCAATAGGTCATTTTTATATATTCCTTGTTATATAATCGTATATATTGATTCGATCGACTTGTTACCATAATCAGATACATTCCTGAGGGGGGCTGCCGCCCCCTCAACCCCCGCTGTATCTCTATTTGTATATCTTTTAGAGTGTTACGGAATTGTAAATAATTGCATTTATTTTTGTATAAATTCTTTCAAAGAGGTTTAGTAAAGTTAATAAAATGCTAACTTTGTGCATTTCTAGTCGTTTTAGTGTTAAAATAGCCTAATTTCCCTTAAAAACACTTAAAAAACCTCCAATAAGGGAAGAAATTGATTTGGCGCCAAATTTGGCGATTGTTTCCCTCCTTGGCGATTTTTTTGGCGACCTTGGCGAGAAAATCCTTATTAGGGATATACCAAATATGGAAGCTCTAATCTCATTATGAGATACGAGAATTTTCCAGAACACTCTGTGTTCGATAGAAAAGTATAAAAGGAGCATTTTTTCGCCAAGGTGGTCAGTCTCAGATCTGTGTCAGTTTCGTCAAATGCTTGCTTTGCTTTGAGCCACTTTAGATGAGACTTTCTTTATGCGTTCTTGCTGAACAGTTTGTACTGTTGTTTTGCTGTTAACGGCTGTTGTTTAAGCTGTGTTTACTGGTTGAATTGAAGCTGATACTTGGTTTATAGACCTGTATAATTCTGGAACTTTCTGCGAATACATCACTGAATTTTTCCAAGTTTCGCCTTTCATTTTCGGACAACTTACGAACCCTCAAGTACGCAACAATATGTATTCTTAATAAACGACGGTCTTGTATTATTTCCCTGAAATTCATAAATACCAAATTTCATACAAAAAAAATTACATAGCATATCGGAAAAATTTTGCGTAACCTTTAAACTAATTTCCAATTCTATGCCCACAGTTATCAACAGGAAAACATGCTTTTAAAATTCTAAAAAAATTTCATTATATTCGATGGGGTGTAACCATATTAAAATAAACTTTTAAGAAATATCGACTATAGACCGTAATAGTACGAAATTATTTTATGTATCCCGGAAAAGTAGCCACAGTCATTATAAACGCCAATAATAAGAATAAACCTAATTAATTATAACTCATTAATTTTTCAAACTAATTTGACATCATTTTGATGATTACAGTACATACTCGGAATTAATTTGTGTGGTCCCATAAATTATTTAGTCTATACATAACCTTTTTTAAGGGTAAACATAATTTTAAGCATCTTTATAATTATGTTAATTTTATTAAGTTCAATTTAGCTTAAACGCATTAAAGTGCGCGCTTAAATAAAAGTTTGTCCATAGGCTCTAATGTTACGAAATTCTTTCTGGTGTCTCTGTAAACAAACCATAAACATCGTATACACCAGTATAAACTATTCAGCTTATTTTGCGTTTAAAATTAATAATTGTTCCAAATTTAACATCGTTTGGATAACTACGTGACATTGTCAGAACACTTTTGTAAGGTCCTGCATATTAATTAAAAAGCTTAAGAGCACATATTTTCTTGAAACAACATAAGTTTAAGCATCTTACTCACGTACGCTAGTTTAATTTTCTTGATTGCAAAGTAATGTTGTTAAAATGCGTTTAAACGAAATTCACCCCATATGCCGTAATGTTAAGTATTTTTGCGTGTCCCTGTACACAGTTTATAAACAATGAAGCAATAAAAATTATACAGCTACTTATATGCAAAACTGGAACGTGTGCGCCAATTTGCAAGTCAATCGAAGGACTTTTGCGGACGCTATTGCGGTACATACAAATTCTTCCCATAGCCCGTAATGATAGAAAAACTTTGGCGTGTCCCTGTACACGAACTACAAATGGAATACACACCCAAAACTATACAGCTAATTTCGTGGGGATCATGGACATGTGTACCAAATTTCAAGTCAATAGCGTGATATTTGCGGCCGCTATCGCACGGCAGACAGACAGACGGACAGATGGAACACAAAATCCTTTTGAGTCTCAACAGAGGGCCTCCACTGACGTTTCGGCAAAAATTGGAAGTCAATAGCTTGATTTATCCGGTGGCTATCGCGGCACATACAGATTCTTCCCATAGGCCGTAATGCTAGAAAAACTTTGGCGTGTCCCTGTATACGAACTACAAATGGAATATATACCAAAAACTATACAACTGATTACGTTGGGCTCATGAACATGTGTACCAAATTTCAAGTCAATAGCTCTATTTTTGCGGCCGCTACCGCGATACATACAAATTCCTCCCATAAGCCGTAATGATAAGAAAAACTTTGGCGTGTCCCTGTATACGAACTACAAATGGAATACATACCAAAAACTATACAGCTAATTTCGTGGGGCTCATGAACATGTGTACCAAATTGCAAGTCAATAGCGCTTTTTTTGCGACCGCTATCGCGATACGTACAAATTCCTCCCATAGGCCGTAATGATAAGAAAAACTTTGGCGTGTCCCTGTATACGAACTACAAACGGAATACATACCAAAAACTATACAGCTAATTTCGTGGGGCTCATGAACATGTGTACCAAATTTCAAGTCAATAGCGCTAATTTTGCGGCCGCTATCGCGCGACAGACAGACAGACAGACGGACAGACAGACAGACACAGCCCAAAACCGTTTTGAGTCTCAATGTAGGGCCTCCACTGACGTTTCGGCAAAAATTTCAAGTCAATAGCGCTAATTTTGCGGCCGCTATCGCGCGACAGACAGACAGACAGACGGACAGACAGACAGACACAGCCCAAAACCGTTTTGAGTCTCAATGTAGGGCCTCCACTGACGTTTCGGCAATTAAAGTTATCAGACGAACAATGCAGTTCTGGTTTCAGTTTTCATTTCTTTATTATTTATAGTCTCATTGAATAAGATGGATAGTAAGATGCTTACTTTCTACAAAGTAAAATGCTTGGTATTACTTACAAAACTTTGAATAAACACCATAAAATGCAATAACTTAGCTATTGCTTTATAGGTAATAATTTACAACGCCAGTTCTGTGGTGCTTTCTTATTAAAATGCTTGATGTTTGAATTTGCTAGTTTGAATCCGCGCAGCCCGAAAAAGACAATTTTGTAAGGCGTTCAAAATCAGGGTTGCTACGGTACCTGGAAAACAAGGAAAACCTGGAAAATTCAAGGAATTGGAAAATCTATTAAAAAACAGGAAATTTCAAAATTTACTGCAAAAGCAGGGAATTTTGAATTTTTTTGGAAAAACAGTGGAAAATGTTTTCATGATCAAATATTTTTTTTTATTTTAGTGCTTAAAATGAATTAATTATGTTTTTTTTTTTTTTTTTTTTTTTCCCCAACTATAGTAAGTAAATAAAATTAATATACCCTAAATAACTTCAATTGACTTGTAAACATGTTAAATTCTAATGCTGCATGATTGCGTGTTATCTATTTTACTTCAAAAATAGACAGGAAAAACTCAGGGAATTTTTTCTCTTGAATTGTGTAGCAACCCTGAAAATTTATCTTGCTCACTAACGTAATGAAAATGTTTTTCCATTATCGCGGACTTATTATTATATAACCTTTAGTGAGATATAACCAAAATAGATCCTTTGCAAAATGTACCCCCAGGCACCATTTTAAGGAGGGCACTGTTATTGTCATTCTTCAATAATAAATCTTAATTTATCAAAGAAATTTGGGATTTGCTACTTACTTTAACTACGATTTTTTTAGATAGAAAATCCCAGGGGCCAGATCTGTAGAGTATGTTGGATGAAGAAGCATTCATACCATGATGTAAAAAATTTAGCGATTGTGATCGTATAAGCAAATGATATCTTGATAAAACAATGTTTTTTTTTTTTTTTCTTTTTTCTTTTTTGACAAATAGCGCCGCTATTCGGCAAATTTTACTTTGAAACTGTCTAATAAATTAGCATAATATAGTCGGGTCATAATATTTCCAGCCGAAAGAATTGGCATTACCTTCTTCGGTGCACGTTCGCCAATTGTCGGGAATCCCCGTTCATTCTTCTGCTTTCAGAACAAATGCCTTTCCAGACAGAATTTATGTCGCGATGATAAATTAGTAAAACTCTTAGAAAAGGAAGGTGTATATTTATCAGATGTCCCTAGAAATAATAAATCCTGTTTGTACCAGAAAAATCCAGATGAAGTACATATACTTTTGGGAGCTGATATGTCCGCTAAACTGTTCACAGATGACATAAAATATTTTCCAAAATTGGGATTAACTACATTTAGAACTGAATTGGGTTGGAGCATTTTTGGCAAGACAGAGGGTCACAAGAGTGAGCAGGACAATTCTTTGGCGGGTCTATCGTTGCCATTACACGTGTCAAACGCCAGTTTATCAGATTTATGGCGCCTTGACACTCTAGGAATTACTAATGAAGATAATAAATCGAAACAGGATTTAGAACAAGAAACCAAGAATCATTTTCTAGAAACTGTTAAACGAGATAAAAGCGGTCGATATAAAGTCAATTTACCATGGACAGTCGACCATTCGATTTTATCGTTGGCAGAAAAATGCCTGTACAAGACGGAGAATAAATTAATCAAATCTGATAGGAAAAAGGAATATGGGGAAATTTTTGATTTCTGGGAAAACAATCAGATTATAGAAGAGGTATTGGACCAGAAAAGGGACAAGGTACATTATTTAGCACACAGATCTGTGGTTAAAGAATCTAGTGAAACCACTAAAATTCGTCCAGTATTTAATGCTTCAGCACACACTAGAAACAGTCCCTCCCTTAATGATTGTTTAACAAAAGGACCAAATCTTGTAGAAATTATACCTAGCATTTTAAATAAATTTCGTAAATACAAAATAGGAATTTCGTCCGATATAGAGAAAGCATTCCTGCAAATTAAAATAACAGAGAAAGATCGCTACTTTTTGAGATTTTTTTGGTTTAATAGCGAAAATAAATTGAAAATTTATAGACATTGTCGTGTGGTTTTCGGCCTAACTTCAAGCCCTTTTATGCTTATGGCAACATTAAATCACCTTTTAGAAAATGTTCCCGAACAATGGCGAGAGACAGCTAGGCTCTTAAGAGATTCCTTCTATTTAGATAATTCCCTCATCAGCCTGAATTCAATTCAAGAAACAGAAAAATTCATATCAGAATCTCAAGGAATTTTGGCTTCGGCACATTTCAATTTGAGATGTTGGCGATCGAATTGGCCCCAGGCTATGATCGACAAAACTGAAGATGAACCGAGGTTTGCTCCCGTGTTAGGATTACTCTGGGATTTGAAAAATGACAGTTTAATTTGTAAAATTGAAGAACCCCTAAAGATAAGTGAACCCCTTACAAAAAGAAAACTTTTATCGATTACCCAAAGAATTTTTGATCCTGTGGGATTCACAGCACCTGTCAGTTTAGTTCCCAGACTAATCCTTCAAGAAACGTGGATTCAGAAGGTGAAGTGGGACGAAGAGCTTTCTGAAACTTTAAAACAACAGTCTACTAATTGGCTGAAAGGAATAAATTTGATATCCCAAATTAAAATACCTCGGTGGCTTAACATTTGCCCAGAGAAAGAAAAGAAAACATCATTACATGTTTTTTCTGACGCAAGCAAGCGAGCATATGCCACTTGCGTATTCATAAGAGTAGAGACCTCAGAAGGAATCAAGATCCAGTTAATCAATGCTAAAAGTCGAGTTGCACCTATTAAGGAATTGACCATACCCCGCCTTGAACTGTTATCTTGTCTTATTGGCGCTAGGTTGGCCAAAAATGTACAAAACGATTTGAATTTACATGTAAATACCATATTTTGGTCAGATTCAACCACTGCTTTAGGTTGGATTAGAAGAAAACAAGAATGGGGTACATTTGTACACAATAGGGTATTAGAAATACGAAATCTGACCGAAGTTTGCAATTGGAGACATGTACCCGGAAATTTGAATCCCACGGACCTCCCGTCTAGAGGATGTTCTTTTGAACAACTACAGAAATCGAGATGGTGGGAGGGTCCGAGTTGGCTTTATTTACATGAAAATGAATGGCCTCAAATAGAAGAAGACCCAAACGAAGAACTCATAAACAGCGAAAAAAGGAAGACAATCCTAAATCTTTTAGATAAAAAAGAAGATAATTTCAATCGATTTTATCAGTATTTTTCCTCTTACAAGAAAACAGTTAGAACCATTGCCTGGATATATAGATTTTATCATAATTCGAAGACTACTGAGAAGATGTCCGAATTGGATATTTCTGACAGAAAATTACAAACTCGAAAAGACTCCTTTATTCCAAAATGTGTTCTGTAAAAAACGAACATTATAATAAGAACAAAAGTGTGTCTGTTTTCACCCTCCCAACTTTTCATCCCCTCCGTGGTTTGAAGGGGTGAAGATCTATTATTAGAACTGTACCACGTGACTCCACACCTGTATGTTTTCATCGGAATAGATTCTGATACTTTTAGTTAGTGTTTATTCTTGATAATGTAAAGCGAGACTACTTCTCACTCCTTTTTTTTATTTTACTTTTTTTTTTTTCATTAAATATACAAGTTAAAATTCAAAAGATGGTGTCAATGGTGTTTCTTCAAACAATTAATAACATTATTATTTTACAGAGAAGAAAAACAAATAATAATAATAAATACGAAATTGAGCTACTGGTTCATGGGACAGCCGACTCCTCAGAACAGAAAAAGGTAAGCCCATAATTTTCATTAGTTCTGTTTTTGAATAAATGATTAACTGCTCGCTTTTTATTTAAGAAGCGCTGATTGCGCCACCGAGTGCATAAAATTAAATATTCATAAAAGATTATGAATGACTGACCATGTTAAATAAATGAAAAATATATCATTGTTCTTAAGTAACATATTAATGCTTACCTAGATTATAAATTGTCTGGCTGTCCCGAACATAAAAGGAAAAGTATATAAAAGTAAATTAATATGAAAATAAAACATGAATATTAAATAATATTATTATTTAACAAAACAAAAGTATTTTTGTTCAAAGTAAAACAAAAGTATATTCAGTGTTTGAAATCATATTAAGAAAATGCAAAATAAAGATTAAATGCATTCGTACATTTTTTTGAATTACGAAAATTAAGAAAATTCGTTTTTCTAAAAAAAATTGAAGAATTAATAAAAAATATAAAAACAAAACTTTTCAAAAATAAATTCTTCTCAAAGATATAGTATTTACTATAAATAAAAAGAAATCAGAAAATGGCATCTTTTAAAGAAAGTCCAACAATTGAGAAATTGAATTCTGAAAATTATTCAGTTTGGAAGTTTAAAATGCAAATGTACCTCATGAAGGACGAATTATATGAAGTCATTACAGATGACCCGCCAAATCCTATCACAGATATATGGCGAAAAAAAGACAATAAAGCGCGAGCAATAATAAACTTGTTCATTGATGATTCCGAAATTATACATATTAAACAATGCCAAACAGCACTAGAAACATGGAACAAATTGCGTGATATCCACGAAAGAACAAACTTAAGTAGTAAATTGTACTTATTGAGAAAATTGTACAGTACGAAACTAGAAGAAGGTGGCGATATGCAAATCCACATAAATAAAATATTGGAAATTATAGATAAATTGAAATCCATTGGAGAAGAAATTAAATTCGCGCACATTTCTGCATTATTATTGTGTTCAATACCCAAGAGTTATGAAACTTTGATTATAGCCCTTGAAGCTCGCCCTGAAAACGAACTGACACCTAACTATGTTAGCAGCAAATTGCTAGACGAGTTCAATCGTCGAAAAGAAGCCTCCGAAAACAACACAAATTCTTCTAAAGCTTTTCACATAAATAAAAAACAGCAGTATAATAGCAATTTCAAAAAGGAAAATAAATACTGCACTTATTGCAAGAAAACAAATCACAATAAATCGGAGTGCTGGCATCTGAAAAATAGAAATGCTGATAACACTAAAAACAAACAATTTAGAAATAAATTCAGAGCAACTAATTCCTCACAGTTAGTGACACACAATGATGAGTTGCCACACACACATACACAACAACAAAGCCATTCAAAACAAATGAAGCAAATAATATCATAAACAAAACAAATGGCTTTCACGACTCAAAACGCAATGACGAACAACTTTATAATTGACAGTGGTTCCTCATCGCACATAAGCAACAATATAGACCTTTTCGTTAACTTAGATGAGTCACAAAAATCGCAAGTATGTGTAGCAAACGGTAACACCCTCACTTCACTTGGTTCAGGAGAAATAAAAATTGAATACCTGGATCCAAATAAACAAAAAAGGGAACTAACACTAAGGGACGTCTTGTATGTTCCAGAATTAAAGGCAAACTTAATATCTGTACACAAAGCCACCCAAAATGGATGTAAAGTCACATTCACTAAACAAAAGTGTTACATATCTATGAAAAATGAAACCATTTTAGAGGGTACAAAAAATAATAACTTATATGAGTTAAACTTGCCCATGCCAATAAACAAATATAACACATACCTGACTGAAGAATGCCAAAATCCTAACTGTATTACTCTATGGCATAAACGCATGGGACATAAAAATTTCAATTCTATTAAAGAACTAAACAAAAATCAATTAGTTCTGGGAATAAAAATCAATAATTGCAAACACGAGATAACATGAGAAAAATGCATCAAAACAAAACTGACTGACACCCCGTATCTAAAAACGGCAGAAAATAGGGGAAAACAAATACTAGAATTAGTACATAGCGATGTTTGCGGACCTATTCAACTACAAACAATAGGTGGTAAATCATATTTCTTAACTTTTGTTGACGACAATTCTAGGTATACAATGATTTATTTTCTAAGTAAAAAGAGCGAAGTAATCGAGAAATTAAAAGAATACGTCAATGTTACCACAAACAAATTTGGAAAGAAACCAGAAACAATAAGGTCGGATAATGGCGGTGAGTACATGAGCAAAAATGTAGAAGAGTTTCTTAAAGAAAATGGTATTCACCATCAGCTCACCGTACCACATTGCCCAGCCTAAAATGGGATTGCGGAAAGAAAGAATCGTACACTAATCGAAATGACACGTACACTTTTATCAGAAGCCAACTTAGACAAAAAATTGTGGGGGGAAGCTTTAAACACCGCCAATTACCTCCAAAACAGACTACCTACAAAAGCCACTACAAAAACTCCTTACGAATTATGGCATGGTAGCAAACCAAATTTAAGTCACTTAAAAACTTTTGGCTGTAAAGCCTATGGTTACATTCATAAAAGTAAACGGGGTAAATTAGACGACAAAGCCCAAGAAGGCATTTTTGTCGGCTACGACAACAGCGCTAAAGCGTATAGAATCTACCTGAAAAATGGCTGCGTAATACTTGCAAGAACAGTTAAATTCATTGAAAATACTATAAACAATTCAGGAGAAAACAATGAAATAGAATTACTCTCAGAAAACAACACAAATGAACACCCCGACACAGAATCGCATATAGGGCGCGAAATTGTCAAAATTGACATAAGTTCACCAGATCAAAATATCACTAGTGAACACGACAGCACAAACGACACCTTGAGAAGGTCAAATAGACACAATAAAGGTGTACCTCCCGAAAGGCTTATTTACTTAACAGAAAACTTTGAGGCTAATGAACCTAAAGATTATAATGATTTTCTCAACATAACAAACCCACAAGAAAAACAGAACTGGTTAAACGCAATGCAGGAAGAAATGAATTCCTTAATCCAAAACAAAACATTCACATTGGTAGAACCTCCACCAGGAAGAAAAGTAATTGGGTCCAAATGGACTTATAAGGTCAAATATGACTCCTCTGGCAAAATAGCCAAATATAAAGCAAGATTGGTAGCGAAAGGCTTCAGCCAAAAATATGGCGAAGACTTTCACGAAACTTTTGCCCCGGTGGTATCCCATAGCACAATTAGAGCCTTTTTAGCCAGTGCTGCTCACAGAAACAGACAGGTTCATCATATTGATATTAAAACTGCCTTCCTGCATGGAGACTTAGATGAAATAGTATACATGGAACAGCCTAAAGGCTATATTTCACCGGGAAACGAAAATAAGGTATGGAAATTAGAAAAAGCCCTTTATGGTCTTAAGCAAGCCGCCAGATCATGGCATTTGAAAATTGGTGAAACTCTGAAAGAATTCGGTTTTACACAAAGCACAGCAGATGCCTGCCTGTTTAGGAAAGATGAAACAAACCCCATACATATAATTATTTACGTGGACGACCTTTTAATATCAGGGTCGGACCAACAAATAGAAGAAACTATTGAGAAACTTAGTGCAAAATATGAGCTCAAAAATCTCGGGGAAATAAGTTACTATCTCGGCATCAACATACAAAAATCTAAACAAGGAGAATACTTTATAAACCAAAGATCTAAAATTAAAGAACTCGTAGAAAAATTCAATCTTCAAAACGCTAAGCCCACAAATATACCTATGAATCCTGGCTATCTGGATAATGCCTCAGACGATAATCTACTAAACAACAATACAAAATACAGACAAGCCATCGGATCCCTATTATATATAGCTACTATCTCTAGACCTGACATTGCAGCAGCTGTCAATATTCTAAGTAGACGAAATGAGAAGCCCAGGCAGCAAGACTGGGATGCTGCGAAAAAGATCATATGTTATTTAAAAACCACTGAAAAATTGAATTTGGTTATAAGCGGAAAGGAAAAACCTATACTAACCTGTTACGCCGATGCCGATTGGGCTGGTGATAAATCTGATCGCAAATCGATGACAGGAAACCTATTCTTAGTAGGAAAAACACCAATCCAGTGGATATCCAAAAAGCAAACGTGTGTAGCTCTGTCTTCTGCAGAAGCAGAGTTCTTATCAGCCGCAAATGCTGGACAAGAGATATTATGGCTGACCAGAGTGTTAGAGGACCTTGACTTACCACAGGAACTGCCGATAAGATTATTTGATGACAATCAGTCAGCCATTAAAATGATTGAATCGCCCAAACACACAGCACGCTCCAAACACATAGATATCCGTTTTCACTGCGTGAAAAACCTGTGTGAAAATGGAACAATTTATCTGCAATATCTGCAGAGTAAATTAATGACTGCAGACGTGTTGACAAAACCTACTCCTAAGCCAATTTTCCTGAAACACCGTGACAATTTGGAACTAAGACAGTATTCCTCGTTTGAGGAGGGCTGACAGAAAATTACAAACTCGAAAAGACTCCTTTATTCCAAAATGTGTTCTGTAAAAAACGAACATTATAATAAGAACAAAAGTGTGTCTGTTTTCACCCTCCCAACTTTTCATCCCCTCCGTGTTTTGAAGGGGTGAAGATCTATTATTAGAACTGTACCACGTGACTCCACACCTGTATGTTTTCATCGGAATAGATTCTGATACTTTTAGTTAGTGTTTATTCTTGATAATGTAAAGTGAGACTACTTCTCACTCCTTTTTTTTATTTTACTTTTTTTTTCATTAAATATACAAGTTAAAATTCAAAAGATGGTGTCAATGGTGTTTCTTCAAACAATTAATAACATTATTATTTTACAGAGAAGAAAAACAAATAATAATAATAAATACAAACATTGAGCTACTGGTTCATGGGACAGCCGACTCCTCAGAACAGAAAAAGGTAAGCCCATAATTTTCATTAGTTCTGTTTTTGAATAAATGATTAACTGCTCACTTTTTATTTAATAAGCGCTGATTGCGCCACCGAGTGCATAAAATTAAATATTCATAAAAATTTCAGTTGAAGAATTTTCAAAAGCAGAAAATGTACTTCTACGATTAGTACACAAGAATCTTTTTCAGGGAGAACAGATCCAAAATTAAGAAATTTAAGGCCTGTCGAAGATAAAGCTGGTCTCTTAAGAGTAAAGACCAATATAATTCAAAGAAACGACAGTGAAAACTTCAGATATCCTGTTATCTTACCTTACATGCATCCCGTCGTCCAAAGATTGGTATTCGAGAAGCATTTAGAAAATCAGCACGCTGGAGTCAGCACTCTAATGACACTACTTAGAGAAAATTTCTGGATAATGAAGTCTAGAAAATCCATTAGAAATTCAATAAGAAAATGCGTGATTTGCAGAAAACTTCAGGCTTCCAAAATAGATGTTGAACCTGGAGTACCACCCGAAGACAGAGTACGAGAAGCAGCCATCTTTGAAGTGGTGGGCGTAGATCTAGCCGGTCCTCTTCATCTTTCTGATGGATCAAAAGCGTGGATAGCCTTATTTACTTGCGCTGTCTACCGAGCCATACATCTTGAAGCCATTACGTCTCTGTCTACAGAAAGTTTTATCCAGTCTCTGAGAAGGTTCATAGCAAGGCGAGGCAGACCCTAACATCATCTATTCAGACAACGGGAAGAACTTCCTAGGAACCAGCAATGCTCTCTCGAGTGTAGATTGGGAAACCATCTGCAAGGTAGCTTCCACCCAGAAGATCAGATGGAAATTCAACCCTCCTGCAGCACCGTGGTGGGGAGGTTGGTGGGAGAGGCTTGTTGGAATGGTTAAAGGAATCCTGAAAAGAAACTTAGGTCGTGCATCTTTGAATTACGAAGAACTTTACACCATGCTATGTGACTGTGAACAAGTGATTAATTCACGGCCTATAACCTATGTTTCCGAAGATAACACAGATCCTTTACCTTTAACCCCAATGATGTTCCTAAGAGAACTGCCAACATCAGGAGTACCTGACCTAGATGCTTTAGATTCTAAAGATCTTAACCGCAGAGCCAGATATAGGCAAATAATCAGAGAAAACCTAAGAAACAGATTCAGAGCTGAATATTTAGGACAATTACGTCAACATGCATATAAGACCAAAAGATTCAAACAATTGAAAGTCGGCGATGTTGTCCTATTAGAAGATTTCAATAAGAAACGTGTTCACTGGCCTTTGGCAAGAGTGATAGAAATTTACCCAGGCAAAGATAATGTGATACGTCTAGCTAAGGTGAAGACCGAAAATGGATTTTTTCTGCGTCCATTGCAAAGATTGTTTCCTTTAGAAATTGACAGTACGGAACTTAAGAATCACCCCACTTTACATAGGTCTCTCCAAGAAAATTTAAGTCCTTCGACTTCCGAAAACAAGAACCTTTCACAGAAACCGATACTCAACCCCAGAGAAAAGGAACCTGTGAAAGACCCTCCAGAACCTACCAGTTCTAGAACCCATGATCCCACTTCCAATCCCCCGGTGGTCTCCCGAACTGGCTGTGTGGTGAAACCCCCTCAACGACTTCAACTTGGATTGTTGAGTTCCTCCGATTAGTCGCAACTCAAGGTGGGAGGATGTCGGGAATCCCCGTTCATTCGTCTGCTTTCAGAACAAATGCCTTTCCAGACAGACGGACGCCTCTTTTTCGAGAAAGGTGCTTTTTTAGAATCAGAAGCAGAACAGAAAGGACCTTGAATGGAGATGGGGCTACGTTAAAAGCGTTGTGTTTACAGACGCCCGCCCCGGTCCTAAAACAGAACAATTATAACCTTTAAGAATTAGAATTAATATTTAAGAACTAATGACAATCTAAGAACGTTAATAATAAGATTTAATTTAATATTTAATTGTAAATACTGTAGATAGTTTCTGTTTTCGTTTTCATTTTACATGTATGCTAACAAAGCATTAAAATTATGTTTTCTCATCTAAGAAGTGCTACGTTCATCGAGTTTAGTTTCTTTAATGGATGATAGTTGCCCCATCCACATCCGGACCTTTGGATTAGAAGTTTTCAGGTGAGACCCATCCATATTTTATTATTTAGAAGAATAAATATATTATCAGAAAATTTAAGTAGTAACTGTAAGAAAAGAGTTAAGATTTGAAATATGCTGTATCGGGTCAGTAAAAAGAATAAGTTTTAGATCAGAAATCTGGTACAGCCATACCAATTGAAATCCTCTATTTAGATTGTTCTTTCCTTTCTAATGTGTTACAATGTATCAAGTTTCATTAACAGTAACGTAATGCTGCAAAACAATAATGGAATTGCACTTAAATGTGCCTAAACACTGCTTAAAATGGTTATGCGAATTCGCTTTTGATCAACCCTATATCTCAGACCGTCAGTCCAGTGAATGGAGAGAGTTAGTGAATGAGTGAGCGGACAGGGACTGATTTACTGTGATACATTTTACATTTTTCTTCTGTATATAAATAATTGCAAGATAAAAAGAATTTTTTATATACCATGTTTTTAAATTTTCTGTTGAATCATATAATCGCTACCGAAGGCAGCGGGAACCCGGTACAATCGGCTAAAAGTATTAAAAAAATTCATTGTTATCGTGTTTTTAACTATTATAAAAGCTTCAAATGGCTAGCTAGCTAGCCGGGAAGATAGTTAAAAATCGATTGCAAGCTTAGTACTGGTAATGCTGCCGAAGACACCAGGGACCCGAAACAGTTCGTTAAAAGTATTTTAAAAATGCATTTTCACCGTATTCAGAACTATTCTGAAAGTTTCAAATGTCTAGCTAGTCGGGAAGTTAGTTAAATAATTTTTCGGTTTAATCATATAAACGCTGCCGAAGGCAGTAGGGACCTGAAACAATTGATTAAAAGTATTAAAAAAATGTATTGTCACCATGTTCTGAGCTACCTGAAAGTTACAAATGCTTGTCGGGAAGTTAGTTAAAAATCGATTGCAAGCCTTAAACTGGTAACGCTGCCGAAGGCAGCAGGTATTAATTATTGGTCAAATCTAAAACCTGTAGATGGCGCTACGCGCCGATATTAATGTTCTGTTTCTTCTTTTCTCCTCAGTGTGTGTTCTTCGTGTTCGTCTTTGTAGTTGTAATAAATGTATGTCTCAATAATTGATATCCTATTATTTCCGATATATGTATTCAATCGACACCAATGAATAGAAATGAACCAACTGTGGCCTGCTGTCCCCACGACTCTGGACCGATAAGGTAAGCCATTTACCTTATTTCAATTTAATATTCTGAAAATGACTATTAATGACTATTTATAAAAATATATATCTAAAATGCGTCGCCAAAGTAGCGACATGGTTTTGAATGATAATTTTTATCTAACGTCGTTAAGAGTTTAACGACATAATTTATGGCGCCCATAACAGGGACTGCCAGGCCCTTAAAATATGATTTAGAGTTGTTCTTTATACTATAGTCCAAATTTATAAATTAACAATATGGCAACCGAACTCGAAAAGTTAAAAAGAAAACGATCTACCCTAAAGGGATTGTGTACAAACTTGATGAACACGATAAACATAAAGTTAAATGAACCCGATGAAGGGTTAAATGTTTTCGAATTTGAATCCCAGTTAGAAAAACTGCAAGTAAAGAATAACGAAATTATAGAAGTTGAAGATCAAATTGAGGCCAAAATCACGGATCGCAACGAGCTACAAACTGAAATAGAATCGAGACAAGAATATAGGGATTCAATTATTGATGTAAAGGCTCAAATTATGAATAAGATAGAGAAAATTAAAAATTTAAATGTCACTCCGATCTTTTCGCACCCAAGAAATGAGCAAACATCTAATTCACATTTAGAAAGAAGTAATGCAAGTTCCGCGAGATTGCCCAAGATATCAATTCCTGTTTATGAGGGTTCTCCGGAAAACTGGATCGAGTTTTGGAACCAGTATGAAATCACAATACATAATAACAACGATATATCTAATGTTCAGAAATTCGTATATTTACGCAGCTTTTTAAAAGCCCAAGCTTTAACAGCTATTCAGGGTTTAGCACTCTCAGATCAAAATTACAATACTGCAATTGATTTATTAAAATCTAGATTTGGAAAAAAAGATATTATAATAAGATATAAAATTGACGCGTTATTAAATTTGAACCCTGTTAAATCTCCAAATCAAATTAAAGAATTACGCTTACTGCACGACGCCCTTGATGTTAATATTAAATCTCTCGAAAATTTAGGTGTGGATTTGAAATCCTACGGAAATTTGTTATTTCCAATTGTTACAAAATTAATACCTACCAGTATTATGATAGACTATAATAAAATGAAAACAGAATCCGAGGAATGGGATGTACAAGATTTGTTAAAACATTTAAAATTAGAAGTTCAGACTAGGGAAAAAACCTTTTTATTTTTAAAACGCGAAGTAGAAACTCACAATAGTGGGTATAAAAACTCAAATTCCATATTTTATTCAAAATCATCGGAAAATAATAATAATGCATCCTACCGGAAATCTGGTTCGGGATATAAAAATTCTAACACAATGCAAAAGGCATCAGCCTTTAAATTAACTGTTAGTAAATGTATATTTTGTGTTGATGCAATAAATTATCACGATAGTAAAATGTGTAAATTAAATTTAGAGGACAAAAAATTGTCTTTACGCAAACAGGGAATCTGTTATTTATGTTTCAAAAGAGGTAAACATACAGCTAAATTTTGTTTATCGGGTCTCAAATGTGACACATGTTCAGGAAAACACAATACATTAATTTGCTATAAGCAAAAATCGGAAACTCCAACAACTCATATGAAATCAACTCATATTCGGCTCATATGAAAGATAAAAATTACATCGAACATACTCAAACAAATACTTCTGAGAACAGTGCTTGCGAAAATGATAATTCTGTATTGTCCTATAAGTGCCCTGTACAAAATCCGCTTGAGAATAATGAAATATATTTACAAACTTGTTTCGCAAGAATAACAAATAATTCTAATTTAAACTCTCTAAAGTGTGCCATATTATTTGACAACGCGTCTCAGCGAAACTTTATTAATATATCACTCGCGCGTGAATTAAAATTGCCGGTGATTAGAAAAGAAACTCTAATCATATACCCGTTTTCTTGCGATCAACCCCAATCAAAGGAATATTCAGTCGTAAATTTCGAATTGTCTCATTTAAAAAACCACAAACAGAAATGTTATGTAGAGGCATTGGTCGTAAATCAAATCTCTTTCACGAAGTTAAAGATACTGGATGACGCATCTTGTCGGAAACTTTTGGTTTCGAGTCAGGGGGAAGGAAATAAATTTTCGCAATTGCATTCGAAGGCTCCAGACATATTGATCGGCGGGGGGTTATTTTGGAAACTGCAAAAAAATAAAAATAAAATTAATCGTTCGTTGTTTGCTGTAAATACATTATTGGGATGGACATTGTCAGGCAATAATAATTCAGGAAAGAATCCAGACAACTTAATTACTGGCGCCTCTGTGTTAAAGATTGAATGTGGTAACTCTATTTGTTTACATGAAAACCATCCATGCATGAAAATAAATGAATCATCCGAATGTACGGGTAATGATTTGCAAAGCTTATGGTCGTTGGATCTTTTGGGAATAAATGATGATAAATTGATTTCTACTTCCGATCTGGAAATAATAAATAAATTTGATAAACAGTTAGAATATAAACAGGGTCATTATGTTACACATTTATTATGGAATGACCATGGTATTGATAAATTTGAGAATAATTTTGAAAACGCTAAACGGCAATTCAATTATTTGAGAAAAAGATTAAAAGCGGATAAATGGATTTTTGAGCAATATAAGCAGATAATCACAGAACAAGAACAACGAGGGATAGTTGAACAATGCGGTCGCTCTCAAAGGGAGTATTTCGCCCCACATCGTGCGATTATTAGAAAGGAAAAACAAACATCAAAGGTACGAATTGTTTTTAATTGTTCCAGTAGAGTTTCGGGGTGTAAATCTTTAAATGATTGTCTCGTAAAAGGGCCATGTCTTACACCACCAATTTTGGATGTAATTAATAGATTTCGAAAGTTTAAGATTGCGTTTTGCGCAGATATTGAAAAGGCGTTTTTAATGATAGAAATCGCGGAACCCGATAGAAATTTTCTGAAATTTTTATGGTTTGACGAGGATACCCAGAATTATAAAATAATGCGAATGACCAGAGCGACATTTGGTTGTACAACTTCTCCTTTCTTTTTAACGGCAACAATTAAGAAACACATTAAGGAATATAGGGAAATTTATCCGGCTAGTTATGAAATGTTAAATTCAGCTCTGTTTGTGGACGATTTGCTTTATGGCTCCGATACCGTAAACGGTGCCTATGAATTAACTTCTACTGCGGTAAATATTTTAGCAAAGGCTGGAATGAAATTAAGAAAGTTTAGTACGAATTCACAGAAATTAAAGAACATGTGGGATAAAAATGATTCTTTTTCGGAGGTAAATAATGATAGTGTAATAAATATTCTTGGATTGGTGTGGGAAAAAGATAGTGATAAATTAGGATTAGCTTTGAAATCTATAGTTGAAAATTTGGATATATCGGTATGTACGAAAAGATATGTATTGCATACAGCTGCAAAATTTTTTGATCCTATTGGGATTATACCTCCCTTTTTAATTAGGATAAAGTGTTTTCTTCAAAGAATGTGGGAAAGAGGTATGGATTGGGATCACGAATTGCCGGATGATCTTAAGGGAATTTGGATAAAGTGGTGTAACGAAATTAAGGATTTATTAGAAATTCGAATAGATAGATGCTATTTCACGTATGTTGATTTGAAAAATTCGTGTGTAGAACTACACATTTTTTCAGATGCTTCACCACTTGCATATGGTTGTGTTGCATATTTTAGGGTTATCAGTAATGATAAAAAATGTTATGTAAGCATGATTATGTCAAAGGCTAGAGTTGCGCCGCTAAAGAAACTAACGTTACCAAGATTGGAGTTAATGGGAGCGGTGATAGCTGCTAGAGTAGCGAAATATATTTGTGATATATATAAAGAAATTAACATCGAGAAATTTTATTGGACAGATTCTACTATTGTTTTACACTGGGTGAAGGGATCGGCGAAACAGTGGAAACCCTTTGTTAAAAATAGAGTAGTTGAAATTCAGGAATTGTCAGTACCCGAAAATTGGTCATATTGTAATACAAAGGATAATCCCGCAGATTTAGTTACTCGTGGTATTAGCGCAAATGCGTTAGTTAATAATGATTTTTGGTTTAAAGGTCCAAAATGGTTATCTGAGCTAAATGGTAAAGGTAATGATATTGGGGAAAAGGTAGACACGCAATATATTACCGAAGAAAAAAGGAAAACACCTGAAAAAATAATTCAGTTTAAAATCTCTACTAGCTGGAACCCGTCGACTTCGACGGTCACTTTATTGACCGTAATGTTTCAAAAATCGTCGTATCATTATTTAAATGTATTTCAAGTTAAAACATCTAATATAATTTACAACATCTCACTTAAAAAAAAAAAAAAGAAATTCGGAAAAATGGTTATAAATTGAAATACTATATATGACATCACTTTCTACAAAGTACTGTCAATGTGACGTCAAACTGACTCCAAATAAAACAGTTGCTATCTTTTATTTTCTGTTTCTTTTAATACTAAGGCTACATGTTAGCTGACCCGCCCGGCGTTGCCCGGACCCATGATAATAACCTTAATTGAACCTTAAATTTGCATGATTTTATATCTTTAACTCGATTTTGTTTGAATTTCTATTTTTAAATAAAGGCATCGCGAAAAAAATAATCAGCTGTAACAAAAAAATTACCTCGAACCGAACGAAACTCAGTCTTGTGACACCGGTGTCTGCGGCAGCACATACGTGAGCCGCTAATAACATAAAAAAAATTCCCAAAAATTAACCAGCAACCGAAAGAACCCGCCTGGTGTTGGCCGGCCCATGATAATAACCTTAAATGCACCTTAAATTTGTATGGTTTTATATCTTTAACTCGATTTTGTTTGATTTTCTATTTTTAAATGAAAACATCACAAATAATAATAATAATAATAATCTGTAACAAAAAAAAATTACTTCAAACGGAGCGGAACTCGGATTCGTATCCCAGTGCCTGTGGCACGTATATGCAGGCCGCTATTAACATGAAAAAATTCTCAAAAATTAACCTTGAACCGAACGAACCTCTGACTCGTGTTACCGCTGCCTGCGGCTGCGGCACCGTATAGCAGTCATGCTACGCAAGCATTGCAAAATCCACTTTCCTCCAACATGGAGCGCAGTATGTTGTATACGAACATCACCAATCACCTTGAATTTCCAAGACCTTTCAAATAAGGTGTCACATGGTGGTGTCAACTGCAAAATCCTTTAGTTGCACTTTCCACCGCAAGGGGGTGCACTTTGTTCTGTATGAACATCACCAACGGTGAGGAAATACCAAGACCTTTAAAATAAGATATAACATGATAGCGTCTACTACAAAATCACCTAGTTCCATTTTTCACCACCAGGGGGCGCACTATATTGTATACAAACATCCCCAATCACCTTGAATTTCCAAGACCTTTCAAATAAGGTGTCACATGGTGGTGCCAACTGCAAAATCTTTAGTTGCACTTTCCACCGCCAGGGGGCGCAGTTTGTTCTGTACGAACATCACCAACGGTGAGGAAATACCAAGACCTTTAAAATAAGATATAACATGCTAGGGTCTACTACAAAATCACCTAGTTCCATTTTTCACCACCAGGGGGCGCACTATATTGTATACAAACATCCCCAATCAACATGAAATTTCAAGACCTCTATCACCAATCGGCTTGGATTTCTAAGACCTTTTAAATAAGGTGTCACATGGTTTTGTCAACTGCCAAATTCTTTAGTTGCAGTTTCCACCACCAGGGGGCGCACGATGTTCTGTACGAACATCACCAACGGTCAGGAAATACCAAGACCTCAAAAATAAGATGTAACATGATAGGGTCTACAGCAAAATCACTTAGTTCCATTTTTCACCACCAGGGGTCGGACTATACTGTATACAAACATCCCCAATCGACATGAAATTTCAAGACCTTTAAAATCAGGTGCTACATGTATGGGTCTAGAACGGATTTTCCTCCCAAACTAATTTCCTCCCTTTCCCCTCCCCTCCAAATCTACTTTCCCCCTTTTTTCCCCCCTTTAAAATAGAAAATTCAAAATTCGCAGATATTGATTTTTTAGTATTCGACTCTAGTCCCCATATGTACAATTTCTTCCCCGTGAAGTAATTTGAAGCTTAGTTAAGCTCGTAAACGTGTTTTTAACCCGAAACGGGTGGGAAACTGTTTCCCACCCGTTTCTCCCCCTTCGACTTTTTTTTTATTTTTCTCTTCTCATAGCACATCTACAGACCAAGACCTTTTTTTAGACACCTCAACCAAATTTTTACACCAAGTAGTTCTCTCAATATAGTGGAGACAGACAAAAACATGTTTCAAATTAATATATACATTTTTTCATGTTGCCACAGTGTAAAAAAGGATCAATAATTAAAAAATAAAATGATAACACGTGAACTTTGTTTTTATAAGGCAATAAAAATTCAGATAAACTCGCTGTATTGTTGCATTTCCGAAAATGACGTCATTCGTTTTTAAACCAAACGGGTGGGAAACGGTTTCCCACCCGTTTCCGCCGGGGGAGAAACGGTTTTCCCCCCGGGGGGAAACCGTTCGACTTTTTTTTATTTTTCTCTTTTCATAGCACATCTACAGACCAAGACCTTTCTTTAGACACCTCAACCGAATTTTTACACTGAGTAGTTCTCTCAATATAGTGGAGACAGGCAAAAACATGTTTCAAATTAATATATAGATTTTTTTTATTTTTCTCTTTTCATAGCACATCTACCATAGATATAGTAATATACATAGATCTATCATCCCCATGTTAACGTGCAAAGATTTTTGATGCCGAAAAAGTTTTTGGCATCAGCCATGATGAGAGAGTATAAAACTCGAAAACAACAATGGAATAGAATGTTGATATCATAGATATAGTAATAAGACATGGTTGATATATATTGAAAATGCCGAAGTACTGCGCGGCTTTTAATTGTAGAAATAAATTGATGAAAGGAAGTGGAATAAGTTTTCATAAGTAAGTTAAATTTAACTAATTTATGAAAAATATGATTCTTTATAATCAGTTGCTTTGTTATTATTATGGTTTAAATACTGTTTTGATTTTCAATGGAATACTTTTTTTTAAATTTTAATATTTTTTAAGTTTTTATATTAGTAAGTAATATCGAATTTTCAAAATTCTTTTAAATGTAGTTAGCAGTGGCAGAGGTAAAACCCGCTTGTTTTAATATATTATAACTAGTATTACCACAAGACTTTCTTCTCTATTTAATCCTATACAAATTTATTCAATACAAATTATTTATTAAGTTATAATTTATTAAAGATATTTTCCATGATGAATGCAGACGATTTTTTTCTTAAAGTAGTATAATTATAAATGCTGAAAAAAATCATTTTTGTGCAGACATGAAAAGATATACAGTCGAATCTTGTTAACGTGAATCTCAAGGGGGATCAAAAATCTGTTCATCTTATCAGTAGTTCATGCTATCAGTAACTGATCGTCATATAACTAAAGTAATCTTCATTTTGACGGGGATTGTGGTAACAGTTCATGTTAAAAGTAATTCACGTTAACGAGGTTCGACTGTATATATATATATATATGTCTATACTATATATACATTATATATAACATTAAAAATAAAAGAAATCGGTAGCTTCGTTTTAAATTAATACAGATGTATGGTTCAACCATTCGTTTTAGAAATATTGACGAGTTCTTTCTAAAATATCCACACTGAATCTGAGGATATGTCCAATCGCTTTATCTCTCTAAAGAACACTTAATCTCAAACTTTTATTAAAATCGTTACATCCATTTCCGAGTAAACCTAATTTCTATTATATGTTGCGACAGGCCGTTAAAGAGTTAACACAATTTTTCTGAAGATGAGGATATGTCCAATCGCTTTATCTCTCTAAAGAACACTTAATCTCAAACTTTTATAAAAATTGTTATATCCATTTCCGAGTAAACCTAATTTCTATTATATGTTGTGATTGGCCGTTAAAGGGTTAACGCAAATTTTCCTGAAGATGAGTATATGTTCATTCGCTTTATCTCTCAAAAGAACACTTAATCCCAAACTTTTATAAAAATCGTTATATCCATTTCCGAGTAAACCTAATTTCTATTATATGTTGCGACAGGCCGTTAAAGAGTTAACACAATTTTTCTGAAGATGAGGATATGTCCAAACGTTTTAGTTCTTAAAAAAAAAAAAAAAAATAAATAAATAAAAAGACACTTAACTCCAAACTTTAAACAAAATCGTTATATCCATTTCTGATTTAACTCAATTTCTACTACATGTTGCGATTGGCAGTTAAAGGGTTAACACTAATTTTCTTGATGCTAAGGATGTTCCAATTGTTTTAGGTCTCTAAAAAGCACTTATCCCAAACTTTTATTAATATCTTTATAACCATTTCCGAGTAAACATAAATTTCTACTCTATACAGTCGGTAACAAAAGTGTCCGACTGCATTGCGATTGACAATTAATGGGTTAACTCTAATATCTCAAAAAATGAGGATAAGTCCAATAGTTTTTTCGACCATAAAAACTTCTAACCAGACAGAAATAGTAGACAGAAACGATAAATTTATTTAAATTTCGTTATTCCATACAAAAAAAAAAAAAAAAAAAGGAAGAAGAAGAAAAGAAAAAGAAAAGAAGAAGAAAAGAGAGAAAGAAAAATGAGTATCTGGAGTTTTTTCATTCATCTTTAGTACATAAATTATTCATAAATTTTATTTGCTAAATTATCTGTGTGTATTCCCGTGTATATTCAGTCGGGGAAAGACATCCACAAGAGAGTAAAATGGCCGTCTGTTCCCGAAAAAAAAAGGCATCACTTTTTCGGCCTTGCTGATCAATCTATGTCTTATTACTATATCTATGACATCTACAGACCAAGACCTTTCTTTAGACACCTCAACCGAATTTTTACACCGAGTAGTTCTCTCAATATAGTGGAGACAGGCAAAAACATGTTTCAAATTAATATATAGATAGAAACAGTTGAACCAATATTGGATCTTGAAAAATATAGTAACATTTTAAGAGTCCTCAGAATTACGGCATGGATAAAGAGATTTCTTAACAACGCGAATCCTAAAAACGAGAAAGTTAGCGGTCCATTATCGGCAGAAGAAATTGGTAGTGCGCAAACAATGTGGGTTAAATATACACAGAAAATTAGTTTTCCGAATGAATTAAACTGTTTGGTAAATGGGGAACCTATTTTGAAAAATTCAAATTTAATTGAGTTCTCACCATTTTTGGATTCCGAGGGAATAATGCGTATCGGAGGAAGGCTTCAGAAATCAAATTATTCTTTTAACGAAAAACACCCGATCCTGTTGCCTTCAAAGGGTAAATTAATTGATTTGTTAATTAAAAATGCGCATGAAAAAGTTTTTCATTTTGGCATTAACCCCTTCCGCTCCAGGCTAGCTGTAGTGTGAATATGTGAAATACCACATTACAATTTTGAAATAATGCAATACATAACGAAGTAACAATGGAAAGCTGGATGTAGGAAATCAAAGTCCCTATTTAGTTCAGGCAGTTGCTCAGGACGTGCATCGGCAAAAGGATCCGACATAAATTTCCAGTCACCTGCTGTAAGTGGTTCATCATCACTGTCATCGCTTTCGCCGTCTTCACTTGTTGTAAACAGTGGCGGATTTAAGGGGGGGGGGCTAGGGGGCTGAAGCCCCCCCCCAAAACACTGACATTCACAATTGAATATTGCAATTGTAAATTTTTTATTGGTCTAGAATAACACTTTGAAAAATCTTAGCCCCCCCCCAAAAGTCAAGTTCTGGATCCGCCACTGGTTGTAAAGTCATCATTGACATCTTCAAGTTCGTTATAATCGGGGATATAATCACTATCCGAATCACTAGAATCAGACATTATTCACAGTTTCAAACACCTGCAAAACACACAAAATCGAGGAGCAAAAATTACACACAACCGCAGCCGCGAGAAATCACAAAACAACTGGCATAACCAAAACTAATAAGTCACCGAGACTACTAACGCCATTTAGTTGTCAGTAATGAAAATACAATTTCAAAATACCATATGACAAATAAAATAACTCTCTCTGATAACACTACAATGTTGGGCTTATTGTATCGTATACTTTCTTTGGACGTATGCACGTACGTCCATGGTATTAATGGCCATTAACACTAGACGTACGCATGTACGTCCCTGGAGTGGAAGGGGTTAATGATACATTAGTTCAATTACGGGAGGAATTGGTAATCAAGTGCAGACAGGCAGTAAAAAGCGTATTAAGAAGATGCAGAATTTGCATAAAATTTAATTCTAGATCTGGAGCCCATATATCAGCTCCGTTACCTGCAGATCGTATCAATGAACAAAAGCCATTTGCAGTGATAGGCCTTGATTTTGCAGGCCCCTTATACATCCGAAATAATGATAGGAAATATTATATTTTGTTGTGCACATGTGCAATAACTAGAGCAGTGCACCTAGAATTGGTAGAGAACCTATCTACCGAAACATTCATATTGGCCTTCAGAAGAATAGTAGCAAGGCGTGGTCTTTGCCATACGGTATACTCCGATAACGCACGAACCTTTCATCGAGCTGATATAGAGTGAAAGCACATCTGGAAAATAATCAGCCATCCCGACGTTAAAGATTTCTATAGTAGTAATAAAATAATATGGAAATATATCATGGAAATGTCGCCATGGTGGGGAGGCTTCTATGAAAGACTGGTGCGATCCGTAAAAACTGCATTAAGAAAGGTGGTTGGCAAAACCACTTTAACACACACACAACTACATACAGTTATATGTGAAATTGAAGCGTCAATAAATTCGCGACCCATTACATACACATATGCAGACTCAGGAGAACCTTCTCCAATTACGCCAGCACACTTCTTGGTAGGCCAACGACTAACTACCCTACCTATCGTGCATATGAAACCCCATGTGCTTCCTGGAACTTCACTAACATATGTAAAGCGTTTCAACCAAAAAGAACGAATATTGGACCAGTTCTGGTCAAGATGGAAGAAGGAATACCTTCTTCAGCTGAAAAACGCCATGACAAGTCGACACTCCAGTATTCGAGAATATTCGCCAAACGATGTTGTTTTAATCCACGATGCTAAGTTGCCAAGATACTTGTGGAAATTAGGAGTAGTAACTCATGTGTTTCCCGGTAGAGATGGAAAGGTACGATCTTGTGAGATAAAAACAGCTACAGGTACATTTAGACGTCCTTTCCAGTTGATTTATCCAGTTGAAATTTTTGAAAGAGACTAAAATAAACTTTAAAAACTTATATTTACAAACTATGACTTTTGAGTGGACTTTAAATTCTCTTTGATATAATTACAATTAGAAAATGAACATAAAGTTAATGTTCATCCGGGGGCCAATGTATTAATTATTGGTCAAATCTAAAACCTGTAGATGGCGCTGCGCGCCGATATTAATGTTCTGTTTCTTCTTTTCTCCTCAGTGTGTGTTCTTCGTGTTCGTCTTTGTAGTTATAATAAATGTATGTCTCAATAATTGATATCCTATTATTTCCGATATATGTATTCAATCGACACCAATGAATAGAAATGAATCAACTGTGGCCTGCAGTCCCCACGACTCTGGACCGATAAGGTAAGCCATTTACCTTATTTCAATTTAATATTCTGAAAATGACTATTAAAGACTATTTATAAAAAGATATATCTAAAATGCGTCGCCAAAGTAGCGACATGGTTTTGAATGATAATTTTTATATAACGTCGTTAAGAGTTTAACGACAGCAGGAACCTGAAACAGTTGGCTAAAAGTATTAAAAAAAAAATGCATTTTCATCGTGTTCCGAACTATTCTGTAAGTTTTAAATGTCTAGCTAGTCGGGAAGTTAGTTAAATAAATTTTCTGTCAAATCATACAAACGCTGCCGAAGGCAGTAGGGACCTGAAACAGTTGACTAAAAGTGTTAAAAAAAATGTATTATCACCGTGTTATGAGCTATCCTGAAAGTTTCAAATGTCTAGCTTGTCGGGAAGTTAGTTAAAAATCGATTGTAAGATTTGTACTGGACAAACGAACAAACAAACAAGAATCGAAGTTAATAAAAACATGGTAAAATATATTTCTTTTAAAACTTAGGTACTTGATCAAAGTCAGAAGTCATTGTAATTTAAGTTGTCATCATGATTTATTTTTTCTTTTCTTTCTTAATCTCTGTTGTGTGTGGATGTTTTTCTGGGAGAGGGGAAATGTTTGTATTACTATTTTTATATGATGGGGAACATAATTGTTTAGGTGGGAGAGCAGATTTCCATTTTTATAACTATTGCAGAATTACTTCTGATAAAATGTTACGGTAAACAAAATTAATTAATTAATTAAACAAGAATTTTTAGAGCGGAAAGTGTACATTTATGATTTTTCATTTGAGGGAGATTTCAATATTTCAAAAGTGTGAATCTTTATATGCCACTGCAAATTTTAAATCCTGTACTATTAAGTTGATTTCTTTAGAAATCGACCTATTACAATCTTTTCGTTTATCTATTTATCAATAATGGAAATTTTGTCATCACGATAACTCCCGAAATATTACTCCAAATTGAACCAAATTTGGACAACGAACTTATCTTATAAATATCTTGGATGAGTTCGTTAACCAAGTTACTCCGTCATTTTGTTTTCAAGTGGCGGCCACTTAAAATTTCAAATCCACATTATAAAAAGTGTATTTAAAATCGGATTTGCTTGAATTTTGATGTATACATAGACCATATAAGGGTCTCAACTAATTGTATTCATGAACTTTATCCGCCATTATTAACAAAGTGGCAGATATCTGAATGTAAGCGGAACACCTTTAAATCAGGCTACCACTTGAAAATTTATCATCACGATAACTTCCGAAATAATACTCCAAATCGAACAAAATTTCGTCTTTTAAAAACGTTTTTTAAAAACGGTTTCTTTAATTTTTAATATTTTATTTTGGAACTGTGACATGAAAAATTTCACATATTGAAAATTCGTATTTTACGGTTTCGAAATAAAACATAAAAAAAAAAAAAAAAAAAAAAAAAAAAAACCCTTTTTTAAAAATGTCCGTCTTGTGAATTTTCTGAAGGTGAAATAAACATAATTGAAATATATATATTTGTTAATGAGTTGTTATAAGTAAACAAAATTTCAACAATGACTTGGGCTTCCAACGATAAGTGAAACAAGCACTTAATGGTGCCTGGAGTGCGTAAAATCCGTCGTGGCTGCAATGCGTCTTTTTTCCTATCTAAATTAAACCTTTGGGGGTCACTAAAGCGGGGGACTATCCCTCAGTAGAAGATCAGAATTGGGATGGCATGTCTCCGGTCCACCTTAAGGGATGTGTCCCAAATCGTCGACAATTGCCCATAGCGTTGCATCAGTACAATATAAAACTAGTATGTTGTGGCCACCACAAGACTTTCTTCTATATTTTCCTATACAAATTCACGCAGTAACAATATTAAAAAAAAAAAAAAAACGATTTTTTTCAAAGTTTTTTTTTTGTTAAAAGTAAAAAAAATCTTTAACTTTGTTTTAAATTACCACATATTTATTGTTCAATCATTTGTTTTAAAGGTATTGACGAGACCTTTCGAAAGATACCGATCTTGAAAATTTACACACCCCCCTCTAGGGGGGGGGGGGGGAAGCGATGCCCCAAATTTTTTTCCTAATTAACTACTACTATTATCAATAATTCATATTAATTTCATAATCACAGGTTAATAATAACTCTCATTAAGTACATTTATACGAAATTTTTTCCTATACTGCCATGTTAAAAATTTAGAAAAAATACGATTACAGCGCCACCTGTTGAGTGATTGATCCCCAAATCTAATCAGCCTCAGTTTATGTCAGGGGCCAACTAAATACCAAGTCTGGTTAAATTTCGTTAAAAAAAAAAAAAAAAAAAACTATTTTTTTCTAAGTTTTTTTTTTCGTTAAAAGTAAAAAAAATCGATAATTTTGTTTTAAATTATCACAGATTTATAGTTCAATCATTCGTTTTAAAGGTATTGACGAGACCTTTCGAAAGATACCCATCTTGAAAATTTACTCCCCTCTAGGGGGGACTTCCCCCCAGGGGGTTGGCGAGGCTCCTACGCATACAAAATTTTTTTCCCAGTTGACTATCTCTGTTATAAATAATTCTTGTAAATTTCATAATGATTACTAAAAAATAATTCTCTTTATGCACATTTATACAAAATTTTGTCCTATATCACCATGTTAAAAATTTAGAAAAAGTGGGATGGCAACGCAACCTGTAAGACAATTTTTACCAAAAGTTGATAGGCACTAATTTATGTCAAGGTGCAACTACATACCAATTTGTATGAAATTTTGTGCAGTAGTTCTTGAGATACAGTTACCACAATATTTTGCCACACACACACACACACACAGACAGACAGACATTTTCTAAAAATGGTCAAATCGTGTTCTACAGCTCTCAAAACGTGTAAATTCATCAAAAACCCGAGGTCGAAAATTTTTACGAATCCAATACTTTCTCTATATTACATATAGAAAAAAGTAAAAAACCCCACTCACTCACTTAAATTACGTGTGCCTCCCAAAATTTTCGTTCACGCTACGTCTATGATTGCCCCACTTCACCCTATATTAGCACAATACTAGTCTTGCTTTTTCTACGAAACAGTAGCATGTGTTTTGCACCTGAAGAAGAAAATCCACTTCCTTTCGAAACCGGTTGTACTTTCCAAAATTTCATGATTTGTGAAGGAGTTTTCAAGTTAAAATTTTGAACTATATTAGGACCTGTGACAAAATTTAGTCGTGACAGTGACATTGGCACAGAAAATAAATTATCATTTGCAGAAAGAACTGCTTATAAAAATTAAAGATATTTCTAAATTTCAGTAGAAAATAGAAACTCATGTCCTATATTTAAGAATTCTCCAACAGTGTACTAATAATATTGATATCTTTATAATTATCTGTACCTATTATGTATGAATTAGAAAATATGTCAATATTATCTTGCAGAAAATGTTTCCACAAACAATGCTTGTCATAGAAAGCATAAAAGTATTCTGCCACAGGGATATTAGATTTGTATAATAAATATTGTTGCGTCCTTGGGTGTTCGTGAGTTGTCCGAGAATGAAAGGCGAAACTTACAAAAATTCAGTAATTTATTCACAGAAAGTTCCAGAAAAATACAGGTCTATAAACCAAGTATCAGCTTCAATTCAACCAGTAAACACAGCTTAAACAACAGCTATCAATAGCAAATCCACAGTATACACTGTATAGCAATAACACATAAAGCAAGTCTCTTTCAAAGAGGCTCAAAGCAGTCCAACATTGGCAGAAGCTGGTCTCAGACTGAACTAAACTGAACTAACTAACTAGCCTTGGCGAAGAAAACAGGCTTATATACCCCTGTAGAAAAGTGTGGAACGTTCCAGAAATCTCCATATCTCATCAGCCAATGGGATTAGAGCTTCCATATTTGGTATATCCCTAATAAGGATTTTCTCGCCAAGGTGAGAAAAAGTCGCCAAATTTGGCGCCAAATCCATTACCTGCCTTATTGGGGCTTTTTAATGCGTTTTTAAGGGAAAATATAGCTATTTCAACGCTAAAACGACTAGAAATGCAGAAAATTAGCACTTTATCAACTTACTAAGCCTCTTTGAAAGAATTTATACAAAAATAAACACAATTATTTACAATTTTGTAACACTGCCCCCTTCCCAAGGACTGCACGTCCCGGGCAGTGCAACTCTTGGTCAAGAGGCGAAACTAAACAAATTTACACAATCTAAAATACAAAAATTAAGTTGCATATAACGATAAAATAGAAATATAAATCAAGAGAGAAATATTTACAAAAATCACAAATATGTACAAATGTTTATATACAAATATTTACATTACGCATGCGCAAATTTACCAGTATTTACATTTTAAATTTTAATATTACCGTTAATTGTGGTACTTGGCTAGCCTGTTATAGTGCACCACCTTCGGTTTTGACGAAGGTGTTTTAGTGATCCGCACCACTACATCATTCAGCCTTTTTAAGACTGTGTATGGTCCGTCCCAGTTGCACTGTAACTTGGGAGAGAGTCTTTTGCGTCGAACAGGATTCCACAACCAAACCTTCTCTCCTTCCTGGAACACATGTTGTGTAGCCTTTAGATCGTACCTTGTCTTCATTTTCTCCGTTGCCATGTTAATCCGCTCCCGAGCAAAGTTGTGTACGTCGTCAAATCGTGCCTGGAGATCTTGGATGTACTCCTCGGGCGATGAAGGCGCATCGAGTGGACAACCAAACAGGAGATCACATGGGAGACGAGGTTCACATCCAAAGAGCATCTGGGCTGGAGTATAGCCGGTGGTTTCATGGACAGCACTTCGATAAGCCAGCAGGAACAATGGCAACTTCAAGTCCCAATCTTGCTGGTTCCTTGATACTAGAAGAGAGAGGTTATTCAGGATGGTACGGTTGAACCTCTCGACCATGCCGTCCGACTGGTGATGTAAGGGTGTTGTCTGCGTTTTGTCTATGCCAAGTAGTTGACACAGCCCTTTGAAAACAGCAGAGGTAAAGTTCCTACCTTGGTCGGTATGAAGTTGTAGGGGCGTGCCGTACCTTGACACCCATTGCTGCACTAGGACCTCTGCGACTGTGCATGCCTCTTGATCGGGAATGGGATATGCCTCAGGCCACTTGGTGAAATAGTCCATCAGAACGAGGATGTATTTATTTCCACTGGAGGTCCGTGGCAAAGGACCCAAGATGTCGAGTGCAAGCCGTTCAAATGGTGCTCCCACGTTGTACCGTTGCAGTCTTCCTCGACTACGTTTCTGTGGGCCTTTACGTGCCGCACAAGCATCACAGGATTTACACCATTTCTACACGTCCTCCCTTGCCTTGCACCAGTAGAAGCGTTCCAGAACTTTCTGCAGAGTCTTCATTACCCCAAAATGACCTCCGGTAGAGCTACTATGCAGTTGTTCTAAAACATCTGGAATTCTTGATCTTGGTAATACAATCTGCCATCTGAAGCTTTTCCCATCATCAGATTCCCACTTTCTGTATAATACGCCGTTTCTGATATGAAGAGAGTCCCAATGTGCCCAATAACTTTTCGTAATAGGACTAAATCTGGAAATGTCCTGCCAGGTAGTTCTGTTGCTGGTCGTCTCCTTCAGCTGTAATATTGGCTTTATGTCAGGATCTTCCAACTGGGCTTGTCTAAGTTCTTCGTCACTCCATGGATCGGGATCTTGTTCTGACGGTGTTGAGACAGTAACTTGGCAGGCAACCAGATTTATCGGGAGGTATTTCTGTTCGGCTCTAGAGCAGTACTTGCAGCTTTCCGAGCAGGGCTTCCGTTACAAGGCATCTGCATTACCATGTAGAGTCCCTTTACGATGACGTATCTCGAAGTCATATTCCTGGAGGCGTTGTATCCACCCGGCTATCTGTCCTTCCGGGTTCTTGAACTGGAGCAACCACGTTAAAGATGCATGGTCAGTCCGTAGCAGGAATCTTCTGCCATAGAGGTAATGATGGAAATGTTCTATGGCTTTTACGATGGCGAGTAGCTCTTTCCTTGTGGTACAGTAATTTCGCTCTGGTTTAGACAGGCATTTACTCCAATAGGCAATAACATGTTCTTGACTATCAACTTCCTGCGACAGAACAGCACCGACACGCTCATGGCTGGCATCTGTATCAAGAATGAACTGTCTGTCGGGCTGTGGATACATCAAGATAGGCGATGATGTTAAGGCCTCTTTAAGTCATTTGAACGCTTTTTCACATTCATCTGTCCACAGGAACTTCTGTTTGGCTTCCGTCAGCTTGTGGAGTGGTCTGGCAATATTTGAGAAACCTTTCACAAACTTCCTGTAGTAAGTGCATAACCCCAGGAAATTTCGTAGTTAGTGTACATTTTCAGGGCGACTCCAGTTCTCGACTGCATAGATCTTCTCAGGATCAGTTCTCACACCTTCGGCAGAGATGATATGGCCGAGGTAGCTCACTTCACGACGGAACAAGTTACACTTGCCTAGGTTCAATTTGAGGTTAGCCATTCTGAGTTTCTCCAGCACCTTTCGGATGTTTCGTAGATGGTCTTCAAAGGTACGCCCCACAATGATAATATCATCCAAATACACCAGACAGGCTTCCTAGGAAAGTCCTTTTAGCACTGTCTCCATCAGGCGTTCGAAGGTGGCAGGTGCATTACACAATCCGAATGGCATAACTATAAATTGCCACAGTCCTTGTCCCGTGGTGAATGCAGTCTTCTCACGATCATCAGGATGTAATTCTACTTGCCAGTAACCGCTCTTCAGATCCAAAGTCGAGAACCATTTATAGCCAGCAAGTGTGTCTAATGTGTCGTCAATTCTGGGAAGAGGATAACTGTCTTTCTTCGTGATGTCATTCAAACGACGATAATCCACGCAAAATCTTGTTGAACCGTCCTTTTTTCGCACCAGTACTATGGGAGAGGCCCAAGGACTCGTTGATAGCTCGATGACGTCATTGTGCTGCATTTCACTTAGAAGTTCAGTGACCTCTTCCTGTTTAGCAAATGGAAGTCTTCTTGGATGTTGTTTGATTGGAGGATGATTTCCTGTATCAATTCTGTGCTGGGTGATGTTCGTTCTCCCGACGTCTTCAGGTGTTCGAGAAAAAAGGTCTTTAAATTCTTGGAGTAGCTTCTCCGCACCACATCTCTGTTCCTTCCTAACTCTGCATTCTTGAGTAATTCCGTTATTAATTGTTCAGAAGACTTTGATTCGGTTGATTGCGTGGGGCGGTTGATGCATGTAACAGGAGTGCAGGTTGCTAACACCTTCACCTCATCCTTCTTCACTGTCCGGACCTTATCGCTGATGTTTGCGACTCTCACAGGAATAGTACTATTTGAGAGATCAACTAGAGATGAAGCTACCAGAGCTCCTCTTGGGCTATTGCCTGTATTCGGGTATTCAATCAATCCATAGCGGAAGTATTGCTTAGCAGGAGGTGTTCCTGAAACTATTGTCTCTGTGTGTGGAGGGATGGAAATTTCAAACTTGTCTATTATCTGGCAAATTGGATGAATGTCTTGATTTTCAGTGTTGAACACAGCTATGTCTTCTGAACTCGAATGCAGTTCATTATTCTTGAAGTCCAATTTAAAGTTAAATTTTCTCAGGAAATCAATTCCATTGATTAGAGGATCTCTTATATCAGCCACATATGGCATATGATGGTAACTGGCATTCCCAAAAGTGATGGTCAAGTTCATTTTTTTATATATTTTGATTTCGTCTCCGGTCACAGTCTGGAATTTAACGCACTGCGGAGTTCAGATGATCTTCTCTTTTAGTTCTTGAGCCAAATCCGTTCTAATGATGGTCACGTTGGCTCCCGTGTCCAGAATCATCCGGCAGGCGGTGTTGTTAACTTGGCCATAGGCGTAAAGTCCGTTATCGCCGCTACTCATCCATGAAACATGAAATACTGTAAACTGTGGCTCTGTAACTTCAGGCAACCTCCGCCCCGCGAGATGGCCTTCTCCTAGTTTCACTGCAGTGATGGTGAAGCCGGATGATTTCCTTTAGTTGGTCGTACAGGGCAGTTCCTCTTTACATGACCATCCCCTCCACAGCCCCAGCACTTTATCTTCCGATCCTTTATTTCCTTATTATTCTCCAGGCTGCGCAATCTGTTTAAGATCTCTGCGAGACTTCTCTTTATTTCATTTTCGCCAGCAGGCGTATCATTTAATGAGACTGCTCTTATGGTATGGCGGTCTTTACGGGAGGCTTGTTGGGCTGTCTCTATCCTAAGTGCATAGCCTAAAGCTGATTCTACGTCTCTGATGTTGGAGAGTCTCAGCGCTTTTTGAGTTTCTGGATCACGAACAGCATCGATAAAGTATTGAAGAACTAAGTCGTTTCGAGTGTCAGCATGACAGTCTGAGAATGCAAGGTGTGACAGTCTCTGAATGTCCACTGCCAGCTCTTGCAAACTTTCGCCCGTTTTCTGGTAACGAGATTTTAGCTGGATCTCCGAACCGTAGCTCCAGTGCTCTAGTCAGGGCCCCGAAGTCGTTTCTTTCTTCTTTAGAAACATTTCTCAGTATCTCGGCTGCATCTCCCCGTAATGCTGCTGCTAAGTGGACTGACTTGGCGGTAGAGTCCCAGCCGTCAGCTTCAGCTACGATGGAAAACTGCGTCTTATATACATGCCAGGAGGAACTGCCATCGTAGGTAGATAGCTTAATAAATTCCTTATTCTGAATTCTTCTCTCTTTCTGTTCAGTTTCCTGGGGCATGGATTCTAACTTTTCTTCCACTTTTCTCTCCAGATCTTCTTCTATTCTCTTCAGTTTACCTTCTATCTCTGAAAACCTTCCTTTCAGTTCCTGATCAAAATTTTCTTTAACTTTCTCCTCGAAACTCCGTTCTATCCTCGTAACACTCTCTCCAAACTTCGTAACATTTTCTTCTATCTTCATAGCTTTCTCTTCAAAACTTTCTTCTGTTTTCAAAACTTTCTCCTCAAAATTTTCTCCTATCTTTATAACTTTCTCTTCAAAATTTTCTTCTACCTTTATAACTTTCTCTTCAAAATTTTCTTCTATCTTAATAACTTTCTCTTCTATTCCATCCATTCTATTTTCCATCACCGTTAATTTACCCTCGATTGATTCTTTCACCGTTGAAAGCTCTCTCTTCATCTCATCTTGATTAGATTTAATTTCTTCGGTCAAACTGGCTTCCATCTTTTCCTGAACTGCTTTCATTTCCTTCATTTCTTCAGTCAAACCGTCTGTCAACTCTCTTTGCGATGTTTCCATTTTCTCTTGTGCTACCTTCATTTCTTCAGTCAAACCGTCTTTCAACTCTCTTTGCGATGTTTCCATTTTCTCTTGTGCTACCTTCATTTCTTTCATCTCTTCACTCAGGCTATCTTTCATCTCTCTATGTCCTTCTTTCATTTCATTCATCTGGGTAGCTAGGCTTTCTAGAAGTTTTTTCATTTCTTGCTCCATAGCTCTAGTTATCACCATTCACAGACAGTTCCCGCTTCTGACACGAGAAATGTTGCGTACTTGGCGGTTCGTGAGTTGTCCGAGAATGAAAGGCGAAACTTACAAAAATTCAGTAATTTATTCACAGAAAGTTCCAGAAAAATACAGGTCTATAAACCAAGTATCAGCTTCAATTCAACCAGTAAACACAGCTTAAACAACAGCTATCAATAGCAAATCCACAGTACACACTGTATAGCAATAACACATAAAGCAAGTCTCTTTCAAAGAGGCTCAAAGCAGTCCAACATTGGCAGAAGCTGGTCTCAGACTGAACTGAACTGAACTAACTAACTAGCCTTGGCGAAGAAAACAGGCTTATATACCCCTGTAGAAAAGTGTGGAACGTTCCAGAAATCTCCATATCTCATCAGCCAATGGGATTAGAGCTTCCATATTTGGTATATCCCTAATAAAGATTTTCTCGCCAAGGTGAGAAAAAGTCGTCAAATTTGGCGCCAAATCCATTACCTGCCTTATTGGGGCTTTTTAATGCGTTTTTAAGGGAAAATATAGCTATTTCAACGCTAAAACGACTAGAAATGCACAAAATTAGCACTTTATCAACTTACTAAGCCTCTTTGAAAGAATTTATACAAAAATAAACACAATTATTTACAATTTTGTAACAATATATATTCAGGCAACAATTTTTATGGTTTTGCCATTTTCCACTGGAAAATTAAAATGTGATCAATAATATATATATTTTAATATAATCTTTATATTCTTGGGTTCTTTTTAAATTAGATTATAACTAGCGATAAATATCTTTAAAAATTAAAATCATATTCATTATTATTTATCAACTAATTATCGAAAAGGTACTCACCATTTCTTCTGTTCTCGGCCGACTTGAAACGTGGTGAGTTACAACTGGATATCGATGACAGAAAATAATATTTCTGGAACTTTTGTTTTTGACATATTTAATTAAATGATGATGATCTATTTACACTGCTGAGAAATATTTACAAGAAGTATTAATTTCAAAATTATTTCGATTGATTTGTTATTCACATATTAATAATTCTCTTAATACTTAATATTTTTTCCCTTTTCTTTATCTTAGCTAAATCATAGAATAAATTTTAAGACACAGGAAAAGTGCCTTTCTTATATCTAGTCTATATCTTTTTACACTACACTTACGAAAGTGCTTCTTATTCTAATGAAAAACAAAATAAAAATAAAAAAGCATTTCCACTGTCACGACAGGTAGCGAAGACACAGAGGGAAAATGGGGGGAAGGCACTGATGTTGCAACATATATATATATATATATAAAACTGTAATTCTATAAACTTTACTATTAAATTACTGACTCTCTACTAACTTAATTTGTCCAAAGATACATTTATCATATGTACATTAAAAAAAAATAAAATAAAAATAAAATAATTATTTAGTAAATTAACCTCAATATTAATTACATATTGCTTTGTGTTCCTTTATTATTGTATTATTAATTTTCGATTTTCAACTTAGTTAATTTGTCCAAAGAAACACATAACAAATCTACATTTATAAAAAAAAAAAAAAAAAAAATATATATATATATATTAATCAATAAATTAACCCCAATTTTTCACTACATATTGCATTGTGCTCTTAAATTAACTCTAAATTGAATTTTACATGATAGCATTTGATTAAATTTTATTCAGCACACACACATTATAAATTAAAAAAAAAAAAAAAAAAAAAAATAGGGTTATTACTTTTTCTAAACTACACAAGATGGCGTTACTTACTCTATTTACTGATTTCTATGTTTCCATAAAATGACACTTTGAAGTTTATGCATTATCGTAAATTAAGTTAATCTCAATTTTAATCAAAATTTAATTTTAACTTATCACTTTTAGGTTAATTATTAAAATCAAACAGTTCACTCAACTTTATCGTTCAGTTGATTAATACAAATTCAAAAATAAATTAATCGTTCAGTTATTTAATTCGATTCCAAAATTAACTGTGAATCTAACTGTATACAGCCACATGTATGTCTCTCACGGAGTAAAAAGACGTCTCGTTTTCTGGTTTTACGTGCAAGGGTGCAAACTATTTATACTAGTTTTTCATGTGTAATGTATGTTATACTTTAGTTTTATTAATTAATACTAGTATTTCATTTAACTATTTTTATTAGTATTTTCCATTAATAATATTGAATATGCTGCATGGATCAAAACGTTTGATTTTCATATGGTTTTCACATATCTTTTCAGTTTTAATTTTCTCTTTTTTGGTGGTGTTATAGGGTGTAGCTTGTTGTAAATATTTAGCAATTTGCATACAACAAGACAGAAATAATACCTACTTTACATGCAACATTCATTCTATACCCTTGAAAACGTAATGAATTTGCATGTTTCAATTTCTGGATGTTTGATAGTCGCAATCTCTTTTTGAATTTTTCTGTTTTATTTTTTTCAATGTTTCTTGTTTTCATCTCTTCAATGTTTGAAAAGGTTTTCAATATATATATATATATATATATATACTAGCTGACCCGACAAACGTTGTTTTGCCATATAAATTATTTCTAGAGAATATTTTGCTAGAAAAAAATAACTAACTTATTGTAAGTGTGTAAGGATGTGGTATATAAGTGAAACAGGTATGGAGCGCTGTGAACGGTGACTGTGAATTCCGATTATAACGTAAAAGACATAATTACCGAAATTTTCGCTATTTGCTTCTTGCTACTTTCTACTTGTTACTTGTTATTTAAAACCTCCGCTGAATGTCGAAGAGCACAAAATTTTATTGCATACGGCAAATATTTCAATTTATGAGAGAATCTCTGATAGCAACGAATTTCACATGAAAATTCCGTCTTTTTTGAATAAGCTGTAACAATCTGGACCGATTTGATGAAAATTTTTATCAAAAAGTTATTACAATATCTAACATCATTACATATACATTTATCACAATTCAATCAATCGATGCATGTGAGTATGTATATAGTATGAGCGAAGTGAAATGTAGAGTTCGTATTAAATAAAAACTTAAACTCGTTTTAATTAAAGGTGAAAAAGTTGAATCTCAATTTATTTTATAACAGGTATATTTTTTTTAATCTACAAAAACTTAATTTATGGTAATGCCATTGGATGTACAATATTTTTGGTTAATCCTTGAGGAGTATACACAAACAAATTCGAAGGATTTCCAACCCTGGAACACGCAACATATAATTGGCCGTGAGAAAAGCACGGATTTTCTAAATCTAATCCACAAATTGTCATTGTTTGACCTTGTGACTTATTAATAGTGATAGCAAAAGCCAAGCGAATTGGAAATTGTAAACGTTTGAACGGTATAGGTGAATCTGAAGGAATCATTGGGATCCGTGGTAGAAGTACAGCTTCACCTTGAAAATTTCCACTCAAAATAGTGGCTTCAAGAATGTTGCCCATGATTTTTTTTATGACCAGTCGCGTTCCCTTACACAATTGCGGGACATTCAAATTTTGAAGCAAAATTATAGGTGAGCCAATCTTCAATCGCAAATTGTGTGGTGGCATTCCAGGTAAATCCAATGAATTTAAAAATTCTACAGGATAGTTGACAACTTCATCAGGATCAACAACAGTGTCAATCGATTTGAATGTAATTTCATTACCAGGCAATGATTGTTGTATTTTAAAATTGATTGCGTCAACATCTAAATTTCTTGCGGCTAAAATAGCTCGGTCACGTAGCCATGCATGATTAGTATAATTATGACGCAAATCTGGAAAGATACTTTTTATTAACTCATCTTTGGTAGCCACCATGTTGTAAAAATTCTCTGGGAGTCGACTATATTGTGTATCTTCATACAATTGAATTTTACCATTGCCAATGTCTAACAATTGTTCAGAGAATCCTGACACAGATGGATCATTTTGAAGTTGAACGCGCATATTAAGGTTAAAGCATAATTTACTGACACTTCGCCATAGATAAGATTCTTTCAAACATGCGTTTATTTCGTCCGCATATGTCGCACGTGGAATGACGGGTAATGTTTGTCTGAAATCACCAGAGAGCAGCAGTAGAACACGACCGAAAAGCCTAGTATTATCTTTAATATCTTTCAAGGACCTGTCGAGAGCTTCAAGCGAATACTTGTAGGCCACTGTACATTCATCCCAGATAATAATTTTGCATTTTCTCAAAACTTCAGCCATGCCTGAATGCTTCTTTATGTTACACATCGCTTCGGGATTTGTATGAATATTCAAAGGTAATTTAAATGCTCAATGCGCAGTCCGACCACCATCAAGTAAGGTTGCTGCAATGCCTGATGAAGCAATTGCCAATGCAATATGATTTTGTGATCGAATGCGCGCAAGTATCAGTGAGATGAGAAATGTTTTACCAGTGCCCCCTGTTGCATCCAAAAAAAAAAAAAAAAAAGAATCCACCTTGTTGTGCTGCAATTGATACGTTAATTTGATCATATACATTTCGTTGCTCAGCAGTAAGCAATTGTTCATTATTAGCAACAAAAGTAGCCAAAGAAGTCCTATCGAACTGTTGTTCACGTTGAACATCGCTGTTGTTGATATCTGCTGCTGGGCGGTTCGGCGCTGGCATGCCGAAATGGATGAGCGGCATGTTCGAAATAAGAATATAAATATCCTCAATCATTATTAATGTCTCGTTATATATTTCTGAGGAGAATTCAGTATTGAGATTTTGATTAGTAATTGTAATCCGATGCAAAATATCCTCACTCATTGAGTCTTTATATTTGTTCCACAGAGCTGACGCTTCAGACGGAAAACACGTTGTCAATATTATTAAAAATAATTGACGAATTTGCTGAGGAGATGAGCTCAGTGCTGCATCTGCAAGTGTGAGGTCCCAATGGTTATCATCCTCCAATAAATGTAACTCACGACACGCAACGAAGTAAGTGTCGTATATAGTACCATTGACTTTTCGCAAATATTGGAAGGATGCCGGTCCAGGAACGTTAACTAATAACAAACGCAGAAAAAAGCATTCGCGTTGCTTAGGATGGACTGTATATAATCGGCCTAAAGTATTTGTCATAAATATGTCGGCGAATCCTGGGACTGGAATGCCTCGTTTCCGTGGTTCCCAATTTTTTGATTGTTTATTCCATGTAAAATATTTGGGAACATTAGTATACATTAATGTCTTTTCGAATTGACCAACAACATCTTGTCGATTACAAAGGTTGAAAAATTCAGTAAGAGTTGTTTTTGGAGCTGTTAAAGCTTGTTGTAGTGCAGTCTGTTCTCTGAAATAAACACGCTGTCCATTTTCGAGATGCACAGCCAGATGTATAACAGCAGGATCCCTTTCATGTATAGGAAACGAAAAAATGCGCCAAATAGCTTCGTTACTACTTATGTATCGGCCCATTTGATAACGTGTTATTTCTTCATTGTCGTTTACATTTTGAACGGCAAATGTAGCTTTATCACTGCCCTTATGAACGTACTTACAAATGTACTTGATAGACTTCACCGGACTGCATAACTCAACGTTTATGTGTGCTTTGTAGGTTTTGCACAGCAATGGTGAGTATGGAACCATCCAGCGATTATCAATGTCTATTCTTACACCGTTTGACAGACGCAATTCATATGATTGACCACCATTGTCTATGTCTCTACGACGGTAAGATGGATAACCGTCGATATTGGTGATAGTATCAGTTTGACATGATTTTGGAAAACGTTACGTACATTTTCCATTATCCATACATGGTGACATCATGTTTAGAGTACCACATGGACCATGGATCATATTAGTAGTAACAATGTCAAACAATTCTTGATCAACATTCGGATCCTGAATTTCCGCTGAAATAATTTTGTCAATTTCTTCTGGGCGTACTTTATCCACTAACCAAATCAAAATATGCGCATGGGGTAAACCTCGTTTTTGCCATTCAACAGAGTAAAGCAAACATCGTGTTTCACCAAATACCGAGTGATGAGTAATTGAATTCATCAAAGATTTTAATTTTTGTTTGAATGCACGTGCAGTGATATCATGGCGATGCATCGATGTTTGACCTGACAACAGCAAATTTTTAATTTCATCCCAGTTTGGATTACACGTAATTGTGATAAAATGATCTGGTCGGCCATATGCACGTACATAAGTCATGGCGTCTTGAATATATTCTTGCATATGACGCGGACTACCAATATATGATGATGGAAGAATATATGCGGTACCGATGTTGTTGATGTCATTTGTTGCATCTACGTTACCGATTATGGCGTCACGCAAATGAATGTACTCCTCAGAACGAAGTTTTCGTTGACTAAATTTTATATATCGTAATCTCTCACTTTCGATTTTCACATACATATCGACAATGTATTGATGAAATAGCTGTCTGCATCGGAGAATGTTATTATCTTCATTTGCACGAATCATCAACCGATATGCGTAGAAGTTCATCGCACTAACTTTCTTGATCAGTTCTTCACCTGCAAATAAAAATATTTATAAGATAAACAGAAATTATTGGTTAAAAAAAAAAAAAAAGAATTATAAAATAATCTCTAAGTTGTACCTGTAGTTGGATTCCTTTGTTTAATATTTAAATTATATCCATCTTCTCCTTCCCAAAATATTAACGGATACTGCAGTGCATCGTAAGAACGATGATTGTCTTGAATTATTTGTATCGTATTATCTCTGCGTTGTATGCGAATATCTCGACGTTCACATGGGTCACCAGCCATAACAACTGCAACTTCATTAATAGTTGGAACAATTCATGTGCCCGCGTGCTCTCCATAGGGCACTTTGTCTGCTTTAATGACAATGACGTAATTGTCGTCTTGCAGTCTGTTAGAAAGAGTCTTAAACAATCGTACCAATTGGTTATGGTCTTTCAAAAACGTTTCCAAAATGTCCACAATTTCTCGTTCCTCCATCTGCTCTATATGGTTGTATACGCAGCGTGTATGAGTTTGTTGCTCCTCATCGCCCATAAAATAAATTTGTAAGAATTTTGGATCGGCATCAGGCATTGGAAGCAACGAACCAATTTGGTGGTACACTTGACCTTGAATCTTGAATGTAGATTCAAAATTACGACCATCTTCATTATGAACAATTTTTGTTGCTCCAAATGATGTCATTTGGAAGCAAGAATTTACGAATTTTCCGAAAAACAATTTCGATTGAGATGTGGTTCCAGTTAATAGTGCCTTTAAAGATTCCGGTGGTGGATTTAACGGTGGCAGTGAAATTTTTCCAGATGCGCAACATAAACCAGCCGATTCACCTTTGTACTTGAAAGCATGACAATGTTGACATTCTTTGTCCATACTACCGATCATGATTAATGCATGTGACGAATAATCTATTTCAGGGTCATATTCAAACGCGAGACGATTAGTGATGCTCTTGTCAATGCTCGATTACCTTGCATTCACCGTTGGTTACATTCTCTGCGTGCGTTGGTCGTTCGTTGACGTGCTTCCCGTGGTCTTAATGCATTAGCACGAAGACGTTGATTGCGTAGCTCTGAATTTTCATTTGCACGTGTACATGCAACTTGATCTCTTAAATTTACATTGTCCGTCGAGTGTTCTTCAAGTGTTCTATTTAATCGACGATAATGGACCAATTGTGCGTTTCGAGTACGTCGACCAATATTTCTTGCTCTTCCATGAAGACGTGACATTTTTCTGTAATAATAAAATACTGTAAAATAGTACACAATGAATATGAGTAACTTATTGAAGATGAAATTTTAATTAAGTAACAGGACAGAAAAGATTTATTGTACCAAATTTTAGATAAAAGATGTGTAATTTTATTCTTTTTGCTTTTATTTTATTTAATATTTCCAAGAAAAAATAATTAATAATAATAATGACCCTCATCTGTCATGAACGATTCCGGTTAGACCGCTTCAAAACAGAAACTTTTGGCAGCCATTATTATTATTTATTTTATTTTTTTCTGTTTGTTCAATTTTAGGAAACATACATATAATATGTTTTGTATCATACATATTCTTATTTACTTCCTTTAATACCTTGAAAAACTATTCAATTGTAATGTTTAAAGGTCTAAATTAAATATAACGGATCACTGGCTATTATAAACAACACAATACCAGATAAAAACAAACCATTCAGAAAATACAAATTCCAAGTGGACGACTCTTTAATTCCGAATGAATGACTCTTTGACCGTTTTATTAAAAAAAAAAAACTCTTAAAATATTTCAGAAACATATTAAAGCCTTAAAACTCTTAAAATATTTGTAGAAACATATTTAAAGCCTTTAGTTATTTTTATCAAGCTTCATTTTTTTCCCCCAGCATAAAATGTAATATGCTTTCACGGACAATAAATAAATAAATAATAAATAAAATAAAATAAATAAATAAATAAAAATAATAAAATATTAAATTAGCTCATGCATATGAGAAAATGACATCTATAAAATAATAACAATAATAATTTTAAATTTTAAAGTTGTCGAAGAGATAAATAGAGTAGGTATTTTCGTTAAAAGAAATAGTTTGTTCGTTCGGTGCAACTTGCACATTAGTCCCGTCAGGTACAACTTGTATATTAGTCCCGTCAGATGCAACTTGCGCATTAGTCCCCTTTAAATATAGTGTCCAGCGAAGCATTCGTTGATTCACTACCTTAATTGATTTCACATTCCGTCATTTTTGACGGGGTTATATACTAGTTTTAAATAAAAACAATTGAAAATTTTTTTTATGAATTCAATTAGCTACACAAACAAACTTGTAGGTTATGGTGGTTGTTAATCAACGCACGTGTAAATTTGATAGAAAATTATATAAAATAATTAAATAAACAATTTAAATTGGACTGAATTGTAAATCTAAACCATTCTCGAATCCACCTGAAGACACACAAAAAATTTCATTAAAATCGGTTCAGCCGTTTAGGAGGAGTTCAGTGACATACACACGCACAAAAGTATGGGACCCCTTTGGTGACTTTAAATATTTTAAGCCATTTTTGCGATGAATTGAAATGGCTATCTCAATTGTGGAACTAAAGATCTTGGCGAGAAGCGTCCGAGCTACTTCGGTGCCAAATTTCAAATTTTGCCAAAGGGATCCGATACTAAAGGTGTTCCATTCAAAAAATAAATAAATAAAATATAATAAATTAGCTACACAAATAAATTTGTAGGTTAGGGTGGTTGTTAATCAACGCGCGTGTAAATTTGATAGAAAATTATACCCGCGTTTGTAATGATCGATAGATGGCGCTTTTTCAGTTTCTGTTGTTAGTAAATATAATGGCCACGTGTATTAATTTTTGTTCTATATGTGTTACTACTTAATATTCGTGCTATAATTTCTCCACCATTACATCATGGAAAATTGATTGCTTTTGGAAAAAATATTTCAGTTTATTCAACGTTCGATCGGAAGTAGATTTTTAACTGAAGCTGAACAAATATTAGCTTCAAATCATCTGATTAATTTTTTACTTCCATTAGCCGAAGCAACTGAAATTTTAAATTTGTCATTTGGAAATAAATGGAATCTTAATTCTGGATTTTTTTATTCTTGGAGTTACACTGTGGCACACAACAGTAAGTGTTATCTTTTTTACCGGATTTATTCATTTTTATTCAATAAATATATGTGAAACTAAATATCGGCCAGCAATGGCGTCTAGATGAATTCGAAAGCTATGCATGTTAATTGTAATTTCACCTTAGCCCACCAGAGGGAGAGCATTTCATTACAATCGCGGATAAAATACTCACTCCAATTCCGCACTAAATTTGCAAAGTGTATAGTTTTTTATGCACACTTCAAAACTCTTCAAACACTTATTACATCTTGATGTAATATTTCAATTAGGACACAATTTTTTGTATAACAATAATAACACGAAGTTACAAAATATTTTTCTGAATTTGATCGCAGCACCAACTGCCGGGACAAACTGGAATTACAATAGAATATATGCAAGCGAAGTGTGACGTCACTGACCGTCAGTGGATGCAAGAAAAAGATGTCCTATGTTAATCTCGCATTGGATTTTTTATAAAAAATTATTAAAAATCGAGGAAAATAATTTCTCGATTTTAATCCCCGTATTTGGGTATAGATATGTATTAGTTATCGTATGCATGTGTTAGATTGAGTTATTTTGCTCTCAAATTGACAAAATTTTAATTTTAAATTTCAAAACTCTGTCTTCCTTGGCGTTTTTTGTATTTGGCGATCAAAAACGTCTTCATTAATCTCTTAATATAAGTTGTTGAAATAACCATTATTTTTGAAAGAAATTAAATATGTTCGCCAGATGATATGGCGATATTTTTTTTTCCGCCAAGGATGACAGAGTTGTGAGATTAAAAATTAAAATTTTATCAATTTTACAGCAAAAACAACTCAATCTAACGCATGCACATGATAACTAATACATATCTATACCTAAATTTGGGGATTAAAATCGGGAAATAATTTTCCTCGATTTTTAGTAATTTTTTACAAAAAATCCAATGGGCGATTAACATAGGAAATATTTTTCTTGCATCCACGGACGGCCAGTGACGTCATCACTTCGCTTGCGTATTATTGAATATTCGATACTACTATCGTAGCGCAATCTGCCAGATTCAATGTGAAACATTCCAAAATCAATAACAATTTATAAGTGATAAATATATTAAATAAACAATTTAAATTGGACTGAATTGTAAATCTAAACCATTCTCGAATCCACCTGAAGACACCCAAAAAATTTCATTAAACTCGGTCCAGCCGTTTAGGAGGAGTTCAGTGACATACACACGCACAAAAGAAATATATATATAAAGATACTATATCTATAATAATAAAAGGAAAGGTTTGTCTGTCTGTCTGTCTGTTCTTTTATACGTTCAGCCCCTATTGAACGCAGAAGTACAGTCAGCCAAAAAAAAAAAAAAAAAAAAAAAAAAAAAAAAACGCCACCCCCCACCTAATTTCGCCGTAAATTATCGTAGAAACATGCGGCTGGTACCTATCGATCTGTAATAAAGTCTAGTTTTTAATGGTGTAGTCAGATTTTGCTTAAGGGGTCATCTACATATTAAAACACGTATAAATTTCATTTTTTTTCAATGACGACCCCTATTTTTGACCTCATATTCAGATTTCTGAGATCAAGGCAGTTCGGAAAACGTACCTATTTATATACTTTAAATCAATTCTAAACAGGGTTACACGTGAAAATGTGTTAGGCGACCGTCTGTACATTTAGAAAAAATAAATCGTGATCTACCACCCAATATACATTATTTATTAACATTCACACCGGAAAAAAAGTTCAGAAATGTTAGTTATAAAATAAAAAACGATTCAAATTCGCAGAACTTTTTATGTTAGCTTATGAATTAAAAGATTTTTATTGGTTTCAATTTATTAAACATTAAATAGTTAAATACAACACTTCATACAAAGAAAATTAAATAGCTTGAATCATATGAACCCTACAATGTTGAATTACAAAAATCTAGATACCAAGGTAAAGGAACAATAGTAATAATGATAATAATATTAACAGCGGTTAAAAAAAAAAAAAAAAAAAAAAGTGTTTAATATTTAAGAAAAAGAATTATCTACTTCTTAAAAGCAAAAACTGTTTTATTTAAGAGACAAAAATTTAAGTTAAAATACATATATAATAAAATATATATATAAAAACAATTAAAATCTACTAACTAACAATTATTATCTACTTCTTGTTGGGTATATTTTTATTTTATACAGTAAGCCTCGCATGAAAGTGTTACTATAAAGATTTACATTTAATTTTAGGCGTACAAACCAACAATAGATAACATACAAAAATATAGATAACAAGATTTAAACTAAAATCTGAGAAAGGATATTTAACATTTTCGCGACCACTGACGTAGTTTCACGTCATTTTGAAATCTGTAACTCCTTCAGTGGGCGTTTCTTTCACAATTTGTGTGTTACGATAATTCTTAAGAATATTTCTTATATTCATATATATATAAACAAAATAGTATGAATACAAATACTTTCACTAGAAAGACTATAATTATTATGTATATCCATATGAAAAGAAATATGGATATAGAAAAAACGGTTTCCTATTGCCTAGAACGACTATTCCCCGTTCTGCAGTCGTCCACTGTACTTGAATTCTTAATTTTAAATGTGTAAAATCTATATCTTTAAAAATAATAAGACATATTGCTTTGTTTTAAATTCTTTTTCCGTGATAAATGTGACGCCAGTTGTACGCCGTGATTAGAATAATAGAAAATAAATAATATTGCGCTTTGTTTCAATTATAGATATTAAAAACTTAAAAAGAAAAAAAAAAAAAAAAAAAAAAAACACTTTATTATTCAGTATAAAAAAAAAAAACATTTAATAAAAATTTTATATTTTATTATGTTACGTCATGCGATAAAATTTAAATAGCATAAACGGTAGAGTAAGCGAATGCGAAAATGTCACAAGATTAAAACAGAAAATTTGTTTTAAAAAATCTGATAAAAATTAATAAAAATCAATTATATTAATTTAAAAAAGGAAAAAACAAAAGTATTGTTCACTGCGTATTGCTCTTTCAAATAATAGTCCTCGTCTTACCGTGTTTTTTTACCGGCAAGATACTTAACTTGAGGTGCACGAATCGTAGAATATTCAAGTTAAAAACAAAAGACAAAAGGGACAAAATAGAATTTTAGCAGTGAGAAACTGGTAAACGTTATGTAATATTTAAGTACAAAGACTTAACATTTCAGAATCGAGTATAAACCTCTTTGCAAACTGAAGCCATGCCTTTACACAGTTTTTCTACAACTTTACATTATAAAACAAAATTATTTTACATACTTCCAATTAAATCATTTAAATTTTGTCTTCAGCATTCGATGTAGTAAATGCCATTGACATTTATGCATACCAGCATCACATAGAGAGTCATATACGAATACAGAAACTAGTTTTTTTTTAATATTGTTTCCGCAATATAGAGGCGGGGCTTCATTTCTTTTGGAATTTTTTCACAATCTCTCGCTTGCATTGCGATAATTTTATAAAAATGATCCAATTTGTATCATAAACATCGAAATGTTGCTTAGAAAACAATTACAATAACATAAAGGTAAATTAAAATAGTTTTTCGTCAAAATATATACAGATATTTACTCACAGAGGATACAAATTATTATAAGTGACGGCCCCCTAACAATAGTAAAAAATGAAATATCACTGTAACTCAAAAAATATTATTAAGAACGAGCTGTAAATTCGGAAACCCATGTTTTTGATGATGCCCGTTCTATTTATGCAAAAATTAACATAGGTCATAATTTGTAAAATTTTCAAATATGAAATTATTAATAATTTTCATATTTCAAAAAAAAATTTTTTTTTAATCAAAAATATGTATGGAATATGTTTGGGTCACTTCATTCTATCGTAAAAAAAAAACAAAAAAAAAACAGAATTTTAATATCATAATTATTTTGGAAGATATGAATTAATGTTTGTCACATTCATTTAACATTAGCGCCCTCATAGTTTGAAAGCTTATAACTCTGTGAAGAATTGAGCAAAATATATAAACTATACCATTTTCCGCGATGATTTTGTCCAAAGAATTCAAATAAATTATAAAAAATGGGGGTTACTATTGAAAAAAATGAAGTTGATTCCAGTTTTAATATGTAGACGACCCCTTAAGCAAAATCTAACTATATCATTATAAACTAGACGTTATTACAAATCGATTGGTACCAACCACATGTTTCTACGCTAATTTATGGCGAAATTAGGTGGTGGTGGGGGGGGGGGGTTGGCTGACTACAATAATTGACATACGGATGCTCAGGAGCCTTTCCAAGGGGCTCCTGAAAACAGAATTTAAAAATTTTAATTAGTTTCGGAGATATTAATTAAAACGTTGACCCATGTCGATCGAAAAATGACCAAAATTCCTTAATCCCAAAAATCCTTAAAAAGAGGCATTCTATCAGCAGACGATTTTAACGGCTGTCTCGAACGGAAACAAAACATGTGGAAGTCATTAATGTCACATGATCTTGAACTGGGGTTAAAAATTGCAAATTTCAAAGTGCTTCAAGTTTTCTTTTTCGCACACAACACTTAATATACAACCTATTCAGCACAAAACCAACCTGCAGTTAAAATTTCATCAATTTTCATTAATAAACAAAGCAGTTACATTTTAATTGCAAATTAAAATTTATTCTAACACGTAATCTATGTTTCAATAGACGATAGGAGTTTCCATAGCAACAAAATACATTTGAAGGAACTAAAAAATACTTTTTCTTTCTCTTTTTACTCCCATTACCCGACTAACGTGGTATATATAGGTTTTGGGGACCTAAAAAATATTTATTTTTCTTTTTACTTCCATTAACCGACTACCGTAGATAATGGAATTAAAGATTTCACGTGATTCACATGTTTTAGAATGTCCTGATTAGGTTTTCATTTGTATCTCAGCTACTAATTAAAATAATTTCATAAGTAACACATTATTTGAAAGCTTTGTTGATTTGGAATTGAACTGTAGATTACAGAAATTTCTACCGCCAGATATTTTAAAATTTCGATATTTCAAATTCTAATTAAATTATTTTTAATACATCATTCGAAAGATATTTTAAAGTTCTTTTTAAATTATCGAAAGTTTTCACCAGATTTACACGTTTTGAGGTGTCCTGAATCAGTTTTCTTTTGTATCTCGAGCTACTAATTTCAATAATTTCATAAGTAATGTATCATTAGAAAGCTTTTTTGATTTGGAATCAAACAGTGGAATACAGAAATTTGTACCGCCAGATGGCGCTGTAATATTTTAAAATTTCAATATTTCAATTTCTAATTATGATTAAATTATTTTTAATGCATCATTCGAAAGATATTTTAAAGTTCTTTTAAATTATCGAAAGTTTTCACCAGATTTAGACGTTTTGAGGTCTCCTGAATCAGTTTTCTTTTATATCTCAGTTATTAATAAAAAAATTTTCATAAGTAATATATCATTTGAAAGCTTTGTTGAGTTGATACACATTTTAAAGTACTTTTACATTATCGAAAATGGAATTCGAGATTTCACTCGATTTACACGATTTGAGGTGTTCTGATTAGGTTTTCTTTTGTATCTCAGCTACTAATTAAAACAATTTCATAAGTAATACATCATTATAAAGCTTTTTCGATTTGGAATCGAACAGTGGAGTACAGAAATTTGTACCGCCAGATGGCGCTGTAATATTTTAAAATTTCAATATTTCAATTTCTAATTATGATTAAATTATTTTTAATGCATCATTCGAAAGATATTTTAAAGTTCTTTTAAATTATCGAAAGTTTTCACCAGATTTACACGTTTTGAGGTATCCTGAATCAGTTTTCTGTTATATCTCAGTTATTAATTAAAAAATTTTCATAAGTAATACATCATTTGAAAGCTTTGTTTAGTTGATACACATTTTAAAGTACTTTTACATTATCGAAAATGAAATTCGAGATTTCACCCGATTTACACGTTTTGAGGTGTCCTAATTAGGCTTTATTTTGTATCTCAGCTATTAATTAAAATAATTTCATAAGTAATACATCATTAGAAAGCTTTTTTGATTTGGAATCGAACAGTAGATTACAGAAATTTCTACCGTCAGATATTTTAAAATTTCGATATTTCAAATTCTAATTAAATTATTTTTAATACATCATTCGAAAGATATTTTAAAGTTCTTTTAAATTATCGAAAGTTTTCACCAGATTTACACGTTTTGAGGTGTCCTGAATCAGTTTTTTTTTGGTATCTCAGTTATTAATTAAAAAAAGTTCATAAGTAATACATCATTTGAAAGCTTATTGTCGAAACGTCAGTGGAGGCCCTCTGTTGAGACTCAAAACGGTTTTGGGCTGTGTCTGTGTGTCTGTCTGTCGCGCGATAACGGCCGCAAAAATAGCGCTATCGACTTGAAATTTGGTACACATGTTCATGAGCCCCAAGAAATCAGCTGTATAGTTTTTGGTATGTATTCCATATGTAGTTCGTATACAGGGACATGCCAAAGTTTTTCTTATCATTACGGCCTATGGGAGGAATTTGTATGTATCGCGATAGCGACCACAAAAATCACGCTATTGACTTGCAATTTTGTACACGGGTTTATGTGCCTCACGAAATCAGCTGTGTAGTTTTGGGTGTGTATTCCATTTTTAATTCGTGTACAGGGACACGCCAAAGTTTTTCTTATCACTACGGCCTATGGGAGAAATTTGTACGTACCGCGATAGCGACCACAAAAATCACGCTATTGACTTGCAATTTGGTACACATGTTCATGAGCCCAACGGAATCAGATGTATTGTTTTAGGTGTGTATTACATTTGTAGTTCGTGTACAGGGACACGCCAAGGATTTTCTATCATTACGGCCTATGGGAAGAATCTGTATGTACCGCGATAGCCACCGCAAAAATCAAGCTATTGACTTCCAATTTTCGCCGAAACGTCAGTGGAGGCCCCTCTGTTGAGACTCAAAAGGATTTTGGGTTCCGTCTTTCCGTCTGTCTGTCTGTCTGTCGTGCGATAGCGCCGCAAAATTCACGCTATTGACTTGAAATTTTGTACACATGTTCATGATCCCCACAAAATAAGCTGTATAGTTTGGGGTGTGCATTCCATTTGTTGTTCGTTTACAGGGACACGCCAAAGTTTTTTTTTTATCATTACGGCCTATGGGAAGAATTTGTATGTTCAGCGATAGCAGTCCCGAAAATAACGCTATTGACTTGCAATTTGGTACACATATTCATGAGCCCAACGGAATTAGCTGTATAGTATTAGGTGTGTATTCCATTTGTCGTTCGTGCGCAGGGACACGCCAAAGTTTTTCTTACCTTTACGGCCCATGGGAAGAATTTGTATGTAACGCAATAGCGGCCACGAAATCTTTCGATTGACTTGCAAATTGGCGCACACGTTCCAGTTATGCATATAACTAGCTGTATAATTTTTATTGCTAAATTTTTTATAAACTGTGTACAGGGACACGCCAAAATTCTCAACATTACGGGGTATGGGGTGAATTTCGTTTAAACGCATTTTAATATCATTACTTTGCAATGAAGAAAATGAAACTAGCGTTCGTGAGTAAGATGCTTAAACTTATGTTGTTTGAAGAAAATATGTGCTCTTAAGCTTTCTAATTATTGTACAGGACCTTACAAAAGTGTTCTGACAATGTCACGTAGTCATCCAAACGATGTTAAATTTCGAACAATTATTAATTTTAAACGCAAAATAAGCTGAATAGTTTTTTCTGGTCTATACAATGTTTATGGTACGTTTACAAAGACACACGAAAGAATTTCGTAACATTAGAGCCTATGGACAAATTTTTAATTTAAGCGCGCACTTTAATGCGTTTATGCTGAATTGAACTTAATAAAGTTAACATACATTATAAAGATGCTTAAAATCATGTTTACTCTTATAAAAGGTTATGTATAGACTAAATAATTTATGGGACCACACAAAATAATTCCGAGTATGTACTGTAATCATCCAAATGATGTCAAATTATAATAAAATCACACAATCAACTGTGGAAGAAAATCATATTTATTGAAATTTAATTTTTCCGACTGAGTGAAAAATTCTTTCCTGCGGCTTATTTCTGTTGAGCTATCTAAATGATAGACCAGATTGTTCCTGCTTAAAAGGTTGTCTGAGTGAATAATGCTGACCGGGATGTCGGCCTGGATAGCTCAATTGGTAGAGCCTTGACCTTGTAAGTCAAAGTTCCGGGGTTCGAGTCCCGGTCCAGGCATTATTTTGACTCAGTCGGAAAAATTAAATTTCAATAGATGTCAAATTAGTTTTAAAAATTAATAAGTTTATAATTAATTAGGTTTATTCTTATTATTGGCGTTTATAGTGACTGCGGCTATTTTTCCGGAATATAAAGGAATTTCGTACTATTACGGTCTTATAATCGGTATTTCTTCAAAGTGTATTTTAACATTTTTACACCCCATTAATTATAATGAAATTTTATTAAAGTTTTACAAGCATGTTTTCCTGTTGAAAATTGTGGGCATAGAATTGATAATTAGTTTAAAGGTTACGCAAAATGTTTCCGCTATGCTATGTAATTTTTTTTGTATGCAATTTCATAGTTATGAAATTAGGTATTTATGAATTTCAGGGAAATAATACAAGACCTTCGTTTATTAAGAATACATATTGTTGCATACTTGGGGGTTCGTAAGTTGTCCTAGAATGAAAGGCGAAATTTGCAAAAATTCAGTGATCCAGAAAGTTCCAGAAAAATACAGGTCTATAAATCAAGTATCAGCTTCAATTCAACCTGTAAACATAGCTTAAACAACAGCTGTTAACAGCAAAACAACGGTACAAACTCTATCAATAACACATAACGCAAGTCTCATTCAAAGAGTCTCAAAGCAAAGCAAGCATTTGACGAAACTGACACAGATCTGAGATTGGCCGCCTTGGCTAAAAAAATGCTCCTTTATACTATTCTATCGAACACAGACTGTTCTGGAAAATTCTCGTATCTCATCAGCCACTGAGATTAGAGCTTCTATATTTGGTATAGCCCTAATAAGGATTTTCTCGCCAAGGTCGCCAATAAAATCGCCAAGGTGGGAAACAGTCGCCAAATTTGGCGCCAAATCCATTTCTTCCCTTATTGGAGCTTTTTAATGCCTTTTTTAAGGAAAATTAGGCTATTTTAACGCTAAAACGACTAGAAATGCACAAAATTAGCATTTTATCGACTTACTAAGCCTCTTTGAAAGAATTTATACAAAAATAAATGCAATTATTTACAATTCCGTAACACTTTATATGATATACAAATAGGTATACAAAGAGAGATACAGCGGGGGGTTGAGGGGGCGGCAGCCCCCCTCAGGAATGTATCTGATTATGGTAATAAGTCGATCGAATCAATATATACTATTATATAATAAGAAATAAATAAAAATGACCTATTCAATAATGTCTGATGCAAATAGAACGTTGAGGCTCCTGATCTGCAGATCCACTAGTTTTAGTTGATACACATTTTAAAGTACTTTTACATTATCGAAAATGGAATTCGAGATTTCACCCGATTTACACGTTTTGAGGTGTCCTGATTAGGTTTTCTTTTGTATCTCATCTACTAATTAAAATAATTTCATGAGTAATACATCATTTTAAAGCTTTGTTGATCTGGAACAATAGATTACAGAAATTTCTTTCGCCAGATGGCGCTGTAATATTTTTAAATTTCAATATTTCAAATTCTAATTATGATTCAATTATTTCTAATACATCATTCGAAAGGTACTTTAAAGTTCTTTTATATTATCGAAAGTGGAATTCGAGATTTCACCTGATTTACAATTTTAAGGTGTCCTGATCAGATTTTCTTTTGCATCTCAGCTAACTGAGTAAGACCGTTCAAAATTGGTATTTATAAGTTAATTAGGAGGGGCTGGAAGGGTGGGGAAGAAATAGGCGCGCAACGCACATGGGTTTGGGACCCGGTGCGAGTTTTTATCCGATGATAGAAGATTTTTTTTAAATTTTATTTTCTTAATAATAAAAGTTTGAGTTGAGAAGGAATATGCGTGTACAGTGCACGTATATCCTCAAACGTGCGCGCGCAGCGCGCATGAGTCTGCGCTGCCGAAGGCAGTGGGGTCCCGGTGTGAGTTTTTACCCGATGCTAAATGATATTTTTTAATTCCTTTCCTTAAGAATGAATGTTTATGAGTAATAAAATGGAATTTTGAGAAGTCATAAGGATGGTGAAAGAATACGTACGCGCAGCGCACGGGTCTACGCTGCCGAAGGCAGTGGGAACCCGGTGCGACATTTTTCCCGAGCAGAATTTTTTTTCTCTTTTTTTATCACATGATAAAAATTAATGAAATTTTGAGAATTCATTAATTATTGTAATTCATTTAAAAATAGTGACCAGCGAAGCGGGCGTAGCCTGCTAGTATATATATAAATGAAATGTCAACCTTTCTATTGGTATGGTAATTTTTTATGTTGTATTTTTTTATATGTTTTTTTGTTGTGTCTTTTTATTTAAACACATATTTCATTATTTAAAAACATATTTTATTATTTAAAAATATGTCGTTTATTGTATCTTGTTATTTAAAAACATATTTTAAATTACCTCGGATATATTCTGGATAATGTATTTTGACATAAAGCATTTTTGAGTCAAATTCGAACTCATTTATAAATTAAGCATCTTCTAATTTGCTAATGATAAGTTTTTAACTTTACAGAGTTAGACATTCTTTTTTTTTTTCGACTAGGACCACAAATATGAAATCTGTTCCTCGAGTATCTTTCGTTATTTTAAAAAATAAGCAGGAGAGAATTGAAAATTGAAGCTGTGGGGCATTTTTCCAAATTAAAATGACAATAATGAAATTATTACCTAACTGTATATTAGAAATATATGTATAGAGTGTTTTATATTGCCCTAAATTAACTAAAAAATTCAATAGTGAAAGTTATAAACATTCGAAAAAGTATATACTAGATTTTTTTTTAAACAATTATCAAAAAAGTCATTGTCAAATAATGAAAAAAATTTAAAAGTCGCAAAAGGGAGTCATATACTAAATCTGTAGCACAAAGTGGTCTAGATATAACGAATTTTCTACTATTCTGAAAAAATAAGTTACCGATTTTTAACATATTTTATTTTATCTTATTATTTAAGTACTATTAAATATTATGTAGTTCAATCTGGCATTGGATATGGGGATTTCTATAATATTTTTCTACCTTTGTCTTATGAAATGCACTATTTATAGTCCTATTTATTGCTTGGAAAAGCAGCAAACAGGTAGGAAGAGCCCAGCAGGGGTTAAATACAGTTTGAGGCTGCTGTCAACGCCTACTTTATAAATTATACCCACTAAATATAACAAAAAGCAAACAAAAATTAAGTGAAAGTATTAAGATGGTAATGAAAATATGAGATTTGTTAATGGGCAAAGTATGAAACAAATTTTTTGTTTCAAATGGTATTTGTTTTTGTTAAACCTTAAGTAACAATGTTTTAGAATATATTTTTCTTTTTCTAAATTGCATATAATATATATATATATATATATATATATATATATATATACATATCGAGTTCAGAACGTCGTGTTTTAAACCAGAAGTAATATCATAAAACACACCCATATACTTTTAAGAGTTCTTTTAATTAAATTACTAAATTATACTATTTACATGATATTATTTACAGAGGAATATATATTTAATTTCACAACTTTATTTCGTCGTTATTTTAACCATATTAAAATACTTTAAAACAGTTTGTTGCAACCGTCATAAAAACAGAAGTTTTGATTTCTCACTGCTTCGCGTAACCTTTTTCCATCAGCACTCATCTTTTTAGTTCCCCATCATACTATAGGTATGGGGAACTTAGGTAATCGTGAAAAATTTCGACCTTGGATTTTTTGACTTTTTTATGCGTTTTCAGGTGTGAGGAATCCGAAGATGACAAAATTTACGTATATGGTGTCTGTTAGTGGGTCAGTCCGTTAGAAATTTACTATTTTCTTAACATGGGAGAATAGGACAAAAATTCACTTAAACGTGCATTAAATGGAAACTTATTACTGTAAAAATGTCAGACCAGTTTTAAAATATCAGTTTTAATGCCAGAATGAACATCAGTAACTATAAATATGCTACTTTGAAAATTTCGCAAGTGATTGGAAATTTACGAATTTCTTAACATGGCAGTATAGGGCAAAATTTCACATAAACGTCAATTTTGAGCGATATTTTCATCGTAAAGATGTCAGACTACTTTTGAAATATTATTTAGGACACTGGCATGAATATTAATGACTATGAATTTTCCACTATAAAAATTTCGTAAGTTATTGGAAATTTACGAATTTCTTAACATGGCAGAATAGAGCAAAATTTCACATAAACGTCAATCTTGAGAGATATTTTCATCGTTAAGATGTCAAACAACTTTCGAAATATTATTTAGAATACTGGCATGAATATCATAGACGACGATTTTTCCAATTTAAAAGATTCGTAAGTTATTTGGAATTTACGATTTACTTAACATGTCAGAATAAGCAAAATTGAGCATAAACATCCATTTTGAGAATCATAAATACATTAGACAACTTCAAAATTACATTTTTGATATTTGTTTGAACATGATTGAATACAAATATTCTAATAGGAAAATTTCGTAAATTATTCGTAATTTACGATTTTATCAACATAGCGAAATTGTAAATTTTTCATATAAATATGAATTTTGAGGTTTATTGCATTGGGAACTGTAGCATGAAAACTAAACAACGGAATCGACCCTGATAAAATAAATTAATAGATTAGAATAAGATAAATATATCGAAGTGAACGGTGGATAGCCTATTAGGCGGGGATTTCATTCTGTGACTGTATCAAGCTTTGGTCAAATTCATTTCTTTTAACATGGTTATAATATGTCTTGCACTAGAAATTTATGAGAACACATATATGATGGGGAACTGAGCAGAGTCCACCTTTGCCAACTAGTTACTCTTAATTCCCGCTCCGCTTAAGGTAGAAGCAGTCTAATAGGTTTCTCACAGGTTGGCACACGGAAGAAGAGTCTATAGGAATTAAAACAAGATAGGGCAGCCAGCGCGGGACCAGAAGCTTCCCTTTCCGCATTAATTCAGCCCAGTCCACGAAAGCGATTCGATCGCCGCCTGGTGTAGTATCTTTGAAACTTATCGGAAGAAAGGGAAAGCCCGCCCCTTCAGCTTCAGTCATCCAACGAACGAACAGCCAGAAATGTAAAAACGCGCTGATTGGTGTATTTTCGAGATTTGGCCGCCCTCTATCTGTGAGATGAAAATTACTACCTTTCCGTAACATTAGTAATACATCCTCCTCTTTTAATACGTGGGTTGGCAGCTTGCCAACGTCTGAAGCATAACAGGATGAAACAGGAAGCTGAGTTGCAGGGCCCGACTTAGACTACCTGCAGCCCCGGGGCAAGCCTATTCTGGGGGGCCCCCTTGCAGTGGCATAAGAGGTCTTTAGGTTGCAGAATTTCTGTATTCGCCTGTAGGGGGGCCCCTTCCAGAAGGGGGGCCCAGGGCATTTGCCCCGTATGTCCTGCCGTAAGTCGGGGCCTGCTAAGTTGTATTTCGTCTGCCGCTCATCGGTGGTGCAACTGGGAGACAAGTCATAGAGTCTGTAACTTCTAGATCTCACATGGGCCATCTCTGACTCATGTAACCGGCCTCGACTGCACTTCTGAAAAGAGGAAAAGAAAAAAAACAGCAACCAGTTCACACAGAATAAGCACATAAAAAACATCGTCTTTTTGATTGCGTTGTGGACCCTGAACTTTTACTTCGTTATCACTCGTTAATTTCGTCTTTGAAAAGATCCACAACCAATCTCTTTTTTTTTCTCTCTGTCTCTTTTCTCTTTCGTTTTTGGTATCCTCTATATTTTCTTAGATTTATGGCATCTTCTATATTTTCTTAGATTTAAAGAACAAATTTTGTATAATTAAAATAGCAGAATTTTCAAAAGAAATATAAGGAATGATACTGATTACAGAAGAAAAAGTATATATATATATATATATATATATACATACACATATATATACAAATTAAACTATATACAGTACTCTTCACGTTATGTCAGGCCAATGTTTAAGGTACTCAGCACACGTGTTGGTACGCATTGGTCCATCATTGCACCCAATTTTCTCAACATCGTATGTGTCATTGTTTTTCACTTTTGTGATTTTGTATGGACCGAGATATTTCGCCTTTAATTTCAATCCGGGGCCTTGTGTTCTTTTTATCGCGACTACATCATCAATTTTGAATTTTGTTGGGTTTTTTCGTCGGAGATTGTAGTATTTTCTGTTTTCTTCTTGCACCTTCTCTTCAGAATTTGTTTTTTCGCTTCTTTCCGTAGCTCTTCGCGATCACTTGTGTAAACTGATCTTAATTCTTCGTCAAGTAAGTCTAGAATTTTAGTGTCATTTTTATGTTTCATTTTAGTTCCGAAAAGAAGTTCAAAGGAGTAGTGTTAATGCTTCGCTGGAAAGTAGAGTTCATTGCCTGCCGAACATCATTTACGTGTAAATACCATTTAGTGGGGTTTTCTATGGAAAGTTTGGATAAAACTGAAATGATGATGGAATTAGCTCTCTCTATTTGTCCATTAGATCGTGCTAAACCTGCCGTTATGTGTATATTCTGTATTTTTTATTCTGTGCAATAGTCTTCGAATTCTTTTGAAGTGAAAGCTGATCCGCGATCGGAAATGATGCGAATTGTATTTCCAAATGTAGCTTTCTGTATTTCTAATTTTGATATAACTTCTCTGGCATCCGTTGATTTTGTTGGATAAAGCCATATAAATTTAGTAAAGGCGTCTATAACAGCAAATATGTGGTTATAATTTTTATTAATGCTTTCTAAAGGGACTAAATGATCATCATGATACGTATGTAAAGGAATGCCATTTTTCTCGATCGGGTGTAGCACACCTTCTTGTTTGCCGCGCTTGCGATTTGTTAGAATACATGGAACACAATTTGTTATAAATTTTTCTATTTTTTGTTTAAATCCCTTAATAAAAAATTCATGTGCCAGATTTTCCTCTGTGCATTTCGCAGCGTAGTGATCCATTTCATGAGCTGTTTTAATAATGTTTAACTGCATATTTTCTGGAACTACAATTAAATCCTTACCGTTAACACATTTGTATAAAATATTATTTTTGATCAAATAGTCTTCATAAGGTCTAATGTTTAAAATTTCTTTGATTGTTTTAATGTGTTCGTCGGAATCTTGGGCTTGGGCTATTTTAAGAATAAGGCTGTCTTCTATAGTCATGCAAACGGGATTCCTACTAAGAGCACCAACGTGGCGCATTTGTGTACCAGTACGATGTTCAATTTTATAGACAAAGTCAAAAAGCATGAAAGCCCATCTAGCTACTTTGGTGCAGATGTCTTTTTTATCCATGGTCATTGCGAACGCATTGCAATCGGTCACAATCTTGAATGAAATTCCTAACACATAAATCCGAATTTTTTTCAGCGCCTCTATTACTGCTAGTGTTTCTAATTCGTAGCTCGAGCATTTATGTTCACTGTCAGACGTTTCTTTACTCATAAAATAAACATGATGAAATTTAATGTCGATTATGGAACTTTGCATTAATACAGCTCCGTAACCATCCTTACAAGCATCTGTATGCATTTCGGTCTCACTTTTCGGGTTGTATATAGACAAGACTGGTTCGGAGGAAATGCATTTTTGAGTTCCTGAAAAGCAGTCCTTTCCTGAATCTCAAATTTAAATTTAATATCTTTTTTCAACAAGTCACTTAATGGTTTGGCAATTATCGAATACCCTTTAATAAATTTCCTAATATATCCTGTTAGATCTAAGAAGCTTTGTACATCTTTTGTACTCTTTGGTTCTGGAAAATTTTGTACAGCTTTAGTTTTATATAATGAAAGTTGAATTTTACCGCTTGATATTCTACAACCCAAGAAATTTATATCACCTTTCAATAAATCACATTTTTTTAGATCGAGTTCTAAACCAAACTCTGAAGCTGTTTGTAGGACCAATTTTAAATTTTCTGTGTTTTGGGATTCTGTTTCAGGCGCAATAATAATGTCATCCATGTAAAAAATGACAACATTATCTTTCAATAAGCGAAAAATATTATAAATATATCTCTGAAAAACACTAGGGGAATTTGTCAAACTAAATGGACATTTAATGAATTCATATTGCCCCTCATGTGTAACAAAACTTGTATATTTTCGGGAACTCTCTTCAACGTCAACATGGAAAAATCCCTTTCTAATCAACTGCACTGCAGGAAAACAGGCTGTTATACATGTTTAAAAGGGCTATTTTAGGCATCTAATTAGTTAAGAGGGCGCCGCAGGCGTCACCTAACGGGAGTTTGCTTTGTTACAGTCAGACATTTTAATGTGAACTTTTTTGTTGGTCGGTTAATCAGTTGATCGCCGAAAGCAGCTTGTGATACATGAAAATCTTAAGTGTTTTTAGTTGCTAACGATAATTAACAAAATTATGATCCACTTTCAAATTAACTTTAAGGTGCAAAACAGCGCCTCCCCCCCCCCCCCCGCAAGCTGCGCCCCTGCAGCTGACAGTCTAGTCTCCAAAATATCAGCAGACGCAATGAGACTTTCGTAGAGTGTGCTTTTAATTTGAACATAGAAGAAGTAGGAGGTAATCATTCTGCTCAAAATAAATGCAAGAAAGAACAATTATTGCCAGCAAGACGCATTGTGAGGAAAGTCCCTCACACAGAAATATATGCCAAATAAATCTGTTCCTAAACTTATTTTGAATTGTGTCTAAAATACATTCATATACAGTACATCCCTTTGATATGTAATCTGTCTTTATAGTATTGAAATGTAGTTTAAAAGACAGTCGTGTCAGTGTCACGCCATATTGTGTTTAATCAAAATAAAATACGTTCAAACATTAAACAATTTATTTCAGAAATAAGTACATAACTTAGAATTAATAATACACTTCGTTTTCTAATATTTAGAACAATTAAAAAAGCTTTTTAAAACAGGAAAATGTTCTCTATATTATGCTAAAATAAAAAGCGTTTCCTGTTAAAAAGGGAAAAGAAATGATGAAATTCCAATACATTTTCTTGGCTGACTTTCAGCATCTCATTTGAGTTTGATAAATGATATTTAAACAAGCCTAACAATCTCCATGATATATTTCCAGGAAATAATGATGGCCTTTGTGTCCAAACACTGTTCTGGCTGTTATTAAATTGGCAGTTACAAATGACCGGCAGACATTAGCTAATTACTTTGGACGCAGATATTATATGCTCTTCAGAAGAAGCAAATTATACATTTTAAAACTACTCTGATGTTATTAATAAAATATTTATAAACTTAAACAGGAATTAAAAGACGAAAGTGGATGTAAACAAGAAAGGAAAATCAGTGTTTCATCTTGAATATGCTTTACTTTCCTATATATTTGTTATATAAATCATGCATATACATATACACTGTATGGACAAAAATATTTAATCTTTTAGACTTTACGCTTTTTGTCGGATATATAAAAGAAAAAAAAAGTACTTGATGGATTCTCTTAAATCTCGAGGGGAGTGAAGTACATGATACGTTTGATAGCGAAGATTATGTTCCAAAGGCAAAAAACACCGCAGTAGCCCAAATGAAATAGAATGAATCCCAGACTGTCGTCAATTACCCATTGCGCAGGGTAACAAATTAAAGAAAAAAAAAAGTTTGGGATCACCCTGTAAAAAATAATGCTTGAAATGTGGTGTATCTAAAGCATATGATTAAGATGCTTCTTTATTTATCTATATCAGTTTCTAGATAATAACATGCATATTCATTGAGATATAAAAGTTTGTTTCCCAAACTCGGAAATTTTTCGTACGTAATTTGTTTCTAATTCGCTAAGTTTTCAAACCAACGAAATGTTATTTTCAGAAGATACATACTACAGTCGAGAATATACCTATAGTGCAATCAGAATATAAAAACTAGTTGTCATAGGTGGACTCTGCTCAGTTCCACATCACACATTTATTCTCATAAATTTTTAGTGCGAGACATATTATAATCACGTTAAGAGAAATGTATTTGACCAAACGCTTGACACAGTGACGGAATGAAATCCCCGCCTAATTTGCTATCCACCGTTCACTTCGATGCATTTATCTTATTCTAATCTATTAATTTATTTTATTAGGGTCAATTTCGTAGTTCCGTTTTCATGCTACTATTTCCAATGCAACAATCCTCAAAATTCCTATTTATATGGAAAATTTTCAAATTTGCTATGTTGATAAAATCTTAAACTACGAATAACTTACAGAATTTTCCTATTAGAATGTTTGTAGTCAATCATGATCAAACAAGTATCATAAATGTTATTTTGAAGTTGTCTGATATATTTATGATCGTCAAAAGGGACGTTTATGCTCAATTTTGCTCTATTCTGCCATGTTTAGTTTCCAAATAACATACGAATTTTTTAAATTGGAAAATTCATTGCCAGTATCCTAAATAATATTTCAAAAGTGGTCTTACATCTTTACGATGAAAATATCCCTCAAGATTGACGTTTATGTGAAATTTTGCCCTATTCTGCCATGTTAAGAAATTCGTAAATTTCCAATAACTTGCAAAATTTTCAAAGTAACATGTTTATAGTTAATGATGTTTATTCCGGCATCAAAACTGATATTTTAAAATTGGTCTGACATTTTTACAGTAAAATTTTACCATTTAAGGCACGTTTAAGTGAAATTTTGCCCTATTCTCTCATGTTAAGAAAATCGTAAATTTCTAATAACTTACGAAAATTTTTTAATTCGAATGTTACAAATGAATACGGTTCTTGCCAGTGTCAAAAAGTAATATTTTAAAACTAAACTGACGTCTCTGCGACTATTTGTTCTTGTGATATCGTGTACACAGACTAACACACTAACACACTAACAGACTAACAAACTAACAGACACCCTGCAGACGGACACCATGCAAATCTTGCCATTTTTGAATTCCTCACACTTGAAAACGTGTAAAAAAGGTAAAAAAAAACTGAGGTCGAAAATTTTCACCATTACCTAAGTTCCCAATACCTATAGTATGATGAGGAACTAATATTAAATATTTGATGAAATACAAGCATCTATATTAAATAATGTTCAACTACACATACGTAAGCATTAAGGGGGAACAACACAGTAAAATTTTCGAAAAATGAAAAAAAAATTTATTGTATTTTTTGATAGCTTATACTTTTAAGATTATAATGCCAAAATATTAAATTGATTTTCGTTAAAATGTAGAAGTTACAGCGTAATACGTAAAGCGCGTCATGCGACTCGTGACGCGCTTCAACATGTACGAGCGAGTGAACTTGTTCGCGCGATTAATTGTTACATTTGCTCACTTTTATCGAAACGTTATAGTAGAGTAACATCATTTTAACTGTTTTACGTTTTAACTAAATTAATTCGTTAATTATTTAAACAATAAAGTGTTGATGTGTTTTAATAGTTGAAATTGCAACTTATTCAGCTGTAATTGTTTTCAACGAGGGTTGCAAAGGATTATTGAACGTTATGGAACAACTGGAAATAAGTATAGGCCCAATATCCAAAGAATACGCTGACAATGAAGATAATCGCAGAATTTCGGCTGCTACTCTAAAAGCATATGAGGCATCACAGGAGGGTAGAAAATCTAGAAAAATCGCTGAAATAGCACGTGAGGACGTGAGACTGCTAAAAATAATGAAGAAGAAACATCTTATGGACCTGGTATAGATGCATTGTAGTATTGTAAGCATTTTATAAATTATAAACGAATGATTTTTCATAAAACTTTAAACGTGTTTTACTCGAAACCAAGTTTTTCAAAACGGCTGTCGCTCTAACTACTGTAATTTTTTACCGATTTGCTTCAAATTTTGACACCGTGTTCACAGTATGTTTAGTTTTCGTTGCACGTAGGGGTTTTTTGATTTGATTTATAGTTTTTCAGTAATCCAAGAATATGTACTCCTTTTTTTGAATATTTTTTGAGTTTTTTTTAAACACTTCGCCATTTTGTGAAAAATTCAAATTTTCAAAAAAACCTACGTGCAACGAAAACTATATTTATATAGTTTAAAAAAATCTAAACAGATTCAGTTTCGCATTCTTTTTACTCAAGTTATGCATACAGCCAATTATCGTTAATTGCAAAACACAGTTTCAAAGATTGTGTTATATTAAAAATATCTTTTTTGATTTTTGTAATTTTTACATTTTAAAATGAAGATTAAGGTAAGTAGAATAAGACAAAAAAAAAAATATAATGTTTTATTTATCTCAATCATTGCAAAATTCATTTAAAAAAAATGTATTTTACAAAGCTTCTACTGTGTTGTTCCCCCTTAACAGAATTTCTTTTGTATACAGTATTAGTGAAATATGTAGAGTTAGTCTTACACTTATAAAAATCGCTATAAATATCGTGAACATCCAGAAAAATATCATAGATAGAATGAGGTGAAATTCAGTTGCTATCTAAAAGAATCAAACAGATAAGCGGTTTTATTCACATAAAAAAAAAAAAAAAAAATCTGGTATGAAGCAACCACACGACTTTCATTACCCACTATTTTACGTATTATATGCAATTTTTAAAAATGTGATTAGAAGGCATAAAATTGACAGACACCTAACAAATTTCCTATAAGAGAAAGCTAATATATATGTAAAACAGAACTTACATAGACAGTTAACAAATAAGGGAAAAAAAAAATGGTAGAGTTATTTTTTGAAACACCAATTTTCGAGATCTAAAACTGACCTACCTAAGCAGGATGACTGTTAATTTTCCTCTAATAACCACGTAATACATGAGTATGGAATGGGTTTATGTAACAATTTTCAAGAAAATCGTTAGAGCCTTTTTCTAAATACTAACTTTTACCAAAACTCAATTATTGACCGAAAAACAATAATTATATACAAAAGGATATTTAAAAGTGAGTTAATCTGGCGAGTTTGAAAAAAAATCCGTACAGCCGTTTTTAAAGGAACGCGCTTGCGAGACCTGAAATTCAGCTATTTATACAGGACGTTTGTCAATTTTCCTGAACTAACCAACTATATCATTCGAAAGAACACCTAACAGAGTATTTATGTAGCAACTTTGAAGAAAATCCTTAGAGCCGTTTTTGAGATACGGACTTACGGTCCCACTTCTGGTTTCCGATGTACCACTTCCGGTTTTCTAATTTTCACCAAAATTTGGAAATTCATTTGTACACCAGTTCTGTCTTAATTCTGAAGTTTCGTAGCTCTATTTTTATTAGTTTCGGAGATATGATAGTTAGAAGATCGCCCCCCCCCCCACACACACACGCACACACACTCTGACCAATTGCCAAAAACTACTTTTTTGGACTCAGGACGCCTTAAAACATGTAAATCGGTTGAAAACTCGGCATCGAAATTTTGGACGGAATACAATACTTCCATTACCTACGGTAGTCGGGTAATGGAAATAAAAATAAACTAAAATAAAATAAATAGTAATATAGCGTACATTGATTCAAAATAAAAATGTTGATAAATACCTTCATCTATTAGTTTCCATTCTGAGAGTATTTTTAACCAGTTATTTTTTAATTGATTGAACATTATCGATTGAATTATTATCGATTGAACAACCATCTCTATCTATATATTAATTGGCAAGCATAAAATTTGTGGTCCCTTTTTAACATATTAATTATGGGAGTAGAGGATTGAAAATGGTATCATTCGAAATGTATGGTTAGCCAGATGAGGAGAATACAAAAATTATTTCCTCACGATGTAAAGAAGTTATTTTAAAATACTCTTATTAGTTCCCCATCATACTATAGGTATGAGGAACTTAGGTAATCGTGAAAAATTTCGACCTCGGTTTTTTGACTTTTTTATACGTTTTCAGGGGTGAGGAATCAGAAAATGACAAAATTTGTATGGTGTCTGTCTGTAGGGTGTCTGTTAGTGTGTCAGTGTGTCAGTCCGTTAGTGTGTCAGTCCGTTAGTGTGTTAGTCCGTTAGTTTGTTAGTCTGTTAACACGATATCTGACGAACAAATGATCGCAGAGAGGTCAGATCAGTTTTAAAATATTACTTTCGATACTGGCAAGAACCCTGTTCATTTGCAACATTCGAATTAAAAAACTTCGCAAGTTATGAGAAATTTACGATTTTCTTAACATGGGACAATAGGACAAAAAGTCACTTAAACGTGCATTAAATGGAAACTTTTTACTGTAAAAATCTCAGACCAGTTTTAAAATATCAGTTTTGATGCCGAAATGAACATCAGTAACAATAAATATGCTACTTTGAAAATTTCGCAAGTTATTGGAAATTTACGAATTTTTTAACATGGCAGTATAGGGCAAAATTTCACATAAACGTCAGTTTTGAGCGATATTTTCATGGTAAAGATGTCAGACTACTTTTGAAATATTATTTAGGACACTGGCATGAATATTAATGACTATGAATTTTCCAATATAAAAATTTCGTAATTTACTTGGAATTTACGATTTACTTAACATGTCAGAATAAGGCAAAATTGAGCATAAACTTCCATTTTGAGGATCATAAATACATTAGACAACTTCAAAATTACATTTATGATATTTCTTTGAACATGATTGAATACAAGTATTCTAATAGGAAAATTTCTTAAATTATTCGTAATTTACGATTTTATCAACATAGCGAAATTGTAAATTTTTCATATAAATATGAATTTTGAGGATTATTGCATTGGAAACAGTAGCATGAAAACTAAACAACGGAATTGACCCTGATAAAATAAATTAATAGATTAGAATAAGATAAATATATCGATGTGGACGGTGGTTAGCCTATTAGGCGGGGATTTCATTCTGTCACTGTATCAAGCTTTGGTCAAATTCATTTCTTTTAACATGATTATAATATGTCTCGCACTAGAAATTTATGAGGACATATATATATGATGAGGAACTGAGCAGAGTCCACCTGTGCCAACTAGTTTTTTATGCATTTTCCCCCATTTTCCCCTTTCATACACGTATTCTTTTACATTAAAAAATACCTAAAAGTAGAAAGTTGTTAAATCTGGCAATTTCATAAAACTCAAATAAAACCATAGACACAGTAATTTGTATAATGTAGCATCACTATATGCAAGCGAAGTGATCACGTCAATGGCCGTCCGTGGAGCCAAGAAAAAGATTTCCTATGTTAATCGTCCATTGGATTTTTTGTAAAAAATTATTAAAATTTAACTGAATTTATCTCCCGATTTTAATACCCATATTTGGATATAGTTATATAAGTTACTGACTACATGTGTTAGATTAAGTTATTTTTGTGGAAAAATTGTGTCATGTATGCAAGGTAGACCGAGAGACGATACGATTCGTTTTACATACACGCAAAGAACATTTATTAGCATTAAGATACACAGGCACAAACGAGCATAACAACAACTACACCGAACATGTACAATACGAAACTATGGAATTCAAAAAGGTAAACAAAGCACGCGCGCGTCGCACAGCTTGGAAGGTTCTCTAATCTGGCTGTTGCCAGATACATAACAGTTCCTCCCCGACAAAATATAGAGTCACAGGTCGAGTCTCTTTGGAGGTCTCCTGATTCGGTTTGAGCGTCGGAGTGGCACATCAGTTTTCGGCTTTCCGGAAGCGTCTGGTACAGGCTTAGGTGGTATATCATCACTTGGAGTGGCAGGTACAGGTACATCTTTAGGTTCAGGGACAACTTCAGGTACAGGTGCAGGCGGTTCCGATTCAGCAACATCATCGGATACTGGCTCATCTGGAAAATTCAATTCTTTATCGTAAATTGGAATTTCAGTAGCAGCTTGGGATAATTCAATCGACTTCCCACATTTCCTTATTTGATCTACGTGTCTCTTCCAAATTTCATTTCCAACTTGTATGCTATGACTCAAAGTTCCATCTCGGTTTATAATTGTTCCAATTTTCCATTTGTTAGGTCCGGAATAATTTCTTACGGCTACTTTCTCCCCTTCCTGAAACTCACGCAAGATAGATTCTGTGTCAAGTCTCGAACTCTGTTTCTGAAAAACTTTGTCTCTCAAATTTGGTTTAAAAAGATCAAGCCTAGTGCGAATACATCTCTTCAAAAACAAGGCACTCGGAGTTTCTCCCGTGAGAGAATGTGGAGTTATTCTATACTGTAATAAAAATCTTTGTAATTTCACATTTAGATCTCCAGAATCACCTCTACTCGATTTCAACGAAGCTTTGAATAACTGCACTATTCTTTCTGCCTGTCCGTTCGTAGCAGGATGGTACGGTGCTGAAGTTATATGTTTAATATTATTCAGTTTCAAAAAATGTCGAAATTCGTAACTAGTAAAACTTGCGCCGTTATCACTAACCAAAGTTAAGGGAATTCCATAATGAGCAAAAAGAATACGAAGATGATGAATTGTAAAACTAGCTGTAATATTTTTCTTCGGAATGACTTCTATCCACTTCGAATATGCATCAGAGACTACAAAAAACCTTTTCCCCATAAAAGGACCAGCGTAGTCAACGTGTATCCTTTGCCAAGGTCCATTTGGCAATTCCCACGGATGTCGATTTATCCTTGCTGGTTCGTTCCTCGTTGCGATACAAGCTGAACAGTTCTGAACAAAATTGGCTATACTGGCATCAATACCTTGCCAATAGCAGTAGCTTCTAGCTATGGCCTTCATTTTGACAATTCCAGGATGTCCAACATGAAGTTCTTCCAAAACTTGATTCTGGTGCTTTTCAGGAATGCATACTCTATGACCATACATTATGCAACCATTTTGCAATGAAAAAATTCAGATTCTCTACCTTTCCAATGCACAGGTAATTCAGTTCCAGATTTTAAACTTTCATACAGTTCGAACAATTTCCTATCAGTTTTAGTAGCTCCAGCTATGTCAGTTGCTGTAACAGGCATTAATTCAATTTGCGAAATATTTGTCACGTCTGCTTCAGTCAAGTACTCACAGTTCTTGTCAACTGCTAGTGGTAACCGTGAAAGTGCATCGGCATTGCCATGATTCTTAGTGTTTCGATACTTGATTGTATAACTGAATGCTTGGAGGAAAAAGTGCATAATGAACCATTCGTGTTGCTGATAGACATGGTAAACTACGATTAGGTGCGAAAATTAATACTAGGGGTTTATGATCGGTTACGAGATCAAAATGTCGACCAAATAAATATTGATAAAATCTCTTTACTCCCCATACGATACTCAATGCTTCCTTGTCTATCTGCGAATAATTACGTTCCGTTTTAGTCAATGACCTTGATGCAAACATTACTGGTTTTTCTGAACCATCTGGCATAATGTGACTTAAAACTGCTCCTATTCCAACTGGTGATGCATCAGTTTGTAATACAAGAGGTAACTTAGGATCATAATGGCATAAAATTCGGTCTGAAGCAATTTCTCGTTTCAATGCCTTGAAAGCTTTTACACATTCTGAAGTCCACAAAAATTTAGTACTTTTCTGCAGTAAATTATTGAAAGGAGCGACACGAGTAGATAAGTTGGGAATAAATTTTCCGTAGTAATTGACTAGACCCAAAAAACTCTTCAAATCAGATACAGTTTTTGGAACTGGTACCTTCGTAATTGCATTGATTTTTTCTTGTGTTTTGTGGAGGCCGAATTTATCAATTGTATGACCCCAATAATTCACAGATTTCTTAAAAAATTCACTTTCCCGCTTATTTACTCTGAGACCATATTCTTCTAGTCTCTGTAGTACTAATTCTAACCTTTCAAAATGCTCTTGATCATTTCTCCCCGTTACGGTAATATCGTCTAAAAATACGTGTACCCCCGCGATGCCTGATAAAACTTGTTCAATGGCTCTCTTCCACACTGCCGGAGCTAAGGCTATACCATAATTCATTCTCTTGTAACGGAACAAACCCTTATGAGTATTGATCGTCAATAGATGTCGGTCCTGCTCATCAACTAACATTTGAAGGTATGCCTCAGATAAGTCGATTTTAGTAAAGAACTCCCCTCCTGACAGTTCAGCAAAAATGTCCTCGATACGGGGTAAAGGATACTGCTCAATTTTTAGTCCCGGGTTGATAGTCACCTTATAATCACCACAGATTCGTAGGTTCCCATTCTGTTTGATAACAGGAACAATTGGTGTAGCCCAATCACTATATGTCACCGGCTCAATGATGTCTTCTGCAACTAACCTATTAAGTTCAGTTTCTATTCTTTCTTTTAAAGCAAATGGTACTGGTCGAGGTTTAAAAAATACCGGTTTGTAATTAGGTTTCATTTGCAGACGGCAACAAAACTTTTCCAGTTTCCTGATACCCGGAGAAAAATTTTTCTCATACTTTTGAAGCAAGATATTTAATTTATTGGTTCGAGAATTACAATTTCCAACCCGAACTGCTTTAATTGAGCTCCAGTCTAATTGGAAATTTCTCAACCATTCACGACCAAAAACTGCGTTTACTTTTGCATGTACCAAATAAATAGTTTCTGTATTAATTTGATCTTTGTATTGAATTTGCACCACTGCTTGGCCAGCTGATGTTATCATAGAATTATCGAAATTCCTAAGCAATAATTTGGTAGGCTTGATGGCTACATCCGGACAAAGTTTCTTAAATTCATTCACATTCATACAACTAATAGCAGCTCCAGTATCTAATTCAAATAAACATTTATTCCCTTCAACAAAAATTTCTAATAAAATCTTATCCCTTGCATGTCGTGGTGATTTAACGCTATTAACGGGTACAGTTTCAGAACAAGATTCTATTTGTTTAACTGTTTCGTTACGTTTTGAGCGGCAGACTTTCGCCAAATGCCCGTTCTTTAAGCAATTCCTACACTGAGTGTTCTTGTGCTTACATTCGTGAGCTAAATGTTGAGTACTATCACGCAGATTCCATTGCGAATGCAATGCTCTTAGCTTTTTCGTATGCTAACTTATCCTCTGCTAACAGCTTTTTCTGTATATTTTCGTTTTTGAGACCCATCACCAATTTATCACGAAGCATCGTACTTAAATTGTTTCCAAAGTTACAGTGTATCGAGAGTTTTTGTAATTCGGCACAATAATTTGCAATGGACTCACCTTCAAATTGCTTCCTCTTGTAGAAACGAAACCGTTCTGTCATCTCTAGTGGCTTAGGATTCAAATGTTCCGAAAGTAATTTTACGATATCTTGATAAGTCAATTCAGAAGGAATGTTCGTAGTGGCCAGATTCTTTAACAATTTATACGTTGTTGCTCCCATAAGGCTTAAAATAGCAGGGACTTTCATTTTATCTTCGATCCCATTAACAACGAAGTAAGATTCTAGACGTTCCACATAACTGGACCAGTCTTCCACAGACGCATCATAAGATTCAAAATTAATGTTCGAAGATCTCATCCTCGTCGCCAACTCTTTTGTCATGTATGCAAGGTAGACCGAGAGACGATACGATTCGTTTTACATACACGCAAAGAACATTTATTAGCATTAAGATACACAGGCACAAACGAGCATAACAACAACTACACCGAACATGTACAATACGAAACTATGGAATTCAAAAAGGTAAACAAAGCACGCGCGCGTCACACAGCTTGGAAGGTTCTCTAATCTGGATGTTGCCAGGTACATAACAAATTGATAAAATTGTAATTTAAAATTTAAAACCTGTAGAAAAAAAAAAAAAAAATGGCAAACTTCCAGTTTCGAATGTAAACATAAACATTTCATTGCAAAGGGTGATATTTACACAATAAATATCCAACTAATATGCTAAATAAATGGAAAATGGTAAATATTCTATCATAATTTGAAGTTAAATTTGTTTTCAAATGTCTAAATAAAGTATGTAAGATACTAATATGTTGCAGCTTGCCGCGGAATAGATTTGATATCTGTCGTTCTTGGCGGAAAAAAAAAAAAAAAAAAAGATAAAGATCGCCGAATTATCTGGCGAATATATTTAATTCCTTTCAAAAATCATGGTTATTTTAACAACGTATATTAAGAGAGCACCAACTTTTCATACTTTAGTTAATTTAAAAAAATCTAATTGCCCGATCGATAGGCTGTTTAAGCCGACGGATTCAAAAACTTCGCACCTTTCATTTTGTACCTTATTTGTAACGAAGTTTTGATTAGATTTTTTAAAATTAATTAAAATATGAAAATAATAAACTGGTAATTGTTTTAAAACTGGACATTTAAATTTTTCATTGTTACCACAAAAAAAAAAAAAAAAAAAACGAGTTATTATTATAATTTTTTTTTCAACATAAAATGAAATATGCTTTCACGAGAAATATAAAAAGTTATAAAATATTATATTTGCTCATACATAGGAAAAAATGAAATACTAAAATGAAGTAAAAAATCAACCATAACCTTTTTTAATATACCTCAATTTTAGATATTTTTTTTTCTTTTTTGTTTTGTTTAAACAGTATGGTTTTGGTACGGATGAATCGCGCTTGGCATGAAAGCTAATTCAGCATTATATTAAAGAGCTTTTCTTATTGATAATCCTGGGTAATTTTTAAAATTTTGATGCTGAAATAGATCGGACATTTTTCGCCAAGGACGCTAATTTAAGGAAAGCCACTTTAAGCCAAGTAGCGCATCAAAAATATAAATAAAATATAAAATATTGAAAAACAGAAAAGAAAGAAACAAAACAAAATAATAACATAAATTATGTATTTTTGTCTAAAATGGCAATGAAAATTCGAAAGTTGCCAAAGGGATATATTAAGTCTGTACCATGATCAGGTTTACATATTTAATTATTTTTCTATATACCAATTACTATTAACTAACTAAACTGCTATTATAACCACAAAAAACTAATTGTCTCATGCGACAGATGTAGCCGATCATAGCATATTGTAATATTATATTTGGCGTGAAATTGTTGTCATTTTATGGTTGATCGAATAAATCAAATATAGAAAATAACGTAAAAGAAAATATTATGCACACCATTTATAGTGCTGCTCATATGTAACTGGGATTCAAAAATAAAATTGCTACTTCAGTATTTTCCGTTTCGAAACTGCCATCTGATAAGCACCCAAATGGATGCCCACTGGTAAGCTATTGTCACAGGCAATAGGGACATGCACCAACACCACCTGTAATAATGCCTCCGAGCTGAGCTCTACGTCACGGAAGATCGGCCGATTTCATCCAATCCCCACGATCCAACATGTATCATAGGAACTGTTGATTGGATAAAATCGGCCGATCTTCCATGACGTAGAGCTCAGCTCGGAGGCATTATTACAGGAGGTGTTGCATGCACCTGAGAGCCTGTGAATGAATGGGTCGCTGCCGAATGCAGCGAAGAACTAAAGCGGGTCTTAGAGCAATTTCATGATTTATATATATATATAAAGCTATATAGAAAGGAGTTTCCTTTAAATATGGTGACCAACGAAGCGGGCAAACCCTTCGTTGATTCACTACCTTCATTGATTTCATGAATTTAAAAATGGTTTGGTTAACAAACTTTGATTTATTGGCACGCACACAGCATCAGGCCGAGTTTTATACATGTGGAGTTTGAAAATTTTCCCGCATTTGGAATTCGGTTCGTTCCCGATAGAGATGAAAAAAACCCGGGAATTTGAAACCAAGGGGAAAAACCCGGGAGTTTTGGGGAAAAAACTGGGAACTTTGGGAACTTTGGGAATTTTGCGGAGAAAAAAACAAATTAGAAATCTCTAAAGCATATAATAAGTTGTTTGCTTAATATAAATGGCAATTTTAAGGACTTTGATATACTGATAAGCTTATAACATTAATTTATCATTTTATTTTCAATTTTTCAGAACTGCAGCCAAATCAAAATATGAAAAGAAACTTAAGCTTTCTTTATTAAATTAGCACTTAAGATAAATGTACCGGTACAATGTTGGATACAATTTCCATATTATACAAGCTGAAGAATTAAGGAAAGCAATGTACATAATCCTGTAATAGTTTGAGAAGAGAAATAATTAAGACTTGATAAAAATTTCTATTTTATAAAACTAAAGTGAAAAAATATTATTATATATACTGCGCCATGAAAAAATTCGTACCATGAAAATATGCAGAAATATATAATCATAAACAACTTCTTAATCTATAGTTCTGTAATTCACGTGTTCAATTTCAGTCATAAAGTCAGTTGGGAGAGCATAAATTCTTTATTAGAAATTAAACACACAATAAAAAACTATTTGCAGTATACTTTGAAGAATTCACAATTATAACTTAATTCAGTAATATTTCAGGATAACATTGTTTCTCCATAAAGGAGCCAAGATCATAATATTTAAATCATAACTTTCATGTTCAAGAGAAAAAATTATACTTCCTGTTTAAGACAGGCCGAGAAACTAAACTAAACATAAAAAAAGTAACATTCTCAAAGAGAAAAAAGCACCTCTCATTTGGCAAAGAGCCAACTACTAGTCGGGGGACTGGCGAAACGAAACCAAAAGCTACGTTCAAACATGCTCCGCCCCCATGAACGAAGGTTCATAAAAATATTCTACAAGTACAATAACAACATTAGTGTTATTACAGGTTTTCATTTTCTTGGTCTTCAACTGCAAATAGATAAGAAAAAAAAGAGATTAATATACATATGAAACATTGTAACTAGATGATTAACATAAATGGATTAAAAACAGGAACATAAAAAAAAAATAAATAAAATAAAATAAAATAAAATAAAATAAATATAAAATAAAAATTTCAAAGTTCAAAATGGTAGAGGTGATAGTTTGGCGATCGGACGCTTCAACTCTCCATAAATAGTTTTCAGTAGAACAACACGAATCTTGCCATCTGCTCCAGGAAATAATTTGATTATGCGTCCTAGTTTCCACTTCAAAGGGGGCTGATTATCATCTTTTATTAAAACCAAATCGTCTTTCTTGAAATTTGGTTTATTTATTAACCATTTTGATCGCCTTTGCAAGTCTGATAGGTAATCTGAAGACCATCTGTTCCAGAAACTTTGAAAAATTTTTTGTAGAAGTTTCCATCTTTCTAGCGGGGTTAGGTTAACTGAAGAATAGTCAGGTTCTGGTATTGAAGTCAAGGCAGTGCCTATGATAAAATGTCCTGGAGTTAGAGCATTTAAGTCACTTGGATCATTTGAGAGCGCAACAAGAGGTCTGGAGTTCAAGCACGATTCAATTTGAGTAATTAAAGTAAGGAACTGTTCATAAGTTAATATTTGTTCGCCAATAGTTCTTTTTAAATGACCCTTCATCTGTTTTATTCCAGCCTCCCAAAGTCCTCCAAAATGGGGGGCCGATGGGGGATTGAAATTCCATTTGATTGTTTCTTCGGACAAATATCTGTGGATCTTTTCGTCAGAAGAGATCAAGGACATCATTTTTTTCATTTCGTTGTCGGCACCTACAAAGTTCGTTCCTCTGTCTGAAAACAATTCTTCAGGTTTTCCTCGTCGAGCAACAAACCTCTTCAAGGATGCGAGGAATGTTTCAGAGGTGAGATCACTGAGTATTTCCAAATGAATTGCTTTTGTGGAAAAACAGATATATAAACAAATATAACTTTTATAAGATCTAACACCTCGGCCCTTACGAGGTTTGATGAGAAAGGGGCCTGCAAGATCAACCCCGACTTTCGAAAACACTCGCGATGGCACTACACGAGCAGCTGGAAGATCACCCATCAGTTGAGAGGCTAAGTTCGATGTGGTTCTAAAACACTTCATACAGTTCCGCAGATTCCTTTTCACGGCGTCTCTTGCATTAATTATCCAATATTGTTGTCGCAGGACTGAAATTGTTAACTGAGTTCCACTGTGAAGATGTTTTTCATGAAAGTACTTTATAATTAAGTCTGTAATGTGGTGCGTTTTAGGAAGTATCATTTGGTGTTTTTGACTCTCAGGTAGGTTTGCGTGTCTTAATCTTCCACCAACACGAAGAATTTCATTTTTGTCTAGAAAAGGATTTAAAGAAAGGAGTTTGTTACTAGCATTCAGGTTTTTTCCAGATTTTAAAGTCTTTATTTCCCCTCCAAATTCATGTCTTTGAACCAACTTCACAATAATTTTAGTTGCCTCATCAAGTTCTTGTATAGTTAAAAAGCCAGTATTTCGCGCAGATCGACATTTAGTATTTTTTATAAATCTAAGACACCAGGCTGTAACACGTCTTAATTTAGACCAAGATGAAAACTTATATAATAATTCAAATCCATTATTGCCATGAGTTAAAGAGCAAACAGTAGTTTTCCGTTGTTCTCTCAAAATCTCTTCTTCAGGTATTTTGACTTCATTTTCCGGTAGTGGTGTCGGTAAGTGCTCTTCTTTCAACCAAATTGGTCCCTTTAACCATTCTTCATTCTTCAACAATTCAGTTGCTGTGCAACCACGAGATAGCACATCAGCGGGATTTTTAACCCCTGGACAAAATCTCCACTGAGATGGGGCTACTAATCGTTGAATTTCACGCACTCTGTTCTCTACAAAGGGCTTCCAGTTACTAGCACTTCCTTTGACCCAATAAAGGGTAATTTGGGAATCACAGAAGCATAGTATGTTTTTGACGGGAACTGAAAATAGCTGCCCAAGATAATGAGCTAATCGAGCAGCTGTTAAGGCTCCCATCAATTCAAGTCGAGGCAAAGTAAGTTTTTTGAGAGGAGCTACTCTTGTCTTTGACATAATAAATGAAGTTTCACGGGAACAAGGATCACGAAAATAAGCTACTGTACCATATCCCTTCAAACTGGCATCGCAGAAAACACAAATTTGAATAGTTTCAGGAGTTAATTTTTCAAAATTCGTAAAATATTTTCTAGGCACTTCAAAATTTTCTAAATCCTGTATTTCACGATGCCATTTCTTAAATTTTTGTGTTAAAGCATCAGGTAAAGCAGAATCCCAATCAACACCCTGCTCCCATAGTTCTTGCATTAGAAATTTAACTCTTATTATAAAAGGGGAAATAAACCCTACAGGGTCATACACCTTTGCTACAGTTTGTAAAACAATTCTCTTAGTGATAATTTCATCATCAAACCCTTCTAACAGAGATTGAATGTCTATTCTTAACGTGTCATTATTAGTTGACCACATTATTCCCAATACTTTAGAGATATTTCCCTCATTTATTTCTTCATCAACGTTTATTCCATGTTTTTCCCACAATTTGGTTAATTCGTAAGAATTACTTTTACATTTCCTTAATGTCATATTGGCATCTTTAAGTATTTTCACAGCACCAGACGATAAAATAAATGCTTCATTTACAGAATTAGCGCCATGAAAGAGATCATCAACATATAAGGAAGTATCAATCATATTAACTACTTTCTCAAACAAGTTCTTATAGCCCTTTATGTGATGTTTAATGGTAGCTGAGAGCAAAAAGGGTGATGTTGTAACACCAAAAGTTACACGAGTCATGCGGAAAACCTTTAATAGAGGATTTTTACTATTTATATCCTCAAACCATAGAAATCTCAAAAAGTTTCTATCATTTTCTGCAACCTGTATTTGCAGAAAAGCTTTTTCAATGTCACAAACAAAGGCAATTTTATGAAGGCGGAATTTTAAAATAATATCCAAAATATTAGGATTTAAATTGGGGCCTGCAAATAAACATTCATTTAAAGATTTTGCTTCCTTTTCTTTGGAAGAAGCATCAAACACTATTCTGACCTTTGTAGTGGACTTATCTGTTCTTATCACCGGTCTGTGGGGCATATAATATACACCAGTTTCATTTTTGTTTATTTTACACTCCTCTATTATACCCATTTTCTTTTGTTCCTCAAGAATTTTTTCATATTCATTTTTAAGCCATTCATTTTTAGACAGTTTTGTTCTCAAACCCCAAAGTCTATTTTTGGCTATTTCTATATTCGATTTTAATTCATTTTTATTTTCCTTCCACAAAATTTGAATTTCATATCTTCCCTTAACAAAATTTAAATTTTCATTAAAAGAATTAATAATTTCTATATCTCTCTGTGACATAGAATCATTCTTACTGTCACATATTCCAAGTGATTCTAAATCCCAAAAACGCTGCAAATCAAAACTGTCAAATTTATTTACAGATACAAAATGCGAATTAATTACTTCTGTACTATTATTATTCAATTTCCCCACTACAGTATATCCGAAAATAGTATTAGCAACATATAAATTATCACCGATTTCTTCAATGATACCTCTCTGTATTTTCCAAAAATAATCAGCTCCTAGCAAAATATTAATTTTGGAATCACTTAATGAATTGTCTGCCAATTTCCAGTTTTTATTTTTAATATAACTTTCAATTTCTGGTTCGCCCCTTGGGCTTTTCAAGGGAGTCGCGATTATTAAGTCTGTAGCTAATACTTCAACATGGATGAGCCGACGAGGATTTATTTTGCTACGCAGTTCAATATTAAAAACCTCGAATTCCTCTTCTTTACCTTTATTTATACCAAAGGCAAAAACAGTTAGCTTTTCTGTTCTTACACGGGTTAATTTTAATTCGTGGCCCAATTCTTTAGTAATAAAACTTTTTTCACTTCCGGAATCCAATAAGAGTCTGACAGTTTTTGATCTAGAATTAGATTGGGCTATGACGCAACATGTTTGCAATAACGCTGCCTGATTACTGTTTTTCAAATGGGAATTCGATACTATAGTGTTCTCTACTACTTCTGGTTTCAAGTTTTTTGAAAAACAAAATAATTTGTTATGATCTGTTGCTTTACATTTTTCGCAAGGCTGCGATTTCACCCTGCACTGTGATGACAGATGAGATTTTAGAAAACATTTATAACACCTGCCATCCTTCTTTAATTTTAACCTTTTCTCAACATCAGTTAAATTAGTACATTCAAGAGAATGATGATCATAATTCTTGCAAAATATGCATATATTTTTTACACCTACATTCAATGAATTCATTTTATTTGGAAATTTTCTGTCATTAATTTCGGCTTTATTTTTATTTACAATTACCGAAGCATTTTTGTAATTAATCATACTAAGTGATTTTTCACGCGATTCAAGTTCTACTTTAAGAAAATTAATTAAGTCTGTCACATCAGACTCATCCTTCCTTTTATCACTTTGCCTGTAATATTCAACTACTAGATCGTTTGGCAATAATTTTAATAAAATTGGATTCAGTAAATGACCATATTGGCCTTTTGTCACCCCTAAATTAGATAAACTGCGAATATTTACTTCACAAGCGTCATAAAACTTTCTCAAAGCAGTTATATTTGATGAACTTTTTACGCCTTCTAAGTTTATCAATTTATTCATGTGAGCATTAATGATAATATCCTTTTGCCCAAAACGTGTTTTCAATATTTCTATGCAATTATCATAATTTTGTTCCGTAAGTGAAAACCCTTCAATAACATTGTACGCTTTGTCAGTTAAAAGCGTTTTCAAGTAAGTGAATTTTTCAATCTTTGTAAGATTTTCATTTAAATGGATTGAATTTTCGAAACAATCGAAAAATTCGTTCCATTTTTCTATTTGTCCACCAAATTTTGGTAAGGACATTTTCGGCAATCTCACTGCCGAACCAGTTTTTGTTTGGGTTTCACTGACAGAACAGTTTGAACTACTTTCATCTTTATTATTACATAATCTTTTTAATCTTAGTTTGATTTTGCATTTGGCAGAAATTATTTGCTCGCCGTATTTATCGCTGGTCGCGATATCTTTTTCATACTCTTTAATATCTACTATTAAATTTTCAATTTCATTATTTAAATTTTTTAATGCAATTTCTCTTTCACCTATCATTTCCTGGATTTCGATGATTTCGTCTGATTTTGTGTTTTCTAGATCATCCAATAATAAATTCTCTAATTTATTTATTAATTTAGTTACATTTGAGCGTTCCGTAGAACGCTTAGCTTTTAACTTTTCAATATTCATAGCGAGCAAATAATCAAACAAAATAATTCAAATAATTAAAATTTCTAATTTCATTTAATCAATGTTATAAATAGTAGTTAAATTTTGCTTACCTGGTTCCATATCCAGGCAGCTATCCAATAACGAATCCGGAATTCCAGTCATTATTATTTTTCAGTTTCGTTTTCACAATAAATTATCCAAGCTTTCAAATCCAAATCCAGATAAATTAATATCTAAGGGTAATTTCACTTTTAAGGGATTTCACTTATCCCGAGTTTCGTTCACCATGAAAAAATATTATTATATATACTGCGCCATGAAAAAATTCGTACCATGAAAATATGCAGAAATATATAATCATAAACAACTTCTTAATCTATAGTTCTGTAATTCACGTGTTCAATTTCAGTCATAAAGTCAGTTGGGAGAGCATAAATTCTTTATTAGAAATTAAACACACAATAAAAAACTATTTGCAGTATACTTTGAAGAATTCACAATTATAACTTAATTCAGTAATATTTCAGGATAACATTGTTTCTCCATAAAGGAGCCAAGATCATAATATTTAAATCATAACTTTCATGTTCAAGAGAAAAAATTATACTTCCTGTTTAAGACAGGCCGAGAAACTAAACTAAACATAAAAAAAGTAACATTCTCAAAGAGAAAAAAGCACCTCTCATTTGGCAAAGAGCCAACTACTAGTCGGGGGGGCTGGCGAAACGAAACCAAAAGCTACGTTCAAACATAAAGAATTATTTAAAATAATGAAGTGGTTTTTAGAAAGAAGAGATGACATTTTATGCAATTACTGCAGTGGTATAGTTTCTTTTACAAGTTATTTTCATAAATATTCCTTATTAGAGTTTGTAAAAAATTGATATTAAATTTCCTACAATGAAAATTTTTTGATAAAAATTTATATACATATTGTTTTCCTGATTTTTATACATATATACATATATATATATATATATATATATATATATATATATATATATATATATATATATATATAATATATAAAAGTTTCTGCATTTCTAACACAACAAGTGGAGAAATTTTTCGAATTACTTATATATTTCCCTAAAACATATTAAATTTAAGAATTCTTCTTCTTTTTCTTTTTTTTCTTTGTTGTAATAAAAAAAAAAAAAAAAAAAAAAAAAAAAGAAGAAGAAGAACAATTTAAAAATTATCAGGTAACAAACTAATTTCTTAAATACTTCACTTAAGTTTAATGAAACTTAAATTTAGTTGGGTTTTTTTCCCCTAAAATCTTAAGTCCAATTCTCTAATTGTTTTATAGTACATTCATAAACCAATTATGAATAAAAAAAATTAAATGTTATTAATTCTCATTAAGAATGGAAAGGATATCTCAAGAACATAACAAAATAATATTAATGAATAATGACAGAAATTTACTGTCAGTGTTAGCACCACATTAATTATAATTAATCATTTTCTTCGTTTTCGGAATGAACATCGAAGATGCTCGAATTAACTGGAAAGGGAAACGAAAAGGAAATCTATGCAGGAATTAAAGTTGAAGTTAATTTAAAGATAGGAGGCTAAATAATTAACAAAAGTTATAAAAATATTCATAATTTAAAAATTTCCAATTTTGTCTTAAATTCCCAGGGAAAAAACCCAGTTTTTTTCCGGGAAAAAACCGGGTGTTTTCAAAGCCTTGCATCGCTAGTTCCCGAACCGGGGCTTTTCTAGTTAGAAATAATTGGAATTGACAATTAGAATACTTTTAACGAAAAATTAAATGCTATTCAATTGAAGGAAATTATACTTTTACTTTCTTCTATATTCAATAGAAAAAAATATCAGATTCGAAAAAAAATTATCTTCCAGTTTTCGATAGATTTACACATATTAAGAAGTTCAGAACACGATTTTACCATTTTTGCCAAAACGTCAGTGGAGACCTCCCTGGTGGCAGTGTTGGGCAAAATTCAATCATCTCGATGACTAACGATTAATGATTAAATTAATCGTTAATCAAAAATATTTTGACTAATGTTTAATTCAATCGTTAATCAAAAATATTTTGACTAATGATTAAATTAATCGTTAATCATAAATATTTTGATTAACGATTAATTTAATCATTAATCGCAAATGTTTTGATTGACGATTAAATTAATCGTTAATCGTAGATTTTACGACTAACGAATAATTTAATCATTAATCATATTTTTTTATGACTAACGAATAAATCAACCGTTAATCGTATTTTTACGACTAATGATTAAATCAATCATTAATTAAAAGTTTTATGACTAACGAATAAATCAGTAATTAATGATAAATTTTATATAAGAAAGAATAAGAATTCCCAGTAAAACATTTTTCAATATCGTTTAAATGTGTTTAGGACTTCACATTTCGGTCTGTCTATATGACTGTCAATCTGTCCATCAGATTTCTTATCATAGTTTTAGAATGACCTGAAACTGATGTATATTATTCAGGTAGCGTTCTGCAACGGGTGCGAGTCGGGTTAGCATTAATTTTTGACCCACGAATAAAAACGTGAGTCTACCAATAATAGAGAATTTTTTTATGTTGCTTTTTCAGGAATACAATCTCTTGAATGCATCTTTTCTCATGTTTTTACAATCTGGTGCGGCTCTACACGACTTCTCTCACTCCGGACACTATTTCTATTGCAGTTAGACCTCACAAAACCGTGAGAAAGGCCAAAGCCGCCATTTTTCTCACGTGTTTACAATCTGGTGCGGCTCTACACGACTTCTCTCATCTCCGGACACTGTCTTTATTCCAGTTAGATCTCACCAAACCGTGAGAAAGCCCAAAGCCGCCATTTTTCTCACGTTTTTACAATCTGGTGCGGCTCTACACGACTTCTCTCTTTCTGGACACTATCTCTATTGCACTTAGAACAAAACGTGAAAAAGACCTCACAAAACCGTGAGAAAGACCAAAGACGCCATTTTTCTCACGTGTTTACAATCTGGTGCGGCTCTACACGACTTCTCTCATCTCCAGCCACTGTCTCTTAAAAATTGTAGCCGGAAATGTTGCAGTTAGACCTCACAGAACCGTGAGAAAGGCCAAATCCGCCATTTTCTCACGCTTTTACAATCTGGTGCGGCTCTACACGACTTCTCTCATCTCCGGACACTGTCTCTTAAAGATTGCAGCCGGAAACGTTGCAGTTAGACCTCACAAAACCGTGAGAAAGGCCAAAACCGCCATTTTTCTCACGTTTTTACAATCTGGTGCGGCTCTACACGACTTCTCTCACTCCGGACAATGTCTCTATTGCAGTTAGACCTCACAAAACCGTGAGAAAGGCCAAAGCCGCCATTTTTCTCACGTTTTTACAATCTGGTGCGGCTTTACACGACTTCTCTCATCTCCGGACACTTTCTCTTAAAGATTGCAGACGATAAATTATCATTTACTAATATATCTTCAAATTATACATAGTTTTTGTTATTTTAGTTTTCTAGTCAGGAAGACAAAACTCAAATCAGTTTTTCATTCAAGAATATGCACAAACGCAAAATAAATTCATTACATAAATAATTAAATAAACGGTTGATGTAGCTAATATGTTCTTAGTAATATTTTTAAGAAATATTATTTTATGCATTTTTAGTAGACTTACGTAAACTGAAAAGAAATTTCAGTTTAAACTTCATTTTCATTTTAAGTATTTTTAAAATAAAGAAAAGTATCGAAAATTGAGAACCTAATAGTTTTTAATTTTAATTTTTATAATTTTCATTTTTGAATTTGCGAAAATACCATGTAAACTATTAACTATTTATAAAACAAATTAAAGACCTCTATTTAAGAGATATGCAACCTACCAATAAGTATTTGGGTACTTTCGAATTAAGAAATTTTGTCAAATATCTAGAAGAATTCTATAGGAATCATCTTGAAACTTCGGTAGTGTTAAGAACATGTTATACCTCGCATTTTTCAGCAAAATTTGTGTCCTGAAGAGGAAAAGTGCACCAGTGTAAAAAAACAAAAACAAAATCCAAAATGTTTTGGATCACCTTGTAAAAGGTAATACTTTAAACTCGTTTTGGTTGTAGCATATGATTATGAGGATATTTTCATTATATGTATACATTTTAAGAGGTTACCTCATATATTCATGGAGATATTACGGTTTCTTTAAAAAATCGTAAAAACAATTTCTCCTTTTTAAATTGAAACACGTAGGGCATTAGATGCAGTGGAAATCCATTTTTAAGAAATATGGTATGCTACATTAGGCACACATACAGCAATCAGAATGTGAAAATGTTAAATATCTTATGAAATACGAGCACTTTTACTACATAATTTTCAACTACGTATGCACAAGCTTTATAAAAATGTCTCTTGTATAATTTAATAGCCAAAAGTATTGAGCAACTTACATGAAAACCCCCAAACAAATATCATGTAAATTTAAAACCTTACGAGAGATACGAGGCTTAACACAAAAGAAAATGCACATGGTAAATTATAATTGCAGCTATTAATGTATCTGAATATTTTAGTGTAGTCCTGTAAATCTGAAGGCTAATCATATCATATTCTATACAAAACATTATGTCAGAACATTAACAATGCATAAAATTTCTTTATGATTTTTACAGTAGAAAGTTATTTAAATATGATTTTTAAAAATGTCTGACCTAAAACGCAAACCTGACCCTGTACACAAACTAGTTGTACACGACCTATTAATGTCATTTTATATAGGGAACATTCCATAGGGAACTCGACTAATATATAATATTTTTTAACATTTCTAAAAGTATTGCTGGGGGCGGGAGACAGGCAGATGGAAAAATAAACAATCGGACAGACAGACACACAAGTTGAAATCATATTCACACCTAAAAATAGTTAGAAAGTGTTAACAACACTTAACGTAACTAAAAGTACAATTCCAGCAAATTTTTATTAATAGTTCTTAATGTAATTGAATATTTTTGTGTAGCCCTGTAAATCAATTGCTAATTATATTATATTCCATGGTGCCTATGAATAACATATTTCAATTTCATTAAGCTTTGTAATAATGTTATCAAAATTTGGTTTATAGAAATACCTTACAGAACGTACGGCTTTGGCATGCTTTGGAGTGTCCCTGTACACAAACCAGTGGTGGTATTTAAACAATATACATAGGAAACAACCAATTATGAACTTGAATAACATATTTCAATTCATTAAAATTTGTGTTCAATAAAGGTATTAAAATATGGTTTATAGAAATACCTCCCATACGACACAATGCTTTGAAATAGTTTCGGGTGTCCCTGTTCACAAACCTGCAGAGGTATTCACTCCATTTTCAATAGGGAACATCCAGTAGTAAACTTGAATAACATATATCAGTTTCAAGAAATTCCATAAATATTTATGACAATTAGAGCGCGGGTAAACAGACGAACAGACAGACAGATACACAAACTGAAGTAAAATTCACCCTTAAAAATTGTTAGAAAGTGTTAAAGATACTTAATGTAAACGAACGTGCAATTCCAGCAAAATTTTACTAATGTCTCTTAATGTAACTGAATATTTTTGTGTGGCCCTGTAAATCTAATGCTAATCATACTATAATTTATAGAAAGCATTCTTTTGCGCATATAAATAACATATTTAAATTTCATTAAGCTTTATGCAAAGTAAAGTTACTAGTGGATCTGCAGATCAGGAGCCTCAACGTCCTATTTGCATCATACATTATTCAATATGCCATTTTTTTTAATTCCTTATTATATAATAGTATATATTGATTCGATCGACTTCTTACCATAATCACATACATTACAAAGGGGGGCTGCCGCCCCCCTCAACCCCCCGCTTTATCTCTCTTTGTATACCTATTTGTATATCATATAAAGTGTTACGGAATTGTAAATAATTGCATTTATTTTTGCATAATTTCTTTCAAAGAAGTTTAGTAAGCTCATAAAATGCTAATTTTGTGCATTTCTAGTCGTTTTAGCGTTAAAATAGCCTAATGTTCCTTTGAAATTGCATTAAAAAGTTCCAATAAGGGAAGAAATGGATTTGGCGCCAAATTCGGCGATTGTTTCCCTCTTTGGCGATTTTTTTGGCGACATTGGCGAGAAAATCCTTATTAGGGATATACCAAATATGGAAGCTCTAATCTCATTGGTTGATGTGATACGAGAATTTTCCAGAACAGTCTGTGTTCGATAGAAAAGTATAAAAGAAGCATTATTTTCGCCAAGGCGGTCAGTCTCAGATCTGTGTCAGTTTCGTCAAATGCTTGCTTTGCTTTGAGCCTCTTTGAATGAGACTTGCTTTATGTATTATTGATAAAGAGTTTGTACTGTTGTTTTACTGTTAACGGCTGTTGTTTAAGCTATGTTTACTGGTTGAATTGAAGCTGATACTTGGTTTATAGACCTGTATTTTCTGTAACTTTCTGTGAATAAATCACTGAATTTTTGCAAGTTTCGCCTTTCATTCTCGGACAACTTACGAACCCCCAAGTACGCAAAAATATGTATTCTTAATAAACGACGGTCTTGTATTATTTCCCTGAAATTCATAAATACCAAATTTCATAACTATCAAATTTCATACAAAAAAAATTACATAGCATATCGGAAATATTTTGCGTAACCTTTAAACTAATTATCAATTCTATGCCCACAATTTTCAACAGGAAAACATACTTTTAAAATTCTAATAAAATTTCTCTATATTAGATGGGGTATAACCTTGTTAAAATATACTTATAAGAAATACCGACTATAGACCGTAATAGTACGAAATTCCTTTATGTATCCCGGAAAAGTAGCCACAGTCATTATAAACGCCAATAATAAGAATAAACCTAATTAATTATTACTCATTAATTTTTCAAACTAATTTGACATCATTTGGATGATTACAGTACATACTCGGAATTACTTTGTGAGGTCCCATAAATTATTTAGTCTATACACAACCTTTTTTAAGAGTAAACATGATTTTAAGCATCTTTATAATGTATGTTAACTTTATTAAGTTCAATTCAGCATAAACGCATGAAAGTGCGCGCTTAAATTAAAATTTTGTCCATAGGCTCTAATGTTACGAAATTCTTTCGTGTGTCTTTGTAAACGAACCATAAACATTGTATACATCAGTAAAAACTATTCAGCTTATTTTGCGTTTAAAATTAATAAGTATTCCAAATTTAACATCGTTTGGATGACTATGTGACATTGTCAGAATACTTTTTGTAAGATCCTGTACATTAATTAGAAAGCTTAAGAGCACATATTTTCTTCAAACAACATAAGTTTAAGCATCTTACTCACGTACGCTAGTTTCATTTTCTTCATTGCAAAGTAATGATATTAAAATGCGTTTAAACGAAATTCACCCCATACGCCGTAATGTTAAGAATTTTGGCGTGTCCCTGTACACAGTTTACAAAAAATATAGCAATAAAAATTATGCTACTTATATGCAAAGATGGAACGTGTGCGCCAATTTGCAAGTCAATCGGAGGATTTTTTGCGGCCGCTATTGCGGTACATACAAATTCTTCCCATAGGCCGTAAAAATAAGAAAAACTTTGGTGTGTCTCTGTACACGAAAGACAAATGGAATACACACCTAACACTATACAGCTAATTTCGTTGGCCTCATGAATATGTGTACCAAATTGCAAGTCAATAGCGTTATTTTGGGGGCCGCTATCGCGGTACATACAGATTCTTCCCATAGGCCGTAATGATAGAAAAAAAAAAACAGTTGCACTTCGGGAGTGCCGACAGAAGTGAAAACGTGAACAATTACGTGTGTATTTCTTGAATCGTCAGAAAATATTTTATTGTGCAGGGGATACTTTAAATAAAGTGTTTTTTTATTCATTAATATAAACTACTACTACAAAAATTATATTACAATTTTATTTAATGCGCTAATTGCAGTAGAGACAGTGTCCGGAGATGAGGTAGAGCCGCACCAGATTGTAAAACCGTGAGAAAAATGGTGGTTTTCGCCTTTCTCACGCTTTTGTGAGGTCTATCTGCAACGTTTCCGGCTGCAATCTTTAAGAGACAGTGTCCGGAGATGAGAGAAGTCGTGTAAAGCCGCACCAGATTGTAAATCGTGAGAAAAATGGCGGCTTTGGCCTTTCTCACGGTTTTGTGAGGTCTAACTGGAATAGAGACAGTGTCTGGAGATGAGAGAAGTCGTGTAGAGCCGCACCAGATTGTAAAAATGTGAGCAAAATGGAGGCTTTGGCATTTATCACGGTTCTGTGAGGTCTAACTGCAAAGTTTCCGGCTGCAATCTTTAAGAGACAGTGTCCGGAGATGAGAGAAGTCGTGTAGAGCCGCACCAGATTTTAAAAACGTGAGAAAAATGGCGGCTTTGGTCTTTCTCATGGTTCTATGAAGTCTAACTGCGACGTTTCCGGCTGTAATCTTTAAGAAACAGTGTCCGGAGATGAGTGAAGTCGTGTAGAGCCGCACCAGATTGTAAGAACGTGAGAAAATAGGCGGCTTTGGCCTTTCTCTCGGTTTCGTAAGGTCTAACTGCAACGTTTCCGGCTGCAATCTTGAGGGACAGTGTCCGGAGGTGAGATAAGTGTGTAGAGCCGCACCAATTTGTTAAAACGTGAGAAAAATGGCAGCTTTGGGCTTTCTCACGGTTTTGTGAGGTCTAACTGCAGTAGAGACAGTACCCGGAGATGAGAGAAGTCATGTGGAGCCGCACCAGATTTTAAAACAATATACAGTATATAATTGTTAACACTTCACATTAGCAAGTTAATTGTATGATGCATTATTTGTATCATACAAGGATGGAAAGCGTTTGCTGACGATGACGCGAATTCAATGATTTTTGTTCACCCAAAAGTTTTCACTTCAAATGGAAAGCGTTAGCTGACGATGACGGGAGTTCAATGATTTTTGTTCACCCAAAAGTGCTCAACGCGCCTAAAGAAGTTTTCACTTCAAAAACTTTGGCGTGTTCCTGTACACGAACTACAAATGGAATGCACACCTAAAACTATACAGATAATTTCGTGGGGATCATGAACATGTGTACCAAATTGCAAGTCAATAGCGTGATTTTTGCGGCTGCTATCGCACGACAGACAGACGGAACCCAAAATCCTTTTGAGTCTCAACTGAGGGCCTCCATTGACGTTTCGGCAAATATTGGAAGTCAATAGCTTGATTTTTGCGGTGGCTATCGCGGTACATACAGATTCTTCCCATAGGCCGTAATGATAGAAAATCTTTGGCGTGTCCCTGTACACGAATTACAAATGGAATACACACCTAAAACTATACAGCTTATTCCGTTGGGCTCATGAACACGTGTACCAAATTGCAAGTCAATAGCGTGATTTTTGTGGCCGCTATGGCGATACATACAAATTTCTCCCACAGGCCGTAATGATAAGAAAAACTCTTGCGTGTCCCTGCATACGAGCTACAAATGGAATACATACCAATAACTATACAGTTGATTTCGTGGGGCTCATGAACATGTGTACCAAATTTCAAGTCAATAGCACCATTTTTGCGGCCGCTATCGCGCGACAGACAGAGAGAAAGACTGACAGACAGACACACAGACAGAGCCCAAAACCGTTTTGAGTCTCAACAGAGGGCCTCCACTGACGTTTCGGCAATTAAAATTTGGTTTATAGAAATACCTCTCATAGAACGCAATGCATTGGAATACTTTCGAGTGTCCCTGTAAACAAAACAGTGCTGATATTTACTCCATTTTACATAAGAAACATCCAATATTAATCTTGAATAACATATTTCAATTTCATTAAGATTTGTGTACAGTAAAAGTATTAAAATATGCTTTATAGAAATACCTCCCATAGATTACAATGCTTTGGAATACTTTCGGGTGTCCCTGTACACAGAGCAGTAGAGGTATTTACTCCACTTTCAATAGGGAACATTCGATTGTGAACTTGAATAACATATATCAGTTTCAAGAAATTCCATAAATATTTACGGGAGTTAGAGCTAGAGCACGGACAGACAGACAAACCGAAGTGATTATTATTTTTCAACCTTGTTGGAAAGTTTTTAAAAACCGTTACTGAAAATTGCTATCAAAAATTTAGCGGCATCAATTGATCTTCAGAGAAAGGGGGGGGGGATATCAGCTATGGATACAACTACAATTCAATCACGATTAATTTAATCATGATTAATTTAGTCATGATTAACAGTTAATCATTTGCTGCAAATAATATATTAATCACGATTGATTTAATCATGAATAATTTAATCATGAATAACGGTTAGTTGTCTGCTTCTCGAATAATTTAATCATGATTGAATTTTTAGTTGCAGCAAATGACTGAAATATTAATCACGATTGATTTAATCACGATTAATTTAATCGCAACTAACGGTTAGTCGTCTGTTTTTCGATTAATTTAATCGCGATTGAATTTTTAGTTGCAGCAAATGAATAACCGTTAGTTGTGATTGAATTAATCGTGATTAAATTTTTAGTCAACTAATTAGTTGATTGAAAATTTAATCGATTGATGCCCAACACTGCCTGGTGGAGACTCAAAAAGTTTTTGGGTTCCCGTCTATTTGTCGGTTTGTCTGTCTGTCGCACGATAGCGTCAGCAAAAATCACGATATTGACTTGCAGTTTGGTACACATGTTCACGAATCACATGGAATTAGTTGTATAGTTTTTGGTGTGTATTCCATTTGTAGTTCGTGTACAGGAACACACCAAAGTTTTTCTTATCATTACGGCCTATGGGCAGAATTTGTATGTATCGCAATGACGTCCATAAAAATCATGCTATTGACTTGCAGTTTGGTACACATGCTGATGAGCTACTTGGAATCAGCTGTATAGTTTTGGATGTGCATTCTATTTGTAGTTCGTGTACAGGGACACACCAAAGTTTTTCTTATCACTACAGCCTATGGACAGAATTTGTATGTACCGCAATAACGGCCGAAAAAATCCTCCGACTAATTTGCAAATTGGTACACATGTTCAGGCTCTGTATAGAAATCACTGTATAAATTTTTATATGTCTATATTGTTCATGGGCTGTGTACAGGGACACGCCAAAGTTTTTCTTATCATTACGGCCTATGGGGTGAATATCGTTCAAACGAATTTTAACATCGTTACTCTGCATGCAACAAAATGAAATTAGCGTACATTACTGAGACACTTAAACTGATGTTTTCTGCAGAAAATATGTACTCATAGGCTACCTAATTAATATACAGGACTTTACAAAAATGTTCCGACAATATCACGTAATCATCCAAATAATGTCAAATTTCGAACAATTATTCACGAAAAACGTAGAATACGTTGAATAGTTTTTACTGATGTATACAATGTTCATAGTTCGTTTACAGAAACACATAAAAGAATTTTATGACAATATTGCCTGTAGACGAATTTTTATTTAAGCGCATTTTAACATATTTATGCTGCATTCAACAAAATGGAATCAACATACATTATAAAGATACTTAAAAGCAGGATTTCTCTAAAAAAAAAAAAGAATGTATAGACTAAATTTATTTACAGGACTGCACAAAGGTATTCCGATGACATTCTGTCATCATCCAAATAATGCCAAATTTGGTTTAAGTATTAATGAGTTATATATCTGTGGCTATATATCTGTGAGTTATATATCTGTGTATATATCTGTGGCTTCTTTTCAGGGACACACAAAAGAATTTCGTACCACTACGATCTATAGACAGTATTTCTTAAAAGTGCATTTTGACAAAGTTACACACCGTTTAAAATAATGAAATGTTATTGGAATATTTAAAAGCATGTTTTTCTATGCAAAATTTTAGCCATAGAATTGGTAATTAGTTTATAGGGTTACACAAAATAATTGCGATATGTTATGCAACCATTTTGCATGAAATTTGGTACAAATATTTATGGGTTACAAAGAATATCCGCCAACAGGTGGCGCAGCTATACTGCAATTTTTTCCGACAATGGGAAGGGTTCACCTGTACGGTAAATATTCACGTCCGTTATACCTTTAATATTGTACCTCAATGAGATGAAGATCTTCTGCATCCATAATGGATAAAAAAAAAAAAAAAGTAGCAAAGAATTTGTACAGGAAAATATAGAAGAAAGTTATGTGATGGCCATAACATACCAGTTTAACTATAAAAAATAGTTCGTCTCTCGTAAAGTTTGTGCATACAAATTATTCATAAGTAAGAATGAAGAAGTATAAAATGTATTTCTTAAGTTGTTTAATTCAGTTCAGACTTAATTTTTCTTTTACCGATTGAACATAATATTTTCAAAAATACTTTAAAAATTACAATAAATAAATAAATAAATAAATAAGAAAACCTATGTTGTATATCTTTGTATTAAATCAAGAAAAAGTGGCTGGAAAAAAAAATTGAAAATATAGATTTGTAGTTAGTATTTCGACAGGTACGGCAAAAATTAGTGGAAAATTTAACAAAAACCTTTTATTTGAGAAAATTAAATAAAATTTTGCAATGATTTTAAAAGCTAAATGTGTTTGCTTGTTACATATAAGAGAGTATTTTATCTTTTGACTTGTAACTGCTACAGCTGCTTTTTAACCGCTTTTTTGTCGGTAATATATTTTCGTACACTGTATAAGATATGCGCACTAATTTATCGTCAGTGACCGGCAAAAAGTGTTTCAGTTATTGCCCGTAAAAATAAAGTTATGCCCTTAAATCTGCCACAGTTTGTTTCTCGGAGAAGGGAAGTGACCTTTAATAAACGGCCAACACTCCGAATTTTATAGCAGTTTGTTACGAATACGGGTACTGGACTTTTTTCTCGAAGAAGGGAATGGCCGAATAATTTAATGGTCAACTCTGTGAAGTTTAGGATATTTTTTGCGTAACCAAAATATTGTTGACTAAAAAGCTTTGTTTTACTTATAAATTGTAACTATAATTTCAATAAATGAATATGACTTGTTTTTTTAAGTCTTTTAATAATTTACGAAGTACACGTTTTTTTTTTTTTTTTTTTTTTTTAATTCTTCTCATTTTATATGAGAAAATGTTTACTGTGCTTAAATAGTTTCTTAGAAAATTTTATACACTTAATATTGTTATATTTCAATCCACATGTATGCAAAATTCTATATTCCCAAGACAGTAATTTAAAATGTATATATAACCTCCACCTTACATTTAAAATTATAATAATTTAGATCATACAAAGCACGTTGTTTAGAACGTTATGAGAAGATACGTATAAAACGTTCTCAGAATGTTTTTGTAGAACTGACGGTGAAAGTTAGAACGTTTTTTGGACCTGTTATTGTACGTCTTCAATGAGGGACAGCATGTAGACATCTTCAGCACGTACAATTGGAACGTTCCAAGAAGGAATTTCTAGATTTATTTTTTAATGTCCAGAGAAAGTTTCAGTGTTACCTAACGTGATCCTTCTTATATGATGAACTGAAACAAATATATTATAAAACCTGGAATAAGTATAAAACAAATACATTGCTCAGGATTTTTTAAAATGAATATTTTTGGGGGTTGGGTAGGGTCTGAAATCCGTGATGTACTAAAAGTGCAGTTCTCCTTTTTGGTCAACCGTATCTCCAACACCATCTACCAACAGCTCCTACTGGTCAGTCTAGAGGACATCAACGGTCACTATTAGTTGATTTAGTTGATAAAGTAGAAATCATGTGCATTAGTTGTTGGTTAATCAGTTTCAATTTAGATAAGATTGTGCGGTGTGATGTAACACCACGAAACTATTATGTTGATGATAAAGAAGTTGAAGTTGATTTCCCTATAATGTCGTTATTTGTATATATATATATATATATACACATAAATCTCCATATTTTCTACGCAAATCATCGTATGTCTCCCCCGCCCCCATTTTTTTAAACGAATCACTAAACAAACGAACAAACAAACAAACAAAAATTAGTTGCAACAATAATTAAATTAAAATAATATCAACACGCTTAAATTAATGACTTTTCTTTCTTTCTTTCTTTTTCTTTTTCTTTTTCTTTTTTTTTTTTTTTTTTTTTTTTTTTAAAGTAATGTATACATAAAATGCTATGATGTTACATAGATGATGATTACTTTGATGTTACAACATAATGTTCTTTATTTTTCCAGCATGAACAGCTTACAGTGACATGCCTTTTGATCGGCAAAAAATATTTCATTGATAAAAAATTATTAATTCATCAAACGTACTTAAGCTTTGCTTCAAGACAAAAACTGTCATACAAGCTGCTCTGAATGCAAAGTATTCAGGAAAATAAATCATTTAAAATTCTACAATAGTATGTTACCTTAGAAAGAAAGGGAAAAAAAAAAAAAAAAAAAAAAAAGGAAAAGAAGAAAAAAAAAAAATGGTGTTTTTTTTTTTTTTTTTTTTTGTTAAAGGGTAAAAAAAAAAAAAATCTTTTAATTTCTTTTAAGCTGTACTTTGCCATTTTTTGTTTAATTTGAAATTGTCGAGGAAAAGAAAAAAAAAAAAAAAGAATTCTGAACGTAAGTTTTAATTTATTTGCCTAGAGTAATTAGGTTTGTAGATTTTGAAGACGTATATATTTATTGATTTTCTAACTGTTTGATGGTTTGACATTTTATATAACACAGGCGAATAAAGTATTCTGAAATGCAGAATGAAATAATTTTTCTTTAGAAGGAAATTTGGTCAGTTTACTCAAATCTTGCATAGTATTATTTTTTTGTGACTTGGCATATCTTCTTCTTCTTATTATTATTTTTCAAATTCGAAATATAAGGTTAAAATGAAGTGCGTACTGATATAAAACTGAAAATGATATTTTGAACGTTGTTTCTATTTATATAAATTTAAAATTTATAGAAACTAAACAGTATTTTAATGATCATTAGAAAAACTTTAACATGTCTTTTGATTACATGCATCTCTGTAGTTATCTGCTGATTTGCTAAGTTAAAAATAAAACTAGTATGTTGTGGCCACCACAAGACTTTCTTCTATATTTTCCCATATAAATTCACTCAGTAACAATATAAAAAGGAAGTTTTTTTTGTTTTTGTTAAAAGTAAAATAAATCGATAACTTTGTTTTAAATTATCACATATTTACAGTTCAACCATTCGTTTTGAAGGTATTGACGAGACCTTTCGAAAGATACCCGTCTTAAAAATTTACCCCCCCTCCCCCAGGGGATACTTCCCCCCATGGAGGGAAGCGATGCCCCCACATGCACAAACTTTTTTTCTTAATTAACTACTACTATTAACAATAATTCATACTAATTTTACAATCTCAGGTTAAGAATAACTCTCATTATGTATATTTATGCGAAATTTTGACCTATATTGCCATGTTAAAAATTTAGAAAAAATACGATCACAGAGCCACCTGTTGAGCGATTGATCCACAAATCTAATCAGCAACAGTTTATGTCAGGGGCCAACTAAATACCAAGTTTGGTTAAATTTCGTAAAAAAAAAAAAAAAAAACTATTTTTTCTAAGTTTTTTTTTTTTTCGTTAAAAGTAAAAAAAATCGATAAATTTTTTTTAAATTATCACAGATTTGTAGTTCAACCATTCGTTTTAAAGGTATTGACGAGACCTTTCGAAAGATACCCATCTTGAAAATTTACTCCCCTCGAGGGGGGACTTCCCCCCCAGGGGGGTGGCGAGGCTCCTACGCACACAAAATTTTTTTCCCAGTTGACTATCTCTATTATAAATAATTCTTGTAAATTTCATAATGATCACTAAAAAATAATTATCTTTATATTTGTACAAAATTTTGTCCTATATCACCATGTTAAAAATTTAGAAAAAGCGGGATGGCAACGCAACCTGTAAGACAATTTTTACCAAAAGTTGATAGGCACTAATTTATGTCAAGGTGCAACTACATACCAATTTGTATGAAATTCTGTGCTGTAGTTCCTGAGATACAGTTGCCACAAAATTTTGTCACACACACACAGACAGACAGACATTTTCTAAAAGTGGTCAAATCGTGTTCTACAGCTCTCAAAACGTGTAAATGCATCAAAAACCCGAGGTCGTAAATATTTACGAATCCAATACTTTCTTCTATTGAATATAGAAGAAAGTAAAAATAATGTAACAAATTGTTAAGGGGACTTAAAGTGATGGTGAAATTATAAACCTCTTTTGTGAATTACTGTGTTAGAACTGCAAAAATTTACATACATGAATTGAAATGTAACAGTATTACGTATATTAAAATTTTTGATTTAATAAAATAAAATAATTTTCAATTTATAGATTTCAATTTAATAAAATAAGATTAAAAATTAAATTTTTTTAAAAAAATTTTAAAAGGCTTCCTGAAAACTTATTTTTCATTTTTCCTTTCTGATTTTACATTATTATAGTGTAACAATATATTCTAAATGTATTTGTGCATTCATTTTCTGTATTCTAGCATAAAAATAATTTAAAAAGATTAACTTACCATTGAACCTACAAAGTAATATTTAGATAAGTTTAGAAAAATAACATAAAATAAACACATAACTAAATTACACATAACTAAATTAAAATAACATAAAATCGAAGGAAAAAATAAAAAAAATATTTGATAGGCAACATTATAAAAAAAAAAAAAAAAATCAATTTTATTTTATAAGATTTAAATAATTTTCCAGAAATTTTAATATGCGTAATTCGTATTTCAATGTATATGTATGCAAATTATCATAAGTCTACGACAATGTGGTATTTCTCCAGTAGGTTAACACGAGATTCTACTCTCGATTCTTTTTCTACTATCTTTATTGCTTTTGATTTGTCATCTATGTATAAATGTGAAAGTTTTTTTCTTTATTTGTTCACTATACAAATTCACAGTTATTTGACGAATTTGAAAGATAACTAACACACATGTTCCTCAGCACCTGGAAGGAGTCATTGCGCTTGCGGTATTAAAAGTTTGGGTGTGCTGCGCTGCGCAATTTGAGAATTGTTCTAATTAGAAAAATTGATATTTGGTAAGAAAACTCTCCATTCAACTCGCATAGTTGAAATGGCAACAGAAACCGGAAGTGTGCAGTTTAAAACTGCACACTTCCTGCAGTTTAAAACTGTTTATTCTAGAAACTTGATGTTTAATACGAAAATTCACCATTCAAATTCATATTTACTACGCTATTATTTAAAAAAAAAAAACAAAAAACAAAAAAGGAAAATCTTTTAGAGGGGAGTGAAATAGAAACAAAAAGTCATTCATTTAAGTTTTATTCATTATATTATTACTAAACTGATACCTCCTAAAAGGGGTAAAGTTTTATTGGATTATTGCCCAAAACTTGATTATAATAACACTACATATATAGATAAAATGGCACACAAAATTACTTTTTAAAAAAGATATATGAGGTAAAGCTAGGAGAGATTGCGCACTTAGTAGATCGGCGGAAAGGAGTAGTTTGGGCGCACTGAGATTCCAGGTAGTTGTATAACGTCAATAGTGGAGTGCCGACTTGAATGTGCACGTTGATAGCTTCAGTCGTCTAAGGTGGTTGTTTTGTCTCGTTTTCAAAAACGATTGCTTGAATTTTCATTAATCTTCCTAGGAATTTCTATAGAATGATAGATAGTATTACAAAATATTTTTAAATTAAACAGCTTCTCATGGACTAATTTATATTTGCTACTTGTGGCAGATAGTTGCACGAAAGCTGCACCATTTACAACAATAAATGCAACGATTATGAAAAATGATAGATTAGGTCAGCAAACAAGAAACCATTCAGACGGAAAAGTAACTGTACTAATTTTAAGTTAAACGTGCTATCCAGTTGTGAGGTGGAGACTGTAGAAGGTCACCACAGTTTGTTTAAAATTAAGCTGGAACCATCAAAGTATTCATTCGGGATAGTTAAATCGCTTCGGCGCCAGTGACTCGGCGAAATTTTTGGTCGGATTAGTTTTTTGTTGACATGGTGCTGCAACAAAGGAATTAAGTTGCGAGGTGTAGACGAATAGGAAGAGATTCTGAAAGTTTGGTTGAAATGAAGAGAAGGGAAGTTGGTGGAAAGTGGTATAAGATGGAGATGATTTTCGTAAAGGTGTGGTGTAGTGGAGTCTTGTCCGACGTCTCTCTACGACAATGTTTAAGGCTAAGAGCATGGAGAAAGTTATATTTCGAAAAAGGAGATTGAGTTGCATTTAAGTTAAGTAGTTTAATGAGTGTTGTGCTTTGGTGCTAGTATTCGTGAATGGAAAATTGAGTCAGCCGGGAATCCGCTGATCTAATTGGAGTCATGGCAGTTGAGTAAAGGAGTGCATCCGTCTCTACAACTTCTACTATTTTCTGGGTGAGATATTTCAAATTACCTAAATTAGTTATTGTATTTATTTGCTAAAATATTTAATTCAGCTGACTGAGCTACATAATCCAGACCAATCCTCCCATTATTCTAGTTGAATAAACTCTTAGTTTTATTTTATATATCTGAGTCTTTGTATTTCTTATACTTAACATTTAAGTAATTAAATTAATCTTTGAGGAATGGAGACCACTAATTCCACACAGTGGCGCTCATTTTCGCTCGACACCCCCCCTCCCCTCCCCATTCGAGTATATTTTACCGGCTCTAATAATGTACTGGAATTTTTTGATTTAGTTGGCTGACATTTTCCTTAAAAGGAGAAGCTAAATTATGGAACGAGCTTATTGATTCTTCTTCGCTTGGCCACAACCCTACCTATGAGGATTTAAAAGTAAAAAATATACGCACCTTTTCCTCAAGTGCTGATAAAGTAAAATTACGGGAAGAGCTTTATACGACTAAAAGGTCGATTTTTTATAAGCCCACTACATTTTTGCTCAGAAAACTGAAAATCATTAAGCAATTAGAATTGAATTTATCATTCTTTGAAGTGTTGGATATTATAAACCCGCTGTTCACAATCCAAATTCAAGATTACCTAGATTTAAAACCTGCCGCATCTATTGATAGTCTTTTTCAAATCTTAGATAAATATCAGAGCAGACACGCTCCTAAACCTGAAAATAACTTTAATCACCAGCAAGAAAATGTAAATCTTCCAAATGAACAGCGAGAAAATTTCGCCGCCCCCCCCCCTCCAACTGATAATTTCGATCGCCCGCAAAATGCTACTCATTTTCAAAAGCCAAGAAACAGTCATTTAAATCAACCAAGCTTTCATAACACTCAAGTTAAATCTATATTTCTAAATTCAATTTCTAATTGTTCAGTAAACACACCGCATTTAAATGTTCTTCTACATGATGTAGTTATGCCTGCCTACTGTGATACGGATGCTGAACAAAGCTTTTTATCAGATGATAATTATATGAAATATTTTTCATTCAAACCTTTAAATCCCACTTCTCATAATATAATTACGGCTAAAGGGGAATCATGCGTAAGTCAGGGATTACTTAAGCTTAAAGTAAAGATACGACTTTGAAGTATTATGGCCATTTTACGTAGTGGAAAATCTTCAATATCCATGCATCATTGGCCTAGATCTTATGCAAGCACATAACATTAAGATAAATTTTGCTACCAATTCTGTATTTATTGCTAATACTCCTGTGCAACTTAAGCTCAGCGAGCGAACTCTGGATGAAAATAATGCTTTAAATTTCGCTTTTCACTCTATTTCTAATGATAAATCTTACTCAAATGCTAAACCTGTCAAGTTCGGAGAGTTATGTAATCTAACAGTGTTGTATTTTATTTGGTAGGTAATGTGAATTCTTTCTTTATAATAGCCGTGAAGATACAGAAGAAGCGTTATGTCCCACAAATAACTCAAGTAAGCGAAATCTATAATGCAATCATTTAATAAAATTCAAAGTCATCATATATCTTGCAATTTCAATAACACATAAATATCCTTTTGAAAACATCAAGACAATGTTCCTTTTTAACAAAATGATTTAATGCACAGAATGGAACGGGATGGACACGGGGAGAGACGCAAATCAAGAGACGTCTTTTCAGCAGCAAAGAAAATGCAGAAGTGATCAAATTGTTGGCTGGATACATTACCCAAAACCACATAAAAATTAAGCCAAGGCAACACCGAACTTTTTCAGTTACAGCTAATTTAGTGCAACTTTTTAAAATATATTGGCGATTGATTTCTTAGCCAAAAATCCGTTATCAGTTCGTGAGAATCTGGCAAACTAACCTTAACTCTTAACCACAAGAATTTTATCGTTAAATTTTTATTCATAACCCTAGTCTAAGAAGAATATGCGATTTCTATTTATAAGTAACAGATGCGAAATCTGTTCAATGTTAAAAATGACATCAGGAAACATTTTATTCTGTTTTATTTAATTGCGATGAAACGAATTGTTCGCCACAGAATTAAGCGAGTGAAAGATCATCTCTTACTTTTATTATTATTATTTCTTTTAACTGAAAAGAATAGTATGGCTTGCTCTTTTTTGTAAGTAGGAATAAAGAATGAAACCGCATATCAACTCGCTTTTTATACAGATAGAAAATGAATTGGGAAAGAATTAAATTTATCAGAAATGTAATACATAATTTAGAATATGTGATTTTCGATATCACATATTTCTCCCCTTCGTCTGAAAAAGAAAGAGGTGTTGCCCAGGGTTATCATATACAACACATATTTTACATATAGAACATAAAAATTATATATGTATAAGATATCAAAAGAAATGTATATGTAAACAGTTGTACAACTTTGTATGAAATATATAGAGTAGCTACCATTACAATTTTTTTTTTTTTTTTTTTTTTTTTTTTAATATGTGCACATTTTCACTCATGTCCATGAGAATCTTTTCAGTCATATTATTTTTCTTAAATACATGCTTCATAGTCCACTGCATATACGATTTGTTGATATATCTATATGAATCACTGTCAGTCACAAGGAAAAAGCAGTAATATTGGATATCATGTATTTTTCTAATTATTTCTTCTGCTAGATTCATATAACAATAGTTTGCAAACATAATAGTACTTTGTGGAAATAATATTCATTACAGTAGAAAATAATATATATAAGTGCAAAAATGAAATATAAAGAAGCAAAATTATCTAAAACTAAATATACAATTCACCAAATGATGTGTAATAAACATCAGAAAAAATATTGTCAAGATAAACATATGAAAAAATATGATGTGTGAATAACACCATAAAATATAAGAAAAATGTGTTTTGGCCAATTCCAGCCAGGAAAGCTGTTCAATTGTGTTAGGCATCCACCGTAACACGAACAACCCACCTTACTCTTGTGCGAAACACAAGTATATGACTCAGGCTTAGGGCCTTCGTCCTAGATGAATAGGGCATGTAAAAAAACAGCTCCACCACGCCATTAAGAAAAATGTACGATCGGGAGCACCTCAAAAAACCGGGACGGGAGATTTTCAAATGAATAAATAGAGAATTACTAGTTTAATAGCATACTAGAATTCTCAAAATTGGATGCTCTCAATTGAGTTGATGATTCTTGGGGCAATAATTTTGAACGAATCATCTTCTCAAGGAGGGATAATTATTTCAAAAAAAAAAATAAAAAAAAAAAGGTGTAGATTCAATGACTTGATATCTACAAAAATCATAAAAAAGTCATTCCAAGAAAATTGAGAGCATAAAAAAAGTCACGATCGGTAATATTCACACATTGACACATTTATGGCAATACATGTTGCTAGCAAAACGTTCAAATTATTCAAAAATGGGAAAATTCAAAATTTTAAATGATATATTATAACATTATGTGTTCAATGAAATAGCATAAGTTATTATTATTATTATTTTTTTTTTATTATTATTATTTATAAACATATTTATTTATTTTTGAATATTAAACAATGTGTAATTTAAGTATTTGACAAGTGTCTAAGATGCAAATGTGTGAAAATTGTAATTGTTATGTTCATAAATAAATGTTAATATAACGTAAGAGTATATTTTTATAATTTTGTCACGATTCTCTTTTTTTTTTTTTTTTTTAGAAAATATGTCAAATATATCGATTTGAATAAAAGAATATGCAACATTTTATAGTAATACTGTTATGTTAGTTGCACCCTTGAACATGCAAAAAGTGGGCCCGCCAATAATGGCATGCAATGATGCAGTAAGCACAACAAAGATCCTTTGCGCATAGGAATCACAACAAAAATACTTACATATTCCTTTTTTTTTTTTTTTTTAAAAAAAACATATAATGGAAATGCTGTTAAGAATATCTTTTGAGAAACTGATAAATTGATTGTAAAATAAAATTTCAAGTTATAAATATTAAATAAATAAAGTATAAAAGTCATTTATGAGTATATGATTTTTATGACAATAAGTTTACCCCCTGCAGTGGTACCCCTGCAGTGGTACCCCTGCAATGGTAACTCGTTCCACCTTTTTTTTTTTTTTTTTTTTTTTTTTTTTTTAAGGATTTGCCTTATTTTTCCTTGGACGCAAATTATATGAGTGTGTAGATTTTGGAATAGCATTGGAATTATTTGGTGTGCATTTTTGTCTTGGACGTAGATTATATGAGTGTGTAGGTGTTGATACGTTTTGAAAAGCGTTTTGATCATTTGTAACACAGTTATCAACTAAATGTGTGTTTCTGGGTGGAGCTAGCAACAGTCTATCCACATGTACCTTAAATGCAGACTCATCAGGGTAGTTTATTCTTTTTATTGAAAATACAACTGGTGAATGCTTTTTAAATACAATAAAAGGACCATAATATTTAAGTCTAAATCTGTCAGTAGATTTTAAATATACTATATCTTTTTCGAAAATGTTTCTTAACTTTGTTTTTCTTTGATAATAGTTATAGCTTCTTTCTTGAGACATTTTAATATTACTGTAAGCTTTATGATAAATTTTATCAAGGTCATGCATTAGTTTATAAACATCAACATTTCTATCAAGGAATGGTTGGTTGCACTGAGAATCATATGTATCAAAAATTAACGATAATTCTCTGCCAAAGTGTAGGAAATTTGGTAAAAATTGTGTAGACGAATGTTTTGATCCATTATACAAAGATTTATGAATATGGATAGCATTTGCAAATGTGTGTCCTTCTTGTAGGAGTGTTTTTATGGAATATTTTATACTTTTGTTTATTCTTTCAGAAATAGCGTTGCTCTGTGGATGAGCAACTGAAGAGTGTAAAATTTTGATACCTAGTGTGTCGTTGAAATTGTTATAAACATGTGACGTGAACTGGGGTCCAAGATCTGAAAGAATTACAGATGGACGACCATGTGTGGATATGTAAGAAAATAAACATTTAACAACTTTTTGTGCAGATGTATCCGTTAAGGGATAAAGTTCTGCATGTCTTGAGAAATGGTCAATTATGGTCAATATGGATTGACCATTTTCGAAAGGACCTAACAAATCAGTAGATATAGTATGTCCAGGAAATTTTGGTGTGTAAGTTGGCTGTAAAGGTGCATTCAGTATACGATGATGTTTTGATTGTAAACAATTTGTACAAGATGCAACAAAATTTAATGCGTCGTTGTACATTCCTCTCCAAAAAAATCTAGATGATAAAAATTCGTAAGTTTTTGTAAATCCGAAGTGTGATAAATGAGAAATAGTTAATGTCTTAGCTTTTAATTTTTCTGGCACAACAATACAGTAAGTATATGTGTCATTGCAAGTGTCATACTTTTTTATCATTAGAACTTTAGTATCAGGATGTATAAAAAAATTAGAAAATTTTTTAGATGATCCTTTTCTTAAAATTTCATTATATATAGGAGATAATTTATCATCCTTTTTCTGTTCAAACACAAAAGTTTTATTTGATATTTCCAGGAGGGGATCTTTATTACCATTTTGGCCAGAAATAAGAAAGTTTAATTGATAATTATTTTTACCTTTTTCAAAATTTTCATGACCATTTGTACTCACCTTATCAGGATCATTTTGAACGACAGGAAGATTTTCTTCAAAAACAATCTTCGGATTAGTAGACAGGTTATCTTGATTTTCATCTAAGTTACATCTCGACAAATAATCAGCTAAAATATTGCTAGAACCAGGAATATGTTCAAAAGAATAAGAATATTCAGAAAGGTCCATAAGCCATCTAGTAGTAATGTCTGCAGGATTTGTTGTTTTCTTATATTTTTTTAAAGGTGCACTGTCCGAAAGAATTACAAAATTTCGATTATATAAATAGTACTTAAATGCAAGTACAGATCTATGTATGGCCATTAATTCTAGTTTCAATGAAGGATATTTTTGTTCAGAGGGTTTTAATGATTTTGAAAAGTATGCAATGGGCAAAAGTCTATCGCCAAATTTTTGCATAAGTACACCTGAAATTGCAACTTTTGATGCGTCTGTGTTTACGAAAAATTTTTTGTTCCAGTCAGGTAATCTGACAATCGGAGGTTTGAAAAATAATTGTTGCAATTTTTCAAAAATTTCTTGATGTTTCTGAGTCCACTTAAAAGTGACTTTAGGTTTGGTTAAGTCAATTAATGGCTGGACAATTTGAGAAAAAGTTGGTAATAATGATTTATAATAAGTAGCAAGTCCTAAAAATCTTTTCACCTGTTTTTTAGTAGTGGGTACAGGAAAAGAATTAATTTTAATAATATTAGCCTGCACCGGAGAAATTGTATGATTTTGAATGTGAAAACCTAAATAATCTACTTCTGTTTTGTGAAATGAACATTTGTTAGGCGTTAAAGTTAAATTGTACTTTTTTAAAACATCGAATACTTTCCTTAATTTAAACATTGTTTCTTCAAATGAGTTAGCCCCTAAAATTAAGTCATCTTGATAGGAATAGATTCCATCTTCCTGAATTTCATCTAAAAGACTATCCATAAGTGATTGAAAAATAGAGCTAGCTGTTTTAAGACCAAAACATAAACGTTTATATTTATATGAACCAAACATTGATGTAAAAGTAACATAATCTTGAAATTTTTCCGGTAAATCAATTTGATGATATGCTTGTTGAAAATCCAATGACGTGAAATATTTATATGATGATAAATTTGAAATAATAGTTTGAATTTTTGGTAAAGGGTAAGAAGAACCCTGAATTACCGTGTTTAGCATTCTTAGATCTAAAGCTAGTCTGAATCTTTGTTTTCCTGAACCATCCGGTTTCTTTTTTACCAAAAGGATAGGACAGGCCCATTCAGAGCAACTACGCTCAATGATATTAGCATCTGCAAGTTCCCTAATTTGATTGAGAGCTTCGTTTTGCAGAGCTTGAGGTATTGGGAAAGGAAGAGTTTTTATTGGAAAATCATTTGTGAGCTTTAAATTTGGAATAACTTTATCAGTATGTCCTAAGGTTGCTAAAGATTTTGAAAAAACAGCAAAATTTTCGAATAGTAATTTTTGCAACTGCTCTTTTTCTTCTTTACATAAGTGATCAAGTTTGAAGTCAGAATGAGTTAAATCTGATTTTCTTTTGTTTAAAATTTGTTCTGATGGTTGAATTAAATTAACAGAGTGTTCAGTTTTGTTTTTAGATACTGTGTCATTGCCATCATTCAAAATAATTTCACTTACATCAAAATTTTTGATTTGTTGAACCAAAGCAATTTTACCTATATTCATGTTTTTATTAAGGTGAACACTCTTTTCAGAATTATTTGATACATAAATGTGGAAATTATAAATTTCTTTTATATGATTTTTCCTATTGTAACTTTTTTGGAAGTCCTTGAATGACATAAGAGAATCGTAAAAATTTATCTGTTTATCTTCATTTCCCTCAAACATATATTCAGTAGGATCAGGTTTTAATTTGGTGAATACCTTAATTGCTTTTGTTTCATATGGGTTGAGAATACATTTAGAATGTAAATATGCAGGAATGCAATTTTTTTTATGTGCATGGTCAGTATGATTGTGATTACAAGTACCATCATCCTCCTCATTACAAGAGTAAAATGGAATTGATGTATCATTTATTTTTAGTAAGTCATTAGCAAAATCAATTTGGATGTTATTATGTTTAATGAAATCAATTCCAAGAATTCCTTGGAAGGACGAGGATGAAGGGATATCAACAATATAAAATGTATGGTGAAAATTCTTTTGTTCAATTTTAAAAGATGCACTTATACATGATGAGAAATTAACCTCAGAATTGACAGTCTTAATTGTAATATTAGAACCTTTTCTTTTATATTTCAAAGATGTTTTGATTTGATTAAACAATTTTTGTGAAAGTAGACTTAACGAACTGCCAGTGTCAATTAAAAAATTTACTTTTGATTGAGCCATCACTGCATTAATAAGTGGTAAAGAAGAAGCATTTTGATATACATTACAAATATATTTACTTCTTTGCTCCGTTTCTGTTTGAATAGCTACATTGTTTGAAATCGTAATGATAGAATTTGTTTGAGAAGCAACAGAATTAACTAGCCTACGATTTGTTAATTTTGGTATATCATTATTTAGCGTAGAAAATACTGGTGATTGTAGAGATTGAGAAATATTCTCACCAGTAGGAATAAATCTCTCTATCAGTTTAAATTCCTATCCTCTCTAAACTTTGTATTGTCTTGAAAATTTGCTTCCGAATTTTGTTGGTGTGAGTAGTGTCTATAATCTTGTTTTCTTAAATTTTGTCTCTTCCATCTGAAGCAATATTTAGCAGTGTGTCCATATTTCTCACAAATTTGGCAAATTCTAGAATTGAATTTGTTTCTACTTTGTCTATTTTGGAAGAAAGTTCTTTTGTTTTTAAAGTGTGTTTGATTATTAGCAAATCTGTGCATTTTTGGAGAATATTTTGTTTTCTTGTTTTGCAATTGATGGTTCTGCTTATCATGATAGTCTTTTTTATTATCCTGTTTACATGATAAGCTGTTAACTTGTTCAGTCAAAAAATTGATTTTCTCCAAAATGATGTTACTGTTTGTGTCTGTGTTTTCTGTGTTTTTTGTCATATCCTCTGTCACATGAATTTCAAATAGTTTTTGTGCCCTATCAACAGCTTCTTTGTATTTATTAATACCTTCCTCTTGAAGCTTAATTCTAATGTTTGGTGGTATACGTGAAATAAATTTAGAAAATTTTAGTGAGTTTAGTGCTTCTGTGTCATAAATATCTGGAAAAGCCTTTGATGCGACACAATTTAATCTGTGTGCAAAATGTTTTGGCGACTCCGATTTCATCATTGTGATGTTATTAAATGAATTAATATTGTATGTTGAAGACGGTAAGGCAAAGAAATTAGTAAATTCTTTTTCGATAAATTCCAGATCAGTTGCATTATATAAAATTTCATTTTCTAACATAAATTTTTGTGCAGGACCGATCAATTTACTTTTTAGAATCAAAATGATTTCTTTAGATTTTATACCACCGATCTCTGCATACGATCTTAACTGATCAAAAAAGAATTTAAGAAAATTTGGATCCCCATCAAAAGTTGGAATCATAATATTGGTGGCCATTATTACTAAATAATTTAATTACCAAAATGAAAAAAAACTGAATACTATGTGTATATACTATATATTGAATATGTACTATATATATATATATATATATATATATAAACTTTCACTACTAAAAGATAAAATTTAAAAAAAAATTGCACAAAATATATTTTGGTTTGAATACTTCCTTTTCAAAAATATATTAAATATATATATAAGATCTTAATATATATAAGATCAGTCATGGCAAAAATTAGTTGTTATAAAAATATATGTTGTGCAATAAATGTAGAACCACCATAAATCACAAAATGTAAAACCTTTAAAAAAATACTTTCAAAATTCTCAATATTTTAAATTTCTTTATATTTATACCATGACGTAGCAATCAACATATGTATGCAATCTATATATTTAAATATTTATTCACATCCAATCAATAGTTAGTAGTAATAATTAAAAATGAGTACCAAAATAATTAATTTACTAAAAAAATTAGCTGAAAGAAAATATAGCATAAATAAAAGATTTCATAAACATCAATATTTAAGTAACTGCATGGGAGATAGAAATATTTTATGATGAGGATTAATATTAGAATGTCCTGATTTTAATTTTAATTTATATATATATATTTATTTTTTAAGCAATTTAAAAAAAAATCATTTAATTTAATAGCAATTTCATATAAAGAGCAAGAGAAGAGCAATAAAAAGTGCAATAAAATTATAATCATAAGTGCAATTCATTCATTTATTTACTCTTTATTATTTTAAAATTAAATCTGTTTACTTAAAAATATATTAAAATTACTTACTTGAATAGAAAGATTTCTTTTCTTTATTATTATTATTATTATTATTATTATTATTATTATTTATTTATTTATTTACTTTTTTTAAAATATATATATTATATGTTGTATTTCGTCATACCCTTACTGTTGTATATATTTTAATTGTTGTGATTCTTGCTTCAATAGTAGTCACTAATAGTTAAAAAAAAATTTCTAACTTCGTAAAATAGTTATTTCACAAATCGGATAGTCACAACACAAAACATTGAATAATTTTTCGTAGAGATCGTCTTCAAGCTGGTAAATAATGGCATTTGAAAAAATACGATGATTTATCATTTTTTTTTTTTTTTTTTTAAGCGGCTGACGATTGACGATTTCAATTAATTTTTCCACACACTCTTGAAAACAAAGAAGATACCGAAAGCGAACGGAATAGTCAGTATCGGACTGACGTTCAATAAAAATTTCTTTTGAAGAATTAATCACCTGCTGAAATAATTATCGAATGTCGACTAGAAACAGGAAAGAAATTATTTGCACTGATTTTAAATCAGCAGCACACCTGACATGAAGTTCTGGAGAAATGTTGTCATCACAAGCGCATGATGCGACACAAACACTGAACACCACTGCAGGCAGAGAAGCAAGCACATACGGACGACGACAACGACAATATGCTCCAACACTGCACACAGAATGAAGGGTCTCAAATAGGGAATCGGCAGAGACATCGGACGATCACCAGCCAAGCCAGACAGAAAACAGGAACAGGAACCTCTTGACAGGAACACCGACAGTATAGAACTTCAGCAGCATAGGCAGTCCAACAAACAGAAGTGAAAGTTCTTGAAAATGTTTCTATTACTGTTCCGGGAATATATATATATATTTTAATAATATATAAAAGTTTTTACTCTGAAGAGTTAGTGCTTATAGGCGAAACAACTGCAGCAGATAAAGTAATATTGAAAAGCAACATAGGCAAAAAAAAATTTCAAGGTAGTTCAAAACTGCATCCGAAAAAGAAAATTTTATAATGTTGCAGTTTTTTCTCCTCCCCGTGCCCATTTTTAAATTCTTGCATAAATTTTTTAAGATTTCGCCTGGTATGAAGCACCACATAATATGTTGTATTTTATTTGGTAGGTAATGTGAATTCTTTCTTTATAATAGCCGTGAAGATACAGAAGAAGCGTTATGTCCCACAAATAACTCAAGTAAGCGAAATCTATAATGCAATCATTTAATAAAATTCAAAGTCATCATATATCTTGCAATTTCAATAACACATAAATATCCTTTTGAAAACATCAAGACAATGTTCCTTTTTAACAAAATGATTTAATGCACAGAATGGAACGGGATGGACACGGGGAGAGACGCAAATCAAGAGACGTCTTTTCAGCAGCAAAGAAAATGCAGAAGTGATCAAATTGTTGGCTGGATACATTACCCAAAACCACATAAAAATTAAGCCAAGGCAACACCGAACTTTTTCAGTTACAGCTAATTTAGTGCAACTTTTTAAAATATATTGGCGATTGATTTCTTAGCCAAAAATCCGTTATCAGTTCGTGAGAATCTGGCAAACTAACCTTAACTCTTAACCACAAGAATTTTATCGTTAAATTTTTATTCATAACCCTAGTCTAAGAAGAATACGCGATTTCTATTTATAAGTAACAGATGCGAAATCTGTTCAATGTTAAAAATGACATCAGGAAACATTTTATTCTGTTTTATTTAATTGCGATGAAACGAATTGTTCGCCACAGAATTAAGCGAGTGAAAGATCATCTCTTACTTTTATTATTATTATTTCTTTTAACTGAAAAGAATAGTATGGCTTGCTCTTTTTTGTAAGTAGGAATAAAGAATGAAACCGCATATCAACTCGCTTTTTATACAGATAGATAATGAATTGGGAAAGAATTAAATTTATCAGAAATGTAATACATAATTTAGAATATGTGATTTTCGATATCACAAACAGAAAATGTTGTGACCGAAAATGATATTCAACTTAATGTTGCTACTAAATCTTTCTCAAATAAATCAAATTTCTGTTTTCAATCAACAACGGATTCAGCCAACAGATATATTTGTTAGTTTAAATAAAAGTAATGAAAAATTGCATTTAAGTTTTCAACATGTCAAGCCTACAGAATTCTCTAGTTTAAACGAAAATAATCTCAATCAAAATGAACGGTTAAACTGTATTCAACCGAATTTACATTCTCCTACCTGTGCTTCTCACAAACTACTAGAAAATTTAAAAGGAAATGTTGTGATTTCAACAAAAATTTTGAACTGTTTTCAAGCTTGTAAGCCCTCGAGGACCTCGACCTCAATGAGTAGAGAGCGAGCTAAACGTCTCCTAAAACTGTGGACAGTGACAAGGTCCGGGTTCGAGACCACCTCAGAAAAATGCCTCTCCGATGCCTGACTTTGTCCTGCAGACCGCCAGCCCTGCGATTTCCCAGACAAGTCTATAACCGGCCTGATCAAAGTGTTTGATCTTACTAATGTTACAGCTGACCTTAAATCAGGTGATATCGCTCTGTATTTTTTTTGTTACAAAATGTCTTTCTGTCAGAGCTGTACCAAAATGTGCGACATGCTTTGAAGCCTTTTGGACTTTAGAACTTTTTATGAAAGCAATGAACTTTCTCAAGCTAAAAAATGCAAAATTCAAAATTTTTACATGAATTTTGAGAGTGAAATTCATGTCCTGCTTCTATGTCATCATTTTTGTTCTCTCTTAATATATATTTTCTGTATGTCCGTTAATTTCTCTTAATTTCTATCCATCACCTGCAGAGTGGGTAATATAAAATTTTTTTTAGCCCACTATAAATTTCCCTCCTTCATATTTCTATAAATGATGTATTTGTATGTATAAAATGAATATTTGTAATTGTCAAACTTTTGTATAAGTACTAAAAGTGTATCTGTATGTACTTTTAGAGTGGGGAAATGTTTTTGTTTGGCTATATGCATCAATCGTGTTTAACTTTTAACGATAAAAAGACTAACAATTTAGTGTTTCGTTCATGCTATAGCTCAGGAAGGGAATACTTTTCTGTATATATAAACTATGTTATATCTTTAGAGACAAAAATGTCTCGATTGTATTATCCTGATAGAGTATAACTTCGCTTTTGAATTTGTTACTGTAAGAAGTTTTTGAATTCTAGAAGGAGTTCTGACGAACTGTTCTGACGCCCGGAGCCTCTTGATCTTAACCGGGATGAACTGCCTGGATAAACTGATGTTCAAATATCTCTCTGATGTAAACCAAAGATTGAAAGCCTAGATTTTTCTTATGATCCACGTAGTACTCTACAATCAATTCCAGATTTTTTTTTTTTAAATAAAGACTTCTTTTCAAGTTACTATTAAATGTCGCACTTGTCAAATGCGACTTAAATCTGTTAATCCACACTAGTACAATTTCAATTAAAGTTTGCCTTCCTGGCTTAACAGGAAGCCGAATGTATTTCCCTATTGTAATTCTGGTGTTAGCTCAATCAGCGTCCCGGAGTTTCTACCCGTAAACGTACTCCATTTAAATACAAAAAAAAAAAAAAAAAAAAAAATTAAAATTTTTTTTTTGAGTTGGGTAGTTTTACGCTTAGGGACATAATTAAGATTTTTTTTAAAAGTTACTCTCACCCAGCTAAAATTTTAAGTGACAGCTGCACTCACGCTTACGATGTCTGAGATTAGTTATACGTAGATTTAGTAATGTGTTTAAGATTACTCGGTAAAACACGTTGGGGATTTCCCCGACTAAATTTTTTTTTCTTGGAGGGGGACTGTGAGGTCGAGACTGTAGAAGGTCACCACAGTTTGTTTAAAATTAAGCTGGATCCAGCAAAGTATTCAGTTGGGATAGTTAAATCGCTTCGGCGCCAGTGACTCGGCGAAATTTTTGGTCGGATTAGTTTTGTGTCGACATGGTGCTGCAACGAAGGAATTAAGTTGCGAGGTGTAGACGAATAGGAAGAGATTCTAAAAGTTTGGTTGAAATGAAGAGAAGGGAAGTTGGTGGAAAGTGATATAAGATGGAGATGATTTTTGTAAAGGTGTGGTGTAGTGGAGTCTTGTCCGACGTCTGTCTACGACAAAGTTTAAGGCTTAGAGCCTGGAGAAAGTTATATTTCGATAAAGGAGATTGAGTTGCATTTAAGTTAAGTAGTTTAATGGGTGTTGTCGTGCTTCGGTGCTAGTATTCGTGAATGGAAAATTGAGTCAGCTGGGAATCCGCTGATCTAATTGGAGTTACGGCAGTTGAGTAAAGGAGTGCGTCCGTCTCTACAACTTCTACTACTTTCTGGGTGAGATATTTCAAATTACCTAAATTAGTTATTATATTTATTTGCTAAAATATTTAATTCAGCTGACTGATCTACATAATCCAGACCAATCCTCCCATTATTCTAGTTGAATAAACCCTTAGTTTTATTTTATATATCTGAGTCTTTGTGCTTCTTATACTTAACGTTTAAGTAATTAAATTAATCTTTGAGGAATGGAGACCACCAATTCCTCACACAGTAACTAAATGTTATGTTTTATTACCTGATCTGTTTTTTTTTTTTTTTTTTTTTTTTTTTTACTGATTCTTTAATTTTTTTTCTTTAAATAAAATTTTTTAATTCTTTTTAAATATCTTTTATTTTCCTGTTTTTTTTTTTTATTATTAAGTTGAAATAACCACTTCTAATACAAAAATATTTGTTTACAAAAAACTTACAACAATGTCATTTAAGGGCAATTATTTTTGTTAACAACTTACAGTCGGCTGCAAAATTATTCGAGCACTAGCAATAATCCTTGCCAAAAAAAAGTACACTTAATACAGCTTTGTTAAATAAATCCTTGTCGAGTCATGTTCTTAATCAGTCTAAGAACATGATTCGACAAGGATTTACTTAGCAAAACAGTCTTAAGTGTACTTTTTAAATATAGGAATTATTGGCTAGTGCTCGAATAATTTTGCAGCTGACTGTAATTGTAGTTATATTTAAGTGCAATATTTCCTATCCATGGGCGCAATCTCTCCTACCCTGTAAGGAGAGATTGCGAAAATTAGCTCTCATGGTTTTATTGCAGATGTTGCTTTAATTTATAGCATAACAATAAAATAGTAATGGAAATGCATAGAATATGAATGAATTCAAAATTATTCAGAAATAGTTTAGCAAACAATTAATATTTGGATTTATTATATTATTCTTTGGAAATTGTGCTCAAACTCTCTTAGCTTTAGCTTAATTCTTTTATGCGCTTGAAAATCTATCATTAATTGAATAAAAGATACCGGTAATTTGAATTTTGTCAATCTGTCACAGGTTAACAGTTCACTTATCATTTTTAATGGCTTGTGAGCAAGAGACTAAAATGTGTCACCATGGAGTAATGTTATCTACAGTCGGTAGCGAAAGTATCCGAGCACTAGCAATAATCCCTGTCTAAAAAAAGTACACTTAATACTGCTTTGTTTAATAAATCCTTGTTGAGTCATGTTCTTTGTCTTTCTAAGAATATGATTCGACAACGATTTATTTAACAAAACAGTTTTAAGTGTACTTTTTTGACATGGGAATTACTGGCTAGTGCTCGGATACTTTTGCTGCCGACTGTATGTTATTAATAACTATTCATCTGCTTCTCAATATTTTGGTATTGCATTAAATTTTATACTTGTAACCCATTTAAAATTTGAAATTAAGTACTACTATAATGTTCATTACAAACATAGCATGACATTACTCCTTATTGGGTGATCAAAATAACATTGAATAATCATAGACATTCTCGATAAATGTTTAAAAACAAAGCCAATTCATGGTAAATATTTGAAATATAGAGTAAGTCAAAATGAAAACCCTGATTTCAAAGTTTTAAGCCGCAAAATGTAAATAATGTATTCATCCAAAAGATACGTGCATGTAGAGGTATAATATAGAAGTTTTGAATTTAGCCCTCACAAATGTTTAATATACGCTCCAATTGTTATACGGCATCAGTGAAACCTGTAATGTAATTATTGCCAAATATTGTGTACTATAGCTTTATCGATATTGGCAATAGCAGCTGTTATACAGCATTTTAAATCAGTGACGATTGTAGGTTCTGGAGACACATACACACAATCCTTTATGAACACACCACAGAAAAAAGAAATCGCACGATGGATCCAGAGGTTGTGGTAGGTAAGGTAATTTTGCTTTGTCTAGGCATGGTTTTCTGCGATCCAATAGATAGTTGCCGAAACGTCAGTGGAGGCTTCCCCGTTGAGACTCAAAAAGATTTTGGGTTCCGTCTGTGTGTCTGCCATTCTGTCTGTCTGTTGCGAGATAGCGGCCGCAATAATCACGCTATTCTATTGACTTGAAATTTGGTACACATGTTCATGAGCCCCACGGAATCAGTTGTATAGTTTTGAGTGTGTATTCCATTTGTAATTTGTGTACAGGGACGCGCCGAAGTTTTTCTTATCCTCACGGTCTATGGGAAGAATTTGTATGTACCGCGATGGCGCCGCAAAATTCACGCTACTGAGTTGCAATTTGATACACATATTCATGAGCTCAACAGAATTAGTTGTATAGTTTTAGGTGTGTATTTCATTTGTAGTTCATGTTCAAGGTCACGCCAAACTTTTTCTTATTATTACGCCTATGGGAAGAATTTGTATATACTGCGATAGCGACCGCAAAAATGACGTTATTGACTTGCAATTTGGTATACATATTTATGAGCCACACGAAATTTTAGCTCTATAGTTTCGGGTGTGTATTTCATTTGTAGTTCATATACAGGGAAACACCAAAATATTTCTTATCATTACGGCCTATAGGCAGAATTTGTATGTACCGCAATAGCGGCCGTAAAAAATCCTCCGATTGACTTGAAAATTGGCACACTTGTTCAGGCTCTGTATAGAAATAGCTGTATAATTTTTTATGTCTATATTTTTTATGGATTGTGCACAGGGACGCGTCAAAATTCTTACATTTCGGCATATTGTGTGAATTTCGTTTAAACGCATTTTGACATCATTAGTTTGCAACCAACAAAATGAAATTAGCGTACATTACTGAGATGCTTAAACTTATGTTTTCTACAGAGCGTATGTGCTCTTAGGTTTCATAATTAATGTACAAGACCATGCAAAAGTGTTCTGACAATGCAACGTAATCAGCCAAATTATGTCAAATTTCGAAAAGCTATTCATGAAAAACGTAGAATAAGCTGAATAGTTTTTACTTGTGTATACAGAGTTTATGGTTCGTTTGTGGAGACACATAAAATAATTTCGTGACATTAGAGCCTATGAAATTTTTTTTATTTAAGCGTACTTTAATGCGTTTATGCTGCATTCAACATAATGGAATTAACATACATTATAAAAATGCTTAAAAGTATGTTTACTCTAGAAAAAGGATATGTATAGACTAAATAACTTATTTACTGGACCTCACAAAAGAATTCCGATGACGTTCTGTAATCGTCAAAATGATGTCAAACTAGGTTGAAATATTAATGAGTTATAATTAATAAAATAAGTGTATACTTTTGAGTGTATGTAAATACTGCGGCTCATATTTTGGGATACATAAAAGTATTTCGTTCTATTACGGTCTATATTCGGTATTTCCTAAAAGTGTATTTTAACATGGTTATACCTCGTTAAATATAATGAAATTTTATTAGAAGTTTAAAAGAATGTTTTGCAGTGGAGAAGTGTGGGCATAGAAATGGTAATTGATATACACGGTTACACAAAATAATTCCGATATGTTATGTATTCATTTTGCATGAAATTTGGTACAAGTATTTATGAATTACAGGGAATTAATGCAAGACAATCAGTTATTAGGAACACATATATGTACATATATATAGAGAGAGAGATAGTTATAGTAAGAGAGATACAGTGGGGTAGTGAGAAACGTTTCTGTTTATGTAGCAAACCAATCGAATCAATATATATATATATATATATATTCTATAATAAGGAATAAATAAAACTGATCTGTTGAATAATGTGGGATGCAAATAGGACGTTTAGGCTCCTGATCTGCTGATCCACTAGTTAGATCATAGGAAGCCATGGTCTAGGACAGATATGAGATCAATCCACCGTTGTAGTAAGCTGTTATTGTAGTTGTTACGCACTTCAATCAGAAAATGTGGTGGTGCATGATCGTATTCAGAAGAAAGATAAATGGCTGAAGCTATATTTCCTAGAGGCTATATTTCATTATCAAAATTGAGATTATCGAGGTTGCTTTGGTTTCAGGAAAAAATGGTTGTAGAACTTTTATTGGGTTATTGCACAAAACTTGATTATAATAACACAACATATATATGCATCAATTGAATATCATCAAACATTACTTACATTTTGTGTAGTTGGGTAAGGTGTTTCAAGAATGCGTGGTGTATTAGAGTACATAGTACCATCATCCGATCACAGAGCAGTGTTTTGCGGCTAGCTATAATTGCCAGTTTCAGATGTGATGTTAAGTGTACTGATAAAAAAGATTCTGCGTATTTTATTTTAATTTTCAATGATTTAATTAAGGAAATTTGATTTTGACCACTGTGATGGAACTGTAAGAAGTTCCATAAACAGGATTATAATAAACATTATAAAGGCTAGCTATTTTTTTCTATTTATTTTGGTTAGTTTACTATTGAATTATTTGCTGTTTAAGTTGTTATCCTCTCAACATATGGCAATAGTGACGTTTCAAAGTTATTTAACCAGTGAAATGTAAGAGTACGCGCACACTCTTGTCCAATGTATCGTTTTGTAAAAGATTTTTTACTTAATGGACGACTAGAACGAGGTGGAGTTTACTCTGTTTGTGGGAAAGAGGTGCGCTATGATTGGCTATGTTCCATTATTTGTGGATTAAATTAAGACTTCTATAGGTTAAATTTAAAAAAAAAAAATCTTCATCATGACGTTGAATGTGTCAGAGTCAAGTCGTCAATTTGTATAACTTAACTTGTTCACTTTGCTTATATTTATATTTATGCTTATAAAAAAGTATTTTTTCAGAAGTCAAGAAGAATACGAATAGCACAGAGAAAAAGTATGGATCCAAATGTAGTAGAAGCTCGTAAATTAATTGCAGGTGGAAAAAGCAAACGAAAAATATCGGTATTACTTGGTATGCCTGAGTTTAGTCTAAAAAACGATTAATCACAATCGTTAAGTCGATAAAAGTATACCTTTACTATGCAAATGGAGCTTGAAATTCGAGAATATGTTCAAAGTCTCGATGCAATGTTCATTGGAATAACTGCTAAAAATTTGAGGTGGTTAGCTTATGAATTTGCTGAGAAAAATAAAATAGTGCATCAGCTTAAAAAAGAATTAAAAATTGCAACTAAAGACTGGCTGAGAGGATTTATGACAGACATGCTTCTTTATCACCAAGGCAACCAACGTCAATAAGCGTCTCAATAGTTATGAGGTTTAATAAACTACAAATAGATCGCTTTTATAAAACCTTATCAGATCTATATGATAAATATCACTTTCAGCAAAAGGTCCGGGGTTTGAAGCAATTCTTCACACCAAAAGTTGCTGGAAGTAAACTGTGACGAAAAGCTGAAAGTGTTTACCAACAGAGAGGAGACCTGAATCTAAGAAGCCAAAAACTGCACCAAAGAAAAAAAGTATAAGTATGTTTTGGCTGCTCAGAAATGCATAAGGAACCAGTTGTAGAAGACTGGATAGAGTGTATTTCTTGCAGAAACTTATGACACAAAATAATGCACAGCGTACTCAGTTGATGGTCACTACATTCGCGTCTATAAACGACGCGCACTCTTATTCATATTGCACACTCTTGCACATCTGACTGCACATTCTTGTCCTCATCAGTAGTATAAGAGTGCGCGTCCAGGTGACTTATTTTATTTGTCATAATTCCTAAAGTGTTCCTTATAAGTTCATTTACGTGTGTTATTTTGGTAGCTGGGTAGCCAAAGACAACAAATAAAATGTTGTTCCGCACTTAGGGGTTCGTGAGTTGTCCGAGAATAAAAAGCTAATCTTGCTGAAGTTGGAAACTTTATTTAGAGAAAAATCTAGAAAAATTCAGGTCTGTAAACCAACTTCACTTTCACCAGTAAACACAGCTTAAATAACAGTTGTCACCAGCAAATTCACAGTACAAACTGTATCAGAGCAACTTATAGCAACTGACTGCAATCCAAAGAGGCTCAGGGCTCTTTATCGTAAGCAGTTGGCGAGAGACTAACCGAGACTGACTGATTTGGTGCATTGGGCCACCTTTTATACCCCTCTATCAAACCCAGAATGTTTTGGTAACTCGTAGAATATTGGAGTTAGACTTTCCATATTTGGTCTATCGATAATAAGGATTTTCTCGCCAAAGTCGCCAAATTTGTCGCCAAATACAATCGGTAACAAAAGTGTCCGAACACTAGCAAAAATTCCTATGTAAAAAAAGTACACTTCATAAGGTTTTGTTAAATAAATCCTTAGCGAATCATGTTCTTACACTGACTAAGAATAGAATTCGACAAGGATTTGTTTAACAAATCCGTATGAAGTGTACTTTTTTTACATAGGAATTTTTGCAAGTGTTCGGACACTTTTGTTACCGACTGTACATTACCTGCTTTATTGGAGCTTTTTAATGTGTTTTTAAGGAAAAAAATTAGCTATTTTAAAGCGAAAAAGAGCTAGAAATGCAGAAAATTGACATTTTATCAACTTGACTAAGCCTCTTTGAATTAATTTACATAAAAATAACTACGAATTATGTACAAATTCGTAACACTACCCGCCTCCCAAGTACTGCACATCTCGGGCAGTACAACCCATGATCAGGAGGAGAAAACTAAACAACTATACAATATAGAATACAAAACTAAGCTGCATGCAACAATAAAATAACAATACAGATTGCAAAATTAAAAGATTGAAATGTTTATAAAAGTTACAAATAAGTACAAATATTTACATTACACATATACAAATTTAACAAATATTTACATTTCAAATTTGAACATTACCATTTAGTGCGGTATGTGGTTAACCGATCGTAATGAACCACCTTCGGTTTTGATGAAAGTGTTTTAGCAATTCTTACCACGACATTATTCAGTCTTTTTAAGACTGTGTAGGGACCGACCCAGTTACACTGTAACTTGGGAGAGAGTCCTTTGCGTCGAACAGGATTCCACAACCAAACCTTCTCTCCTTCCTGGAACCCATGTTGTGTAGCCTTTAGTTCGTACCTTGTCTTCATTTTCTCCGTTGCATGTGAATCCGCTCCCGAGCAAAGTTGTGTGCGTCTTCAAATCGTGCCTGGAAATCTTGGACGCAGTCCTCGGGCGATGAAGGCGCATCTGGTGGACAACCGAACAGGATATCACAAGAGAGACGAAGTTCGCTTCCGAACAGAATCTGAGCAGGAGTATAAATGGTGCTTTCATGAACAGCACTTCGGTAAGCCAACAGGAACAACGACAGCTTCGAGTCCCAATCTTGCTGGTTCCTTGATACTAGAAGAGAGAGGTTATTGAGGATGGTACGGTTAAACGTCTCGACCATGCCGTCCGACTGGGGATGTAGGAGTGTTCTCAGAATTTGTCTATGCCGAGTAATTGGCATAGCTTTTGAAAACGGCAGAGGTAAAGTTAGTACCTTGGTCGGTATGAAGTTGTAGTGGTGTGCCGTACCTTGACACCCATTGCTGCACTAGGACCTCTGAAACTGTGCATGCCTCTTGATTGGGAATGAGATACGCCTCAGGCCTCTTGATGAAATAGTCCATCATGACGATGATGTACTTATTTCCACTGGAGGTCCGTGAAAAGGATCCAAGATGCCGAGCGCAATCCGTTCAAATGGTGCTCTCACGTTATATCGTTTTTGTCTTCCTCGGCTTCGTTTCTTTGGACCTCTACGTGTTACACAAGCATCACAGGACTTAGACCATTTCTCCACGTCCTCCTTTGCCTTGCACCAGTAGAAGCGTTCTCGAACTTTCTGTAGTCCTCATCACCCGAAAATGACCTCCGGTAGGGCTACTATGCAGTTGCTCTAGAACATCTGGAATCTTCGATCTTGGTAGTAAAATCTGTCATCGGAAACTCCTTCCATCGTCAGATTCCCATTTTCTGTATAATACGCCATTTTTACTATGAAGAGAGTCCCAGAGCGCCCAATAACTTTTTGTAATGGAGCTAAATGTGGAAATGTCCTGCCAGGTAGGTCTGTTGCTGGTCATCTCATTCACTTGTCATATTGCCTTTGTGTCAGGATCGTCCAACTGGGCTTTTCTAAGTTCCTGGTCACTCCACTGGTCCAATTTTGATGGTGTTGAGACTGTAGCTTGGCGAGCAACTGGATTTATCTGCTGGTATTTCTCTTCGGCTCTGGAGCTGCATTTGCAGATGCAGCTTTCCGAGCAGGACTTCCGTGACAAGACATCTGCATTTCCATGTAGTGTCCACACTAGTTTTTGTGGAGTTTTCACTCTATAAGGACGTATTTCGAAGTTATATTCCTGAAGTCGTTGTATCCACCGGGCAATCTGGCCTTCCGGGTTCTTGAAATTCAGCAATCACATAAGATGTATGGTCAGTCCGGAGCAGGAATCTTCTGCTATAGAGGTAATGATGGAAATGGCTCTTACGATGGCGAAGAAATCTTTCCTGTTGGTACAGTAGTTTCGCTCCGTTTTAGACAAGCATTTACTCCAATAGGCAACAATACGCTCTTGGCCATCAACTTCCTACGACAGAACAGCACCGACGCTTTCATGATTTGCATCAGCATCAAATATGAACTGCTTGTCAGGCTGTGGATACGTCAAAATAGGCGATGAAGTTAAGGCTTCTTTTAGTCTCTTGAACGCGTTTTCACATTACTCTGTCCACAGGAATTTCTGTTTAGCTTCAGTCGGGTTGTGGAGTGGTCTGGAAATACTCGAGAAACCCTTCACGAAGTTCCTGTAGTATGTACACAATCCCAGGAAACTTCGTAATTGATGTACGTTTTCAGGGCGACTCCATTTGTAGACTGCAGATATCTTCTCGGGATCAATTCTCACACCTTGAACAGAGATGATATGGCCGTGATAACTCACTGCACGACGGAACAAGTTGCACTTACTAGGATTCAATTTGAGGTTAGCCATTCTGAGTTTTTTTTAGCTGTTTCTAAAATGATCTTCAAAGGTAAGCCCCACAATGATAATATCATCCAAATACACCAGACAGACTTCATAGGAAAGTCCTTTTAACACTGTCTCCATCAGGCGCTTGAAGGTTGCAGGGGCATTACATAATCCAAATGGCATAATTTTGAATTGCCACAATCTTTGTCCTGTAGTGAATGCAGTCTTCTCACGGTTGCCAGGATGTACTAACTCTACTTGCCAGTAACCGCTCTTCAGAACCAAAGTCGAGAACGAGAACCACTGGTTACCAGACATTGTGTCTACAATGTCGTCAGTTCTAGGAAGAGAATAGCTATCTTTCTTCGTGATATCATTCAAATGATGATAATCCACGCAGAATCTCGTTGAACCGTCCTTCTTTCGTACTAGTACTATAGGAGAGGCCCAAGGATTCGTTGATGGTTTGATGATTTCCGTACGCTGCATCTCATTTAAAAGCTCGGCCACTTCTTTCTGCTTAGCACCATTAGACACGACCATTAGATTTTTAAAACTTAATTAAAGTATAAAATTTAGGTGGAAACACTTCATTTTAATTTTTTTCGGTCACTTTAAAAAGTACGTGGCCCAGTTTAAGGGTCAAAAAATGAGATAAAAAATAAATTAAAATTAAAAAATAAAAATAAAAATTTCACAGTTTGAAATTAATTGTCCTCCGTACTAAACTAAATTTTGTCTTTGATAGAATTCTTATTTATTTTTTAAAATCTTATTTTTTGACCGTAAAACTGGGAAACGTACTTTTTTAAATGACTGAAATCAATTTAAATGAAGTGTTTCTACATAAATTTCATACTTTTGTTAATTTAAAAAAATCTAATTGTCGTGTCGAAAAACTACTTGCAACCCTGGATTCAGAAAAATCGTCTCTTTCATTTGGTACCGAATTAATAGATATTTTTAATTTCTTTTGGTGTTACACAAAACTAGTCTATAAAAAATCCAGATTGAAACTAATAGTCCTCTGCCCTAGTTAGAATTATCATATTTTTCCTGATTATTATTTATTTATTTATTAAATTTTGACGCTGAAGTAGACTGGACATTTTTTGCCAAGGACTCTACTTTCGCGACAGTCATTTCAAGCCGAATAGCCCAACAAAAATATAAATACATCTATTTATATAATAAAAGACGATGCGTGTGTATGTGCATGTGTGCGTGTGTATGACCGGCGTTTTGTAGGAAAACGACTGATCAAAGAGCCACACAAATATGGGGTCTAATATATAATAAAATAAGATGTGTATATGTATATTCGTCGCTTTGTAGGCAAACGGTTATTTGCAGAGCTACCGAATTTTGTATGGCGGTCCGTATTGACCTTTCTTGATGCACTTCGAAATCCAGTTTCTGAAATTTTGATTAGTTTTTTTTTTTATTAATTAAAATCTATAAATTTCTGAAATGTTTGTCTTTAGAGATAGAAACGTAAAAGTAAAGGGTATCTCCGTGGCCCGGCGATTATCGATTCCGCCGAAATTTTAATCCCCCCTTCCCCTCCATTATTGTTTCCACCGAGGAGCTCAACCCCCTTTTTCCCACACCTATTGATATCGCCGCGGAAGCAGGTAAATAGGGGAATTTATGATACATCTCATTTGGCGGCTTATCACTTTGTCTGTTGGCGTCAGTTGGCGCCACCATTAGATGATCTACGCTGATTGGTCCGTCTTCAAAAATGTCCCAGGTCTCGTCTCTCCTCAGTCACTTTTTGCTGAGCAACCGTAGGGTGAAGTCGCGTATGCGAGGGACTGCGGTCAGCAGATATTCTTACTTGACTTTTATTTATTATTTTTTTATTGATTGATTTATACTGATTGATTAATTTTTTACTATGGATGTTCACCTCTACACCAGCAAGCAAGAAAAAAAATCTACTTATTGTAGATGGCTATACTTATTATGAGAAAATAAGATTAAAAAGCGGTGAAATCGTGTGGCAGTGCATCAGAAAAAAAAAAAATGCACTGGAAAAGTGTACACGATGCCGAACAAAATATCTATCTCAAGGCTTAATATCGTGCACTACCATGAAAAGGATGAAAATTTACCAACGAAAAATACTTAATCAAGCTCCAAAAAGGAAAGCAGAAGATATTTTAGAGAGACCCTCAAAAATTTTTCATACAGTTTGCTGAAAATATAACTTACTTAGGACACCTAACTAATAGGAATGTTAATAACTTGAAACAGAGTATTTATAGGAAAAGAAAAAAACAGATACCAAGCCTTCTGAAGAACAGAGTAGAAGCAATAGAGAAATTACTAGATATGGAAATGAAGTCGGTAAAAGGCGAAGAATTTCTGTTATATGCTGATGCAGATTCTGGAATAGTTATTTTTACCTGTGATTCCAGTCTTGAATTTCTTATCAAATGCAAAAAAGTTTACATGGATGGAACATTTAAGTACTGTGCAAAGTTTTGGTTACAACACTTTACTATTCATGGTATAGAAAATGGCAGGAATGTGCCCCTGGTTTTCTGCTTATTGTCAGATAAGAAAGAAGACACTTGTGCAAAATTATTCAAGACAATAATCGAGAAATGTGTTGAACGCAGTCTCGGTTTCCAACAAGTCATTTAGTGGTTGATTTTGAAATTGCCATTCATAGCGCCATTAAAACAACATGACCTAATGCAGCAGCGCAAGGCTGCAAATTTCATTTGCACCAAGCTTGGCATAGAAAAATTCTCAGTCTTGGCCTTGGCAAAGAATTCCGGTTTACGGAATCAAATGAAGTTGGCCAGTGGTTAAAAAAAAACATTCGGACTGTCCTATTTAAAACCGAAAGACGTTGGTGACTGCTTTGTATTAGATTTGGTTCCTATCCAACCTCCAGATGCGAGAGTTTCGGAGTTTGTAAACTATTTAGTAGAAAACTGTATTGATGAACAAGAGCAAAATTTCCTCCTACAATGTGGGCCAAAGCCGATGCTTCAGCTGAAAATACAACTAACGCATGTGAATCATTCCATTCACATTTTAATGCTTGTTTTTATCACACGCATCCTCACATTTTTCATTTAAAGGAAGTTTTACTGCAGAGGCAGACAGATTCTTACATTCGAATGTCTAGTACGAAAGAAGAAAAGTCAGTTTCAAAGACAATCCTTCAGAGGCGTGAAAATTTGCATAAAATGACTATGTATTTGGAAGGCAGCCTCAACAGGACTGCTTTGGTAAGGTTTGCCAGTCATAAATTTAAACCTATATCACAATAAAACTTTCATATATTTAACATTTAACGCACATAAATTAAGGGAAGAAAACTTGACAAATGAAATTTTTTCATGATTTGACGCACCTATTACATAGGGAAGAACAATTTTAACCACACCAGGTTCCTAAGTTTGGTAAAAGTGGGAAGGAAATTGTTCATTTTACCACTCTCAATAAGAATTATTCTTTAACATGTTTTAATTGCTAATTTTAATAAAAATGCTGGATTGATAATGCTTTATTTACCATAATATGAAAAATGCCGCCGAACCTCGCCAAAGATAAATTCTTAATCCCTGAAACGGCGGAAAAGTAATGCCTTTGGAAAAGGGGGGGAAGACATTCGGCGTAAACGATATGTAGGAGTAACAACTGATAACATCTTGGGGGGGAGGGGGGGGGGGGTTCGTAATGCTCTGCCGGTGTCGTCCAACTGCGACCCGACATACCAGGTGTTTCAATTTCTTCTTCCCCCACCTATACCAACTGCGACCAGCCTTTTATAATCCCTTATGCCAACTGCGTCCGCTGAAAATTTCGCCAAGTACGACGAATCGCCAAATAAGAATAATAAAATTGTATTAGTAATATTTCAGCATAAAAGACTTGATAAATCTCGTACTTTAATAACTTTTATATCAAATTTATAGAGATTTGAAATCTTTAATGCATGTCTATGTAAAAATTTGCAAAATATATTATATTTGTTACAATTTTATTCTTTTTTAACACTAAAAATAGCTAATGTCACCAAAAACTGCCAGTTAAAAGATAAATATACTTAATAATTTCTTCTACTGTACACGGGTGTACGAAATTAAAGCAATAATTTATTTTCTTCTTTTGCGCGTAATTTTTAAGCAAATGAACACAGTGAAGATTCATATACATGCATGTGTTAGAATTAAACCAGATTTTTCTTTCTAATTTTCCTTCTTTTTTTCGCATGTGAATAATTTTTTCAAAAATATACATACAAACATGAAAACTGGTTCGTTAAAAAATATATAGTCTTCGCTTATGATCCGAATAATTGTTTTAATATTGAAGTTAATTCATCTTTAAATTTCAAAACAATTTTTGCACTGATATTATTTTATTAATGTATTACTATATATGTATATATATATATATTATCGACATTTTATTATCACGATGAAGGTTATAGTTTACAAATTAGTAATTATATATATATATATATATATATATATATATATTATATATATATTAAGTAAAAGAAAGAGAAAGAAAAATCAGGATTAAGTTTGACATTTGGAGGCATGTGCGTCTTCGCCTAACTGTAATGCATCCTTACCACTATATTTCTTTTCTTTTTTAAAATTGTTAAAATTTAATTTTTTTCAAAGCTTACGTTTGAGAAAAATTAAATAACTATTAGTTTAAAAATTATTACATATGCTAAAGTTATATAAAATTCGATTAATGATGTGATAACTAATATGCCATTCAAATTTTATGCTCATATGTTGACTTGTTTAAAAGTTATGCACAAAAGAAGAAAATGGGAAAGGAGGTTTTTCCTTTAATTTTGAACACCAGTGTGTATAGCACATTAAAACCTATCACTTAAGTTTTTTTTTTTTTTAAGTATATTTGGGGAATGGTGGACGTTAAAAATCAAAATTTTAATCCTCATATTTGAATTGTGAAAGTTTATATATATATATGTATATATATTGAAAAGAATCAGCATTAAGTATATTAAAATTTCTCTAAAACGTTTACTTAAAAAAATAGTATGTTGTGGCCACCACATGACTTTCTTCTATATTTTCCTATACAAATTCACTATTATTTTAAAAAACGATCTTCCATGATAATGCAGACGATTTCCAATTTTACAGAAGTAGTATACCACTAAATATCCCCCCCAAAAAAGTCAATTTTATTGTCAATATTACATAAGAAAACAAAATGATAACTTTATTTTAAATTATCGCAGATCGATGGTTTAGGCATTCATTTTAAAGGTATTGGCGAGCTCTTTTGAAAGATACCCATCATGAAAATTTACTCTCCCCGAGGGGGGAGGCGAGGCTCCTACATACACATTTTTTTTTTTTTTTTCCAGTTGACTATCTCTATTACACAAAATATATATTCGTTTCATTTTGTTTAGTGCAGTTTATATATGTTAAACTCTACTTACCTGCAATTTCCCCCATAGACGTAATGTACTTGAATACTTTTGAGTGTCTCTGTACACGAACCATTTGCTTCAGCTCAACGAAAAGCTTAGTGTAGCATCCCTATATGATACAAGGTGTCACTACATACTAATTTGTATGAAATTCTGTGCAGTAGTTCCTGAGATATAGTTGCACAAAATTTTGTCACACAGAGACAGACAGGCATTTCCTAAAAATGGTCAAATCGTGTTCTACAGCTCTCAAAACGTGTAAATCCATCAAAAACCCGAAGTCGAAAATTTTTACGAATCCAATACTTTCTTTTATTGAATATAAAAGAAAGTAAAAAGATAAAATTCACAATTATAATTTATTATTACTATTATCATTTGAAAAATTTTAAAAATGTTTATGTCAACTAATTTTTTAATTTTTTGCTAAATTTGAAATTATTGTAGTTTAACAATATATTCTAAACACATTTGGTATTACTCTGCAGATTAATTGCTAAATTAATTTTAGTTTTTTTTTTTTTTTTTTTTTTTTTTTCTGTTTAAATGCTGAAATTTTACGCAAATATTTACTGTTTAAGCCAAAAAATATGGTAAAAAAAAATTTCTGATGAATCAGTACACAAAGTAATATCCATTTAAGTTTAGCATATATTAATAAAATATAAAAGTGTAATATCGAAAGCAAAATTTAAAAACTAATTAGCATGGAACAATTAGAAATGTTTAAATTTTTCAATTTATTTTTTATTTAAATATTTTTCGATGTTTTAATATAGTTGACACATTTCAATATATACATATATATGTATACTAACTTTCAGAACTGTAAGTAATTTAAAAGAGCTAGTTATACCGTCCACCATCTTTTTAATGCGGCAGTTTTCGCTTATGGATCACTTAAAAAACAGCCTTGAATTTTTATTATACAGATAGATTGCTTTTTAATCATGATGCCATTTTCCACTGATTTCATGCAAATATGAGATAAAATATGTCAGTTTCTTTATTTCTTTTCTTATTTACGATTAAATAAAAGTAATTTTGGTCACAGAAACTAAATTTGGCACAACTGCATACACACACGCACGTACGCACACACACACACACACACACACACAAAAAAAAAAAATATTGTATTGATATTTCAAAATTATACACAATTTTCTTTAATTTCAAAATTTAGTGGAAGTTCTTGTTTTCAATACAGATACTTAAAATAACATTTCCAAAACTCTATGAATTTTCAATAACAAATACATAAGTTCACATATTTCTGATAATATCTGTTTATCACCAATATTATCTTGTTTAACGAAAAAGGATAATAAAATTAGAAATTCTAACTTCTAAACTTTTATTAAATTATTTATTTTAATTTATAATTGTTGCCAAAAAAATTAAACTTTAAATTTTACATCTACTTTTTTAGATAGCATTCTCTCTCTCTCTCTCTCTCTATATATATATATATATATATATATATATATATAGAGAGAGAGAGAGAGAGAGAGAGTTTTAACTGTATGCGTGCTGCATTTTTCAATTATATTTCTTCATATTTATGTAACTGCATTAACCTTTAAATGCATGATTTTTATTTCTTCCAAAAGATTGTATTCAAATGTAAGATAATTTTATTGCACAGAAAATTCAACGGAAAAAAAAAAAAAAAAAAAAAAAAAAAAATCAGGTTTCTTTTTTTTGTGTAATATGCTAATTTGTATATTATATATTGATTAGTTAATGGAAACTTCACCAAGAATTACAAAAACCTATATATATATATATATATATATATATGATTCAAATATGCATCATTATGCATTTAAAGGTTAATTTTTTTTTTTCTCTATGCTTATATAGTAATTTAATGTGCTTCCCCATCCTTTCCCCAAAAAATAAATCAGTAAAAATTAGATGGAAATGTAAATTTCTGAAGCCATTACTAAGAAAAGCAACACGCTATAAATCAAAATTTATTACCTAAAAAATTAAAAATTACTCGTCCCATACTAAATTATAACCATGTGCAAAATTCTTTGGCGATTTTTGCGAAAAACGTTCTTTGGCAGGAACTTCAGGGGAACATTCCTGGGTCGCACTTGGTATAGGTGGGGAGATTTCCTGGGTCGCAGTTGACCTGTGGGGGAGATAAAAATGTTATTTTGGGTCGCAGTTAACCTAGCCCCTCTTCTGCGGCGGAATCGATGTTCGCCCCCGTGGCCCATTAGCTCGGTAGTTTAGAGCGTAAGGCTAATAACTGTGGTCTTTAAGAGCCATGGGTTCGATCCTACAATGCCAATGTGTTGCTTTTTGCGAATGGCGAGAAAATGACAAAAATGAAGTTAAGTTTAAAGGTGTGTTTGTTCGTTTTTAGGGAAATGGGTGATCGCAGAACTACAAAATTTTGCATGGGGGTCCATTTTGACTTCACCTGGCGCACCTGGAAGCTCGATTTTCGATTTTTTTTTTTTTTTTTTTTTTTTTTGTTAATTAAGTTTTTTTTCCATCTAGTTAAGATTGCCACCTGTTGTTGTAAAGTGAAGATGATAATCAGTCTGAAAAAAGGAATTCTTGAATTATAGCAGCGCCAATTACCGCCCAGTTTGCATTTAAATTGAAATACTCGATTAAAACGCAACTGCAAGCTGTGAGGACCCGGAACCGATATAGTGTAGGCGGGGACGACGATACTGAAGGCAGCGAGCGCCAAAAGCAAGGTTATAAGCGATTTCAATGAAATTGTTTTTAGTTTTTATTTATAAAGTGATTAAAATTGTAGTGATTAATGTTTTTTGATTTATTTTGATTTTATTTTATTTATTTATTTATTTTTTTAATATAGTGAATAGCGAATTAATAATTAATAATAAATAATAATTGTGTAGTGTAAATCAAAATTAAATTGAAGTATAAGTCCTACAAGATAAATTTAATCAAAATAATTAATAATACACGTATTTTTTTAGTTTTATGTTCTGTAATGTAGAAACCTTTAAGCGTGATAATTACTCAGCCACTTTTTATAAGGATGGGGGTAGTTTGAAGAAAATTGAGTTTGAAACGTTTAAAAGCTAAATTTGAATAAAGTAGTGTATATAATTCATATTACTACAATTATAATAAATAAAATAAAATGCCTAAGAAAAGTGTTTTAGTTGGTAAAAATAATAGATTATTTTTATTTAGAAAGATATTTCTATAAAGAAATATAAATAAAAATAATTTTATAAATAAAAGTGTTCATTTAATCCACTTAGCTATGTTTGAAAAAAAAATTAATGTTGTGCTGACCATGCGTGGAAATAGTCAGAAGAATTTAATGACAACAAAATACATTGGATATCAAACTTATTGCAATTTTTTGTAGTAAAAGTCGAGAAATATTTTCATAATAATTGTTAATAACATAGTATATGACAGAACCTGATATATGATAAATATCAAAACCTAATAAATGGCAAATTTACAAGCACGTCAAATTCTTACTAGTTATAAAGTTCCAAAAAATTCTGTATATTAATTCTTCAGTTACAAAATTTGCATGATTTTTACATACATGAACACACAGGCATGATTCTGTAAAAAAAAAAAAAAAAAAAAAAAAAAAAAAATCAAGTTATGATGTCCAACATTATGAAAAGTGCTAATTTTTCATTTAATAAATCTAGAAAAAGTAAAAAAAAAAAAAAAAAAAAAAAAAAAAACATAAATATCAAATTTTATAACATAGAATTGATGACAAAAAATATTTTCATAATTATTGCTAACAATTTATACTTAAATGTTATAAAAAGTAATATTAATGTTATGATAGACTTAATAAAAATAAGTTTTGAATTTTCCTTTAATGCAGCAAAGATACATTTATCAGGTAAAAGCCATTTATCTTTTTTTTTTTTTTTTTTTTTTTTTTTTTTAATTAAATGCATACACCCATAAAAAAAGAAAAAGAAAGGAAAAGAAACTTTTTCACTATCGGATTAAATAGCGCTTCATCCAATTTAAAATGCTAATCATACTATATTTGAATTTCTCATCAGTTTAGAAAAAAAAAAAAAAAAAGTTTATACATTATTCATAAAGTTCTTTAATTCCAGACTTTCGGATCAATTTTTACAAAGAATTACATAAATAAAGTACACAAAGTATGCAAAGTACACAAAGTATACCTTTGTAAAAGCTTACAAGTTTTGAAATTAAATCCCATTTTAGTGTTAAAACATTTTTGCAGCAAGTAACACTGGTGATATAATTTGAGATTTATCTTGTAATTTGAAAGTTATCTTTTCTTGTATTAGTTAAAATGAAAGTCTTGCATAAAATATCTCCTTTTGTAACATAAGCTTTGATTTTATAACTGCTTTGAAAAAGATATTTTTTTTTTTAAATAAGTATTATCACAGAGTTATTCTTCTTACTTTCACATTGTTAAATTTATCTTTGGTATCAAAAGAGAATTTATTATTATGATGTTCATCAAATTGATATTCTGCATGTTAGCTCACTGTAAAATTTGCCTTTCGTATGCAAACAAAATTTATAATATATATATATATATATATATATATATATATATATATATATATATATATATATCATTGACGTCATACATTTTTAAAATTATTTTTTAGTTAAAAGTTGCGAATCGACACCTAAATTTCTATGCAACAAAATTAAAATTTCAATAATAAAACTGACTTTTCATTATCTGTTTGGATTTTTAATAAACTATTCAATTTTGAATTATTTTAATAAAGAATATTGGAAAGAAAATTGCGCGATGAATTTATGCTTTTGTTAACCAAACTCTTTTGAAAAAAAAAAAAAAAAAAAAAAATATATATATATACATATATATATATATATATATATATATATATATATTTGATAACATTTGTTACATAAATTTTGATTTAATTGTATTTTCTGTGATAGGTATTGCTTTTTTCCGCTATCATTACGAATAAATGACCTTTTTCTTTCTAAATAAGGCTGACATTTCTTTATGAACCGATTTTAATGAAAATCTTTAAATCAAAAACTTTTCATCTGTAAATGCGTTAATAATAGCTTCCATTGAAAAATGCGCATTTAGGATTTAATTTTTTTCCATTGTATTTCATTTAAAAAATATAATGTTGACACCGATCTTTTTTTTTTCTTTTTTTCGTACACTTATTAAACTGAACATATTTTATCACAACGAATTAGGGCCCTACCAGAGGCCAAGATATTCTGTTCTCTAAGCTGGTAGACCGAAGGTTCCTGGTTCAATTTCAGGTAAGTGCCAGCCTAGTTGTTTCGAGTTTTTCGTGGTTTTCTATTCAACTTGCGCAAATACGGTATATGTTCACTTAGACAGACTTCCCATGGTGGGCGCCCTACTCAAGCCTAAGATCCAAGCGTTGTCAATCGTCCTTAATCTCAAATACCAAACGATTTAACACATTCGTCGTCGCGTCACCCATATCTGGGTGACGGGTATGCTTCCGTGGGGAAACATGGGTGACACTCTTCTTGTTCAAGTTAATAAGATTTTCAATTGCATTTTTAAAAGGAATTCAATGTAATAAGCACTGAAGTATAAATATAGGATATACAACATAAAAATATTAAAAATATACACATTATACTATACTTTTTATTAATTTATATTTAGGTTGACATAGTATATTATACTATGTCGCATGGTGTTCGTTAAAACGCTCTAAACACATTTGAGGTGATTTTGGACAATTGGAACAATAGGTCGTAGTTTTTTTTTTAAAACATTTTTCTTCGCTTCTTGACGTACGGCAGTTTGCCTCCTCTTCTGGTAAGGTAGGGTGCACATGATTCTTATAGATTAGCCCTGCTGATTCTTATGAAGCTTTAAATGGTGGGACATTTTCCTTGTTTCATTTCTATAATTGTCAGGCATAGCATTTTCCGAGTTCAACTATTCTGTAACGAGAAGTCCCCGATATTTTCTTATTTCTATTTTTCTTATTTGTGGCTCTCTGGTACATGTTATCTCTGGCGGTCGGATTTGGGCTCAGCGAGAAACTCAGCCAAATCATGCTGGGTGATGAACGTGTTAAAGAAAAGATTTATAGCATGAATTAAAATCGCTATTTAAACCTTTATCTACTGGTGGTACTGCAAAGTGTCATTGGATTAAAAAACGTATAAAATCGAATTTATGGAAGAAATGCCAAAGATATTTATCAGACTATAACGTATACCTCACTTTAACCATGTCACATGACACTAGACGGTATATGTAGCCATTTTTCTTACAGGAAAGTATTTATGGAGTTCTGTCGCTGTTTTGTTTGTATTTTTTCACGATCTTCACATGTGTTATAATTAATTCATATGTTATTCCAAGAATCTACTTTCAATCTTAGAAAAAAATCTGAAGAACACATAAACAGTAAATATATTATTTTTTACACTTTTTTAAGGTCCTAAGATCTTTTTAGACTATATGTACCAATGGTACACTTAAGTGTCACCTCACTAAATCATTATTAAGCACTATGGTGAAGTAATATGTATAAATTTTAATGCCCATATCTTTAAAATTTATTCTTAAGTAACTAAAAAGTATACTTTGTATACATTTTTTTGTGCGTTTTAAAATGCTGTAAATAAAGTGTTATTGTATTATTCTGCCTTTAATGAGACAGTGGACTTTGAAACGACCAAAATATCAACAAATAATATTCAGTTAATAATAATAATAATGATAAATATAGAAAATATTTTGAGTTGGAAAAAAAAAGTCTTTGCTGAGTAATTTTTGTAAATAAATCTGTGAAAATATTTTTTTCCAAAATCTTTTATGAAAACGAGTATTTTTCAGAATTTCATGTTTTTAAACGTTTCCTTTGATTTAATTACAGACTATATCCCTTTAAAAGGATGATAGACGTTTCAAAAATAGTTCTTTGAAATTATTAATTTAGAGATATACGAAAGTTTGCAAACATATGCATTGAAATTTATCAATATTAATAATATAAATTTTTCTCTCTCTGTCTCTCTCTCTCCACATTATATGTATTAATAGCAGGCTTTGCCCGCGTCGCTGGTCACTATTTTTAAATAAATAATAATTATAAAAAAAATAATCACTATTTTCACTTTATATATATATATATATATATATATATATATATATATATATATATATATATATAGATTTAAAAAAAAAAAAATCCATTGAAATCATGAAAAAATTGCTTCGATCCCCGCTGCTTTCGAAGCGTCTTTTCAAACCGCAATATTTGGAGTCCTTGTCACTATTACCTGTGACGACCAACGCCTTACCTTAAAAGTTCAATTTGGGTTTTCATTGAAATACTGTTTCAAAGCGGACAATAATTAAAAAGAAAAAAAGAAAAAGAAGTATATTTTTTTTGTTTAAATCACGACGAGACATAAACAACATTATACAGACTATACATAATATTTATTATTAAGTAATCTATATTATATTTCTCTAATGTGGAGCAATTACGATTACATTTTGTCGAAATGATACGATAGTGATGTAATTAATAAAATAAAATATGCAAGGATTAAAAAAAAGAAAAAAAAGTATTTATAAATGGACAATATTTAAGCAAAACCCCTCTTCGAGTCCCTCCTGCCGATATTTTTTATGCGTATGACAGTCTTTTCGCCTAACGAAACTCTTTTATCTTAGCTTAAATGATGTGAACAGGCAAAAATATTCATACAAATTTTAATAGGATAGATTTTAAATAAAATGATATAATATTCGTCTTTTCTAAAAGATTTATAATATGAATGAAAATTGAAATTTTAATGCATGCGATTAGTTACTATAGAACATTTCACATTAAAAAAAATAACGAAAGAAAAAAAAAGTGTTAAAAAAATTAAATGAAAATTCTAATGAGTTTTTATTAAAAAATACGAATGTCTGATGTCATCAATTAAAAGAATAATTAATATATTGAATGAAAAAATGCGATAAAATAATTTAACAAGATACGTTTTTCAACTTAATTAGGGAAAAAGTCAGAACTCATATACATATATATGCCATTTTAGCTGCAAATGAATTGAAATTTATTTCGATTATTAATGTGCTTCTTTATGTAAGTAGAAAGCACTTCCGGAAAAATTCTTTTATAAATTAAATATAAAATTTCAAATCCACCTAGAATAAAAATAAAATATTACAGGCTTCTAGGGTATATTATTTTCGGGAATGAAGTTAATGTTTTCGCATAAAAAATGATACACTTAAGCTACTTCGACTAAATGGGTTTGATAAATGAACCTTTCAGTGTAATTAAAAAAAAAAAAGTTTCAATTATGAAAAAAAAAAAATGTAGGGGGGAAAAGGGAAACTTTTTTCAAGTGGGTAAAAGAGAGACATTTTAAAAATTTAATTTCCTTAGATTAAATTAATATTTTCCTTACGGAAAATAATTTATTTTTTGATAATTTCGAGATAGTTTCTGCAAGTGTGTCATCTCCCCCTCCCCCCGAAACCCCTCAAACTCTTGCTATAATAAAAAAAAATTCAAAATTCATAAAAAAATAATTATCTTTTAACAGATTAAGATTGATTTAATAAATTACTATTAGTAGATAAATTGATGCGTTTGATGCGCAAGAATGTGTGTATTCAAGTGTATAAATTATCAAAACGTATCCGAACAAAGGATTTAAATGCAATTATATAACTATTAGGACTGAGGGCCTATTAGTCTCAATCTGGGATTTTTGCGTTGTCGTTTTCGATAGTTGGGCATTTGTCAAAATCTAAAATTTATCGAAAATATAATCGAATAATTTGAAAACGATGTTATAATTTTGAAAAAAAAAAAAAAAAAAAAAAAAAAAACTAATAGTCCTCCGTCTTAAACTAAATTCTGCTTTTGCCAGAATTTCATCAAAATCTTTTTTTTTTTTTTTTTTTTTCTTTTGTTTGTAATTATATGTGCGCGTTTCTCTGATGTATAACAATTTATTTAAATACACTATCGGAAACTGAATAAAGAACACCAAGAAGAAATTAGTGGATGATCATGAAAGTTGCATATGTTAATTAGATGGAGTGAGTACATGTAGATGTGAAGTTATTTTCAGGACCAAAAGTTTAGTCTTACGCTACAGCAGAGGTCATATGCACATTATAGTCAGTAGTATTATAAGGCGTAGAGGTAAAATGAATGCAATCATTAATTGGGTTACTGAACTTGTCAAGAGTTTGAAGTAGCTAAAATCCTTGGGTGTAAAAGGAAGGTCCATTTTCAACAATTATTGAACTTTAAGTGAGGTGGTTTAGTCGGACTCTGCGAAGGCGGCTGGTCTGATCGTTGTATTGCGGAGAAAACTGGAATAAAAGTATTAGTGGAAGTACGATGACAGCGTAGATGGTCCAAACAAAATTCCTACAGGAGAAGACATAGAACTTGGTTCACAAGCGAACTGACGAACGGACCTATCGGCGCATTAGAAGAGCAGCGTTGTGAAGCAGAACATGGACTGCGTCTCAAATTCGAGCTTTTGTTATAGCTGAAGGGAGTATTCGAACAGTTCTCCACTGTTTACTAGAAACAGGACTACATGCTCGTGTGCTTCTCTCGTGAGTAGCTTTGACTTCAGCTAACCTTCAGCCAACCTCGACTTCAGGGGTGTCGCCAACAACTACACCGCAAAACGGATTGGCAAAGTGTTGTTTTCAGCGGCTAAAGTAGATTCCGTTAGGAGCCTCAGACGAACATATTCATGTTTAAACACTTACAAAGTAGCTCCTTCCCCTTTATTGCATTAACCAGCGTCACACAGTGCCTACACTTGAGCCTCCTGGTGTAAGGAGAGACCAGATATCATTATCGTATACAATTATCTTAGTACCTGATCTAGGTACCTGGTCAGCAGTAAGTACATCAATAATATCATTCAACCTGTTGTTTCTTTATTTGGTACATCGATCAGTGATGACGTTTCTAGCTGGAAAATACATGCCCACATGCACTTGAACCACAATATGGGGGTATGAGTTCGAGGTAGGAAATTAATCCCATGGCCTGCACATTAACTGGATTTTTCTCCCATCGAACATGTCTGGCTTATAATGGAACTGCGATTTTTGCGGTCTCGCTTCCCAGCAAAGATTTATGCATCCAGATTGAGGACGTTTGGAACTGAATGCCCCAAAGGGATATTCAGCATTTATAATGATGAACTCCATGCCAGAATTGCAAAGTGTCGCAGTTAACAGGAATTCAACCTAAATTACAACTGAGTATAATTTGCATATTACCCTTCAGATGTAGCGCAAAGCTCAACCATTGGTACTGAAATTATCATCACACCTATTTATGCCCCGTCCAATTAAAATATGCAAATTTCATGATCGTCCACAATTTTTTTCTCTGTATTCTTTTTTCATATTTCGGTACTGGAAAAATTCATATATTCTAAAATTAAAATTATTTTTTCACGTGTACATATTCAAGTAATTTATGAGCAGAATTCATTTGAATGATGAGAAAATACAATTGTAATAAGAAAGTAAGACCGTAATATTATTTTAATTAAACTGATTTTTTCTAATATTTTGAAAAATAAATCTTTGCATTATTTTAAAATGATGGATTCACCTTAATTAAAATCATAGATTTTTATGAAGCTGAGAAAACGTTCATTCATACGTACACTGTTAGGTTAGGGGAGACCGGAGTTAGTTGTGCCGGGGGGGGGGGGGGAGGCAAGTAGTGCTATAGAGCTTCCTAAATGAGCCAATAGGTTGCAGAAACCTGTCGCGTAATGTGAGTGAACAGGCTGATTATTGTAGTGTGCTGTGTGTGTTTAGAAGTATAGCGTTGCGTTGTTTTCGAGATAAAATTATTTATCGTGTTTTCAATTGCAAAAGTAAATTTTGTGACATACGATGGAATCGCCATTGCCACGAGGGATCGTGAGGTATGTAAACTTCCCTAATATTATTTGAATATTTATATTTTATTTGTTATTCTATGTATTTCATTTGTTAATCAAGGCAACCTTTCGGAAACTAGTGAATAAAGTTCAAAACGGCGTAACGGCTAGTTGTGCTCTAACGGCTAGTTGTGACGAAGTGTAGGAGGCACGTTGTGACAGTGTCACTACATGCTCCGGCATGATTTTTAATGTAGGTTTTTATGTTTCAGAAAAAATGGTGCAGAATTACAAAAAGCATACTGAAAGAGCTAAAACTACTATAGACGATTATGAGAGGGCTGCAATAGAAGTAAATTCCGGAAGGTGTAGTTTAAGGAAAGCCCAAGAACTTTTTAGTATAAACACAATATCACTTCTTAGATTAGATATATGAATAAAAAGAAGAGTACTAATACGGAAGAAGATATTGAAATGGGATATAAAAAAACCACGTATGATATTCATACTACAGGAAAGGCCAAACAGTGCACTATAAAAAAAAAATAAAATCCTACGTTATTGAAAAAAATGAAGTAGCAAGAATCGGATAGCTCTGAATACGAAAAAAATTGCTTATGTCTAATTTGCTTGGAGCAATACAAAATTTCTAGATCTGGAGAAAACTGCATGTAAAAGATAAGCTTATGCAAATGTACCAAAAGTGAACCTTATACTTATATTAACTGCAAATCAGACGTTGAAATAAGCGATGACAATGAGTGATTAAAAATACAGGTAGGCCTATAGGATATAGACCTACACGTTGTAGTATGCTACCGAGTCAAAGATCAATATGGCCAAAGATTTGTTTTGGCCTTCTTTTTATTTCTTTCCTGATTAACACAGTCTCCCCCCCCCTTTATTTCTATTGTTAAATGTCTCTAAATGTAGCTTTATAAAAAACTAAGAGTTTACAAGTGTTAGTAATTTAACTATTTTTTTTTGAAGTGAAAACTTCTTTAGGCGCGTTGAGCACTTTTGGGTGGACAAAAATCATGAAACTTGCGTCATCGTCAGCGAAAATTTTTCATTTGAAGTGAAAACTTCTTTAGGCGCGTTGAGCACATTTGGCTGAACAAAAATCATGAAACTCGCGTCAGCGAAGTGCTTTCCATGAGAAGAAACATATTTTTTACCAATTTATATTATCGAAAGTGGAATTCGAGATTTCAGCTGATTTACATGTTTTGAGGGGGTCCTGAATGGGTTTTCTTTTGTATCTCAACTACTAATAAATAATTTCATAAGTAATACGTCATTTGAGAGCTTTGTTAAGTTGGAATCGAACAGTAGCTTACAGAAATTTCTACCGCCAGATGGCGCTGTAATATTTTAAAATTTCAATATTTCAATTTCTAATTATGATTAAATTATTTTTAATACATCATTCGAAAGATAGTTTAAAGTTCTTTTATATTATCGAAAGTGGAATTCGAGATTTACCTGATTTACACGTTTTGAGGTCTCCTGAATGGGTTTTCTTTTGTATCTCAGCTACTAATTAAAATAATTTCATAAGTAATACATCATTAGAAAGCTTTGTTGATTTGGAATCGAACAGTAGATTACAGGAATTTCTACCGCCAGATGGCGCTGTAATATTTTAAAATTTCAATATTTCAATTTCTAATTATGATTAAATTATTTTTAATACATCATTCGAAAGATAGTTTAAAGTTCTTTTATATTATCGAAAGTGGAATTCGAGATTTCAGCTGATTTACATGTTTTGAGGTTTCCTGAATGGGTTTTCTTTTGTATCTCAACTACTAATAAATAATTTCATAAGTAATACGTCATTTGAAAGCTTTGTTAAGTTGGAATCGAACAGTAGCTTACAGAAATTTCTACCGCCAGATGGCGCTGTAATATTTTAAAATTTCAATATTTCAATTTCTAATTATGATTAAATTATTTTTAATACATCATTCGAAAGATAGTTTAAAGTTCTTTTATATTATCGAAAGTGGAATTCGAGATTTCATCTGATTCACACGTTTTGGAGTGTCCTGAATCGGTTTTCTTTTGTATCTTGGCTACTAATTAAAATAATTTTTTAAGTAATCAATATTTTTACCTAATATTATGCTTAGTTCATTTAATTTGGGTAGCTACAAATATTGTGCCGAATCATATAATGCAGATCATAAACACTTCTTTACAAACAAAAAATAATTCGAAAATAATAATCTAATAGCTCAACGATACAATTCACAAGTTACTTAGTTTTCACTTCTATAGTCCCCAAACACTGTTTTGATTTTTTTTCCATCTGGTTTACAGTGTTATTGAAGAAATGAAAGTGTTTTTATTGTGTTAAAAATTATATAAATGAATAAATTTTTCATTATTGATTTAAAATATTGTTTTTAATTAACCTTCTCACATAATTTATATATGTTACAATGTGTTTGTATGTATAATTTGCAAGTCATAATGTGCCCCAAGCATGTCCCTACTAGCTCCTCTACTAGGTAAAGTTGTGACAAATTTCGAGGTTACGCAGAATTCATTTTATGGTATGAAAAACGTTAATAATATTAATAGTAGTTTTATAAATATATTACGCAAGGTTTACTCTATGTTATGTATGATATACTAAATGTTTCACTTAAGTTCACTTGATGTTTCACTTAAAATGACGGGAACGTCACTACTAGCCTCGGTCTCCCCTACATATAATCAGAAATGTCCTGATGGACAAGAATACATGAAAGTAACAATATTTAATTTACCACCAGCTGGCTTACGTTAAATATATATATATATATATATATATATATACATACATACACATGAGTTCAAATAAAAATGATACTGTATATTCACCTATTTTCTCCTATTATTTAAATGCTTACTTAAAATATTGGTAGAGTTTCGATCAAAGCATTGCCGCTTTGATTGCAGCACTCGTGCCTGCTTTGTTCGCCTGACGAAGGGTTGTGTGTTCTTTAGATCCGGAACAATTATTGCGAGTTTATTGCATTTTACGGTGTTTATTCAAAGTTTTATACTTATTTAAAACGCCAGTACTGTAAGTTCCATACAACGAGATATATATATTAGAGTGCTGATTCAATGGATGAAGGATTAGCTTTCCGTGGCTCAAGATGAATCACGTGACATGCTCCAATAGGTTGCTGTGTTTGGCCCTTTATCGCTATTTTGGCATTTAAAATATTAGTTCGACAAATTATTACTATTATTAGGTAACATGGCAGTCCTATGACCGAAATAAATTGTTTTTAAAATAATTTTACACATATTTCACATTTTAATAAATAATAAAATACCTTTTTTTTTCATCGTTTCCCAACAAAGTTTAAAAGTGTTTATAAAAGGAAATTTAAACTTTTAAAGAGCTAAATTTAGCAACAAATAATAATTTTTCAACTATTTTTAAGCATTTTGTCGGTTAAAGTTCAACTACACGAAATAAAAAAGAAGTAAAATCAAAATCAAAATGATTTAGAACAAAAGAATATTAAACTACGTAAGTAAACAAAAACATTGGCGATTATGACTATGCGAAGAACAATCTCCAAACTGTTGCCATAGAAATTTACAAAAAATAAGCTGTTACCATGGGAACCACCGAATACGCAGGTGCAAGGAGAGCATGTCACATGACTCACCTTGGACCTTCTCGAGGGTTACCATTTATGACTCTACTTTATATATCTCGTTGGTTCCATGTATAAGCATACTTGGATATTCACTTTTGATAAATATTTTTGCACGTGTATATCTATATATTAATTTGAAACATGTTTTTGTCTGTCTCCACTATATTGAGAGAACGGCTAGGTGTAAAAATTCGGTTGAGGTGTCTAAAAAAAGGTCTTGGTCTGTAGATGTGCTATGAAAAGAGAAAAATAAAAAAAAGTCGAACGGTCCCAATTAATATACGAAAAATGCACATTTCTTTTTTAGAATGACGTCATTTTCGGAAATGCAACAATCCGCGATTGTAATGAAATGCTCGCCCTCTGGTGGGCTAAGGTGAAATTATCACACCACTGCATATCATCATATTATGCAATCGATTTTCCGATGTAATGGCGGAGAAAGAAACACGTGGCTATTATATTTACTAACAACTGCAGTTCAGAGAGCGCCATCTATCGATCATTACAAACGCGGAGTTAATCTGAATTTTTATTGCCTTATAAAAACAAACTTCACGTGTTATCATATTATTTTTTAATTATTGTTCCTTTTTTACAGTGTGGCAACAGGAAAAAATATTTATTTATTTCGCCGTTTTTTCTCTTATGTCTTTATTTCATTTTCGGAAGTGCAAAAATACAGCGAGTTAATCTGAATTTTTTGAATTTTTATTGCCTTATAAAAACAAAGTTCACGTGTTATCATTTTATTTTTTAATTATTGTGCCTTTTTTACAGTGTGGCAACAGGAAAGAATCTATATATTAATTTGAAATATGTTTTTGTCTGTCTCCACTATATTGAGAGAACTACTTGGTGTAAAAATTTAGTTGAGGTGTCTAAAAAAAGGTCTTGGTCTGTAGATGTGCTATGAAAAGAGAAAAATAAAAAAATGTCGAATGGTTTCCCCCCCGGGGGGGGGGGGGAAACGGGTTAAAAACACGTTTACGAGCTTAACTAAGATCCAAATTACTTCACGGTGAAGATATTGTACATATGGGGACTAGAGACGAATATTAAAAAATCACTTTCTGCGAATTTGGAATTTTCGATTTTAAAGGGGGAAAAAGGGGGAAAGTAGATTTAGAGGGGAGGGGGGGGGGAAGGGGGAAATTAGTTTGAGAGGGAAATCCGTTCTAGACCCACACATGTAGCACCTCATTTTAAAGGTCTTGAAATTTCATGTCGATTGGGGATGTTTGTATACAATATAGTGCGACCTCTGGTGGTGAAAAATGGAACTAGGTGATTTTGCTGTAAACCCTACCATGTTACATCTTATTTTAAAGGTCTTGGTATTTCCTGACCGTTGGTGATGTTCGTATAGAACACACTGCGCCCCCTGGCGGTGGAAAGTGAAACAAAAGGATTTCGCAGTTGACACCACCAGTGACACCTTATTTGAAAAGTCTTGGAAATTCAAGGCGATTGGTGATGTTCGTATACAACATGCTGCACCCCCTGGTGGAGGAAAGTGGATTTTGCAACGCGTGCGTAGCATGCATGCCTGCTATACAGTGCAGCAGCCACAGGCAGAGGTAACATGAGTCAGAAGTTCGCTCGGTTCAAGGTTCATTTTTGAGAATTTTTTTATGTTATTACCGACCTGTATATACGCTGCCGCAGGCACCGGGTCACGAGCCCGAGTTCCGTTCTGTTTGAGGTTTTTTTTTTTTTTTTTTTTTTTTTTTTTTTGGTTACAGATGATTTTTTTTTTTTTTTTTTTTTTTTTGGTTACAGATGATATTTTTTTTTTTTGTGATGCTTTCATTTGAAAATAGAAATTTCAACAAAATCGAGTTAAAGATATAAAACCATTCAAATTTAAGGTTCATTTAACGTTATTATCATGGGCCCGGGCATTGCCGGGCGGGTTCGTTTGGTTCCAGGTTAAGTTTTTGGAATTTTTTTATGTTATTAGCGGCCCGCGTATGCACTGCCGCAGGCACCGGGGTCACAAGGCAGAGTTTCGTTCGGTTCGAGGTAATTTTTTTTTTTTTTTGTTGTTGTTACAGCTGATTATTTTTTTCGTGATGCTTTCATTTAAAAACAGAAATTCAAACTAAATCGAGTTAAAGGTATAAAATCATAGAAATTTAAGGTTCATTTAAGGTATCATACGCCCGGGCAACACCGGGCGGGTTCGTTCGGTTCCAGGTTAATTTTTCGGAATATTTTTATGTTATTAGCGACCGGCGTATGCACTGCCGAAGGCACCAGGGTCACAAAACAGAGTTTCGTTCGGTTCGAGGTAATTTTTTTGTTACAGCTGATTATTTTTTTCACGATGCTTTTATTTAAAAAGAGAAATTCAAACAAAATCGAGTTAAAGATGTAAAACCATACAAATTTAAAGTTCATTTAAGGTTATTACCATGGGCCCGGGAAACGCCGGACGGGTCAGCTAACATGTAGTCTTAGTATTAAACGAAATAGAAAATGAAAGATAGGAACTGTTTATTTGGAGTCAGTTTGACGTCACATTGACTGTACTTTGTAGAAAGTGATAGCATATATAGTATTTCTATTTATAAGCATTTTTCTGACTTTCTTTTTTTTAAGTGAAATGTCGTAAATTATATTAGATGTTTTAACTTCAAATACATTTAAATAATGATGCGACGTTTTTTGAAACATTACGGTCAATAAAATGATCGTTGAATTCGACGGGTTCCAGCTAGTATACTTTTAAAATTGAATTCAATTATAAAGAAACTGATAAATTCTCATGAAGACTTCACGATATAAAGAGTCGAAAGCTTAGTATAAAAAAGTGACTTATGGCAATACTTTAAAGTATGTGTATGTGAATAATAAATTAATAAGTATTTATGCTTTATAAAGAGTTTTACATTAAAATATTGTTGAGGTGTTTTATGTGGTTATATAAAAATGATACATCTCTCTGTACGTAAATGGCTATGAGAGTTTTTTCCTGTAAGTCTGTGGTTGGACGCAAGTTGATTGGCTAAGAGAGATTTTCTTCTCTTTGTGTGTTCTTGCCACCAGCTTTTCATACTTTAGTTAATTAAAAAAAAATCTAATTGTCTGATCGATAAGTTAATTAAACCGACGGATTCAGAAAAAATGCCCTTTTCATTTGGTACCTTATTTGTAACGAAATTTTGATTAGATTTTTTAAAATTAATTAAAATGTGAAAATAATAACCTGGTAAAAGCTTTAAATGTGTGCATTTAAAATTTTAATTGTTGCTAAAAATAATAATATATATATTTTTTTTCAAACATAAAATGAAATATGCTTTCACGCGAAAAATAAAAAAAATATAAAGTATTTTACTCATACACATGAAAAAATGAAAATTGAAAATGGAGTAAAAAAACAATTTAGATAAAGTTGCACGAGAGTTTAAAAAATTAATGGAAATATAAATGAACGTTAAATAAATAAAATAGTCGTCTGCTCAATCACGTGATATTGACACACAAAGAATCGAATTCAGTAAATATGGAAAGGAAAGGAAAACAAAAAGAAAAGAAAGAAAGAAAAAAAAAATAATAATAACATAAACCAACGGGAAACCAAAGCGGGCTTTAAAACAATTTCATGATTTCTTTAAATTTTATTTTTGTTTGTAAAGCGATATAGGAAAGAGTTTCCTTTAAATATAGTGACCATTGAAGCGAGAAAAGCCTTCGTTGGCTTTGATTTCATGAATTAAAAAATGGTTAACTAACTTTGATCTGTTGGCACGCAGGCAGCATCAGACCGAGTGTTGTACATTTTGAGTTTGATTTTGAAATTTTTCCCACATTCGGAATTCGGTTCATTCCCGAACCGGGGCTTTACTAGTTGTTAAGTAATTGAATAAGAAATAGATATACAGTGTAATTGAACTATAATTTTAACTATATTCATTTGTATATATTTACGTTGGTGTGTAGAACTATTCTTTTTTCTTAACAAGGATTTCTCTTAGGAAGCTCACGTGCAAAGATATTGCTTGATTTTTGGAATACTTTAAAAAATATTATTTATTATTATTATTTTTTGTATATAAATCATAAATATATATTTTAAATTTATTGGAATTAACAAACTTCTGCACTTATGAAATTTTCAATTTATCAATATGGATAAAACCATTTACCAGAAGTAAAATATTAATCTTTTATAAAGTAGTACTAAGTCTGTGATCGAAGGATTTAAAAACGACAGTGTACTTGACATTTGAAATATATTTATGTAATGAATTACTGTTTATAGATAAATTAATGTTTCGTTCAAATTAAATATATAGCTTTTAAATCCCAACATTAAATCATCTGAGATTTCAATAACGTATTTCATTTATACATACAAAATTTATTTTACGGAAAAAGAAAGAAAATCTCAAATAGCCTTAAGAAAAAAAAAAAAAAAGACAAGAAAATGGAATATTTGAAAATTATGATTTAAAAATGATAGCTATAATAATAAACCCCCAATAAAGTCAGAAATAAATTAAATAATGCCTATTTCTAACACATCCGATCGATAAAATGGATTCAAAATGATCCACATAATGGATCCAAAACCATTCACACAGTGGACCATTTTACCCAACAACATGGTCATCGATTTTATGTTATATTACTGGATGACACCGAGAAACATAACAAAATTAACAAATGTAATATACATCTAAAAACATATTTTATTAAGTAAACCAAGTCATATTTCTGTACATGAAAGGCTGCATATCTAAATAAATAGGAAAGTTAGTGCTTAACTTATAACAGATTTTATAAAACCCACTTTCTTCGAAGAATTCTATTCAGACGCGTCACACAGCAATCGCTTGAATACCGCCATTGATTTTTCTGGACTTGATACAACTAGTTTATATGTAACCCGGTATATAGCACTATCTGTTTCGAAGAAAACATCTGTGGATCGTTTTGCCCTCTAGGATTATTTTAGGCTATACTTTCCCTTACTTTTCGAGATCTGTGAATTTAACAACAAAAGAAATCTAAACACATTATACCCATGCTTTCGGAAAAAAAAAAAGAATAAGAAATGAAATAGAAATTTATTAAGATAAAAAAATACAGTAGTTACATACTGCAACAAACATCTGATGTATATCTTAGCAAAATATGATGAAGTTGCCATGAATAGTTTTTGAGTGTATAAAACTTTTGTAACTGAAATGTTTTACCCTATTTATACGTTAAATAGCACCTAAAATATATAAACGTTTTATTGCAGCATGCTTAGCGCACATTTCTGTACAAAACTACCAAATTTCATGTTTTTATGTAAAACAGTTTTTGTGGTATAAGGCAAGAATGCGAAAAAGACACGATAAATTGAAATGTGGCAGCGGCAGCAATAGTATTTTTTAGAATAGAGAGATAAAAATTTTGTTGCACTTATTTAAATTAACCATAATTCATCAAGGGTCATAGTGTACATTTACGGCATAATTCATCAAGGCGTCATCAATTTACGGCATAATTCATCAAGGGTATAGTGTACATTTACGCAGTTGCTATTGCAACTGCGTAAGTAAAGACATTGGCGAAAAACATCCGTGGTACTTCGGTGCCAAATTTTAAATTTCACCAATAGGTTCTATACTGAAGATGTTTTATTTCTATAGCATGATGTTTCTTTAAATAATATTTTAATTATTTTCAGAAAAAAAAAAAAAAAATGTTTGCATGTTTATTTTTTTTTTTTTCGACACAAAAGAAATTCCTTTATTTATTCATTTTTCGCATCAATTTGTTTTTTATTTTTAATAATTTAAACAATAAAATGGGTTTTTTATTTAATATCTTTTGAACCAAATATCCGCTTGAAATAAAAAATATAGCGTTAGCTAAATTTTGTCCTGATTAATAAGTGTACCAAATTTTGATAAAATCGAATAAATCGGACTTATACAATGACAAACTGCCAGCTTTACATATTTTGATAAAAACAAAAATGTTTGCACGTTCATTCAAGGTAATAGATAAAAATTGGTAAAGACGCAAAAATAGCCGATTGAAAGAAATAATATGACCTATCGTACCAAAAAATGAAAAAAATAAAAAAAATAAATAAATAAATAAATAAATGCAAAATAAATAAATAAAAAATAAAATAAAATAACAGATACTCCACTTTTTATAAAAGGACTAGTCACATTTTCTTTAGAAAATAAGCATTGAGGGAAAAAAAAAATGCGGTAATAATATTTTGCGTTCATCAGAAAAACACATGATAATAAAAAATTAATTGAATGCTGAAATTTTATATATGAGCATGTTTTCAATATGTCAGAGTTATAAAAACTTGTAATATCAGAAAGCATGAAAAAACTGCGGCAGAAATAAACAGCAACTATATTTCTGAGATCATAACTTTCGCTAATAAAATGTTTTCAAAAGGAATATTATTATCTTAAAAAATAAGTAAAACTTACGTTTTATTCATGTTTCGCAGTTCTTTATAACGCTGAAAGAAATTTGATTATGTAAGGAGATATTTACGATGTTAAGAAACGCTTGGAGGAAAAATAGAAAAGATGAATGTCAGAAAGTAATGGAATTATTTTTTACCAACAAAAAGTGAAATTAATAAAAATATTTTACGGTTTGATACTAAATAAAATTTTTATAATTTTTTTATACGATATTTAGTCTGATTATCATTTATTAAGAAATTGAATGATTACTGAATAATTGTCAGTAATGTTCTAACAACATGAGCTAGCTTTATGAAATTTCTTTTTATTAAAGAAACAGAAAATAAAATAAAGAACACATTTAACTTTAACGTGCTCATAAAGTAACATGCTATACAACATGTACAACATGGTGTAATACTCACTCTACATTTTGTTATCCTGCATTAATAAAGACATATTATTGCAGTTTTAGGTAGAAGATAAGAGGTATATGGTGTATTGACATTTTCAATATTTATGTTAAAAAAATATCTAAGTAGTTTTAGACACGGAATTATTTCATGTAGCTTTCTCTGTGGAGTGTGCTATCTATCCTCTTCCGGTTAAAAATTAGTGCTGTTAAAAAAAAAAAATCACTCTTATTGAATTAAAAAACAAATTAATTATTCAGAGAGATTTCCTTTACAACTTCTTTGAAACTTACTCGACTACTTTTGAGTTTTTCTGTATATTGTTTAGAAATACAGACCAACCAAATATGGTACTTAAATTTAGCACAGAGAAAATAAAATAACACAACTTGAAATGAACTTCAAGCTAGCTCCAACTACGGCCTTTATATATGAGATCTTTTATGTGGCCCTTGTGATATCGTCAAGGTCTAGTTTCCCGTCTAATGCTGTGTGTGTGTGTTCCAGAGGTGCCCGTTGGTCTACGAGTACAATAGACGGGTGCATTCGGAGAAGATATTAATCATAGACCTTATATACTAGACCACGCATTCCCCCTCGTTATCTGACTGCATCATGAAGGACCTTCCCCAGCAAAATTGTCACGTGATGTTGGCCAGGAGGAAGAGTGAAGAATGATCACTGCGTTATTTTTCTGTAGGAACGAATTTTGTGTTTTTAAATATTTTTATTGTACACGCACTTTTTATTTTAGCATTTAGATTTACGCAGGGATGGAAAGCTAAACTTTCATAGATTAATCCCATAGAAAAAAAAAAAAATATGATAAATCATTTTGCAAGTGAAAAAATTGCGTTTGAATTGACATAACCATCTTAAATCGTTCATGCATACAAATGAAAGGGCAAAAAAAAAAAAGAGCTTTCTTACAGATTTCAGAGGAATCACCCCTAAGTCCAGTTCACGTGACTTCCGAGACTCGGAACAAAGGATGAAGGTATAGGATTACACCCTCATGTTGAAGACATTCGCTATAATGGTCAGTTCTATTGGTGGCGTGGTCTAGTATATAAGGTCTATGATATTAATCAGGCCAGTCCATAAAGGTTGCGATTTCATGCTTCACTTTTATGTGTCGACTTCACCTGCAGACAAGGTGATGAACATAGACATTTCGGAACCACATAGGTTACCCAATGAACTATCTAGCTAGGTGAGGAACTAAAGCTGCCTTCAAACTCTAGCAACTTGGAAAGCTGAAAGTTTGGTTCTATTGGTATTTCTTTGATGTGGTTTTTGAAATTCGAAGCTCGCTCGAGTCCTCGCTTACAAACCCCCTAGAGCGATATTTACATGGGAACTGGTCTCTTTTGTAAAATAGCAATAAAAAGTAATGTCCTTCATTGTAAATGTGTGCAAAATTTCAAGGGTCACTTTTGGACAATGGATAATTTATGACTTTTGAAGCTTGCATCGTTGCCAGAGTTTGAAGGCAGCTTAAAGTGCAGTTTCCACTGCGGTTGGTTGGAGGTTGTTTCGAGCGGCGCTATTCAGAATCCTTTGATGTGGTCAAGCGGTTGGAGGTGGTTCAACGGGGATAAGTCCATGGCCCTAACCCCCAGCTGAGATAATTGAGGGGCCAGTGGCAGATATCTTTGTCAATTTTACATGCTTTCCTTTGAAGTAACTGCGGAATCTGATAAAAAAAGATCCAAATTACACCTCTGATGACAAGACATTTGGCTCTTTGTGCCGGGAGCGTGATTAATGGTTTTTGGAACCTCGAAGTTTCAGCCCTAGTGGAAACCAGCCTTAAGTCTTCCATGCGCCAGAGAACTTTCTAATTCGCAGTTCCCTGATGGGGAACAAGGTTTCTTCCCCCTTACATTCCTCCAGGAAATTGGTGGACCTGAGAAAAGAAGACGAACTCAGTGACTTGGATTTTAAGCGCTATGTAGAGATAGAGATGTTTTTTTTTCTAAACTTCTTTGTGATATTGATGTGCATGCTTGTAATCACGCGGGAGTGATGCATGTAACTTTAATATGTCCTGTATAGATAGGATATACACATTTTTGTTCTTTATTTTTTTGTTATTAAAATTTGTTATTGTTACCTAACGAGTTTAGTCTCCAATTCACCGAACTCATAATATCCATGATACGAGAATATATACCACCCTGAAACAATATATTCTGTGTGAAATATGCTTTTTTCGCATATTAAAAATATACGCAAGTTTTATTTTGCTCAATAATGTCTAAAGATGTTAGAATGTATCATCAAAATTTTTGCCCATTGATATGATGCATTTGAGTACTTTTGTGTGTCTCTGTACACGAACAATTTTTCTGATTTCAATAAAAAGTTAATAGACTCACAGATATATAGACTCACTGATAATAGAATCACAGACATATAGACATACACGCAGACTAACTGCTAAAAATTTGATTTTCTGATTCAGGGGACCTCAAAATGAACCTCCTAGAAAAAACTCATTTTCGAAAATTTGACTCCATATCAATACTTTATCTACCACATATGTTTATGAAAAAGTAAATTACTGAAATCAAATTGTACTTTATTAGGAAAATTTTCTTTTTAGGCATATTTATTTTTACACGCATGCACCTTTTTTCGAAACTTACCAGGGGTTACTTGCAATATGAAATTCTTGCGGGGGGGGGGGGGTAGTTAGTGAATTTTTATCATTTGCCGCGTGCCATTGTACGTATAATCCAAAGATTTACCATTTTAAAATTCATGTAATGCTATCATGATAAAAGAGTATTTGATTTCCTTATATAGTTTCTCTAGTTGTCAATCTCGCTGTTCCTTGAGATGAAATTTTTTCTTGCACTACCTACAATTATTAAGATCAGTTAAGTACAAAGCATTGATAGGTTGCCTCAAAAAAAACTTCTTTCTAAATATTTATAAAAATAATTTTACTTGTATTCGTGAAAAATTAGAACTGCATACTAAACGATATTAAACTTTTACGGTTCTTGGCAAATATTAGCTTTTTATTTCGAAAATTTTTGAAATCAGGTTTTTGTGAATCATAAAAACGGAATTATCTACAACTAGCAAAGCCCCGGTTCAGGAAAGAACCGAATTCCGAGTGCGGGAAAAATTTCAATATCAAACTCGAAATGTACAAAACTCGGCCTGATGCTGCCTGTGTGCCAATAGATCAAAGTTTGTTAACGAAACCATTTCTTAATTCATGAAATCAGTGAAGGTAGTGAATCAACGAAGGTTTTTGTCGCTTCGCTGGTCACTATATTTAAAGGAAACTCTTTTCTATATCGCTTTACAAACAAAAATAAAATTTAAATAAATCATGAAATTGTTTTAAAACCCGCTTTGGTTCCCCGCTGCCTTCGGCAGCGCCCCACTCATACGCAGGCTGTCGGGTGTCTGTCCCTATTGCCTGTGACAGTAGCTTACAAGTAGGCTTCCATTTGGGTGCTTATCAGATGACAGTTTCGAAACAGACAGTATCGAAAAAAATTGAAGTAGCCATTTTATATTTGAATCCCAGTTACATATAAACAACACTATGGGTGGTGTTCCTAATATTTTCTTTCACGTTATTTTATATATTTATTTGATTTATTCCATCAACCATAAAATGACAACAATTTCACACCAAATATAATATTACAATGTGCTATGATCTGCTACATCTATCACATGAGACAATTAATTTTTGTGGTTATAATAGCAGTTGAGCTAGTTAATAGTAGTTGGTATATAGAAAAATAAATAATGAAGTACTGAAATATGTAAACCTGATCATGGTACAGACTTAATGTAACTCCCCTTGGCGACTTTTGAATTTTTATCGTCACTTTAGACAAAAATATATAATTTATGTTATTATTTTGTTTTGTTTCTTTTTTTTCTGTTTTTCAACATTTAATAATTTATTTATATTTTTCATGCGCTACTTGGCTTAAAGTGGTTTTTATGAAAGTGGAATCCTTGGCGAAAAATGTCCGATCTATTTCAGCAACAAAAGTTTAAAAATTACCCGGGATTATCAATAAGTAAAGCTCTTTAATGTAATGCTAAATTAGCTTTCATGCCAAGCGCGATCCATCTATTTAACATATTATTTAAACAAAAGGGGGGGGGGAATCAAAATTGAGGTATGCTATTTATTTTATTTTATTTTATTTTTCTTTACTCCATTTTCATATTTTCATTTTTTCATGTGCAGGAGCAAATTTAATATTTATTATTAATATTATTTTTTTTTTCCGCGTGGAGCAATTTTATTTTATGTTGGAAGAAAAAAAAAAAAAATAATAATAAGTTTTTTTTTTTTTTTTTTTTTTTTCAACAATTAAAAATTTAAATATCCATTTTTAAAGTTTTTCAAGGATATTATTTTCACATTTTAATTAATTAAAAAAAAAATCTAATCAAAATTTCGTTACAAATAAGATACCAAATGAAAGGGGCATTTTTTGTGATTCCGTCAGTTTAATTAACTTATGATCGGACATTTAGATTTTTTAAAATTATCTAAAAAATGAAAAGCTGGTGGCAACAACACACAGATAAAGAGAAGAAAATCTCGCTTAGCCAATCAACTTGTGTCCAGCAACGGACAAACAGGAAAAAAAAACTGTCTTAGCCATTTATATGTATAGAGAGATATTAAACAGAGCTTGTTGTGATGTTCTAAAAATTTTTCATCAAAAGAAGCTCATAAAAGAGATAGTAGAGTACATGGATGTTCTTAAGTTAGAGAAATTGAGAATTGGTATCAATCGACTATAGATATCTTAGTCTTCTTATATTTGTTGCTCAGTATTTTATTATGAGCTTTAAATATTATAGTTCAAGTAACAGATTATTTGTCTCCCCCTCCCCCCCTTTTGTTTGCATTATTTTATGTGGTTCTGGTACAGTCTGAGTTCAGTTTGTAGAAGTTTCTAACAGTACATCCAATTAAATACATAATTATACGCTTATTTAATCTTCAAGAGAGGGCTTAAGTTATTTTCTTTAAACAAACTCGTAAAAGATTTATAAAACACAGTTGTAATGTATGTTTTTATTCAAGTGAGACATAATTTTACATTTCACTGTTTGTTTACTCAGTTTTTCAGTACTTTTCAGTTTGAATATCGCCCTTTGGCTATTTGGCATGTGCCTTTCACGGTCCACGTGACTAACCGTCAAATTGTGTTCAAATCACATAAATAAATTAAAAACAACCGTAAAACAACCAATAAGATAGTCTTATAAATTTAAAGAATAAATAATTAAAAATATGATCAGTAATATAAATAATATTAATAGTAACGAAACCTAATAGAATAAATTTGGAAACATTTAATTTATATATTAATTATTCATTATATTAACCAACACAAATATCTTGTTTATAAATTGTGCGTGAAAAGGAAATCTGAAATAGGTACCTCCGCCACTCCCCAAACAGCATTATTATTGGTTGTCACTGTGCGTGAATCGTTATATCCAACCAAATAGCGTTGCTGTCCTCAAACAGAAAAGTATCTGCTTTTTAAATAAATGATTATTTTGCTTTTTTAATATTTTGGTACTAATGAAAGCTGCACTCTACTTATATGCACTTTTCTTACAGCGATAAATTGCGTTTAAATTTTAAATAAGAAAAATAATGTAAAATTATTTAAAAATGAATAATAATTAAAAATATACCTTTTCAATTGTTTATGCAATTTTTAACTTTTTCGAGTTTGAAAAAGAATGTATTTCATTAGCATTTCGATTTTTAATTAAAATTCTACAAAATATTTATACCTTAATATCAGTTTACGTTTCCAAATTGAAGAACGAATTCGAAAGTAGCAAAATAAAACAAAGAATAATTTGCAAGTTACTTTGTTTTGATGCCACTAGATGAAAAATTTAATTTTAAATTTTATATTTTGTTAAATGATTCAAGCACTTGAATCCCACTTGATTATACTATATTAATTACCGGAATGTTTTCGCTTCAAAGTGAGTCTCATTTTCTTATGTTTTGGAAATTAATTTACGCTTCATATCATAAACAGTTCATTAAAAATTTCTGAACATGTTTTTTAATTAAGAGATAGAGTAGCTTATAAAAATATTACTTCACTACAAAAATGTTAATGATATAAAGTTACGAAAACGTTGAAACAAAATTATTATTCAATATTTTCAAAAATGAGGTTCAATGTGAAAAATCAGTTTTAATTTATTATTAGTCGAAATTATCCAGATGAAAAAAAAAAAAAATGCGTAAATGAATAACTCAGTATTTTGTTAAAAGATATACGACGTCTAGCTTGATAAAACTGCGAAAGTAATTAAAATTTCGGATTTTTAGATGAATGATTTTGTTATAACAGCGAAATGTAGAAATTACTTTTTGTTTTAAGAATTTTACAGATATATTTGTTAACAATGAAATCTGAACGTATTCAGAGAAAAAATGTATATATTTTTTCTTATCGTGAATTTTCAAGCACCTTGTTTAATTAGAAATATCTGGGAGTTCTAATTTTTCCTCCTAGGATGATATTTTTACGTTTTGATGCAGATTTTCCTTGTCCAAATAAGCCGAGGGACAAAATGTGAAGGATGTTCAACAAAGTGTAAGCACTAGAACATCAGTGACTGTCACGAAATGGAATTATTTGCTTCAGAAGAAAATAAAAATTATATTTTTAAAGTTAAAAAAAAAAAAAAAAAAAAAAAAAAAAACTTTTTTTTAATTACTTAAGAGGACTAAAGGGGCTCCAAAATTATACAAAAAATTTAAAACCGAACGTGACATTTAAGGAAAGAAAAACTTTTTTACTATTAACGTTTCAGCGTATTTATTAGTGGTTTATTTATTATTAATAATCTGATAACGAAAATACATAAAAATAAATATAAAATTAAAAAATTTAATGACACATTTTAAAGCCTTATTTCAATTTAATTGTTTTGTTTGTTTATTATATGTATATATGGTTTTAACTGTTTCAACATACAGAAAAGTGAATTAAACGTGTTTATACATATCTAACACATATATCTATATGCACATTGACTTATACATACAGATAGATCCCCCATTAGATTTTATGTGTATAAGCATTCATTTTATTTCTTTCCGCTAATCTCGGCAGGGCGCTGATCTCTTAATTTGGCGGTTGGAGGTTCGAAACTCGAGTTGGTTGAAGACCGCCGTATGAATTAATGGTGACTGGTGCTTGTAAAATCCGTGAAGGACGCAATGTCCTTCATGTTCCCATCCAAATTACACCTCTGAGAATAATCGAAGCGGTCAGTTAGACATCCCCTCTATGGAGGATCAAAATTGTGATGGCATGTCTCAAGACCACCCTTAGGGATATGTTTCAGACCACCGCCAATCGGACACAGATTAGCTTAGTTTGACGTAAAACCCACTCAATCACTCTTGCCGCTAATTAGTACTTGCGGCCGTAGGAGAGTGGGTTCGATTCCCGCGCAGACCTTGGTTGTTTTTCGAGTACTTTTTGTTGTAATTCTACCAAGTGCCATCTGTTCTCATCTCGACGAACAATTACAAACACTTTGAATCAAGCATACAAGTCTGTTATGATAAACAAGAGAATTTTCTTTCTTTATGGTTTTTTTTTTTTTTTTTTCATCTTTAATTTTAATTAGATTTTTTAATATATTTAACTTAACTTTATCTATGTTTATTGAAGGTTTTTGGAATTATTCCGTTGTATAAATTATAATATACATATAGTATCATTCATCATGCCGAAATGTTGAAATACGGAGATGCATTTTATATAAACGCGGTTTTTATTTATTGGTTAGTATTATGAAATTAAGTTTACCTTTATATCTATGGAATCTTTATGTGTATTTATAGTTGTCATTGTCTGTAGTTTAACTCAAATATCAACCTATCTACTATTCTACTGGTTTTGTCAACTCTATCCTTTGCAAAAGTGGCTTATTTCAGGATATTCTCAAGATCAGTGTTTAAAGTTTTTTAACTACAAGAATGCTTCGCTTTTAACCGTAAAATTAATAAAGGATTTGCCATAATAATAATAATAATAAAATAAAAAATCCTGAGTCGCGAGAAATTTAGTTAAAAAAATATTTTCAAATTTAAAAATTACGAATGGTACTTTAAGCCAAACACAATTCAGTAGTTCTCTAAAATGTTTGAGAAATAGACAAATTACAAAATTTTCTTTGTAGGATCAGTGATCTTTGTGGAGACTATATACTGTTGAAACCAGGTAGGATTATAATAACTCGAATATTCATGAAATATCCACGATATAATGAGAGATTCAAGAGAAAAAAATTACATGTTTGGAGCCGATTCCCAGTATTACATTGCATTCTGCGTTGTATGCATACTTCTGGTGAGGCCTATTGTGTTTTGTCAACCAAAAGTATATATATATATATATATATTTTAATAATTAACATTTGAAGTGTTTCGATGCATAATCGTTGTACGTTAGAAATTATTTAGTTTATTTTAAATTGTGGCTGCAATTATTTTGTTGTAAGAAAGGAGAGTGTGTACGATTGTAACGATTTTTGTGTTACATAGTTAAAACATAATAATGCTTATTGTACAATTATAACATAGTAGTTTTTTGATTTTCTTTGCAGATGCCTAGGAAATGCATTAGAAAGACTGCCATAAGCAGAATCGACATGTTACATTATCAGAATGCATACGATGAAATTAAAAGAGGAACTTCTTAACAACGGGCAGCAGTGAGTCATGGAGTAAACTGTACGTTTCCCTATTACGATACATTCGCTAGAGAGATACAAAGCTTCAAATTTGCTTCAAATTTTGGTTCAGAGAAAACAAGGAGAGTTTTGTTAAAGGTTTTTATGGTTATTACGGATTTCTCTTATAACGGAAAACTTAAAATAAAGAAAGCAGAAAAAATGTCAAATTTGACTTGGATAACTGCCAGGAATATGTTTTAATACCTATTTTCAAATAATAAATACCATCCCATAACTCAAACAATCTTCAATCCGTTGAGTTCATCAGGATACAGCTACAAACCATATCTTTATATCTACTGCTCTATTTTTTTTAATGAGAAATGAAGCCGGAATTTAAGTTATTCCCTTTAAATGCATCCCACTGAAGTCCCCTGACGCGTCTCTTATGGATCCTGTGCATTTGGTCTTTTAAAACAAGCTCTTTTTAAGCAGTAAACCAAACATTGGAAGGACTATGGAAGAATCTTGAGAAGGCGTACCCGATGTTTTAATAAATTCTCTGTTATCTTGGAAATCAAGATGTAATATGATAGCTCAGTGTAAGGGCTATCAGGCTGAACATATTAGAAAATAAAATTCTTATATTTGTTTATACATATATCTTTGCAAAATCGTTACAAAATGTGTGAATACCCTCTGTATAATGGTTCAACCGAGTCTGATTATACGTTAAGGCCCAGTAATGTTGTTGATTTGTTGAATAATATCTGCACTAAGTCTGATTAAATATTATAAGGCGAAGTAATTTTGTTGATTCGTTTGAAATTAAAATAGTCTTTTTGTTAATTATATTTTTAATTAACAGTAAGAAGGTATATTATTACATTACGTTAGCTTCATGAAATTAAATTTTCAATGAATAATACTCTAAAGATGTGTATGATATTTCAATAGAATTATGTTTAATATAATTCATAAAACAACATATTTAGACGTAAAACTTATTTGGTTAAAAAAAAAAAAATCTTTGAACTTAACAAATTAAAAAAAAAGGGTATTTAAATGAACATAGCAAGTAACTAATAGTAAAAAAAGCGAATCTTGAATGATTTGTGCTTGAACTGATTTTTATTTATTATTACTATTATTTGATTTAAAACTGTTTTCTTCCACATATTTACCTGCACCTAAAGGTGAAGCAACAAATTTTCTAGCATTCATTTTCATAATTTGTTTTCTTTTATTTATGCTCTAGAAAATTCTAAATTCTATTTTTAATAGAAAAACAGAATCGCAAAACCCCTTTATTTATCTATTGAAAGCCTTACCATTAGCGGTGTTTTAAGATATTTGCAATCAGATTAAAGAAATATATCAATTTTTCCACATTTGCTATGCATTAAAAAAAAAAAAAAAAAAAAAAATCTAAACCTCTAGATATGAAATTTAAGATAATTAGGTATATTAACTTTTAGATAACCTAGATTATTAATTGTTTTATGGCAAAAAATATGGATTAGAACTGCCTTTGTTTCGCAAATACTGGAGTATATATTATCATACAAACAAGTTTTGCCGTGTTACGTGGTGGTATAATATTGAAAAGACAGTTGACTCCGATTCCAGGTTTCGTATTCCACGGCAGGTATGGGTTCGATTCTAGCACCGGGTAAAAGAAATTTTTCTTTTAAAAATTGTTGATATATATTATTTATGCTCTAGAAAATTCCAAATTACAGAATCGTAAAATATCTTTATTTATTTATTAAAGCCTTACAAATAGCGGTGTTTTTAAGCCTAAAAAATGGCGTGTTTTAAGACATTTGCAATGTCTTAATTTCAGATGCAAAAAGGTGTATGAAAAAATAAGATATTTTTATTTCGTTTAAAATGTGACCATCCGTGTAAGACACTTTTAAACTGAATTTAAGAAGTTTACGTTTGCAGTGTAGATATCGACATATATCAACAATTTGTTAAGTCTAAAATTACTGTATAAAAATAGTTGTATCCAATTTTTTTTTTTTTGTGAGAACCCTGCTCTTGTGTAACATTTGCGTAAATCTTATAAATTGATTCCGATCTGACAACCTATTGTGTATGGGATTATGTATACATTTAGATATCATTTAAAGGAAAAATAATAGTCTTTTATCTTAAACAATTAAATGAATGTTTGTAGTTTTAACGACAGTGCTATATGGCCCTGTATCAAAGCAGCATTAATATAACCATACCTAGTGTATACTATTGGGAAGTCCAGATCTTTACTTTTAGAATTAAAATCTAAATTATGAATTCTATATTAGGCATTATAAGTTGCAACTGATAGCTATAGATCAATGTTCACAATGAGTTCTGACATAATTAAATTTAGGAAACTATATTTATTGATAGCTTATTCAGCACTTAAAAACGATTGAATTTATGAGCAAGAGACATATTTATCTTTGCAGAGGTTTAGTAATAATAATAATAGAGTAAAAAAAAAATGTCATTTGAAAATTGTAATCATGAGACTTAACTATTGGGGGCTGTGGAAAACCTAGGAGGCCAGACATCTGGTATAATTGATATCTTTTGTTGTATCAAGGTTAGCATTTACCATTGCTTTTTTTTTTTAAATTTATTTATTGAAGTGTGTGTGTGTGTGTATAGGAAGGCCGATTTCATACACTAGGAACCTAGGCTTGCAATGTTTTTCTATAACTACATATTTGTAGTACTTAGTAAACGTCTGCATTTAAAGCTAAGACAAATTCAGCTTGGTCATCAGTTTTGACATATTGACATATGCTTTTTCTGATTTTGCTTTTTCTGAACTTGGAATTTGTAGTTAAGGAATATTCACAGGTTATTATCCATCTTGATTTTTAAGGAACCATTTGATGATGTTAATCAGTTTACTAGTTTGTAAAAAAAAAAAAAAAAAACATTAATTTGTGGAAGTTTTTTTAACTACTCTTTATTGATTTCTTGTTGCTATACTTCTTCAAAACGCGTTAATAAAGAAAACTTCAAGCAAAGATTTTTAAACAGCTATTTATTATAAATTTTACTTCTATTACATGACTACCGTAAGTAATGGAAGTATTCTATAATTCTAATTTACATGTCTTAAGGTCTTCCGAATCAAAAAAAAAAAAAAAAAAAAAAGAAAAGTTTTTTAGAAATTCGCCAGTGTGAGTGCGGATATGAGTTTATGTGGGAATCTTCTGACTGTCACATATATCTCCGATATGAAATATATAACAATAAATCTTTATAATAAATACAGGTCAGGTCAACAGGTGAATTTCCCAAATTTTCATGATTAATAGAAAATCGGAAATAGGGCATGGAAAGCTGAAAGTGAGACCGTAAGTACGTATCTCTTAAACGGTTCTAACAATTTTCCTCAAAACTGCTATATAAACCCCATTTTAGTATGTATTAAGTGGTTAGTATAGAAAAAATTATAGAAATCCTGTTTTTGTAGATTAATTTTAGATCCCGCAGGAGGTGTCTTAAAATAGGACTGGATGAAGTTTCTTCAAACTTGCCATATTAACTCCTTTTCACATGTCCTTTCGTATGTATTACTTGGTTTCTAATGTACAGATAAGTTTGCCAAGTGTTAGTGAAAATCAGAAGTGGTACTGAAAATAGGCATCTGAAAAACTGCTCTAAGATTTTCATGAAATTTAGGAAATCAATTCCTTTTTCAAAGGGGTCCTAAATACGGGCTAGGACTCCTTAAAGAGACCCACATTGAGGGCACTCCCCCTTTAGGCCTAGTACCCTAGATCAGTCAATCGGGTTTAATTTCCACAGCTAGCCAATCAACCTTTTTCAACGTCCTTTCGCATTTATTATTTGTTTACTATAAGAAAACTAAAAGCGTTCTAATCAGGATGACTATCAGTTTTTCTGTAGATCAATTTAAGAGCTCGGAAATCAGTATTTCAATAAATAAATGAATAAAACAAATTGAAATAAATTAAATTAAATTAAAAATGAATGAATAAAAAAAGCTCTAAAGGTTATTTTTAAGCTTATTATACAAACACATTTTTTTTTATATATCTTTATTACGTATCTATTTAGTATGTTACTGCAGAAAAATTAACAGGTGTCTTGATTATTTGCATACATTTTAAGTCTTTTGACGCGACATTATATACAAAAAGAGTGAACAATATGTCTAGTAGGGAATAATGGAAGTCTAGCCGTGTGGTTATTAAACACCGAATTTTTAAATGAAACTCTAGATTGTATGAATTAAAATTTAGATTTATTTCACGGTTACTATGGGTTGAAAATTTAAGTCTAAAAGTTTTCAAAAGTTCACAATGAATTATTTGATATATGACTTTGATAAGGATAACCTTTAATCAATTTTCAACTGTTTAATTTATACACATGTAGGTAAATAATGATAGGTTATTTAAGAACTGGACTATTTTTATTTAAAAATAAATAAATTAATAATATGCACGGAATTATGATACTTCCATAAATATTACGGCTTATTATCGGATTTAACTTCTATAAATATTTCTGATGCACCAGAATTTGGTAACTGTAACATGATTGCTTATTTTTTAACCACTTGAGCCAATTGCATTACAAATAGCAAGTATTTATAAAAATATGCATAATTTTGAACATTCAGCTTATGGATTATTACAGAAAATAAGATGATCAAGTTTAGTCATTGCCATTATTTAAACATGATCTTCGCGTATTCGGATTGATTAATTTTCTATGCAATTTATGTAGCTAGTAGCGGAAAATTCTATTATTTTGATTTCATAAACTCTCATACAATTTGAATGTTTGTAAAAATTACACCACAGCGTAAACAAACGGCGAACGAGCTAATTGAGTATGCTAATATTGTACATATTAAACGACGGTGTGTAATGAATGTGTAAAAACTGAATGTGTAAAAACAAGAGCCCTATTTCATCTGAAAATTTAATGCAATGAATGTGATAATTTTTTATGTGCAATATTTTCTATGATAATCATTGGAGAATTGTTCAAAGTATTTTTATATAAATATACTATATAAATATAAATATAGATATAGTATATAAATATACAAAATATCCAATATACTTTTAGTCTTATCCTCTTAAAACAAGTAGTAAAAGCATTAGGTTTTAAATAGCATAAAAGTTCATTCATATTTCAAAAACGTTCGAAAGAAATAATAGATAAATAAAACACTACTTATCTTTTTATAGTTATGTAATAACCCACTTATATAATTAAAGAGAGTCCATTATTTAAAATATTTTTTAGATAATTTTATCTAAGAAGTCACGTTTATGAATAAACCTCACATAACCCCATGTAAACATGTTCCTAACAAATTTCTTTTCTAGAAAAGAATAACCTTGTTTCAATTTAAACAATGGGAAGAAAGAAGAACTAAATATATCTCATATCAACGACATACATATTTAAATATTTTAATCTATGAAAAAAGCTATATATTTATGACAAAAGGAAACGGCGCTAGATTCTTTTTCAAAATTCTGAACTGCTTCAATATAAAATACTATTAAAATTCTATTTGCTTCATCATGAAAACGTAATTAAAAAGTGCTGTAATATAAAACATAAAAATAAAATCACTTTGGATGATTTGATTGGATAATTAAACATTACCTAAAATCACAGATATACGAGTACATTGCTGGTCACCCAAAATGCAACACCAAGAAGGAAAAAAAATCAGAATGATATTTATTGGGCGCATACATTATAGTAGGAAGAACAATTGATTAAATTTTCAGAAAATTTGGAGTGATATATTCTGAGAAATCAGTACATAAAGCAGCGACCTCTGGGAGCAATAACTGCATTTATCTGCTTACAGTCGGCAGCAAAATTATTGAAGAACACATCCACATTTTTCACATATTATTTTTTAGTTTTATTGCTATATTTTTTCATCAATTTACTTTTTTATAAACAGCATAAGATCTCGACTCGATCATGATTCGACAAATATTTGCTTAACAAAACAGCATTAGGTGCCCATCTTTTAAGTAGGAATTATTGCTAGTGCTTCAATAACTTTGCTGCCGCAGTAGACATTGCATCGAACAGTGATTGAATGACCTATTCGGGAACAGTACTTCATGGAGCTTCAATACAATGTCGCAGTTCACCAACCGTAGTTATTGGTGAGTGGTGGCGTGCCAATCTCTTTTTAATTGTTAAACAGTCATTTTCATTGGTGCGAGATTAGGAGAACGCGCTGCCCAGAGCAACAGTCGAACACATACTGTTTCGAGAAAGATCTGGAAAATGCGGACAACTTGTGGTCGTGCATTATCTTGCTTAAATGTTGAGATACAAAGGTCTCGAATAAAGGGTAGAGAGATGGGCCTTAACTTGTCAGAAATGAGATAGTCGCTATTCAGAGTGCCGGGAGTGAGGATAAGAGGTGATTGAGACGTGTATGCAATGGTACCATATACCATCACTCCAGGTTGTGACTCAGTATGCCGCTACCAAAACTTCGGTTACCCTAAAAGCTGCATCACTGATATGGGCGCCTTTAATGTGTGATCAAGGACGAACCAGGATGAAGGGATGGCGTGAAGTCGCCTTTCAGACAAACCACAATCCTTTTTACAGCATCAAGATTGCCGCATCCATATTTAACGGCATTGTGAATAATGCACATTGACAGCTGGCATTCGACATCGTCATACTGGTCCATCACCTGAAGCGATGGTATAGGGTCATATTAGATACTCGTCTTGATCAATTCTTGATCGCATTCCCGGCATTCTGAATAGAGGCCATTAAATTTCTGACGAGTTAAGGCGTGTCGCTGTGCCCTTTATTCGAGGTCTCCATATTACTACATTTAAGCAGGACTATGCACGTCCGCAAGTTGTCCACGTTATCCGGACCTTCCTTAATACAGAATGTGTTTGACTGTTGCTTTGTGCAGCGCGCACTTCTGATCCTGCTACAATAAAAATGATTGTTTAATCGTTGAAAAGCGACTGGCAAGCCATCACTCACCAGTAACTACGGTCGATGAACTGTGGCATCATGTTAAATCTTCATGAAGTGCTGCACCAGAATATGTCATCCAATCATTGTTTGATTTCATGACGAGGCAGATAAGAACAGTTATTGCTCCCAGAGGTTGCTACTTTATATTACTGATGTCTCAAGATATATTACTCCAAATTCCCTGAAAATATATTTAAATAATCGTCCTACTATAATGTATGTGCTCTATAAATGTATTTCTGATATTTGCATTCCATCTTGGTGTTGCATTTTGGATGTCCAGAAGTGTATATTTTGAATAAAAGTTAAAACTCAACATAGTATTCGCTTTAGGGAATTAATGTTGTTCAGGAAAAATATGGACAGGCATCCTGTATATAAAATCACCCAAGAAAAGCTTTTTTAATGACATCAACAAAAAAGGAAAATCTGTTAATATATTCATGTAAGTTAAAAATATAAAACAGAATGAAATATAAGAAAAGATCTGAAGCGTAAAACATTCACATTTTTTGTTTTAAACCTAGAACCAAAATATTTATCTATACGACAAAAAAAAAAAAAAAAAAAAAAAAAAAATATATAGGAGTTAGAATATGACAAAATAAATCTTTGTTCCATTTTGCAAAAAAGGAAAAAAAATGTTATTTTTCTACATTTTGCTAATACTTAAAAGAGGAAAAAATGAAGAGATAACTACATTTGAAATGAAAAGAAAATTTATGTCAAGGAAATTCACATTAGAAACAGTTTTTTTTTTTTTTTTTTTTTTAAACATAAAAAAAACCCTTTTCTTTATGTTTCAATTAAAATGAATTATTAACGGTTCCGATATTTCTATTTTTTATAAAGAAAGAAAAAAATAAAAAAAAGTTAAACATTAAAATGATAACGAAGACAAACTTTGGATGGAGATAATTGATTTTTTTTTTTTTCGTCAAACTGAAAAACGTAAATGCTTAGTGTTTGTTTTAACTCTGTTAAAAAGATTGATAAGGAAACTGAAGAATGACTAAAATACTACTGAATGTAATAGAATACTACAATAAAGATAAAACATAGTAAAAAGAAGAGTAATGTTATCATTCTTTTCCTGAAGCTTTCATTATCTTCTATAAAAAATATTTTTAGTTTTGCAACAAATCTTTCCAAATTCTGATGACATATATATATATATATATATATATATATATATATATATAAGATATTCGTAAAAATACATTCTGTTTGGTTGATAATTTTACAGGGACTGAGCTGTACAGTAAATTTTTACGGACAAGTTAAATTAATTTTTAATCTCATAATAATGGTTACGAAAAAAATAGCTTAAAGTAAAGAGCTAAGTTATAATTTTTAAATGTATTTAGCAATTAAAATATTTCTACCATAGCCATTATAAAAAAATGCGAGGAATTTCTTTTTCTATATGGTTAAGGTTTCTATATTTTCTATGGTTTTTATATTTTTTATATGGAGATGTTATTTGGTAATTACTCATAGGTTTTAACTATATATATATATATATATTGTTAAGTATTCTTTTTAACTTTCTCTTACCCATACATATGGTAGAAAAAGTATTATTTTAGAGACAAATTTTCGAAAGTGAGTTTTTGTTATATTTACACGTTTTGAGGTCATCTGAATCCGAAAAACATGTTTTTAGAGGTTGGTCTGTGTATGTATCTGTCTGTGTGTATGTTATCAGCATATCTCAAGAACAAATAGAAGCAGTAAGACCAAACTCGGCATTCTGAAGCTGTATCATATAGACATGCTACACTAAACTTTTCGCTGAGATTAAACAAATGGTTCGTGTACAGGGACATCCAATAGAATTGAAATACATTGCCTCTATAGGAGAAATTGCAAGCAAGTACAGTTTAAAGTCTATAGACTGCCATAAACTAAATGAAATGAATGTATATGTTTTATAGGCATAAAAGCATGTTTCATGTAGAATATGGTATGAAAATCCTACACCGTTCATTTACAGGGCTACACAAAAGAACTAGAATATAGTGAGGTAATACTTGGAAATTTATGCAAGTGTATTTCAGGCTGTGCTATATGTTATCAATATAGGGTTATATTTAAGTGCGCAATGTGGTTTGTACATAATTTTTAGAAGATGTACAGGCCTGCCAATATTTAACCGAAAACATTCTTTTTTACTGAATGTAATTAGTGGAAGTCCTTTATTATAATATTTTACCTTCGGAGCCAAGTACGACACGAACTAACCACCTCCGAAGAACCAGTTTCACTTGGCACTGATGATGAGCACGGAGTTGCACGAAATATATTTGTGCAAAAAATTATAAAGGATGTTGTGTAAGGTATATTTACAACTAGTTAAGATTATATATATTCCTTTTTTAAACATTATGAGAAAAACTATTTGGAAATGGTTGCAAAATTATATTTAGTGACTCTTAAAAGTTGAATACATACGGTAGAGACAATAAAAGAACATTTTTCTAAAAGACCATTTTTTTTTTCTTTTTTTAAATTATAGAATGTAAATGTATTGTGTTAAAATGTCTGTCTAGACTGCCATAATCCGAGGACAGTCTTAGCCATATAAATACATATTCTACAGATACGGATCTTTTTTCGGATAAAACTTGGTCATGCTTGTGACAAATGTATTTGTTTAATAATGTTGGACACATATATTTTCGTAAGATCTCATAATAAAATAGAACTGTTGTTATCAGAGCCTCTGTTAGTGTATAATTGTTATTTATTTATTTATTCTTTAAGTTTCTAGTTTTCTTTCTTTTCTTTTCTTTTTCTTTTTCTTTTCTTTTTAAGCTATTGCATAGCTTCTATCGCGGGCTTTGAGCGCGGCGACCGAATCCAGAAATTCCGTAACGAAAAAAAACCTAACACAGTTCGGCAGACTTCGGCAGACAGTTAGTTCGGCAGACTTCGGCAGACTTCGGCACTTCAAAACGTAATTTCACAAAATTCTTCATTTCTCAAACAAAAAAACAGATATCCGTAAAATTTTTGCTTTAAAATATAGCTAATAGAAATGTCTAAAAATCGGTTTCTGGAATTTTTGAAATTCGGTCCCCAAGGGGGGCAAAACGTGATTTCACATGCGTAAAACGTGATTTCGCATAATCCTATATATCTCAAACAAAAAAAATAGATAAACGTGAAATTTTTGCTTTAAAATATAGCTAATGCAACTATCTAAAAACCAATTTCTGGAATTTTAGAAATTCAGCCCCCAGGTGGGGCAGCAAGGGGGGGGGCTATGGAGCAAAAACAAATAGAAACACAGTTAGGCTGTTCAAAATTGGTACAGATAGGTTTTAAAGGCCTGCAAGTCGAATGGGGATATTTTCGATTGTGTAAAGTTATTAGGAGGGGCGAGAAGTGGCGAGGGGAGGGGGGCAAAAAAATAAAAATAGTGTCAGATCGTTCAAAATTGGTACATAGAGGATTTCGATACTTACAAATCGATTGCGGATGATTTTGAATTTGTAAAATTATTAGGAGGGGCGGGTAGGGGGTGGGGCGGTAAAGGGGGGCTATGGGGCAAAAACAAATAGAAATACAGTTAGGCCGTTCAAAATTGGTTCAGATAGGTTTAAGAGGCCTGCAAGTCGAATGGGGATATTTTCGAAAGTGTAAAGTTATTAGGAGGGGCGAGAAGGGGAGGAGGGGAGGAGGGGAGGGGGCAAAAAAATAAAAATAGTGTCAGATCGTTCAAAATTGGTACATAGAGGATTTCGATACTTACAAATCGATTGCGGATGATTTTGAATTTGCAAAATTATTAGGAGGGGCGGGTAGGGGGGTGAGGCGGTAAGGGGGGGCTATGGGGCAAAAACAAATAGAAATACAGTTAGGCCGTTCAAAATTGGTACAGATAGGTTTAAGAGGCCTGCAAGTCGAATGGGGATATTTTCGATTGTGTAAAGTTATTAGGAGGGGCGAGAAGAGGGGAGGGGAGGGGGGGCAAAAAAATAAAAATAGTGTCAGATCGTTCAAAATTGGTACATAGAGGTTTTCGATACTTACAAATCGATTGCGGATGATTTTGAATTTGTAAAATTATTAGGAGGGGCGGGTAGGGGGTGGGGCGGTAAGGGGGGGCTATGGGGTAAAAACAAATAAAAATACAGTTAGGCCGTTCAAAATTGGTACAGATAGGTTTAAGAGGCCTGCAAGTCGAATGGGAATATTTTCGATTGTGTAAAGTTATTAGGAGGGGCGATAAGGGGGGAGGGGAGAGGGGAGGCAAAAAAATAAAAATACAGTTAGATCGTTCAAAATCTGTATATAGAGGTTTTCGATACTTACAAATCGATTGCGGATATTTTCGAATTTGTAAAATTATTAGGAGGGGCGGTAAGGGGGGACTATGGGCAAAAACAAATAGAAATACAGCTAGGCCATTGAAAATTGGACAGATAGGTTTTAGAGGCCTGCAAATCGAATGGGGATATTTTTGAAAGTGTAAAGTTATTAGAAGGGCCGGGGAGGGGGGGGACAGAGGGGCAAAAAAAATAGAGTTAGATCATTCAAATTTGGTACATCGAGGTTTTCGATACCTACAAATCGATTGCGGATATTTTTGAATTTTTAAAATTATTGGGAGGGGCGGGAAAGGGGGGAGGGAGCGGAAGGGTAAAAAATAAAATAAATAAATAATTATAATTGCATAAGTTGATAAAAAATGCTATGCAATAGCTTTACCGCGGCAGTCCCCGAGTGCCACACGTATTTTTTTTTTTTTTTAATGTGATATTCATCTCTATTCAGCTAAATTGCTTTTCCGATTCGAGACGTTGGGACAAATAAATAAATAAAAAGAAAAATAAATAAAATAAAAAATAAACTAAAAAAAAATAATCAATGGGAAGTATTTTAACCCTTTCACTGCCTCCCAATATTGCCCGCCACCTGTTGCTTGTTTTTATAACTATTCACTTGCTAAGTGTGTGGCTTAGTTGCCATTCAGCAGGTGACATCATGAATGAGAACTGAGCAAACACTGGAAACGACTTATCTCGTTAATGGCGAGTTATAACAAGCAGACGACTGACGAGATAACTCGTCAGTGGCAGGAAAAGGGTTAAAATCCCATTTTAAATCATATATTAAAAATTTTTATTATGTGAATATTACTCGAATTTTAGTTGATTTCAAGATCTAAAATGGAAGTAAGTCATCATTTTAAAACCTGAATAAATTTAAGATATTGAATTAAAAAAAAAAAAAACAATAAAAAAAAAAAATAAACAAATAAATAAAGGAAGCTGTACAAAATTAGATTTCGAAACCTTCAACGAAGTAAATTATTTTAACATAGCAACTATAATATATTTATAAATATATATATATATATATATATATATATATATATACAAAATAGTTTTAAAATTAGATTTACATTTCTCACGTATTAAAATGTTTCATGTTTATTCACTGTAACCATTTTAATTTGCAATTAAAATAGTATAATGCATAACTATCTAATTAATTATAACATGAATTAATTAAATATTTATGTGTAGTGTTTTCGAGATTAAATGTTGGATTAAAATATTACTAATCGTACATTTAATTATCAAAATATATATAAATTCTTCTAAATATTTAAAGACGTAAAATTTAAATTAAATCGAAGAAATTTCTAAAAAAATAAAATGTTTTACCATATATTGTGCAATAGATGTTATGCAATTTTATTTTGAATTTTTTACCTTTTTTACAGAAAGAAAAGTAAAATACACCAAAATAATTAGTGTTAAAATTCTTATCAAAACAATCATAAGGAAATGGTTCAAAAATTTTGCACAAGATTTAAATAAATAAATAAATAAATAAACAGTTATTTTAATTTACCAACAAAATGATTACAATAAAATAAATCAAAATAATCGTTTACTAAAATTTTGAAACTTCCACTAAAATATTAAGAATAATATAGTTGGACTTATTTCGTATGCTTTCTAAATGGATCATTTCGTTTCACAATTTTAATAAAAATTTAGTTACGTAAAATGCTATTCAATCTCTTTTTTTTTAAAACTGAAACAACTCAAGAAAATAAAATTTTAAATACATCTCAAAATATTTCAAATTTAATTAAATTGATTCGGAAAAAGATACTTGTTAAATGATACCGAAACAAGGTTTAAAAAATATTTTATAGAAAGCATACTTAATCTTTAAAGTGTTTTTTAAGCTACCATTTTAATGAACTGTTTGTTTACTTTAAAAGAATATTTTAAAGTAGTAGTGTTTTAGACGTTAATAAAAGAAAAAAAAAAAAAAATGAAACATAAACTTTCCAACTAATTAACATTATTTTTAAAAGCACTGGGTTAATTTTATTGTAAACTCTAGAGGCTTTCATATTTTAATAAGAGATACTTCTCTTTTATTCAAAAAGGTAGGGCATTAATAAATTGCTTGGAATAGCAGGAACACGACATGCTTTTCAAATTGTAAATGTTTTAAACGAAGCATATTCCAAGTCGCGTTTTCAACGTTAAAAAAATAAATATATATTGATAATTATAATTTATATATATATATATATATATATATATATATATGTTTTAATCATAGAAAAATTTAACATTTCAGACTTTTATAAACATATATGATTAAAATTAAAGGGACCTTATGAGAATAAGATTAAAAATATTGATGACACAATAAGAAATAAGAAAGATATATTATTTTGAACTATGACAATGTTATTGTACATAGAATATTTATAAAAGATTTTTACTGAAAGTTATCTATATCTTTTTCGATCTTGCGCAAAAGCTCAAATTTTAAACTTTTGTAAGTTGAGAATTTATTCGTAACTACTTTAAATCTATTAAATAGAAGTTATATACAAGGTATTTCATAGCATAGGTAAAAACTTTTATTGTAAGTAGTGGACATCTAAAGGAATGATAATACAAAGGAAAATTAGGAACGTTATGGGGAAGAAGTAGCGTGTAGGTACAAAATCTTTAAAACAAAAGATAATAATTAAAGAAAAAACGTTTATTAAAAACAATCTCAACAAATGTTGTACAATGTTGAAAATAGTTTCTTAAAAATAAGTACATATTGTCTCAAAATAGCTCCGAAACAATATATACTTAAATTTGAAAACCCATGTACTCATTTTTGAGTATATTGACATGTCAAACATGGGATATTGGGATTCTTATTGGTCAACCCCATTTTTGAGCATGTCAGTATACTCAAAAATGAGTACATGGGTTTTCAAATTTAAGTATATATTGTTTCGGAGCTATTTTGAGACAATATATACTTATTTTTAAGAAACTATATTTTACAATGTACTTGATGAATATATTCATAATTTTTTAGTATATGATCGAAGTTTTAATCGTGAGGGATGCATACAATCCTTCGAATTAACTCTTGTTTGACATGGCTGAACAGAGTAGGAGTTTCTTTTACGTAATAGCAACGTAAATGAGATGTAGCATGCCGGAAGACTCTTTACAGACTCTACAAGTAATTCTATACATGCTATCTTTGAGAGACTCCTGCAGAAAGAAATCAAAGACAGTTAAATTTAGTGAGTGTTGGTGCTCAGGTAACCAATCACCACCGCTTAAAAAACATATTCAACTGCGCATGAGAACACTTTTTGCAGGAAAAGCGTCTTATCATGTTCAAGTAATATGTTACGTTGAAAATTTCTGGAAAGTGATGTTGTAAGAAATGTAGAAACAGTTCCAGAAGGAGTAGATATTTTGCCAAAATTACGTGGGATAATGAAGATACGGCTTTATTAATCAGTTAAAACAACTGATTAACTTACACTTACTCGCACATTTTACTGCAAATTGACAATGTGTTGCACATGGTATACAACGGATGTTTTCCTGAGCACAGAATTAAAAAAGATGCTGATTGAATATAATAACCTCATCGGTAATAATAACCTCATCGGTAATAATAACCTCATCGATAATAATAACCTCATAGGTAAATATGTATGTTCTGCGTTATTTATCATATGCATTTTTTCATATACAGGGTAGACCAAGGTTAGTTAGCCCGCATTTCCTGCTTCTTCTTCTTCCTTTTTTTTTTTTTTTTTTTTAATTACAACTCATCTATTTAAATTTATTTTTACGTTAATACTCTTAGCGTAACTACAAGAAGAATTCACCATGGTAAAACTTTTAAAAATTTAACTGTCAGTATTAATTTAGATGCTCAAACTGACGCCGAATCACTTGGGCCAATCTATCACGATTGCGGAGTAAGTTTGCCACATCGCATGCTTAATGTTCTGATAATGTAGAAAATAAAGAAATGTTCAAAATTTGTATTAAATCCTAATTTTTATATCGGGCGAACGGAAGCACAATATAACCTAAAGAAAAAACATTCATACAGCATTCTTTAATGAAATAAAAAATTATAAACATAAATTGTGATAAAATTGTAAACTTTTAAAATTATGCATGAAAAATAAAAGGTACTTAAGTTAGAAAGTAATCAATTTGAAATTCTAAATGTAATTAATTGTTTTTATTGATAATATTTTGAATGACTAAAAACATAAAATTCTCTTCTTCAGAAGAAGCACATGATTTCGTGTACCCATGATTTGAACATGATACTATTCAAATACACTTCACTGAGTCTACTGATCTCTCGGTTTACTGCTTTCAAACGGTTTCAGAAAGCAAAGACACAGATTGTCCCGGTTCTTCTCCTCTTCGCTCGCTACATGTTTCCTGCTTCTATGTTGTCAATTGGCATTTCGACCTTTTTTTTCCAAAAACAAAAGTCTTTTTTTGAAAAATTTCTTTCTTTTTTGCTCCAGATTTCTTGCTTCTGTTTTTCTTTCATTTGTTCGTCCTCCAACGCTTGTTTAATTGGTGTGTCAGTCAGTTCTGTAGAATTCCATTTTCTCTATCGCTCCAACTTTTTTCTGTTTTCTTCCCTAAGAAAAGGCCTCGCATCGTCTGGAGAAGTGAAATCATTTATATTATGGCTTTTATTTGAGAGTTAATTGATACCAGATGGCCCTGGAAGGGAACTCGTTGAACTGTGACTAACTTGGAGTGGTAACTACAGTGGGTTACGATCTAGAATCTGTTTTAGGTCGATTTGTAACATACAATGGCAATCTGTATCTGAAAAAAGAAATATTTCTTTTGTAAAACAGAGCAGCCAATTTAATGTGGGTAAACAGTAAACAACATTATAACTTTATTATTTTTTTAAAAGAATGACTTGATTAACTACAAATTTAAATAAGCTGCAATAATTATATGTTGTTGCCAGTCCCCATTTGTCAACAAAGCTAAACGAAGTCTGTGTCTTCAACAACTCTGATCATATCAAGTACATAGAGCGGATCTTCATAGAGATCCCCTCTAGTTATGTTAAAACAGCCGAGGATATGGTCAGGCATAGCCTGACAATAGCACACTTAGAGGATTCAGGGAAAACCTTTAATCTATCTTTATATGTCACAGACCTCAGATGACCACTGCAAAACGAGAAATGACTGTCTGCTGCACTGAAGTTACAAGGAACCACTAGGGCGATTACCCTGATACCAGTGATGGGCAGGAGGGACAGTGGGACCACATAGATTAATAAAACGGGAATACAATTCTGAAAAGTCAATAATTATATAGTTACTAAAATTGCTCTCCCCCTCCGAAACTCTGCTTTTTCCAATGTGTAAATGAATTGATTATGAGACCTCCAGTCAGTCTTTGATGATTTTACCGGGCATGTTGGCCAGTCGTGTTAACATGCCCCATGCGAAATGGACCATCTAACCCCATATCGCCATTTTTTTAATGAGAGTAACGAAATATCTCGAAAGTATTTCAAAAACAAACATGCCTGCAATAAATGTAAGCAATTATCTTCATAAATATTGCTTATCAAAATCTAAAATCTAATGTACAAAAAAAAAAATTACTGATTATTTATATAAGCGAGGAAACTTACTCATCTTAGCAAAATTCTGGAAATTCTCTGAGATTTTTTAATGAATGCCCCTTCTTCAATATGAGAGAAAGAAGACGAACCAACATATATTTGGTTGGAGTAATAACACCATCTCACTAAAAATTAAAAAAAAAAAAAAAAAAAAAAAATACATCGACTGCTTCAACGCGTCCCTATGGTCAACTAGCCCTGGTCTACCCTAAATTTCGAATTTTTATTATAAAGTGTCTTGCGCGTAGCAGTAAATTATATTTTTTTCATAAAATATCATATTTTCTGTATACTGAAATATTTCTAGATACTATTATCTATATTTTTGTATTTTCAGTAAGGGAATGTTTTCGGTTGTGGGCATGGTTTTGATTTTAACTTATAGCTTTTGATAGAGTAGATGTAATGCAAGCATATGAATACCAATGGAAATCTAGAGTCCTTAGCTAACGTTTGATGAAGTAACTGCATTGATACCATTAACCAAAGAAAAATTTATCACCAATTTTGTGAAGTGACCATGTTTGGTAAAAAAAAAAAAAAAAAAAAAAATGTGTACCCGGTTGTGGGCGCACCTGAAAAATCTGCTAAAAATAGAAAAATTATAAGAAAATCACCACAAATACAGATAACAACAAAATTTATTTATTTTGTAAAGATTCAGTGGCCAAAATAACAACAGAAAATGGCATTTTTAAAATTTTATTTGTTATCTTCTTCATCCTCTAAATCAGAAGTGCAATGCCTGCAAGTAAAATAACTTGCATGCCTATTGGCACACTTGAAATGCACCAGACGATTTCACGTCTGGTGCATTTCACCAGACGTGATCATCACGTCTCACGTGATTATCAAATCCAACTCAATCATCTGTTGCATTTGATTGAGTTGGCTCTTGTTAGGTGGGATGGTAGGGGCTCCAAACTAGTGAAACAGAAATAAACATCATCATTAGAGGGTGGAGACTTTTTTTCTTTTAGCGCGATGTTTCGACAGTTTGGCAAATGGAGTTGCGTTATATTTTCCAGGCTTCTACTGCAGAGACACAGATACTGTGAGGACTCCATATTCTTGGCCAGTCAAATTTGGGAGTTTCTTATAAGCTAAGCATTCCTTAATGGCTTTAACCAGCGCATTAAAAACCATTTCTTCTGTTTCTGGAGTTGACATGGCTAAAAATGCCTAAAAACATACAAAAACACTAATAAAACATGTTATGGTGACATAAACGACCATATTTGACAATTTGTAAGTCAAATACACACTTTAAAGGAAAGAAACAAGGGTGCCCACAACTGGGAATGGCAACCATTTTTATAATAACAGAAAAAAAGCAATTTTCTGTCTATATTTTGGCTACATTCGATATTGCATCCCAAAATATAATGAATATGCTGCATGGATATACATTATACTCACATTTTTTATTTTTAATTAACTCACTTCGATTTATCTCATACTGAAAACATAAATCACTTTTGTGTTACTTAAAAAATTTTTTTTTTTCGATGTTTGCAATCTAAGCAAATGCGTCTATTCACTTCCGTGTTAGAACAAAAACTGAGTACTGTCAAAATACAAATTTGGCAGTACTAAAATCCACCACATTTGCTTTCTGTTAAAAAATATGGTGAGGTGCCCATAACCAAAGAGTGCCCATAACAGGAGACATTCCCCTACTGCTTGAAAAACTTATATCCCAGACTGGATTTTAATACTACCAAGCATCTAGGAATCAGTTGTTGTAAGCAAATGGCTAATTTAAGCTTTTTAATAGTTTTCTCAAAAATTAGATTGAATAAAGATTGTTCTACACATGGTACGTTTTGATTCGAATGACGAAATGACATGAGAAATCAAAGACATCAATGCATTACAAACTACGATAACTAATTATTTAATGTATTTGATTTTTTTCGTAAGTATTTTATTTATTTTGTTCTGCAAATAGAGACTTTACGAAAATACGTTGCTATGAATAATGTCAAACTAATGTACCGGGTGTCCCATAAGTCTGTAAGCAATTTAAAAATTCATAACAATTGAAGGAATTTATAGAATTGAACACGGTTTTCCAAAATGTTATTCTCGTGAAGGGGGATCTTTTTTTTGGTAAAGAAAAAAATAATATAATTAAGATTAAAAACTATTAAAAGTTTAAAATTAGAAAACATTTCACGTGTATATATAATATATAAAAGGTAACAAACCACTTTAAAACACGTAGATACAATATTTTTATTAAAAACTACACAAAGCTTTTCGCCATTATAACAATAGCATCATCAGGTGTAATTGCGTTACATATAACCAGCAATATATAAATAAAGAAGTTCAGACGGTTTAAAGTTACGGTTACAATAAAAATTTTTTCACCAATATCCCTGAAAATGATATTGAAATGAAAAATTTTTTATTGTAACCGTAACTTTAAAATTTTTTTATTGTAACCGTAACTTTAAACCGTTTGAACTTCTTTATTTATATATTACTGGTTATACGTAACGCAATTACACCTGATTAAAAACTTAGTTGTTAATGACAAAGATATCAACAGACCTACTGGAGGGATTTATAAAATCCCTGTCAAATATAATGATGAACTATTTTTCTACATTGGGCAAACACGTCGCACACTTAAAGCAAGAATTACTGAACGAACACATTCGTAATGTTAAAGAGAAAAAAAGTTCAATTCTAGTAGACTTTCTTTACGAGCACCCTGAAGCTATTCCTCTGTGGACCCAGTCTGAAGTTACTTCAGCCCCTCACCACTCTCAAGACCTGCTAATGACAGAAGCAGTAAATATTATCAAGTACAAAAAAATGATTAACTCCAAAGATGCTGCATCACTTCATAAAATATGGCACGCGTTGTGCTTATATATAGAAAAAAAAATACTGAAAATGATATTGAAATGAAAATTTTTTTATTGTAACCGTAACTTTAAACCGTTTGAACTTCTTTATTTATATATTGCTTGTTATATGTAACGCAATTACACCTGATGATGCTATTGTTATAATGGCGAAAAGCTTTGTGTAGTTTTTAATAAAAATATTGTATCTATGTGTTTTAAAGTGGTTTGTTACCTTTTATATAAAAAAAGAATAGTTAAATTTTCGTCGACAGAGGGCGCTGTACAAGAGCAAATCACAAATTTCCATGAAAAACTATATTTATTTGCATGCAATTAATTACAGGCATATAAATCCTATTCTATGCATCCGCCATCACTACAATTACAGTTTGCAAACGAGTTACAACACGGCTAACTGCAGCTTCAGTCGGTGGTTCTTACACTGAGAAAAAAAATATACCGCCTTCCTCTAGAATGAATAAGTGGCCATTTTCTAAATCCCTTAACTAGAAATATAGATTTCCGAGCTATGCGCGTAAGGCACGCCAATAAACTGAATAGACGAAATTATCAAGAATTTCTAGTGTACACATTTCTAGATGATGAAACAATATTCTGAATACTCTAAATATTTTAAATCATTTTATTTCGAGAAATTCTTGCTTGATTTTCTAGAATTTGGTAATAAACCAAGATTATAGTTGCTGAAACCAGCCTCTTGTAGTCTCATTTATTTGCCGAGATTTTTAAATAACTTTGCCCTCGAGAATATAGGCAAACGCTCTAGAATTCTAATAGGGGCTTCGAGAACTCGCTTTCCAAGGGGACTAGAAGTTATAAGGATGACATGGAACTATTTTTTCTAGAGCCACAACTTAGATTCTAGATGTCAGTTACAGAATGTTTTCTCAGTGTAGCTGAGGAAAAACATCTTCACCAATAACGCTTTATCATCCAAGTCAGCATCGCAACTAAAACTTCATGTATGCACGGAGGCAAAATAAAAAATATATTGGGCTTAGAAAGCAGAGCACGCAAATTATAATGCATATTGATGAGTCCATATTAAAACGAAACACTTTTAATTAGACGAACACTCACATCACATAGTTACATATAGAGAAACAAATATTCAACAAAGGTACAGGTAAAAGAACAGTCCAAGTGGTGGCGCGCCAGTCGTTATTGGAATGATCTATTATACAGTGAAGGAGGGTAAATACAAGAGGCATTGGTAATGGAAAATAAATGTAATCTAACAAAATGAACTGTAAAACCGTGCAATTTATAGGACTCTGATTTGCATATTTCTTGTTGCTTGTCCATACAGCGCTATCTATCGACCAAAAATTCAACTACAAGGTCTGTCCCGAAAGTAATGCGCCCCATTTTTTTCTGCCACCACTATCCATCACACAGGGCTGCCGCTTGCAAGGAAGGGTGGGTGGAGTCTTTGGAATACAGCGCCACCAGCGCCAGTCGGCTCCGAGCTCCTGCAATGTCACAGTGCCAGTTTCAGTGAACACTTGTGTGAGTGCTCGGTCGAAATCAAGATGAAAAAAAAAAACTCTCGAGCAGAATTGTTGCAGTATTGTGAGGACGATCCGACCTTTTTGGACAATTTGGTAAGTGGTGATGAATCTTGGATGTTCTTGTATGACCCAGAAACAAAAAAGACAGAGCGCAGAGTGGTACACGACGTTGTCTCCACGTCTAAATAATGCAAGAATGAGCAAATCGCAGGTCAAAGCGATGCTCATTGTACTTTTTTTGCTTTTTGTTTTTGTTTTTTCGATTTCAAGGGAGTGGTCAATTTTTAATTTGTTCCACCTGGCCAAGCAGTCAACGTCAAATTCTACGTCGAAGTACCGAAAAGGCTAAGGTAACGGGTCAACCGCGTCAGGCGCGAGATCAAGAATTCCTGGAAGCTGCACCATGAGAATGCTCCCCGCCACACCGCCTTTATGACGACCGACTATCTGATCAAGGTCAGCATCTCAACGCTCCCCAGCCGCCTTACATTCCTGATTTGTCCCCGCCCGACTTCAAAGGATAGCGTTTGGGGACCCTGGAGAACGTCAAAGCGGCTACGACGAGGTTACTATAGGATATCCCTGCGACGGACTACCAGGACACATATAAAGCATGGGAATCGCGTTGGAACAAATGTGTTGAAGCAGGAGGAATGTATTTCGAAGAATATTGAGTAATTGTACGAATCGGTTCAATAAATGTCTTAAAATAAAAATGGGCGCATTACCTTCGGGACAGACCTTGTATTTTTCTTCTTTACCAAAAAGAATGAACTAGAATAACTTTTCCACAAACTAAGAATTTCTTCGATTTTTATGAATTTTTAAAGGTCTACAGACTTATGGAACACCCTGTATAATCTAACGTATAATTTATATATAGAATTAGTTTTAACTAAATTTTATTGTTCAATACTTAATATCTTTAACATTTGTTTTATATCTATTTCTTTAATATTTTTTTACTCATTTCTTATTTATAGACAAAATACATGAAAACAAGTTTTTCAGAAGTTATGCATGGCAGTGCATATGACGCTTGCAAATGATATTTAAAATTTTAATCAATTAAAATTTGTGAAGCTGGAAATTTAAAACGTTGGAAAAAAGTATTTAAAAGTGAGGTAATATATTCACCGTCCTAATTCAACAATTTTCTTAATCTTTACTTCGCAAATATTATTCTTTTTTGCAGAATTCAAACGTCGACAAATACTTTGATTAAATGAGGCTATTAGTATTCTGCATGTATAAAGGAAAGTTCTAAATACAACTAATTCAAAAACGCTTTTGAACAAATTGTGTTGAAAAGTGTTGAAAAGGGATCAAACTAACTTTTTGAAACCAGTAGAGATAAAAGCTTTCCTAATGACTTGAAATTCCAAATGATTTAGTATTAGAGAACACTTGGAAATTTCGTACTCATTAGTAAGCTTTAAGCTATTTGCGAGCATTTAAGTAAGATTATTAGTATTTGATTGTACTTGAAAATGCCCTCCAGATCAATGGGTCGATGCAAAAGGCTGTTAAAATATTAAATTTAATGAGAAATGAGGAAAAGTCCGTCAGTTTTATCTCACAAGGAAATTTATTGATTTGTATGGTACGAGAAGATGATAAATTATAAATAAACAATTATATTGATAGATGTATGATGTTTGTATGGTAAATAAACAATTATAATTATTTAAAATTATCTTAATAGCTTTCGTTTTTTTGTCACTGAATTTTTCTACAAATGAATGAGTTAAATAAAATAAATTATGTATATTTTGGAATATTTCTGATTGAAATTATGACACTTCACAATTTTGTACATGAATTCTACAAATACTATAAAAATGTATTAATAGTTAAATAGTTAATAAGAAATAAGTGATTTTATTTAGAAAATAAAATTATATTTTGAAAGAACGAATTATAAGTTTGTAATATAAGTTTAACATCTCTATCTGTTAATCAAATTTCAAAAGAAAGATTTCAAAGCAAACTTGAGTTTTTGTATTAATCAGTTACGTCTTTTTTTTTTTTCTTTCTTAATAGCAGAAATACTTAAAGTAAAAAAAAAAAAAAAAAAAAAAAGTTGGCTGTGGTGGGGTAATATAATGGTAGATTAATCCTTTTTGGGGCAAGGAAATTTCGTTCATTTTAATGAACTACCACTAGAATTTACGAATAAGTCTTAAAAAAAAGTTTTTTTCTTCTCTATATTATTAATGTAAAACTTTGTAAAAAATTTCCAGTAGGAGTTTTTGCAGTTAGAAATTAAAATTGGATGGGATATAATATATCAGTCGCTCCTGACAGGGTTAATGTAATCTAAGTGCAATCTGTAATGAATGTTATATGACGTTGATCATTTTCGGCCATCTCTCTTTATATAAATGGCTAAGACAGTTTTTTTCCTGTTTGTCCGTTGCTGGACGCAAGTTGATTGGCTAAGAGATATTTTCTTCTCTTTGTCTGTGTGTTGTTACCACCAGCTTTTCATACTTTAGTTAATTAAAAAAATTGTCACCAGTTTTTCATACTTTAGTTAATTTAAAAAATCTAATTGTCCGATCGATAAGTTAATTAGACCGACAGAATCAGAAAAAATGCCCTTTTCATTTGGTATCTTATTTGTAACGAAATTTTGATTGGATTTTTAAAATTAATTAAAATGTGAAAATAATATCCGAGAAAAGCTTTAAAAATGGATATTTAAGTTTTTGATTGTTGCCAAAAAAAAAAAAAAAAAAAAAAAAGAATACTTTTTTTTTCTTCTTCTTTCAACTATGCTTCACGCGTAAATAAAGAAGAAATATTAAGTTTGCTCCTTGCGCATGAAAAAATGAAAATATGAAAATAGAGTAAAGAAAAAAAAATAATAAAATACCCCCCCCCCCCTTTTGTTTAAATAGTATGTTAAATAGATGAATCGCGCTTGGCATGGAAGCTAATTCAACATTACATTAAAGAGCTTTACTTATTGATAATCCTGAGTAATTTTTAAAATTTTATTGCTGAAATAGATCGAACATTTTTCGCCAAGGACTCAACTTTCGTAAAAGCCACTTTAAGCCAAGTAGCGCATAAAAAATATAAATAAATTATAAAATTTTGAAAAACAGAAAAGAAAGAAAAGGAAAGGAAAACGAAAAGAAAGAAACAAAACAAAATAATAATATAAATTATGTATTTTTGTCTAAGTGTTTTGATTGAATATTGTATGCAAATAGGTGTAATATCTGTTATAGTGTATGCATATGCCAAAAATTTACGGCACACAAAACCTAATTACACCAAAAAGGACGTTACAAATAAAATTCATAATAAAATAAAATAAAATTTACAGAATAAAATGAAATAAAACTTACACAATAAAAACTACAATTGTGAAGAATTTTGTCGAATGTCCTATAAGTAAATTGACAACTAATATGACATAGCAAATGATTTCAGATGCAAGCTTTCAAACAAAAATTCACGCACACAAAACACACACATTCTCACACACACACACTTATATTAGAACACAACGAGAATTCTTTTTAATTAACTGTATACGATACCCTTATGTTGATTTGGTTTAAAATTTCAATGTAAATACTTAAATATTTGGCTGTTTTTGTAACTTTAATGAAGTTTAATAATCATGGGTTACTAGGCAAATTAAAATTATATATGAGGTATTTGTTCCATTAAAACCAAAAACAAAATAATTTTTTTTTAAATTTTTTTAACTTTATCTAAAATAAATTAATACTGTTTTGGAAATAATGATAAAAAAATTAATCAAAACAAAATAATGATTGGTGGTTTAATAATAAAACATTATATTTATGCAAAAATATTAAGCTAAAGTATATATAAAAGACACCACAAATATTGATTTTAGTAACTGTTACCGTGAAAACAGAACATAATAATTTTAGCTATTTTTATAATTCGTTAGCATTTTACTGTTTGATATTCCATAATCTTAAATTTCTTTGCATTTTACTTGAATTTATATTTATTTACATATTTTACTTATTTTCTTTGCAAAAATATAATTTCCACTGCATACTGCATGCAAGAAAATAAATAAATAAATATTGTAAATAAAGTTTAATTTTGTGGTAATATTTTTTGTACTCGAATGTATATATATATATAAATTTGCTAGTTGAAGGTATAGCTCGTCGTTTTGGGGAAAAACAGTCAAATTTACGTGTATTACTTTCAAATGAATTTAATTATTAGGACTGAGGGCCTATTAGTCTCAATCTGGGATTTTTGCATTGTCGATTTCGATAGTTGAACATTTGTCGAAATCTAAAATTTATCTAAAATATAATTGAATAATTTGAAAGCGGTGTTATAATTTGAAAAAAAAAAAAAAAAAAACTAATAGTCCTCCATCCTAAACTAAATTCTGCTTTTGCCAGAATTTCATCAAAATCTTTTTTTTTTTTTTTTTTTAAAATTATTATTGAAAGAAAAAGAAAAGAAAATTAATAATAATCAGTATCGTTACAAGCGATATCGAAAAAGTTTTTTTTAATAATTTTGAGTTAGGAAATAAAAAGTGCGCGTGAAATAATATGAAATAAAAATAAGTAAAAAAATGAATTTAGTGATTTAATGTTTTTGTTTTTCGGGGGCTGCTCATGCATATAAAAAATGCGTATTAAAACGAGTCGAAGAAGGAAGCGAAATAAGTATTGAGTTATATTACGATAAATACGATATATAATATGGTACGATATATTAGACCTATCGTCCAGGGTTAGTAGGCATTTTCGTTGAAAGAAATAGTTTGTTCGTTCGGTGCAACTTGCACATTAGTCCCGTGAGGTACAACTTTCACATTAGTCTCTTGAAGTACAACTTTCACTTTAGTCCCGTCAAGTACAACTTGCACATTAGTCCCCTTTAAATATAGTGACCAGCGAAGCTGGCAAAGCATTAATAAAATCATTTTTTTCTTAATATTGTTACTGAGTGAATATGTATAGGAAAATATAGAAGAAAGTCTTGTGGTGGCCACGACATACTAGTTTTTTTTTTTTTTTTTTTTTTTTTTTTAATGTAATATCGAGATCAAAATGAACTTTTTTTTGGATATTTAGTGTTATACTACTTCTTTAATGGACATCGTACTGCATTATCATGGAATATAATTTTATTAAATATTGATTTTAGTAAATTATTTATTTACTAATCTCAATCGTATTTAATTGAAATCTGATGATTCATTTGGCATCTATTTCAACAATACGAGATATACATTGACATACACTTTATATTTTGTCATGGAATATTACATCTTTGAAGTTCTCCACCTTTGATATATGCTCCCTAATCGAAACGAAATGTTACATCACTGAATCTATTGTATTTAGAGTACAATTCCATTTCATCATATGTTGAATTAAGGCTATCATAAATTTGTAAAGAGGCATATGTACTATGCTGATACATTTATTACATGCATTTATGTATTCCTTGTCGACACATTGAGGTATAATGTTTGTTATTGCATTAGATTCTACAGAACGGATTGCATTAGAATTTACTTTAATGTACTAGACAGTACTAAATAGATTTTGAAAATAAGAGTTACATAAATAGTTTAATTTTTTTTTTTCAACTTACATAATGAATGAAAAGATGAGAATTTTGTTATGTAGAATTTTGGCTGCAGGTTATTAACAGAATAAAGAAAAAGAATTATAAATATTATATAAGAATATTTTCAAAATCCTTTTATCGGTTAAATGCAATAACTAATTTTACATTAACATAAATAATTAAAATGTACTGAAAAAAAAAAGTAAATAAAAATTTTTAATGAAAATTTCTTTTCACTATTTTTTTTTTTTCAAAAAATTACACCTTTAAAAGTTTTATACGACATCTCCAGACAAATTTTTTCTATAATTTTTTTATTTTTATTTTTAATGGAACAATATCATTACAAAAACTAGCAAACCTATATTTTTAAAACTGAGTGAGTTATCGTTAACTGAAAATTGAACGCTGTGAATTGGGACCGAACGCCAAAATAAATGTAAAATTCTAACATAGTATAAAAAGATAAATATATAATGTTATTTACAATGGGTGTTCAAATTATTATTATTATTATTATTATTATTATTTACATTTTTTCGATTTTCTAAACAAATATTAGGCAAAATGGTTCGGGACTTCTGATATGCAAAGAACAACTAAAAACTCACATTTTCCACTATCGATTTAGTCCAGAGTGCAATTAGAAGACTAACCACAAATTGAAGAAAAGCGAAAATACTTTGGATCGCCCTGTATCATGAAAAGCTACAAATGACTTGTAACTATACAGTACTGCATATACTATGTACAATATTTGTATGTTTTGGTGCAAGAATTATGCAATTTGGCTCAAAGCGTCTATTTCTTCTACCCTTTCTTCAAAAAATTATGGCATTTTGAAATAAATAAAAAATTTTATTCGAAATCCCAGTACATATAAATTGGAAAATTTCTAAATTATACGTGTTTGCGAATCAAAAGGACTTACATTGTATAACAGAAAGCACCTATATGAGAGAGATTTCCTGTCTAGTTAATACTATACAGCCATTTAAGTTCATTTCTATTTCCTTTATTATATGAGTGCATATCCAAAGAAGGACAATCGGCAAAGGTTTATGTATGTATGGAAATTAAAATTATATGTTTATTAAACATTTCAAAATTTTAATTAGATTTAGGATATGGGCTAAATACGCTTGCATCTGCGCAATAACGCTATTGTCAATAAAACATGTAGAATGGGGGAAAAAAAAATTGCGGTATCTTTACCTTCCCGACATTAAGGAAGCCAAAAATCCTTTCAGAATAAAAAAAAAAAAAAAAAGGATTTATTTATTTATTTTAATTTTTTTCTGTTACTTGGTTTAATATCAAGTTAATGTAATTTTGTGTTTTATTTATTTATTTTTATTAATCGAATTTTATTTTTCTTGATTGCTTTGTCAATTTTACTTAACTTGTTTGTTGTCTGGGTCAAATCCTGCAGTAAGTTTTTAAACCACTTCTACAAATCCAATTTTGTTGGAAGTTTCCATTGCCGTTCTTAGTCGATGACAATACAATATGCAGTTATTTACAGAGATCTAACTCACCAGAGGTAGATTTCAGGGTCAAAAATCTGTCTGTCTGCGGTAAATATTGTAATTCATCTTTAATTCTCTTCCCAAACTGATTTTGTTCAAATATTGCATGAAATTCCCTAGTCGATAGTAATAAAATACGCTAATACTTTTAGGAATCTATGTGTCCTTGTTGCAGTCATATAACAAGGAATCAAAAGAATTAATTTCTCTTTGCTACACATTCCACAAGAGAGGGTGCATTACAGATAGGTGAAGGTGGACATATATTCACACATTAATTTAAAACCGGACTTTTCTTCCTATATTCACTTTTCTGTTTCTTCTTCCTTTTGTATGTGAAAATTTTAAATAATAATAATAATTAAAACACACACATACACACACACACACATATATATATATATATACTAGAACATGAAAATTGAATGAAATGTTCCTTTCAAAATTATTTTTTGACATTTTTATTATTCTGAGGATGTTCAAAGTTTGCAAATTAATAATTATATTTTTCCAAAAGTCCGTTATGGGAAAAAAAAAAAAAAAAAGAAATCAGTGAGAAAAATTGGGTTTAGTTTAACGTTAGACACATGTGTATCTTCACCTATCTGCAATACATTTTTAACACCATTCCTCATTCAATTTTCTGTATTAAAATTGTTTAAAAATTTCATTTTCTTTTCTAAAGCTTGTTTTTGAGAAAAAATAAATTAATATCAGTTTAAGAATTATTGCTTTTGTTAACGTTACATAAAATTCGATTAATGATTTTTAAAGGAACATGGCATCCACATTTTATGTTCAAATGTTCATTTATTTAAAAATTTGCCCAAAAGAATAAAACGGGGAAACGGGTTGTACTTTAGCTTTTGGCGGCCAGTGTATTTAAGATTTTAGTTAAAACTCTTCTTTCACTTAAATCTAGAACTTATTTTTCTTTTCTTTTCTTTTTTTTTCACACTAGAAGTTATCAATTTTTTTAGAATCTTATCCAACATATAATATTCGAAATATTGCAAAGCTGTTGGGAGTATTTGCATTCACAAAAATAGCAATATTACTTAGAAAGGTCTTGTATACCACACTTAAAAAAAATATTTCACAAGTTTTAACTAAACGGTAGATTTCACATTTTCCTAAGAATTTTCCTTCCTGTTAAACATTGAAATTTGTCTAAGAATTGTTCAAAGAAGTTCAAATTTTTAAACGAAATTGCACGTTAGGCAAATTCTTGTTAAAAGGTGAAAAAATTAATGGTTTGTATTCTTTTAGACGGGGACTGTGGATGCAGTTCTTATTAAAATAATTCATGTTAAGCGTGTTCATATTAACGAGGTTTGACTGTATAAGTTAGTAGTGGTATAAGTTATATAAATTGGGCTTCTCTTCTTCCCTTTTCTTTCTTTCTTTTTTTAAAAACCAATTACTAAATAAAAATCCCCCCCCCCACACACACAAAAAAAAAGGCTAAAAATAATAAAATAAAAATAATAAAATAAAAAAAACTAACATTCAATACGCTTAATTTGATGACTTTTTCTTTCTCTTTTTTTAAAGAGCTATACATACATGAAATGCTTTGATGTTACATAATGTTATTTATTTTTACATCAGGAGCAGCTTACATTGACATGCCTTTTGATCGACGAAAAAAATTTCATTGGTAAAAAAATTATTAATTCATCACATGTACTTAAGCTTTGCCTTCAGACAAAAACTGTCATACAAGCTACCCTGAATATAAAGTACTAGGGAAATTAAATTATTTCAAATTCTACAATGGTATGTTACCCCCCTCCCCCCCCCCCCCCCCAAAAAAAAAAAAAAAAAAAAAAAAAAAGATCAGGAACGTTTTCTTTGTGTTAAAAGAAAAAAAAAAAATCTTTTAATTTCTTTTAAGCTGCACTTTGACTTTTTTTGTTTAATTTAAAGTCCTCGAAAGAGAAAAAAAATCTCTATGCAGTGTTAGTTTTTTAATTTGTTTGCCTAAAGTAATTAGGTTTGCAGATTTAGAAGATGTATATTTTTACTGATTTTCTAGGTGTTTGATATTCCGAATCATTTTATATGACATATGTGACTGAAGTACTCTCAAATGCAGAACAAATTTACTTTTCTTTAGATAGAAATTCTGTTAATTTATTAAAATTTTGTGTAATATTAGTTTTTTTGTGACAAGCATATTTTATGCTATTAAAAAAGAAGTATGTATAGTTGCACTATTTAAAATATTCATAAAGTAAAAATGAAGTGTATACACTAATTTAAAACTGAAAATGATTCTTTAAGTGTTGCTTTTATTTATATTAATTTAGAATTTACATAAAATAAATAGTATCTCAATGTTCGCTAGAAGAACGTTAGCATTTCTTTTAATTACATGCATCTTTTTAGTTACCTACTGATTTGTTATATTATAAACCAAATAATGTAACAAATTGTTAAAAAAACTAAAAGGAATAGGGACATAACAAATATATTTTATATTTACCACTGTCTTAGAGTTATGAAAATTTGCGTACTTATGCAATGAAACATAACCGTATTAAGTATACTATAATTTCTGCGAACTTTTTACATTTTAAAAAAATGAGATTCAAATTATAATTAAAATTTATTAAACGCTCCTGGTGAATTAATGTTAAAATTTTCCTTCTTGATTTTACATTACTATATTTTAATCCATTCGGGAGGGTGTATTTTTTATGGAGACCATTTTTAGAAGCCGAAATTTATTTTATATTGATCATATATCATAGTAGCACACACAGGGTGCTTATCTATCTTTTTGGATCAAAGATGCATTTCACACACGATGTGCCAACCGTCTTTTTGGCTCGGAAGATATTGCACTTACGGTATTCAATCCACCTGTATTGGTTTAACAATATGTTCTAAACATATCTCTGCACTAAATTTCAGCATTTAAACGTAAAATAATAATAATAATAAAAATAAAATAAAAATTAAAAAAAATTAAAAAAACTCACCAATGAATCCATAAAATAATATCTAAATATGTGTTTAGAATATATTGTTAAACTCTAATAATGGCAAATCGAAGGAAAAAAAATAGAAATTAGTTGAAAAGAATTTAAAAATTTGAATTTTATTTTTTTACATTTAAATAGATTTTCAAAACTTTTTATATTCTAAAAATTTCATTTTTCTGTGTATTTAAATCCAAATTTTTACAATTTTAAGGGGGGCGTATTATTTCTTTTATAAATTAGTACGAGATTCTACTGTTTTCGTTACCATTACGATAAATCTCTCTAAGACCTTTGCTCATTTATCCATGAATAAATATGAAAGTTTGTTTGTTGTTTCTTTGTTTGCTATACAAATCAACAATTCTTTCACGAATTCGGAAGAAAACTGGCATACATGTTCCTTAGCACGTGGAAGGTCTCACTACGTTATTAAAATGTTGCGCCTAACAAAAGAGGTAAAGGAGTACGTTTGATTTAGAGTACGTCTGAGAACCTTTTGATTTAGAAACTTGATATTCGTTATGAAAATTCTTCATTCGAATTCGCATAGTTTAAATAAGAGTAAAAACAGCGGGTTTCTGTGATATTTGTAAACAGTTCAATGTAGAAACTTGTTGTTCATATCAAATCTTGTTGTCTTTTTTATTTTTATTATAACATTATAATTATTATTATTATTTAAAGATGAGCTTTGGAGTAACGGGTATTCCAGCTGTTTACAAATAAAGGTGTTTCTTTTTATTTAATGGTTGTTTGTTAGTAAAAATATTTGGCTTATTTATCAATTAATAATTTGTTTAATTTGTTTATTTGTTCTTATTGCACTGCTTGTTTGATGGTTCATGTAATTTTGAAATTTGTAAATATTAGGTGCAGTAATAAGTTTTAAAGAGAGTTTCAGAGAAATGAATACGTAATTGAGAACAGGCACTGATACCTTTACTCATCATAATATTATCCATCACTGTTTAATACCTTTTTCTATCGGTTGGGACATTGTCGGATGCCAGGAAAGTAGAACGATTTGTGTTTAATGCGATAAATTTGTCTACCCGATTTTGCACTTTGTCCACTGTCCCGAACTGTACACAAGACGAGGTGCTGATTGTGGATGGAAACAAATAGTAGGTAGAAGAGACTGGGTCTGCACTATACGCCGGTATTCCAAAATTACACAGCCAAGCATTGCAAAAATTTTCTTGACAGGTTTGCAACCAGAATCCTTGCGTTATCAAAGGATAATTTTACGAGCAGCAAATCTTTTTCAGTAAGTACATGTTTTTGCCAGATTTTCTAGTTTAATCTCAAAAGTTGGCGTTTAGCAGTTACACTTACATCAGGCGTTGACAATTTTTAATGAGCACATGTATCATATCCCACCGCATGCATGGGAAAACTATTTGCAGAGAATGGCTCGTTTTATTCTTGCTGTTGTTGCTTTACCGGGACTTGCTTAACGTTTTTAACATTCTGAATTGCCGTAACATATCCTTCATTCATCTCTTATTATGATTTTCTACAAGAAAGATTTTTTTGTGTTTCCTGTTTAGCAGATTCATGCATCTCAAGACGCGCTCATCGATGTTATTTGGCTTAATTCATGTGGCATCCACTTTTCTATTTTCTGAATCTTTTCTACTGCATATAAATGATTACAAATCATTGTTTGTGATACTTCCAATTGTTTGGCAAATCCTGTTGGAGTTTGAGGTGCATTTTCATCAAATGGGGCATGAAAATCGTCATGTTTAGCGTTCAGCCTAGCGCTATGATCTGGAGAAAAACACCAGACAAATCCACCGCCGTGGTAGCAGGCTATTAAGATGGTTATTCACTTTATCCAGAAAATGTGATGGTGTACCATGGTGTTGCAGAAAAGAATTAGAAGGCAGAAGCTATATTTTGAGCATAGGGAGGCACACTACACTCTAGTGACCATATTAGAGAACCTTTATAATATATTAGCATTAATAACTGTTACAATTACCTAATTGTAGAGATATAGTTTGTGCTAAATAAATGAGGACGCAAACTGTAATAATTATGATAAATAATTTCCATTCTACAATTTTTCAAAATTAAAAAAAAGATTTCAAATATGGACTGCCCTCGAAATTCGAGGACATATGGTCGCTATACGCTACACCCTTCACGGAGAATTCAGAGAAAAATAAATGTCTGTATATCTTTTCACTAGGTCTAGCGCAAAACCTGATAATAATACCTCTACACTTATATATTTTTTGAATGAATACATTAATTACATTTTGCGTAATAAAGCTTTGATATCGCGGCTATCGTTTTGATTTATCCTAAATTAAATTTGATGCGATATCTCCAAGAAACATTAAAATATAATTTATTCTTGCTGGCACATATTTCTAATTAATTTCGGCACATTGCTAGTACTCGCTTTTATTGACATTACTTTTTTTTGGTAAAGTAATTTTCTTCAATATATAATTATGATTAAAGTTGAAGAAAATTCGTCTTAAAGAAAAAAAAAATGATGTGGAAAAATGTAGGCACTAATAATGCTTCGGAATAAATGAGAATGTTGGCATATCTGCTCATCATTAAAAGAAAGAATAATCCTTCTACCTGTTTAGCATTAACTGCAAAAAACTAATTAATTTAGTTCTAAAAACTTGCCAAGTTTCATTTCAAATAGGATAAAATACCATTCTTTAGACGTCAAGATATAGTTATCACACATATTAGGAAAAAAGGACACATAGTAATGCCTCCTGGAGAGAAATGTGGAGAATTTGACTATCACAAAATATTTTAAATATCAAATTTGCTACAACTTTCTGGGATAAATGTTGATAAATATTTCCATAAGAAATGTTAAAAGCAAGGTATGTGATAACAAAGACTTGATAAGCGATAGACATAAAAATCTAACAGACGTCGTTTTATACATATGTCAAGGTCCTACAAAATATATGAAGTTCTTCAATATTCAAAGCATTAATTCTTTAATCACAACATGCACAAGATTTTTTGGAAAGCACGAAGACACATAGAGGCATTCTTTTGTCTGTGAAAAAAAAAAAAAAAAAAATGAAAGTCAATAAGTCAAACGTTACATTTTTCACGATTACCTAAGTTCCCCATACCTATAGTATGATGGGGAACTAAAAAAATCACTGGACACCCCTACCTCGCTGTGTATGAATCTGAGATCCTGAATTTTCTTCTGATGACTAAAAAAACTAAAAAGAAAAACCACAGCATACAATAAAAAAAATCCTTTATGGTTAATTGTAACAATTGTATACTTAAAAGTTATAAAAACAGAATGTTATGCTATAGTTTTAACTATAGCACGTTTTGAATATTAGAAATGTTTTGAATTTTCTTTTTATAAAGAAAACTATATCAGGAAAGTGTTTATTCTTTTGTTTTCTTTCTTTCTTTCTTTTTATTAATTGCGTTACCCATAAAAAAGTAAAAAGAAAGAAAAGGAAATTCCTCATTTTTGGATTAAACAGTGCTTGATCCAATTTAAAATGCTAATCATAATATATTTGAATTTCTCACCGTTTTAGAAAAAAAAAAGAAAAAAAAAAAGAGCTTATGAATTATTCATAAAGTTCTTTAATTTCAGATTTTTGGATCCATTTTTACAAAGGATTACACAAATAAAGTACACAAAGTATTTTACTTTTACAAAAGATTACAAGTTTGATCTAGAAATTAATTCACATTTTAGTGTCAAAACATTTTTACAAAGGCAATACTTGTGGAAGGGTTTTAGATTTATCTTGTAATTTGAAAATTATCTTTCCTTCTATTAGTTGAAAAAAAAGAATCTTTTATTAATTTTTTTTCTTTTGTAAAGTAAACTTTAATAATAAGGTTACTTTGAAAAGGATATTCTTTATAATGGTTATTTTGATATTATTCTTAATAATTTCTTATTGTTAAATTTATGGCATGTAAACATAATTTATTGTAAATATATCACTAAAGTTAAAACTTTTTAATATGTATTTTTTATTTATATACTGCAGATAGACATTTGAATTTTTATACCGCAAAAGTAAGTTTTCAACAATAAAACACTTTTTTTCTGTTTGGATTTAAATAAAATAGTCAATTTGTTTTATTTAATAGGCCGTATTGAAGAGATTTAGGTGCGACAAATTTGTGTGTTTGTCAACCAATTTTTGAGAAAAGAAAGTTTCAGTACATTTGTCACTTTAATTTTGATTTATATTGTATTTCTTATAATAGGTACTGTGTTTCTTTTATGACTAACCCATTACAAGTAATTTATAAATAGTAAATGCAATTAAAAACATTTTTCTTTTCTGATATAAATTAACATTTTTTTTTCCTGATTTTAACGAAAAAGTTTAAATCGAAAGATTTGCATTTATAAATGTAAAAATAATAGTTTCGTTTGAAAAACTTGAATTTATAATCCAGTTAATTTTTAATTCATATAATTTAATTATTATTATTATTATTTTTTTTTTTTTTTTTGGGGGGGGGGGTTATTAGGTTATTTATATTGGTTAATTAATTTTTTTTATCATCTTAGGTAACAATAACCAAAGGAATTCAATTTCTAATCTTTATTAAAATTTTAATTTTTTGTAGTTAATACAGAATAGTACTTTACAGGAATGTGATAATTCTTCCTGTTTCACAAGGGAAAATAACTTATCTCAGAATAATGATACTGTTGCAAAATTGTAAATAATTGTGTTTATTTTTGTATAAATTCTTTCAAAGAGGCTTAGTAAGTTGATAAAATGCTAATTTTGTCCATTTCTAGTCATTTTAGCGTTGAAATAGCCTTATTTCCCCTTAAAAACGCATTAAAAAGCCCAATAAGGCAGGTAATAGATTTGGCGCCAAATTTGGCGACTTTTTCCCACCTTGGCGAATTTTTTGGCGACCTTGGCGAGAAAATCCTTATAAGGGATATACCAAATATGGAAGCTGTAAGTTGATTGGTTCACTTTCTAGAGTTTTCTCGAAAAATCTGGGTTCCATGGAACAGTATATAAGAAGCGCTTTCTCGCCAAGGCAGTTAGTTCAGTTCAGTCTGTGATCAGAGTCGGTCAGCTTGCATTGAGCCTCTTCGAAAGAGACTTGCTTTAACTGTTATTGCTATACAGTTTGTACTGTGGATTTGCTATTGACAACTGTTGTTTAAGCTGTGTTTACTGGTCGAATTGTAGCTGATACTTGGTTTATAGACCTGTATTTTTCTGGAACTTTCTGTGAATAAATTACTGAATTTTTGTACGTTTGGCCTTTCATTCTCGGACAACTCACGAACCCCCAAGTACGCAACATGTAGTAATAAATTTTAAAGCGATTTTTGCTGACCTCTACTTCGATGTTGCAATACATAAAGAGACATGTCATAAGTAAATAGACACCCTGAATTTTATGAACATTAATGAAATTGGAGGTAACAGCTGATATAATTTTATTCTTTTTGCAGGTTTGTACAAAGTAATGTATTGTCAAGCTCTTAAAATATGCCTCGAAACACTGGTTCAAAAGAATTGAGTGATTTCCAACGAGGGTAATAATTGCACAATATGAAGCTGAGGCAAATCGCCGCATATTCCTCTCTCAACTGTCAATCGGGAAAAACTGTTAAACCCCGTTTAAGTCGACCTGGACCAACAGCACGTCAAATGAGAGCTGCCAAAAATATTGTCGAAAAGAATCCTCGTTGCAAGGCTGCAGATGTGGGAGCACAGCTTAATGTGAGTTGCCGTACAGCTATCAGATATCTTCATAAGTTAGGATATCATGGGAGAGCTGCTAGACGCAAAACTCTTCTCACTGAAGACGATATTAAGAAAAGAAAAGAAAAGAATGATCAACTGCAATGTCCAAACATGATTTTAGATTTTGGCAGCATGTCATCTTCTCAGATGAGTCCACTTTTTCTCAGGTTTCATGTAGAAGACGCACATAGATCCGGAGACAACCCACACAAGAATGTACTACTCCAATTCAAAAAATTAGAATAATGTAAAAAAGAATGAGTTTGATGTTGCTAACGCGTCAATTTGCATACTGCGTCCAGGAAAAAATATATTAAAAGTATCTAATTATCTTCAGAGCATTTATAAATATAACATAAATATTTATTTTTATCTGATATATTAATAATTAACTATTTAAAAAATATTAGAATAATTCAAAGAAATAGAATACCTCGATAGCATGGTTCAAAAAATTAGAATATTCAAATTTTTCTTATAAGTTGAGAGAACGGCTGCGGGATTAACATCTGTGGGACTATAAAATGTGCTCCGTTGAAAATGAAAAGTCGTTTGGCATTTGATTGTAGCGTAGTATTTGCTTAATATGGGACGAAAGAGCGATTTATCTGAGGCTGTGAAATATCGTATTGTGTACTTGCACGAAATAGGAAAAACACAACTTTTTATAGCAAAAGAAGTGAAATGCTCTCAAGCAAGTGTGAGTAGAGTTTTGAGAGAATATTCTAATAATAAGTGTTTTCAAAATAAACACTTTAAAAGTGGTCGAAAGCCAGTAATTTCAAGAAGAGATGAAAGGCAATTGAAAAAGAATGTGAAGAAACATCGTTTTCGGAGTGTGAGATATGTGCATAGAAAATGGAAAGAAATGGGTATAAATGTCTCCAAATCTACAACACTACGACGACTTCGCAAATTAGGTTTTAGATCACGTGTGCCTAAGATAAAGCCATTCTTATCATCTAAGCAAAGGGCTGCTAGAGTTAAATGGTGTAAACAAAGGCTATTTTGGGATCACGACGATTGGAAAAAGATACTTTTCAGCGATGAAAGTGTGTTTTGTGTGTCTCACGGAAATCAAGGTATACGTGTCTGGAGACTCAAACATGAAGCTTATAAGAAAGAATGTTTAAAACGTTCGTTTAAATTTGCGACCTCTGTTATGGTATGGGGCTGCATGACTGCTGAAGGCCCAGGCAGGTTGTGTATTGTTTCCACAACAGTCAATTCAGAAGTCTATCAAGAAATTCTTGAACATTTCATGATTCCTTCAGCTGAGGATTTATGTGATGACGATTTCTTGTTTCAGCAAGATTCAGCTTCTCCCCACACTTCCAAATCAACAACTAAATGGCTCAAAGAGAAGGACATACCTGTACTCCCTTGGCCTGCAAACTCACCCGATCTAAATCCTATCGAGAATTTGTGGGGAATTATGAAGAAACGACTTCAAGAAGTTGCGCCTAGAGACAAAAAAGAACTTATTTCTAGTAAAAAGAGCATATGGGCGAATTTGGATAAAAAAGATTGTGAACCTTTAGTTAAAAACATGCCAAAACGTTTAAGAGCTGTCATTAAAGCTAAGGGTGATGCAACAAAGTACTGATTAGCAAGTAAAAATACTTAGAGTTTAAATTATGTTCAATATATTTTCATTATTCTAATTTTTTGAACCATGTTAGAAAGTATTCTAATATTTTGAATTTTTTGTTGTTAGCTGATTTAAATATATTTTCTATTTCATTGTAATGTGTTTACATTTTTATAATCTGCAAAATATGCAGATTCATATTATAGTACTTTATATTTGATATTGTTGATTATTTATTTGATAAATTCGATTTTCATTTCCCTTGACCATATTTCTTTTCATTATTCTAATTTTTTGAATCGGAGTAGTAGCCTAAATCGATTACAAGCAACCGTAAAGCATGGCGGATTTTCCATTCTCGTATGGTGTGTGATTTGGAGCACTGGAAAATCAGAGCTAGTGGAATGTGTTGGTAATATTAATTGTGAAAAATACATTGCCATATTGGATAAGGGGCTTTTGCCAATATTCTCAGGTGGGGTACTGAATAACTCATTGACGCTTTTCATGGAAATAGCGCTCCTTGGCATACGGCTAAAAGGACGAAAGAACGGGAAGCAAAACAGGACATTCGAAATCTTCCTTAGATCAGTCAGTCACCTGCTCGATCGTGCAGTTAAGCGATTTCCACGACATTCTAATTCTCGTAAAGAACTTTTGCACTGTTTTCATGAGGAGTGGACTAAAATTCCTCAGGCTAAGATAGCAGAACTCATTGCCTTCATGCTAAACAGAGTAAAGACTTTGACAAAAGCAAGCGGGTGTTCAACTAAGTTCTAACGTACATATTTTGTTTTTGTATCAAGTAGATATATGAAATAAGTAACATTGTTTAAAAATTATGGTGTCTGTTTACTTATGACACGTCTCTGTAGCGTTTGTATCATGTGATAAAAACTGGATTTAGAGTTATCAAGCCTACATAAAAGTTGGGAGAAAAGTGAAAGTAAATTTAAAATTTTGAAGGTGAAAGTTTTTCTACGCTGAGTTTTTTTTAAAATTCGTCACGGCATTCATTGAAAATTTTACAAAGGAAAAAGTGCTTCAAAAGTATGCCACTCAATCGATCGAGAACGGAGCGGTATTCCACTAAATGTTAGGCAGAAAAATTTGCAAGCTCTGATCGATGATGATACATCACAAAATGAACTTATAAACAATTAGGGGTACCAGGACGATTCCAGAGGAAAGACGTTCAGTGCCACATGCTAGAGAAACACGGATGAATGTGTATTGTGAAGTGTATGAATCTGATCGACAAGTAATACATAAAATCTTTCTTGTTAATAATCGTGACGGAAGGGGAAAAATGGATATATTATTACAATTCGAAATGAAAAAGCATTAGGTGAATCCCGGAAAAGTATCAATATCGAAGCCAAAACTAGCCAATCACTGCAAAAAGGTTTCTCCTATGCATCTGTTGGCAAATGAAGAGTGAGATCTTTTGCGAACGGTTGGTGATCAGAATAAGTGGGATTGATAAAAGCTTTAAGCAACATTTTCTGCAACTGAGCCGGTAATTTAGTCAAAAGTGTCCGGTTACTAGAAAGGTTTTTCGCCATCTAAAATTGCTCCGTAATAGTGAAGGCTTCATGTTGCGATACCGGTCAAGAACGCATTCGTAACATGTTGCTGATTGCTTTAAAGAACACGGCGTACAGTCTTGACGTAGTTTTTTTGGACTACCATTTCGATGCACAAAGCCTTGCTACTGTACACTTCCGAACGATGGACGAAATACGATAATTAGTTAAGGACTTCATCGCGTCAAAAAACAAACAGTTTTACACTGTTACCATTAGTTAACTGCCCAATCGATGGTGGAAGGTGTTAGATAACGATTTAAAATTTTTGTTGTTTGCCAAGGAAACCAAGTTTTTGATATTTTTTATCATGCATTGAAGTACTGGTTACCAGTGAACGTTAATTAACCTGTAGATAAAGTTATTTAATATCGAACTACCATCTGAAAAACAAACTAGCTCTAAATTTTTATCAAAATCATTCGAGTACTTTCGAAGAAAACGAAGTTTCTGTTTTTTTTTTTTTTTTTTTTTTTTTTCAGGGCGAAGTACAGATTACCAGAGAAATTTAATTGTGCTGAAGAAAAGGGCACTTTAGATTGAATTGTAAATTCAAATAGTTCCGTCAGGTTTCGTAAAGGGTCAGTTGAAAATTTAGCGCTTTTCTTTTAAAACAACGTAATCAGTGAGATAGACCTTTATTTTAAAGCCGTATGCCTTTTAAAATCAGTTTAAAGGAATAAGTCACTTTAACTAGTGAAGAATGATTTTACGACATTGACTATTTTATTTATTTATTTATTTTTTTTTTTTTAACACTATAAGATTGCATGATATCTTTTTCATATTGCATAAAAAGCGTTATCTGTCGATCGAAATTTGAACTATTACATTTTCGTTGCATACAGTTGTTTTGCGCATGGTGCATATAAGGCATATACTAAGTTTCAAAGAATTAAGTCTACTAGAATGGAGCTATACGTGGGTCTAACAAGAGTAAATTTAATTATAACCACCTGGTATAATCTATTTCTTCTAATTAGTAATCATTATTAATATATATATATCTATATATTTTCTTTTTAATCTATAAAATTTTTTCTATGAGTGTGTGAATTCTGTCATTTAAATTAACGAAAATATTTTATCTCCGCTTAAATATATGAAAATGGGCAAAAGGTTTCACAAGTGCTTTAACGGTGTAGATTTTAAATAAAAAATTGCATAACTTTTGCCACTTCCAAAAGTTTTAGAGTATGAATTAAAATTTTGATTTGTGCAATTAGTTATTTTGAAACATTTCATAAAAAAATGTTTAAAGGAAAAAGTGTAAAAAATAAATAAAATAATTCTATAAATGAAGAGATTTTATTAAAAAAAATACAAATATGTGATGTCATCAATTAAAGAAAAAATGAATATCTTGAAGGAAAAAAATGCAATAAAATAATTTAACAAGATTCATTTTTCAACTTAATTGTTAAAAAAAGCAGAATTTATAAGCATATATATATATATATATATATATATATATATATTATTTCAGCTGCAAGTGAATTGAAATTTATTTCGATTATTAGTGTGCTTCTTTATATAAGTAAAAGTCACTTCGGGGAAAGTTTCTTTCTATATATTAAATATAAAATTTCAAAGCCAGCTACAATAAAAATAAAATATTAAAGACTTCTAGAGTATATTATTTTCAGAATCAAAGTTAATGTTTTCGCAAAAAAAAAAAAAAATATGCTTAAGCTACTTCGACTAAATGGGTTTGATTAATGAACCTTTTAGAATAAAATAAAATATAAATTACAATTAGAAACGGACGATTCTTTTTCTTTTTCTTTTTTTTAAATAAGAAAACAAAAGAGAGACTTTTTAAATTTTAATTTACTTAGATTAAATTAATATATTTTTTTTTCTACCGGAAAAGGAAATTTTTATTTTATTTTATTTATTTATTTTATTTATTTATTTATAATTTCAAGATAGTTTTGCAAATATGTCATTTTCTCCTCTGCTTTTGATAAAATAGAAAATTAAAAATTCAGAAATAAATAATTATCTCTTAAAAAATGAAGATTGATTTAATAAATTGATATTAATAAATAAATTAAAACGTTTTGATGTGAAAGAAAGTGTGTATTCATGTATACGTATGATTAAAAACCTTCCAAACGAGGATTTAAATGCCATCATAGTAAATGTAATGGGATAATTTGAGTTAGCTAATTAATGTAATGGAATAATATGACTGTAATGTTATCTGAATAAACCTTTTTCTATTTCAAACAGCTTTTCTTTGAATTAGATCTTTGCATTATGAAACAATTCACCAAACCTACACCCAGCAGGATAACAGTTCGCATCAAGACCATAGGTCGGCCATCCCTTTATTATTATTTATTTATTTTTTACTTGCAGATATATTTCATTAATAAATATAATACTGTTACCGCTTCGTTTTCATTTCATGTATATCATTACTACAGATTTTTATACCATTCGGATAGATCTTTCATGGTGCGTCGATTTTTATGTTACAGAAAAAAGTGTATTTCTCTATATTTTGCAATTCAGATATGCAATTCAGAATATTTGGTTTTTGTTTATTGTCCGATAAAGGATATTAAATTTTATATTGTCAATGGAGTACTTGATTTAAAGGATTGAGTTCTGAATTTTGTCGATATTGTGATGTTAAATTTCGATTGAATTATTTCAGTTGAAAGGTTATATGTAATGTTTTAATAAATCAATAGCTTTCTTCTTTTGAAAAAGAAGCCTTACTATGGCAGTTTATTGTAATTCTACACAGTGTTTTATTACTTTCAGAATTCATAAAAAGTAATTAGTTAGTATTGTATGCTACTTAAAAATTATCGCAGCTACGATACACACAAAATTATGTAAAATGTTTTCAAATACTTTTATTTACAGCGTAATATATATATATATATATATATATATATGTATATATATATATATATATACATATATATTTTTATATAAAACCTGTAATTTAAGGAGAATATGCCTTTCAACTTGTTAAATTAACTCATTAAAAAACTTTAAAACAATTGACATAAAATTAACTGAAGTGTGTTCCAGAATTATCAGAAGTTTGCTACTTACTCTTGAATTGAAAACTGAATGTCTACATTTTACGTTATAAACTGTTAATTTTTATAATTAAATATTTTATAGTTAATATATTATATAAACTTATTATTAAACCCCAAACAATTATTTAAGTATTTCAAAAACGAAAAGTTGAGGATTTGATAATGTTCGTTATTATTATTTTTTTAATATTACATTCTACATTTAAATATATCTTGAAGATTTATTCTGAAAAGCTTAACTAATCTTTCTTACTTGAGTATAGATGGTAAAATAACATTAAATTATTTTTTCTATCGTTATTTCTATGGTATTTATTATATCTCTTAGTATGTAATTTATAATAATTTATTTCTAACTATTTATGTATGTGTATAAATACTTTTCTTTTTAACTAATAATTTACTTTATAAAAGTAAAATCATTCTTAGAAAGTTCATGTGTAAAGATATTTTTTGATTTTGGGGAAACTTAAAATAGATAAATAAATAAATAAATCATAAATTTATGTTTTTAGTTTATCGGGCTTATTAAACTTTGCAATAACGAAATTATCAATTTATTTATATGGTTAAGACCATTTATTTCTAGTAAAACGCAAATTTTCAAAATTTACAACCAAGTTTGTTGTGTGTAAACGAGAAGTTTTAAAACGACTGTGCATTTGACATTTCAAATACATTTATAAATTAATGTATATAGATGAATTAAAGTTTCATCCAATTTAAATATATAGCTTTTAAATCCCAACGTTAAATCATCTGGAATTTCAATCACGTATTTCATTTCCTACATAGATGATAAAGCGCTAAATTAATCCTGGCTGCAGCAAATTTTGGAAGATTAGTTAATCACTTCTCTCAGTGGAGTTGTGTTTCATATTTTGATGTAACAACTTGAAGTAAGGCTGTGTTTGAAAATGAAATTAAATATTGCTTGGAATATAAGTAATTATTCAAATTTTCATAACAGAGTATAACTAAAATCGATGGCCGATATTTCAAGAACTGGAGTGATAAATATGGTATGAAATAACTATTTTAAACCCTTTTCAACAAAACTGTGAAGTATATTTAACTTTGATTAGACTGAATGTATGCATGTCTTTTTTATTATACTGTAATGATCATTAATATGCTTGAATTATTACAGAATTTAAATAAATGATTAATGGTTCTATCCTGTGTACTTCTATTAAAAATATGTGCGATATTTTAGCTGTTTTCTGGGTGTACAAACGAATTGCGATACATTACTCTCGATAGGTAATTATTCTCTTAAATGTACTTGCATACCTATGTGACCTAATCATGCGTACCTATGAGCCTGTATATAATTAATCAAATTAAAGTATGGATCATATGCTTCTTACAAAACGAAATTGATATTTAAAAATATTTACTGAAACATTTTTCTCTTACTAAGTATGCTATGTGTAAGATTTATATATATTTTTTACATGCACTTAAAAAATGATACATTTTAAATTGTTAAAAATGTATTTTAGTTATTTTAAATTATTTTAAATTGTAATAATGATATTTCTCTACAGTGTGTTAAAATTTATTCATTGAAAGTTTACAATTATTTTGTAATTATTGTACTAAAGAAAATAAGTTACAGAAGATGTTTACACATATGTACTCGCAAAATGATGTTGCGCCCGTTTAAACAATGTTTAAAATGTAAAGACTATATATATATTATGTCAATACTGATAACCTTTTTATTTATTATATGTCAGCATCGTGATTTCCATGACAGAAAAGCTTTTCATAAACTTTCTGGGGGTATTGATTTCCTTTCCTCTTCCACTATTTTCCAGAGTCCATCAATCGTGCACCCACCTGTTAGTCAGATGGTTAGAGCCCTTGTCTTTGGTTGCCAAGTGCCAGGTTAGAATCTCGGTCCAGGCACGAATTTTCTTTGTGGTTCGGAATCCACTTTAGCAGTAGGGCATGGTGTAATAACCTGTTATGATCAAAAAGTAACTTTTAAGCTTCAAACCCACCAATCGTGGTAAATTTGTGATGAGACAGAAATCGTTTCAACATACCAATAGCACAGTAGTCCAAAAGTGAAACATCAGGAGTCTTCGCAAGAATATGTTGAAAATATATTAATGCAGCATCTGTATCAGTCTTCATTTTTTAAGAAATGCAGTATAAGATTTCGAAGTTTGACTTGTTCTTTCTCTTCATGAAGTTTTTTTTTTCTTTTTAAAGCCATTGAGGTAAAGAAAAGAAATTTTTATGTAAATTATCGGACATGAAAATTTTTCTTTGCAGCAAGTTCAGTTGATTTTAAGATTATTCCAGAGTCTTCTTATTTTTATTTTCTCAAAGCTGCGACAGATAACTAAAATAGATATTTTGAATATCAATTCCTATATGCAAAAAATAGTTTTTTTTTTTTTTTTTTTTTTTTTTTTTTTAAATGATGTATTCAAATATATCACTGAACTTTCAAATCTTATTATTGCAATGAAAACAATCGGAAAAATCCATTAAAGAAAATTACAAGCTTAATTTATTTAGTGTTCTGATGTATTTATCTTGTTTATTTAATTTTACGTATATCAGTGTTCCTAAAAAAATTTTGAGTAATCCTATGGACTTGAGTAATCCTATGGAAAAAAAAAAAAAAAAAAAAAAACTTTTGTTTAATGAGAAATAATTTTTAACTTAAGTTCACTACAAATAATAATTTTTATTTCATTTTTAATTATCTTCTAATTTTCAAGCTCAAGATAATTCTTTTTAATTTAAGGGAAACTCATTTCTTCTGTCCATTGTTCTGTTTCTTTAGCAAAGCTTCTACTGAGTTATACAAATATTATTCTTGGTATCTATAGTCCATTTACGGATGCGAGACATAAACAAGAGGGGATATTTCTACTCCAAAAAGGGGTGGCCGCTGAGACTATACTGGCACTGAAAGAACGCAGTTTGTAAGAAGAAAACACCCATTCCTCTCTATAATCCCATATTTTAATAAAAAATTAACAAGTCTGACGCATGCTCAATTAGGCGTATCTGATTTCGATATGAAAACAAATACTACTTGGTATCTTCTGTCGTGATTCTTAGTAAAACATCACATTAACAAGTTTTATGGTGTTTTCTGTTTGATGTTCTACCTAGGCAACAATCAGAGTACAACTGGTGCGCTGCGGATACGAAGGGCAAACTCAACAAAAGGTGATTGTCAAAAAAACGTGTTTAAGTTTTCATCAGGACAAACTAAACAAGAAAGGTGTAATTATCTACGTATTTTCAGAGGGAAAAAAGGGCAAACTCAACATGAAAAATATAGACACGGATTATTTGAAGGGTCTAGATTCGTATGGTGAAAAAATAATCTGTATAATATTTCTCCAACGTGGACCAGTTGCAATTAATTTTTGTCGAAACGATACGATAGTTGTGTAATTAATAAAATACGTGAGGATAAAAAATAATATTTTAACATAAACAATATTTAAGCACGCGGACTGAGCTCAATGAACTTATAAGAAAAAATGACAAAATTTGTCTGATGACATTATTTTACGTAAAAATGTATTTTTAAAAGTTGCTTCATCAGAATCTTTGCAAGCGTCATTTTAAACATAGCCATACTTTAAAAATATATACAGAATATCAATTATTATCATAAATTGACTAAAAAAAAAAAAAAAATCATGAAAAAATATAATCAAAATAGGAATTAGTTTTTTTTAAACAAAAAATTATACCAAAATTAATAAAAAGTTATCCCCAACAGGGCGACAAAATTTTAAAACATGTCGTGGGAATTCCATATACTAAAACTGTACTGCCTGTGGAAGTATGAAAACTGTGTCGTGAACCAAGAATTTTATTTTGAAACTTTTCTTTGAATTATTTTGGTTTCACTATTGCACAATATTAATTTGGTTCTAATAATAATTTGACTTCTGGTGAATTAAAATTTTAATTAGGTGGTGAAATTCGTATAATATTTATGAGTTTCAAATTCTAAAGGTAAATAAGAAATTAAATAAAGTGCGAAAATTTCGCACGGGTTTGCTAGTAAATAAATAAATAAATAAAAATATTTCACACGATGTGGAGTTCGTCCTTCGTATCCGCCAGACTTCAATATTTATTACAAAAAGAAATAAATGAAAGATTGTACACACAAACTTCAGCATTACATAGCAAGTAAAGATATGATTCTTAATTTGAAAGCAGTTTATCGAATCAATGGAACAGTGTACATGAAACACCAATTTTAGATAGAATGTATATTTATGTATCAGAAAATAAAATGAAAGGAATAATAAAAATATTATCTTGTGTTTATGAGATTGATGAAGACGTTTATCTTAAATAAATCGGAAAATTTCTTAAACAATAATGGAAACAGAAACCTTAAACTGAAAATATTTTTTAGTCTGGGTTAAATAAAATTATTGTTAATAACGTTTTGTCCTTAAAAATAAAATAAATAAATAAATTAAAATTAAAACTGTTATTTTGGTCCTAAGAAATTTTAACCCCCCCCCCCCGCTCTTTTTAAAAAAATGAAAAATGTTTTGCTTTGAAATCTTTTACTTTAAAAATATTTTTTATTTTGTTTTGAGACATTTACAGGTTCAATACTGTCTTTTAATGAAAAATATTTCTTGATTTCATATAATAAATTTACTTATAAAGATAGTAAGAGAAAATAGAAAAGTCGTTGTGATAGTAGTCGATCAATTATGCGGTAGAAAATTATCTGATCCTGTCCTGAAATTGCATTTGCATCATTTTAATTAAAAGTTAGGTTCGACTATCCGTTAATTATTTTCTACAAAATGACTTCTTATTCTTATTCTTATTTTTTTTTAGCCATATCATTGGTTAGGTTAATAAGAATAAAAAAAAAAAAAAAAAAAAAAACTTATCTAATAATTGGTTTTCATTTCAGTGCAGATTAGGAAAGAGTTCATAAAAAACCCCAAGCTTTCTAAAAATAGACTAGCCACATTTTTATGAGAAAAGAAGCATTGAAGTGAAAAATTTGAGAAAATATAATGTTTTGCATTAAAAAAAAACAAAAAAAAAAAGAGCATGATAACCAAAATTAGTTGAATACTGAATTTTTCTATATCTTCACGCTTTCACTATTTCAGAGTTATAAAAACGTGTAACAACAGCAAACATGAAAAAATTCATTAGAAGTAAACAGCAACTGTATATCTGAGATCGTAACTTTCACTAATAAAATGTTTTTCAAAAGGAATATTATTATCTTGGAAAATAAATAAAACTTTCATTTTATTCATGTTTCGTAGTTCTTTATAGTTCTGAAGGGAATTTGATTATGTAAGGGAATATTTCCGATTGCTTGGAGGAAAAATGGAAGGGATGAATGTCAGAATATAAAGAAATTTTTTGCTAGCGTGATGTGAAATTAATAAAAATATTTTATTATTTTTAAATTGAATCATTTTTTTTTAATCTAAAGAGCATTTGATAAAAATTTGAATAATTATTGAACAGTTGTCCCTAATATTTTAATAGCACTTATAAACTAGCTTTAAATATATATATATATATATATATGTATGTATGTAAGAAACAGGAGATAAAAGAAATGACAAACTAAACCTTTATGTGCACTTAAAATTACTATATTAAAAAAAATACTGAAATAAAATTGTAATTTCTTTAAATTTTTTTAAAAATCATATTTCAAAATGCATATTCCTTTTCCCGTCATTTACTAGACATTAGCCCCAGAATCAGGTTATTGTATTGGATTATCGTTCGATTACCAGAAATATCTGCTGCGTGCTTTTGTCCAAAGCATAATATTCTAAACTGTAAAAGATTTTAAACCCTTTTGCCAGTCAGTGACCGTTATTAAATTTTTCCGTCACTGACCATAAAAACAAATTTATGCGCTTAAACATGTTATAACATTTTTCATCAAAATGGAAATTACTTTTAATAAACCATCAACTCTCTGAGTGTTGCAGCACTTTGTTACAAATACGTGCGCGCTGTAAGAAAATTTGAATAGTAAATTACGGTCAGTGACTGGCAAAAAATTGCTCCAGTTACTGACCATAAAAAATAACGCCATGCCTATAAAGCTGTAATGGTTTATTTTTATTTATTTTTATTTTTATTTTTTTATTTTCCGGTGAAGAGAAGTGTCTTTTATAAATGGCCAAATCTCTGGATTTTGCTGCAGTTTATTAAAAATAAGGGAACTGGACTTTTTTCTCGAAGAAATAAGCTGAACGTTTTAAAGGTTAACTTTCCAAATTTTACTGAAATTTCTTAGAGTGTGCTATATTTTTTCCTCGAAAAAGGACACTGGCAGTATAATTTAATGATCAAATCTCCAAGTTTTATTGAAATTTCTTAGAATGTAAGATCCTTGAGTTAGAGGTCTGCACAGGCAAAAATTTTGAGGCACTGCAAAGGCACAGGCCTTTGGCTCGTGCCGGACCGATATGACAAATTAAAGTTGGCCCAAGCTCTTCTAAGCTCATTTATTTATTTATTTTTACAATATATGGCCTGGCTCGATCAAAGAAAAAAAAAATCGTACAAAGTCCAAGATATACATTAATCATTGTTATTCTAATATTAAAATTACGCTTAAAAAATGTAACACAAATATGTGTGCAGTAATTTTGAAGTATAATACATTTCATATGTTTTACGTGTTTAAGAAATATAATTGTGACGTAACTTTAAATAACACGCATTAGTTTCGAAACATTCTAGGAATATTTACGGAAAAGAGACAGAGACAAGCCGAAAACTAAAATCTTTTTAACTATGATGGAAAATGTTAAAAACCGAATTTTCACTAACATATGAAATAACATGAAATAAATGACAAAAAAAAAAAAAAAATAAAATAAAATAAAATCATTTACCTTCACCTGTTTGTGTTTCTCGTGTTCCATCACGAGAAAAGTTGAAAAAAAAAAAAAAAAAAAAATATATATATATATATGTATTCCAGCTTAACACAACACCCCTAAAGAATGCTGTCCAGCCCTGGAATGGCCCGATCATACAGAAAATAATAAGCCCGTTGTAAAAATGATTATGCAGAAAAATTATATCATTTCCAAGGATACAAAAAGGTATTAAGTACGAACTTTTACTGTTTCGGCCCAAATCCAAAGAAAAATATTCCCGGTCTCAAGCAGATCTCAACCGTGCATTGCTACCACAATGGAAGAGTGATTGATTCCCTCAAAAAGTTGCCCCAGTTCTTAATTTTGCTATTATATTATGTTATGGCGAAGTTGTTAGTGAATTACAATGCTATGCCATTGACTGTGATATAGTATTTCATGGCTTGTGAATTGCTCTGTCGTAATAGAAGAGTGTTCTATTCCCTTGTGGAGGTCACCAATTTGTTGATATTCCATTTCTGCGTGGCTTAATTTTTTCCTCTACTACATACAGTTAAGTGCTCAAATGTTTCCATAAAAACCAACTATCTTTTTTAAATATATATATATATATATATATATATATATGTTCAACATTATTAATTGTGAAAGTAATTTTACATGTATTAGTGAAAAATGAGTACTATTTATTAGCTGATATTGAACTTCTGAGCTTCTTGTTGAAATTTAGTTTTTCATTTTCAAAAAATTTAAAAGTCAAATCTCTATGAACCATGCAAACTGAGTCTACATCATTCTAGATAACCAGTTTAAATATTATAATATTTTTTCATCAAAGAAAACTCATAAAGGTATAGTGAATTAAGATTAAACCATTGTCATTGAGTTAATGAAATTGTAAGTTGTTATCTGTTACAATAGGGATTTCAGCAGTGCATTTTAACCTTTTTTTATCTGTTGGTTAGTATTTTATTATATGTGCTTTACAGATTACAGTTTGAGTAAGAAATTACCTTTTCCTATTTATTTGCAGTTTTATTTTAATATGGTTTGTGATACGGGCTGAGGCCAGTTTATAGAAACTGACAAAAGCGCACCCAATTAAACACCTAATTATATGCTTAATTAATCCTCAAGAGGAACCTGAATTTATTTTTTTCATTGTACAAAAAAGCAAAAATTATAAGCAACGCAATTCCGATGTTGGAATATATTTCAACACTTAAAATGTGACACGTGACTTTTCATTTCAATGCTTATTTCTTTTTTCTTTATTCAGAAAAGAAAGAACTGGATTTGTAAAAAAATTTGAGTTCCGGTTTTCAATGTATTGACACGTTTAGAAACACACTGAACGTGATTTGTCCATTTTTACAAAATATCTGTTTATATATGTATGGTAAAAATTTTGAGGCAGCTATAGATAAAAAAAAAACTAATACTAATAATAATTTCAAAACAATTTATATCTAGTTGAACTTCGACATAAATTGGTGTCTGTCATTTTTAGTGCGGATCGCTCAACAAGTGTACATGCTATGCTGTGATTTTCCCATCTTCTATCATGTGTATTTGCACAAAACGTGAAATGTGAAAAGGCTATTATGAAAAACTTTTTTGTTTAACTTGGGAGACTATCGATGGAAAAGTGGCACTTCTATGCTGCCATTTGACCCGTATATGCGATTGCTATATCTCATCTTCTGTAGTATGAAAATGGACCAAACATGATATGCGAGAGAGCCACTGTTAAAAACAATGTTGAATTAATTTGGGTGCATGTTCATTAATAGAAGGTGAGGCTATTACTTTTCTTCTATGATTTTTCATTTGGTTACATCTCAGTATCTACTGTTTAAAATTGCACGAAACTTGGAATGTAACATTTGTGTTGTGATAAAATATGATTAAATTTTTGTGCATGTTAACCTGTAGGTAGAATTATTATATAGAATAATATAGAAGGAATATTTGTGACGACCACAAAATATTATTATTCTATGTTATTATTTAATTCTTTTGTTATTTAGACTTTTATTTTTATAAAAATTTGATACTAAAGACTATTGTTGTTCTTTTCCTTATTTACTGGTTTATGCTCTCTAATTACACAGATGAGTTTAAGTGTCAAGAATTGTAAATATAAAATCTTGTAAAAAGGAATTAAAAATGAATAATAATAAAAAAATGTAAGTCATTTTCAGCTGATTTAGCAATCTTTATTATTATTTCAAGTTTCTAAAAGAATTAATTAATTTAATTAGCAATTCAATTTTAATTAAAATACTACAAAAATTTTATATCTTAATAACAGTTATATTTTCAGACTGAAGTACGAATTGAAATTAAAATTTAATGCACATTACACTCACTATATTTTGAAAACTTCGAAATAAAACAAAGAATAATTTGCAAATACCAAATTTTGATGCTACTAAATGAAAAATTTAATTTATATTTTAGATTTGGATAAACGATTCCAGCACTCGAACCCAACTTTACTGCTATATTAATTATGAGAATGTTTCAGCTTCAAAATGAGTCGTATATTTTTCTGTTTGGAAAAAAATAATGTACGCTTCAGGTTATATAATCAGTTCATTGAAAATTTTTGAACGTATTTTTTAAAATTAATTCATAGAATAGTTTATAAAAGTTTCATTTATTATAAAAATTTAATATGATATAAAGTTACAAAAATATTGAAATATAATTAATATTGAATGTGTTCAAAAATGATTTTCGATGTGAAAAGTCAATTTAACTTTATTATTAGTCAAAATTATCAACATGAAAAAAAAAAAAAAATCTGGAGTGACTCTACTCGACTTTACGAACATTCAGTAATTAACGGTTTTGTAGATAAAGTAAAGTAAAAGAAGTTGTTAAATAGAAAAAAAAATTACAATAGGGTGTTTGAGTATTTTTCTCCTTATAGTAAACGATGTTTAATTTAACGCTACTGAACTTTGAGCCCATCGATCATAATGATAAAGAAATTTTCGTTGCGTCCCTGTAAAAACCTATAAATGTTAGATTCACCAAAATGCTTATAGTTAGAGCAACAGTGACTTATAATATTCATATACATTTTCAGCTCAGTTGAATAAGGCGTTTAGACGCTATCGCACTTTTAAAAATTTGGTCCCATGGACCATAATGATAAAGAATTTTTATTTGTATCCCTGTAAAAAAAAACTGTAAGTGCTAAATTCACCAAAATCTATACAGTTCGTAGAACTGTGTATTACATGTGTATAAATTTTTTGCTCAGTCTAATAAGGCGTTTAGACGTAATCATACTTTTTAAAATTTGGCCCCATAGGCCATAAGGATAAAAAAATTTTCTTGGTGTCCCTTTAAAAAGACTATATGTGGTAGATTCACCAAAATCAATAGGGTTCGTGCTACGGTGACTTACAACACGCGTACCAAATTTCAGTTCATTCGAGCAAAACGTTTAGACGCTAGCGTGTTCAATCGCACACATGCACACACACACACACATCATCATCATCATCATCATCATCATCATCGGAAAACTAGCGAAAACGGACTCAAGGAACCTCAAAACGTATAGAAACATCAAATTCTCATATTCGGATTTTTGACATGATTGTAATAGTTTCCTTACATATTCGGAAAGTAAGAAATGCGTAATTGAGTTACACTGTATTTTGTTAAAAGAAATGTGAGGTCTAGCTTGATAAAAATGCGTAAGCAATTAAATTGCAGATTTTCAGATGAATGATTTTGTAACAATTGCGAACTCTAGAAATTATTTTTTATGTTAAGATTTTTATTGTTAGCAATGAAATCTGTATTTAGATAAAATATTTTTTTTCTCATCTTGAGCTTTCAAACATCTTGTTTAATGAAATCTTCACTTTATCATAAGGGCGTTCTAAATTTACCTGCTTTTTCTGCTGGAGTGACATTTTTGCATTTTGACGCAGATTCTTCCTGTTCAAATAAGCCGAGGGACAAAATATGAAGGATATTCAGCACTCAAAGTAAACACCAGAACATCAGTGGATGTCACGAAATTGAATTATTTGCTTAAGAGGGAAAAATAATTATATTTTTGAAGCAAAGGAAACTTTTATTCATATATTTTTTATAATAAGAAAATTAAAGAGTCTCCAAACTTAAACAAAAAATAAGAGCAAACGTGAAATTTAAAAAAGAATTTTTTTTTTTTTTTTCCTTTCTTTTCTTTTCTCTCTCTCTCTCTCTCTTTTTTTTTTTTTTTTTTTTTTTTTTTTTTTACTATTCAGGACTTAGAGATTTCATTAGTGATTTATAGTTTTATTAAGAGTAATTACAATAAAAACTTACAAATAAGGAATAAATAGTTAAAAATTTCAATTAGATCTCGGAATGGTTTATTTCGGTTTAACCAATCATTTCATTTGTTTATAAAAAATAGTACTTTTAACAGAAAAGGGAATGAAATCTATTTAAAGACATCTAACATGTATATTTATATAAACACTCAAATATAACTATGGATGGATCTTTATGAGATTCATTTTTAAAAAGATTTTATTTTTATCTTTGTTTGCATTTATGTTATAGATCATTAAACTTTATTTTATTTTTTAATATATTTAATCTAACTTTCTCCATGTTAAGTAAGGAAAATATCCGTTTTTATGAATATTCACCTATTATTATCATTCATTGCGCCGAAGTGTTGGAATATAAAAATGTGCATTAAAATAAAATCAAACATACATTTATTTTTTGTTGTTTAGAGTATAAACTAAGTTTGCATTTATAGCTATGAATAATTATTTTCATTTAAAGTAGTCAGTTTCTTTAGGTATAGCTGAAATATCAATCTTTGTAGCAATTGCTTCGACGCATCAAGATTCGACAAACATCGACACAAACAATATTTTTCTCGTAAAATTGCTCCGAAAATAAGATTTTAATTTTATGCTCTATTCATCCCTGATTAATAGCATTTTCAACTTGATCGTTACAAGCAATTCTGATTCCCTTTTGCTTAAGCTCAAATTTATGTAGCGCGCAAGCTGTTTAAATTCTTTCTTTATTTTTTAAAAGTTTTCTTCGGAATTCTGTATTAAGTAAGTATTTCTTACTTTTTGATTTTTCCGAATCTGCACCATTTATATATAACCCCTTATTAGCTCACAAATCTTAGTACATAAATAAAAATATGTCAGAGTTACAAGCGCATGAGGTATTTTCTACATAAAATAATTTTGCAACTTGGTTGAAATAAATGGATCTTCAAATTAAATACGCGGCATGTGAAAAACATCTTATGAAATTTCAACTCTGAAAAATACCTAAAATATATCTTATTCTTTTGCCGACAATTTGCTTAATTTTTACTGTATTAAAAAATACTTTCTTTACAGTATGAGTATGAAAAATTAAATTTTCTTCCTTAGCAATGCGCGTCGACAAAGTACAATGCAGCAAAGTAATTCCATTTATTACATTCAATAGAAAAGAACGTTTAGCTCAATTTTGGGTAGCCCTATATATTGTCTGTAAACAATATGCACTATAAACAATATTGTGTGTTTAAATTTAGTCTTACTTGAAAAACATCTAACAAAAAATGAATTACAATTCCAGTTATTTCCAAGTATAGCCCCAATATATCCAAATATTTTGGGCACCATGTAAACGAATGATGAATGATTTCCATACCACAATCTACACAAATCATGCTTTTATGCATATCAGAAAAATTTGTTCATTTCATTTTGTTTAAGTCAGCCTATAGATGTTACACTGCACCTACCCGAAATGTCCCCATAGACACATAATGCAGATGACCATGCAAACGAACCATTTGCTTGATCTTAACGAAAAATTTAGTGTAGCATCCCTATATCATACACATTTAGAATACCGAATTTGGATTTTCTAATACTATTTGTTCTTGAGATATGCTGATAACAGGCACACACACATACACACACAGGCATACAGAGCAACCGCTAAAAATATGATTTTGGGATTCAGGAAACCTCAAAACGTGTAAATATAACAAAAATTCGGAAATTTGGCCCCAAAACAATACTTTCTCTACAATATGCATGGTTAAGGGAAAGTAAAATATTTAAATCAGTAAGAAAATCGTATTTTAGTTTAACGTTTTGAGACATGAGTATCTTCACTTACATATAATGCATTCTTAACATTATTTTTCATTTAGTTTGTTTTTTTAAAATTGTTTAAATTTTTCATTTTTCATTTTTTTTTTTTTTTTTAGAAAAAATAAACTAATATTAGTTTGTAAATTATTACTTATGTTATAGTTATATAAAATTCGATTAATGATTTTTAAGCGAACATGTCATACAAATTTTATTAATTTTATTAATTTTTATAAAATTATGCGCAAAAGAATAAAACTGGAAAATGGGTTGTATCTTAATTTTTGGAGGCTCGTTTATTTAAGATTTTAGTTATAACTCTTCTGTCACCTAAATCTAGAGCTTCCATCAACAGTTATCAATTCATTCGAAATCTTATTCAACATATAATCTTCGAAACATTGCTATGCTGTTGGCTTTATTTGCATTCACAAAAAATAGTAATATTACTTAGAAAGGTCTTGTATACCACACTTAAAAAAATATTTCATAGGTTTTAAGTAAAAGGTAGATTTTACATTTTTCTGGGAATTTTCTTTCATGTTAAACGTCGAAATTTGTCTAGGCATAGTTTAGAGAAGCTCAAATTTTTAAACAAAATTTCACGTCAAGCGAATTCATGTTAAAAGGTAAAAAAAAAAAAAAAAATAAAATAAAAAAAAATAAAAATAAATAAATAATATATATATATATATGTGGTTTGTATTTTTTTTCGGGGATTGTAGAAACAGCTCTCATTAAAAATATTTCATGTTAAGTGTGTTTATGTTAATGAGGTTCGACTATATAAGTTATAAATAGTGTAATTTATGTAAAATTCTGCAGTATGATGCAATAATATTGCACGAAAGTACGATGTACACGATAAAAAAGTTTAAATTGATTTTAATAATAATAATAATAATAATAATAATAACAATAATATATATAACTATACATATATATATATATATATATACTAGTATCGCCCAGTGGTCGAAACTCGACCATTTTTTTTTTTGCAAAGTGAGGCAAAGCAAAGTTATTGCCTTGTCCTAAACGGAATGCAATTGCAACACAGCTGCGGCAATTGTTTGCCAATATTCACTCTAACTGAATCAGCAAAGTTTTACTTAATATAACTATTTCTCTCTGTAGATGTTAGCCTTTCCTGAAATGAGAGAAAATCGCAACGTGAAAACGCCCCTTGTTGTGTGATACAGCCCAGACGCTAATAGGTACCATGTCAGACCAAGGTCCAACCAAGTATCAAATTCTGTTAAATTAATTCGATTGGTTCATAAAGTACAGTGTTTGAACAAATAATAATAAAAAAAAAGATATTTTTCAAAAATGGTCGAATTAAGTTCGGAAAATTTCCAAACGTGTAACTTTATCGAAAACCGAAAATCTAAAACATTTCTGAATCTTATATTTTCTACTTATATATGCAGAGGAAAGAATAATAAATCCACTTTTTCAAAAATAAAAATAAGTAGTCAATTTCACTTAATTAAAATGCAAGGAAATCTCAAAACGTGTAAATTCATCGAAAACCAGAAATCAAAAGTTTTTATGAATCTTCTACTTGCTTCTTCTACCCACAAAAGCTAGCAATAAAGACATTTTTTAAAAAATAAGTAGCCAATTTCAGTTAATTGAAACGTAAAGAAAGCTCAAAACATGTAAATTCAGCAAAAAACGGAAATCGGAATTTTTTCCGTATCGTCTACTTATACATGCAGCAGTTAGTAACAAATCCATTTTCCTTTTATTTAGTATATTAGTTGAATATTTATTGTTTAAATATCACCCTTTGAAATGAAATGTTTATGTTTACATTCGAAACTGGAAGTTTGCCATTTTTTTTTTCTGGAGTTTTGTGATTTTAAATTAAAATTTTATCAATTTTACAGAAAAAATAACTCAATCAAACACATGTAGACAGTAACTTATATATAACTATACCCAAATATCGGAATTAAAATCGGCAGATAATTTCCGTTATTTTTTAATAATTTTTTACAAAAACTCAATGGACAATTAACATAGAAAATCTTTTACATGGCTCCATGGACAGACAGTGACGTCATCACTTCGCTTGCGTATAGTGATGCTACATTATACAAATTACTGTGTCTATGGTTTTATTTGAGCTTTATGAAATTGCCAGATTTAACAACTTTCTACTTTTAGGTATTTTTAAATGTGAAGGAATACGTGTATAAAAGGGAAAAATGGGGGAAAATGCATAAAAAATAAATGTATTTTTAAATACCTTCTTGACATCGTAAGAAAATAATATTTGTATTCGCACCTTCCGGCTAACCATACCTTTCCAATGATACCATTTTCAACCCTCTACTCCCATAATTAATATGTTAAAAAGGGACAACAAATTTTATGCTTGCCTATTAATATATAGATATATAAATAAATCCCTCCTGTATTTTGTACGCTTATCAATGGACTTTTTTTCCTTTTTTTCCCCCTTAAATAAAGCTATTACTAAATAAAAATTCTCCCCCACCCCGAAAAAAAAAAAAAAAAAAAAATAATAATAATAAAATAAAAACTAATATTCAATATGCTTAATTTGATGACATTTTCTTTCTCTTCTTTAGAAAAGTCCTGTATACATAAATTACTTTGATGTTACATAATGTTATTTATTTTTCTAGCATTAACAGCTTACACTGACATGCCTTTTGATCAGCGAAAAAAATTTCATTGATAAAAAAAATTATTAATTCATCACATGTACTTAAGCTTTGCCTCCAGACAAAAACTGTCATACAAGCTACCCTGAATATAAAGTACTCGGGAAATAAAATTATTTCAAATTCTGCAATAGTATGTTACCCTTAAAAAAAAAAAAAAAAAAAGGAAAAGAAAGAAAAATGGTCAGGAAAATTTTCTTTGTGTTAAAAGAAAAAAAAAAATCTTTTAATTTCTTTTAAGCTGCACTTTGACATTTTTTGTTTAATTTAAAGTTCTCGGGAAAAAAAATTTCTATGCAGTCTAAGTTTTTTAATTTGTTTGCCTAGAGTAATTAGGTTTGTAGATTTAGAAGATGTATATCTTTATTGATTTTCTAGGTGTTTGATATTCCAAAATATTTTATATGACACGTGCGACTGAAGTACTCTCAAATACAGAACGAATTTGCTTTCCTTTTGATGGAAATTCAGTTAATTTATTCAAATTTTGTATAATATTAAGTTTTTGTGACCAGCATATTTTATGCTATTAAAAAAGAAGTATATATAGTTGTAATATTAAAAATATTCATAAAGTGAAAATGAAGTGTATACGCTAATATAAAACTGAAAATGACTTTTTAATTGTTGCTTTTATTTATATTAATTCAGAATTTATGTAAAGTAAATTGTACCTCAATGTTCACTAGAAGAACATTAGCATTTCTTTTAATTACATGCATCTTTTTAGTTACCTCCAAATTTGTTAAATTACAAACCAAATGTAAAGTAATAAATTAATAAAAGAACTGAAAGGAATAGGGACATGATAAATATATTTTATAAATTACGGTCTTAGAGTTATGAAATTTTGCATACTTATGCATTAAAACATAGCCGTAGTAAGTATATTTCTGCGAACTTTTTGCATTTTTTTTTAAAAATGAAATTCAAATTCAAATTTATTAAACGCTCCCTGTGAATTAATTTAAAATTTTTCCTTTTTCCTTTTTGATTTTACATTACTATATATATAAATATATATTAAGGTCATTTCTAGAAGCCGAAATCTGCTTTATATTGATCATATATTATAGCAAACACGGTGTGCTACCCATCTTTTTCGATCGAAAATGCATTGCACACACGATGTGCTAACCGTCTCTTTGGCTCGGAAAGGTATTGCACACGCGATGTTCAATCCGTCTCCATTGGGATAACAATATGTTCTTAACATGTCTCTGCTTAAAATTTCAGCATTTAAACAGAAAATTATTAAATAAAATTTTTTGAACTTTTACCAAGGAATCTATAAATAATGCCCAAATATATTTAGAATACATTGTTAAACTGTAATAATGTAAAATCGAAGGGTGAAAAAAAAAAAAAAAAAAAAAAAAAAAAAAACGGAAAATGGTTGGCAGGAAATATTTTAAAATTTTCAAAGAATTTAAATATTAAAATTTTATTTTATTACATTTTAACAGATTTTCTAAATTTTTAATATTCTAAAAATTTCATTGTTCCATGCATATGAATGCAAATTTTCGCAATTCTAAGGCGGCGTATTATTTCTTTCATAAATTAAAATGAGATTCTACTGTCATAATTACCAATGCGATAAATCTCTTTAAAAGATTTGCTTATTTATACTTGAATTATGATTTGTTTCTTTGTTTCTTTGTTCGCTATACAAATCAACAATTCTCAGACGAATTCGAAAGAAAACTGGCACACATGCTCCTTGGCATGTGTAAGGAGGCACTACGTTATTAAAATCTAACCGCCTAACAAAAGAGGTAAGGGAGTACACTAGTTTGAGAACCCTTCGATTTAGGAACTTGATATTCGCTATGAAAATTCTTCATTCAAATTGCAGAGTTGAAATGGGAGTAAAAGCAGTAGATAACTGTGCAGTTTGGAAACAGTTTAATTTAGAAATTCGTTGTTTATATCAAATATTGCTGTCTTTTTTACTTTTATTATGACTCGTTTTTTTTTTTTTTTTTTTTTTTTTTTTTTTTTTTTATTTAGATGAGCTTGGGAATTTCGAGTATTTCAGCTTTTTAACTATAATAAACGTGTTTATTTTTATTTAATGGTTATTTGTTAGTAATATATTTGGTTTATCTATTAATAATTTGTTTAAAGTGTTTATTTGTTCTTATTGCACTGATTGTTTGATGGTTCGTGTAATTTTTAAATTTGTAAATATTAGGTGCAGTAATAACTTTTAAAGAGAATTTCAGACAAATGAATACGTAATTGAAAACAGGCACTAATATCTTTAGTCATAAAATATTATCCATCACTATATAACACCTTTCTTCATCGGTTGGGCAATTGACGGATGCCAGGAAAGTAGAACGAATTGTGTTTTAATGCGATAAATTTGTCTACCCGTTTTCTTACTTCGTCCACTGTCCCGAACTGTACACAAGACGAGGTACTGATTATGGATTGAATCAAATAGTAGCTCGAACAGATTGGGTCGGGGCGCGTATCTCCGAAATGTTGGCGCGCGCAGAACAAATTCATATTTTTTCGCCAGAGAATGCGATTTTCGCCAAATCTGGAAGTGCAAAGAGAAACTTCACGCCGCTTAACCTGTATAAATAAACATCCGACGTTTTTCTTTCTTTCTTTTTTCGTTTATTATTTTTTTTTTCTTCTGATGATTAATGTAGGATTTAAATCGCAAAACGAAACATATCTTGAAATTAAGAAATAGTTTTCCGAATAGAGAAGTAGATAATAATAATGGTAATATATTAGCATTGAGATCCGATTTCATGTATAAGGCCAAAAAGTTTGTAAAAATTGTTCAAATTACAAATTACAAATTCTTAGTAAAATGCATGAAGAATGTTCATAAGTCCAAATCAGTAGTACGCGATTTTACATTTCAACTATTTTTATTATCATTTTGTATTTAAATTTTTAAAATGTACGACTTTATAAAACATTTCTCTTACGATGCAGTGCTTGAATTTTCATAAATTATCACCTTATATTTATCTATTATGTATTTTTAAAGAACATCTTAATCATAATAAAATAGATATTTCGTGTTAAATTTTATGGTTGAAATTCATAAAATTTTCTACGTATAATTTCCTCCTCGGACATGTCCATTTATCATTCTTTACCCCCTCCCCCCCCCAACTCCAACATACAAAGTTATAAAATAAAACGTTAAACATTTTATTAATGCTATTCTATTTGTTTTTCAGTAATCATAAACAATCTAACTTAATATGTTATACAAATCAAAGTAATAATGATGCGCATAACCATTCTCATCCTATATTTATTGTTACTAATTTCTATTGAGAGCGAAATGTATTCATATTAAAAGGAATGAGTATGATAGAACACTCAACACAGTCGCAGACTGAAATGCCGCACCTCATAGGCTACCCTCTATCCGATTCGATACATTTGACTTATCGTAATTAAATGACTAATTTTATTAGGATTGCTTTCGTACATTAATTTCCAACACAACTGATCCCCATATTGCAAGTTCATGGGAAGTATTGGCCTAATTTGTCAAATGAAGGAAACACAATTTTTAATTACTAAAGTTTCAAATTAAAATGTTCATATTTAATGAAGTGTATTAAAAAATATATTTTAAAATATTAGTCTGACATGTTTATGACAAAATATTGGCATAATGGACGTTTAAACGAAATTTTGCTCTATTTTGCCATGTTAAAAAGAAAACGTAAATTTTGAATAACATGCGAAGTTTACAACTTACATTGTTCCAAAGCAATATTGTCCTTATCAATAACATAAGTGATATTTAAAAACTGATGCACCCATTTTACAAACTCAATATCTATAATACACACAGACAAGTCACATAAACCAACCACTAAAAACATAATTTTTGGATTCAGGAAACCTCAAAACATATAAATGTAACAAAAATTCAATTACGAAAACAATACTTTCGCGACCTTCTACGGATAAGATAAAGTAAATTAGAATAAGAGAATAATTTTAAATTAATTAAACTTTAATTGCATTTATTACATTGATTTTTATTTATAAAAAGAAATGCTTTCATTTAATTTGGGGTAGCCCTGTATATTTACTATATATTTTACAAACACAATATAGTGTACTAATTTAGCACAGAATTTAAAACACATAGCACGACATGAAATGACCTTTCAGCAATTCCATTGTATGAATATATCTGAATTCTTTTGTGGGGTTCTGTGTAAACTTCTAATAAAGGATATACATTCTACATTGTATACGAAACATTCTTTCATGCACATAAAATATAAGTTCAATTTATTTTATTTTGTTTCATCCAAAAATATTAAATTGTATTTACCAGAAAATTCACACATAGACTTAATGAATTTGAATTCTTTTCTTAGTCACTGTACACGAATTACTTAATATTTCATCCGAGTCCCAATATCTGTTCTTGAGGTATGGTGATAACAAACACACAGACACATTCAGGCAACCGCTAAAAACCTAATTTTTTGTTTCAGGATATTTAAGCAAATGTAGCAAAAACTCAATTTGAAAATCTGAATCAAAAATAAAACTTTTCTTACAATATATGGGTAAAATAAACTAAATAATGATCATAATAATGATAATCTGGTGTGTCACTCACACGACTTTCTTTTTTACCCTGCATTTCAATATTATAATGACAGATTGCACATTAAATCTTAAGATCAATAGCGTAAGAATGTAAAGTTTAATGTACTTTTCAAATAATCTAAAATAGGTTTAGAAATAATTTTATTTGACGAAGAGAAAGTAAATAATAATAATAATAAAAATAATAATAAAACAGAATAAAATAAAATAAAATAAATGTATTTCAAGGATAATTTTAAAAGCTTTAAAATCATAATATTACAAATATACTTCTTCATTAATCTTGATAAAATAAATTTAAAGGGTTTTCTAATAAATTTTGGTATTAAATTATATTATCTAAAAATAACGATACAAAGACTCCATTGACACATTTTTAACAATTATGATTCAGGGAGCCTCAAAACGTGTATATATAACAAAAATTCAATTTCGAAAATATGACCCCAAAACAATACTTTCTCTACCATATATGCTGGTAAGAGAAAGTAAAATAAATAAATAAATAAATATATTTCAAGAACGATTTTAAAAGCTTTAAAATTAGAATATTACAATTTTATTTCTTCATTAATCTTGCTAAATTAAATTTAAAGGGTGGAGGATTTCTAATAAATTTTTGCATTAAATATATTATTTAAGAATTACGACACTAAAACTCCATTGACGCATTTTTAATAGTTTATTCTCTTGGGAAAAAAAAAAAAAAAAAAAAAAAAAAGATGGCTCGAATCCTTAACGAATCGTGAATGAAGTAGAAAGAAGGGTTGCTTTGCGGCAGAGACGGTTTTGGCGCGAGCTACAAAAATTTGCCAGGTTCGCCTGTACGCGCCAACATTTCGGGGATACGCAATCGGGGCTATACGCCGGTATTTTAAAATCGTCCAGTCATGCATTGCAAAAAATGTTTTGACAGGTTTGCAACCAAAATCCTTGCGTTATCAAAGGACAATTTCACGGGGTGAAAATCTTTTTCAGTAAATACACGTTTTTGCCGGATTTTCTAGTATAATCTCAAAAATTGGCATTTAGCAGTTTTACTTACATCAGGCGTTGACAGTTTTAATGGAGCACACACATCATTTCCCATCGGATACTTGGGAGAACTATTTGCAGTGAATGGCTCGCTTTGCTATTGCTTTTGTTACTTTGCAGGAATTTAACTAATGTATTGGCATTTCGAGATGCCATAAAATACTCTTCCTTTACCTCCCTTTATGATTTTTTACATGGAAGATTTTCTTGCCTGTTTAGCAGATTTATGCTTCTCAAGACATGCTTATCGTTGTTCCATTGGCTTAACTCATGTGATGCCCATCTTTTTATTTTCTAAATATTTTCTACTGCATATAAATGATTAAAAATCATTGTTTGTTATACTATAATTGTTTGGCAAATCCTGTTGAAGTTTGAGGTGCATTTCATCAAACGGGGCATGGAAATCCTTATATTTAGCGTTCAGTCTAGCTCTAAGATCCGGAGATCGTCTAAGGAAAATACGAGACCAATCCACCATCGTAGTAATGTGTTATTAAGATGGTTATTCACTTCATCCAGAAAATGTGATGGTGCACCATCGTGTTGCAGAAAAAAAAATAGAAGGCAGAAGCTATATTTGGAGTATAGTGAGTCACATTATACTTATCACGGAGACTTCAGAGAAAAATAAACTTCTCTAGATCTTTTCACTTGATTTAGCACAAAACTTGATTATAATACCTCTATACTTATATATTTTTTGAATAAATACATTAATTACATTTGCATAGTGAAGCTTTGACTATTCCTATATTAAATTTGATATAATGTTTCCAAGAAACATTAAAATATAGCCTATTCATAGAGGCCAACATTTCAAATTTATTCAGGCACAATGTTTGTACCCATCTTTCTTCAAATCAATTTTTCATTAACGTAATTTTCATTAATATTTAATTTTAATTAAAGTAGAAAAAAAAATTACTATTAAAAAAAAGTAATGTGGGAAAAAGGTGGGTACTATCAATGCTCCAGAATAAATTAGAATGTTGGCATACCTGCTCATTAGAAAAAGAAGGAATAGCTATTTAGCCTGTTGACGTTACCTGCAAAAATTTAATCAACTCAGTTCTGAAAAATTGACAATTTTTATGGCAGTAATGAAGAAATATCATACTGTAGACATCAAGATACACTGTTAAAAAAATGCAACTCTGCTGCCAGAAATTCTCTGTAATTTGAGAAAAAAGTTGTAAATTACGGAAAATTTACGCTGAAAATTACGAAAAAAAAAACGTATTTTTCTGTAATTACAGAGAATTTCTGGCATCAAAGTTTCATTTTTTTTTTTTTTTTTTTTTTTTTTTTTAATCAGTGTATCACTGTAAAAATATGTCCTTTTTGCTGCCAGAAATTCTCTGTAATTGCAAAAAATGTAAATTACGCGTTATTTTCTCATATTACAGAGAATTTCTGGCAGCAAATAGGAAATACTTTTTACAGTGTAGCTATCACACATGTTAGGAAAAGAGACAACATAGTAATGTCACCTGGCGAGAAATGTGGAGAAGAATGTAACTACCACAAAATATTTTAAATATCAAATTTGCTACAATTTTCTGTGGTAAACATTGAGAAATATTTCCATAAAAATTATTAAAAACATGGTAAACACTGTTAGAAAATTTCAGTTCAAATTTGAACCACCGTACTAGAGTGTCTGATTTGAGACAAGAAGGTCTTCAGTTCAATCCCTGTCTCGGCCGAATTTTGATTTAATTTTTTTTTTTTTTTTTTTGATTTAAAACATAATACCAATATTTGGTTCATCATAAAATTACCAAATCATGGTAAAAGGTTAAACCATCCGGTGGTTGCAGCTACTTCAGTACCAAGTTATGGTCCAAATTAACACCAGATTTTCAACAGTGTATGGCAGGCAGGATGTAACAAGTGATAAACGTAAAAATCTAATAGGCCCCATTTTACACGTATGTCAAGGTCCAACTAAGTTTTACCATATTCTTTGCATGAATTCTTCAATTGTGTACAAGGCTTCTTTTAAGCATGAACACACAGGGAGGCATGCTTTTTTCTGTGGAAAAAATGAAAATCAGGAAGTCAAGCATTTTTAAAAATGCTGAATTTTCTTCGGATGAACACAAAAAACTAAAAAGAAAATCGACAGCATACAATTAACAATAAAAATTTATCTTTTATGGTTATTTCTAACAATTGTAAGCTTAAATCTCATAAAAAACATAATGTCATGCTATAGTTAATTAGAAATGTTTTGAATTTTCTTTTTATAAAGTAAAAAAAAAAAAATATATCAGGGAAGTGTATTTTTTCTTTTTTTAATTAAATTCCTAACCCATAAAAAGAAAAAAGAGAAAGAAAAGGTACTTCATCACTTTCGGATTAAACAGAGTTTGATCCAATTTAAAATGTTAATCATAGTATATTTGAATTCCTCACCGGTTTTGTAAAAAAAGTTGTTAAATTATTCATAAATTTCTTTAATTTCAGATTTTCGGATCAATTTTTACAAAGGACTACACGAATAAAGTACGCAAAGCATATTACATTTACACAAAAGATTACAAGTTTTGAAATTCATTCACATTTTAGAATATCTTTTTTTTTTTTAAACAGGAAATACAAGAGAAATGATTTTAGTTTTATCTTGTAATTTAAAAATTATCTTGCTTTCTATTAGTTGAAAAGAGAATCTTTTAATAAATATTTTCTTTTGTAAGGTAAACATTAATAATAAAGCTTTCTCAGGAAAGGATATTCTTTATAATGGTTATTTTGGTTACATTATTGTAACATCTTTAAATAATATAATATAATATCTTTAAATTGTAATATCTTGTAATATCTTATCCTTCTTATTCTTGTAACAGACAATTATTAAGAAAATTAAAAAATTAAAATTTTTTAATTTTCTTAATAATTGTCTGTTCTGCTGCTCCCACCCACTAAAGAGGAAGCGGAAGGGTATTTTTCACATGAAGTGTTATTTTTACAAATTTTTTTCCGATACTTTTATTAGTTGTTTTTTATTTCTTAACATTTTTCTTTTTGTTAACCACGCCACTTATCTTAAACTCTTACACCTATTTAATATTTTCTATTCAAAACTATATATATATATATGATAATGTTATTCATTTTTTCATATCATTCATCTGATAATGTTATTCATTTTTTGGAATGTAGTATATGTAATTTTGGTTATGTAGGACAATCTTCTAATAGTTTAAATATTCGTATTAATGGACATAGAAATGATATTAAAAATGAAAATAACAAAAATCATAATGATGAAGAAATTAAACATTTTCAATCTCATAGTTTTGATAAATTATATCTTGGATATTATTTCTAAAAAATAAGATAGATCAATTTCGGAAAACATCTATAGGCTTAAACTAAAAACCATCTGTCAATATGGTCTAAACTCTGAATTTAATGGGAATAAAATTTTAAATAAAAAAAGTTTCTGCATTTTCAATAAATTTAAACCTTTTGAAACTAAGGATACATATAATAAAATTAGAGGTTGTAGAGGGGGTGGAAAAACCATTAAGAAAATTGATATAGTTAAAACTCTGGATGTATTAAACAAAGATATGATTGAGAATAAAGATATTATTTTAATTAAAAACAGAATTTTATCTCCAAAAATAAAGCAATGAAACGTTTTAATAAGTACAAAATAGATAATTATTCATTCAAAAGTGGTCTTTTTAGAGATATAGTTATTGATCTCTTTGAATATAAAATTAAAGTTTCAGATTTAACAGAAATAAAGTTATCAAAAGAAGTGCCTATTGAAAACTTGGTCTTGAATTATAAATACAAAATATTTGAATATAATAATAATAATAATAATAATAATAATAAAAAAAAAGGGGGGAAATTGTAATGAATTTTTTCCACTTCAAAACTCTTGTAATATCAGAATTGCTTACAGCTATAATATAAATTTAAAAAAGTTAATTTGCAATTTTAATAAAGTTAGTAAAAACATTGATCTTATTGAAGATAAAGATTGTTAGTAGTGCAAAAAGGGGGGTTCAGCAACACGGTGGAGGGACGGAGGGACGATGAGGGTCGCGCGGAGCCACGGAGCTGCCACTCCGCGCCTCCACACGCGCCTCCGCGCCACCACCGTGTTGCTCAACGCCCCCTTTTTGCACTACTTAACCATCATCTTGGACGATGGTTCTGTTGCCATTCAAAGATTGTAAAGTATTTAAACTTTTTGCGCGTTTGAAAAGGAATTTCGGGACTTAGTACTTTTCGCGATGGAAAATATATTTCAGGGAATTTAATTGAATAAACAAAGGTAGATGAGTATTATATAATTAAAAACATTTAATGAATGGTATAGACTTTGAAATTTAGGTGTTGCCATTGGGAGAATAGAAACTTTTAGACCGCTGACATTAAAGATTATAAATAATTTCCGGTGGGACATAGTATGTTGGATTAAATGAAACAATGGATGACTGAAGTTAATAAACATCAGAGAGAGAGAGAGTAAGTAACAATTTATGAATATTTTAAGGAATTTAGCATTGTTTAGAGGTGGAAAGTATATTTCGTTACGATAATAAATAATGAATTTAAATAATGGTTTAGACATTAAAATTTTAGTATTGCCATTTGAAGATTGTAAAGTTTTACAGAATGTATAGAAACACGGAGTTAGATGATTCTAATTGTAGGGTAGTTGTGGCGTTTCGAAAGACTATCCCCCTTCATCAGGATTTTAAGGAATTTTATTATAACTAATTAAATTACGACATTCATGCTGTCTTCTGATTGGATGACTCTGGATAAAATACTGTAATCTGACTGGTTAATGAATTCACATTTATAGGCTTTCATATGACATTCAAGTAACCCTTTAAAATTGTGTGATAAATGCAGAAATATTGTAACCTTTAATAAAAATTTGGCGAGATTTTATAAACAATTTAGCGATATTTAGGATATATTTGGCGATATTTACGATGTATCTGGCGATAAAAATACGTTTGGCGACAAACTTTCGGTATAAATTGCGAGCGACGGAAAAATTTCATCAGTTGCTATCTTATTTTCGTGGAGTGCGGACGTTTAATTTGGTTGCTGCGTAATACTCTGACTGTTGGAGCAAGAGAGGGATCGACTTGAAGAAATGCCTGTTCAACAAACTTCTTCATCTACTTCTGACGATATGAAGTTGACGTGTCCGAATTGTAATGTAACTTCCTCTAAGAAATCTAACTTGAGTAGACATATGAAGATTCACAGCGGTCGAAAACCACATCTTTGTGTTATATGTAAGAAAGCATTTGGTAGGATAGATGATTTAAAGAGACATTCGAAAATTCATGAAAAGAACCCCATAGAATTTGAATGCAAGCAATGCAGTGAAACTTTTAGATGGAAATACGAGTTACTGGAACATGATAGAAAGAATCATCGAAAACCTTCACCTCAACATTCATGCGATGTATGTGTTGAATCCTTTGCATGGAAATACAAGTTATTAGAACATATCAGACAAAATCATCCAAAGTCTCCACCCCAACATTTATGCCATGTATGCTGTGAAAAATTCAACCGCAAGCAAGATTTATTAAAGCATGAAAGACTGAATCATCGAAAGACTTCACCTCGACATTTATGTGATAAATGCAGTGAAAAATTCAACCGCAAGCAAGATTTATTGAAGCATAAGAGAATGAACCATCAAAAGCCATTAGTACCTATAATGAATTTCGACCAAGCTCTACTGAAGGAAAAAACTATGCATTTTAAAAGGCGAAACACACTTAATGTTTTCACAACCACCACCTTTGACAATGAAAATGGTGATATGGACTTGTTTTCGTTGTTTAATAATTTAAGAAGTGACCTTTTAAATGAACTGAACTATCAATTAAGTGAGAAAAAAGCGTTGAAATGGTATATAGTTGTAAACGTTACCCTTAGTCGTTCTACTATAGATGGAGAAGAATTTATTTCCCCTCACTTTCGATCAAATATGGAGATGGCACTTTTAGCAAGTGATATGGATCATGATCTGCAAATAGCTTTCAACAAGATAATGAACAGTTTCGATAATTTTAATGAACGAGGATCAGGATGGAATTTAGTAACAATCAATATATTAGAGTTACGTATGGCCAAATTTAACCCATTTTAGATGCAACACCTATTTTTGTAATTGAAATGTTTAAATAAAAGTATGTCTATGAAAAACTCTGTCTTATTTCCAATTTAAATTATCATTTAAGTTTTTTATATTGTTATTATTATACAAATTTTATTCATGCATTTAGAATTTTTTCCCGTAAAAACCATTTTGTTTATGCGCAGCAATATTAATCACATTCATTTATACTACAAAAATATTTTTACGTTGAAATTAAAACTTTACACGTCGTTAAGTAACAAAACATTATAATTATTTTTTTGAAATTGCAAAATGTTTATATACAGTAAAGTTATATAAACTAAACGTTATATTATCACTATGTATTAAATAAGTTTCGAATTTAAGCTCTAACTTAGAAATACTATTATTACATTCTTTAAAAATTGAACGAACATACACTTTAAAAAATTACTATCATATAAATGAAACTAAATATAATAAAAAATATATTCTCACTAAATACGTTTCACATTTATTTAAACTCTAACTTACATTCGTTAAAAATTGAGCACATGCACTTTAAAAAATTACTATCATATAATTAATAAAAAATTACTATCATATAATAATATTAATCTAAAAAATTGCTTGCAAAGACATGCAGTAAAATTATAAAAAAAGAAAAAAGAAAATTACTATCATATAATAATATTAATTTAAAAAATGGATACAAAGATATACACTAAAGTTATAAATTAAAAAAAATTACTATCATATAATAATATTAATTTAAAAAATGCATAAAAAGATATACAGTAAAGTTATAAATTTAAAAAAATGACTATCATATAATAATATTAATTTAAAAAATACATACAATGTTTAAAATCAACAATTAAATTTTATATATATTATAATTAACTAAACTTTATGTTGTTACTATTGAATAAATTTATCCTAACACGAAAACTTTACATAAATTTTCTACACATTAAAGTTACATAAACTAAATAAAATTATATAAATTAAACTTTATATTCTCACTAAATAAGTTTAACATTTATTCGAGTTTAACACAGTAATATAATTCATACTATCTTAGTTGATTTAAATTAAACAGGTGAATACTTTTAGATTTTAAGTAATATAAAAAAATTAAGTTGATTATAAAATTATTTTAAAATTTTATATTTACATAAAAATGATATAAAACATTAGTTAAAAAAGAATTAGTTACATTTAAAAACTATTGGTTACTAAAAATAAAATAAAAACAAATATTTTATACTAAACATTTCTATTTAAAATTTCGAAATATTAAATTACATAAAAAGTTCAAAGTGTCAAACTATTTTAAATGAAGATAAACAGTTTCTTTAAGATAGATGTTACGCGTGTATTCTATGAATCATGTGTAATCAACACTAACGGATATAAAGATTGAGTTAAAATAATTAATAAAAACAACGCATAACTAGGAAAATTCAATAATTTTTATATTTGAAAAGAACTACCCCACATGATTTTTTCACAAAGCATACCGTACAATGAGTTTAAATGCTTATTACCTACCTATCAGTTAAACTATATTTTAAAAAAATTAACTGAATAGTAGATGACAAACCACGCTAATATAGTGTAAAATGAATCAACACATTTTGTTTATGTTTTACAATATCATATATTATTTAAACATTGCCTATGAATAATTAACTAAAATACTTTGAATAATTTAAAACGAAAATACTTTTAGAAAAAATAGTAATAATAAATTATAAAACTTACTTAGAAATTATTGAAGATTCCACGTGAAAATGCAACCTTCAGTCTTGTACACAAATGCGAGAAACTGTTTTATCGCTAGACGATGACTCATACAGATAAGAATGTTGAATCATACCTATTTGGCAGAAGACTCTTGGTGTTTGAGATCATTTATTTAAATAATGCATTGAGAGTTGAACTTTACAATTAAAATACTGAAGTGTGGTTTCAAAATTATGCTAAGAAAATAATGTTTGTTTAAGTCGCGCTTTTTATATTTAATAAACAAAGATTTAATAAAATGTAACTGTAATATTTAATGAAAGGTTTTAAAATCACTTAATAGGATAAAATTAAAAACAGAAATCTTATTGTTTTAGTAATTATTTTCTCTAGTTATAAAACTAAGTAATACACTATCTATAAATAATCGGATAGCAAGTGAAATTTTTGTATAATAACTATATATTATTTTAATATATGCATTACATCGCAAGGTAAAATTTTTAACTTATTTATACGGATTGAACTATAAGTAATAAAAATTACTAATTTACATAACTGCTAAATTTTATAAGTTGGATATATGATTTGAAATACTAAACAATAATCCTTATGAGAGAATTGGAGTGACACTTTCACAGAAAGAAATTATCCTTTACAATAAGATTTGCTCAGAATGTCTAAGTGAAAATAACTTACCGTGAGGTCAGTGAGTCATGCAGTTGTATTGAAATTCCCTGTTTTTAGTTAATGGGTGATTAAACTTCTAATGAGACAATTATTTTTTTTACTAGCATATAAATGTACATTTTTATATTATTCCTGTATAGATAAAATTTTAAATAATTCATTAAGTGTTAAACTTTGCATTTAATCGATTAAATAAATAAAGTTTTAGTAAAATATAAGTGTAATTTTTTTAATGAAAAGGTTTGAAATCACTTTAACTTTATAAGGAAAAAAAAAAAAAATAAAATAAAAAGAGGTTTTAAAATCACTTAATAGGATAAAATTAAAAAATCTTATTGTTTTTAGTAATTATTTTTATCAAGTTATAATTCTAAGTAATAAACTATCTATAAATAATCGGAAATCAAGAGAGATTTTTGTATAATAACTATATATTATTTTAATATATGCATTACAATAAGATTTGCTCAGAATGTCTAAGTGAAAATAACTTATCGTGAATCATACTAGAATCAAACAGTTGTATTCGAATTCATTGTTTTTAGTTAATGAAATTTCTAATGAGACAATTATTCTTACTACCACATAAATGCAAATTTTTATATTATTCCTGTATAGATAAAATTTTAAATAATTCATTAAATGTTAAACTTTGCATTTAATCGATTAAATAAAGTTTTACTAAAATATAAGTGTAATTTTTTTAATGAAAGGTTTTGAAATCACTTTAACTTTATAAGAAAAAACTAAAAAGAGGTTTTAAAATCACTTAATAGGATAAAATTAGAAATTAAAAATCTTATTGTTTTTAGCAATTATTTTATCTAGTTATAAACTAAGTAATAATTTTTTTAAACTATTTATAAATGATCGGATAGTAAGAGATTTTTATACAATAACTATATATTATTTTAATATATGCCTTATAATTAAGTCAATTTTAGAGAAAACCAAGAAAAACTACAAACGGGTAGGTTGATGAGTTGGAATACTCTATTATACTTAAGAATGCAGGTACGGAAAAACCGAAATACAATACGCGGAAAAACAGGCGGGATTTTCGGCTAAAACTCCAAAGCAGTGGACGGTAAACATAACACACCGTAAAACAACCTACTCACACGACTGCCAAACTAAGAATGAAGGGAAACGTTGAGTTGTAACACCTTATCTACTAGAGATAAGGGGGAATTCCCCATGACTCACCCTCATTCGTTCATGTACAACATCTTCCGAGAAAGTTCGTGAAGGATGACTCATCGGTGACGAATTTGAATCATTTGCATAACCGCTAAATTGTATAAGTGTGAATCTTTTAATGTGAGTATTATAGTAATGATAAATTTATTTTATAATCGATAACTCATCAGGATCACACCTTATATAAAACAATACTATATTTAAAAGTTTTTACTATACAATAAACATTCACATATGGATATTCCTAAGGTTTAAGACTATGCGAGGATCCTATAAGCGAAATGCCTGTGAGACTTTCTAAGGAATCCTATTGCATATTTAAGCAGGTTTTAGAGAAAACCAAGAAAAATACCCATTCGATTAAGTCGATGAGTTGGACTCGAACCCAACACCTTTTACCATAGAATCGTTCACTAATCGCAAGTTTAATGTGTCATGCAGTTGTATTGAAACTTATTGGTTACAAGTATAAACTTATACCATTAAATATTTAACTGTTGGTTCTATAAATGGATTGCTCTGTGTGGGAGTCTTTCTATATTTAAGTGAGTTTTGAAGACATCCTCGGAAAACTCCAAACAGATAGGTTGTTAAGCTGAATTCGAACCTGGTATTAAACACAGAATCGTTTGATCTTCCAAAATCCTTGTACCAACATGTTTATGAACTTTATAAGAAAATGCTTAATAGGGTTTGCATGCGTTAGCTATATTAATCACTTAATTTTTAACATACATTAAGGTTAGTGGAGGAGTGTCAGGTAATTCATTTAAAACAAAAATATAATAAGGGTCGATTGAAACAAACGGTTTATAGGTTATAATTATTGGATAAAACGTTATGTGTTTCGAAAACCCTTCATCAAGATTGGAACAACCGTTTCGAATGATACTCTCCCTTCATCAGATAGACTTAAACTTTTATTTTCTCAGAATGAAAGAAAACGATAGACGATTTACACTTATTGAAAACCCAACTTATAAATAATTCGACTTTCATTAAAAAACCAATTCGCATATATACTTTGAAACAATCAATAAATTTTATATTATCACTATGCATTAAATAAGTTTCCCATTTAACATTCAAGATGAATTTATTTTTACATTAATTAAAAATTGAACACGTATTAATTTTTAAAATGTCTATTTTTTAAAAAGTTTTAAAACAGCTAATAAATTTTATAAGCTTTTACAATTAAATAAATTTAGCATATTATGAAAGTTTTACATCACTCGATAAAATTTTTTATATAGGCAATAAAAGTTATACACATTATAAATATAAACTCATAAAATAAATTTCACACTTAACATTTAAACTCTAACCAATGAATCTTAAAGTAATTTTTTATCTTTTGTACATACTCATAAACCTTTTGTTTCTATTGTAAAGTGAAGTATGATTCATGTTTTAATTAAAATCTCTAATCAAAATTATAAGAAAGTAAAGTTTAGGAAATACCTATGTATTATAGGTAAATTAATACAGTATAAATATTCATGTTTTTCAGTTAAGTAAAAAAGTTATATAATTAATTTTACAGAGTACTTAAATAATGTATAATTAAGTTTCAGAATTATTATTATTATTATTTTCTTCTATAGTATGTATATATAAATTTTTAAATACAAAGTTTTTATTAAAATACAATAACCAAAGTTTTGTATGATATTAACTTACAATGCACCTAAAACTTTAAATGTATAGAAACAATTGTACAGTTGGTTTTGTCTGAAGCATATATATAAATAATAAAATCTTGTTCAGTTTAGTTTTTAAAGCACTATAAAGATTTTAGATACACATATTTTTATGTTGTTTAAATAAAATTTTTAAAATGAAACAATATTAATGTTATAAAATAATACACTCCGCATGACTCACCGAGTGTGCTATTCCATCAAATTATTCCGCATACATGTAATAACATGTCTGACTTAACTATATACTGAATTACCATTATTTCAGAAAAAGTTGGGACTTACCTTAAAACACGTCCTACACCCTTGGCAGACTGGAAGAAAATGAATGATATGAGACATTCTTATCAGTGACGCCCGGTCACGAGTGATGTGATTGGCTATGCTCAGTCACGTGATCATGACGTCATCCTCTCATCAATGACGTCACCGATTGCTTATCAGCTACCACAACGCGTGGAAATGTCCTTCAGTACGCAGTGAAAAATATTCAAAGTCTACGGGACATTACTCGAAACGATTCCAGTGTCTTATACGGTAAATTGAAATATAACACACGGAAAAAAGATCGACATATACCGGAGAAACTATGCATACTGCCCGATGAAAATAACCCGCACAGCTAAGGAATGCTACCAGGATGAGAGTCAAAATCCAACTGAATTCAAACAATATGACAAGGTCTATAAATCTCCCGTGTTGATTAGATGGTTTTGATGAATGGGTTTTCCCCACACCTAAGCAGAATGGAGAAGTCATAGGTTTTTTCCTCACCTATCACGAAGATGATATCTCTTAATTAAGTTTCTTAATTAAAATTATGCAAATTATATGTAAGTCTTTCAAATATCTCTTAATTATATTTTCTAATTAAATTTTTATTCATAATGATTGAAAAAATAATCTTAGAAGTTGTTCATATAAGTGTAATCTGTTCGATGACTCATCGTAAACATGTGCGAACATGTCTGAACATGAATCTACTTGAACCTTAACATTTTATTGTATAGGATTTTGAAAGACTTACATATAATTTGCATAATTTTAATTAAGAAACTTAATTAAGAGATATCATCTTCGTGATAGGTGAGGAAAAAACCTATGACTTCTCCATTCTGCTTAGGTGTGGGGAAAACCCATTCATCAAAACCATCTAATCAACACGGGAGATTTATAGACCTTGTCATATTGTTTGAATTCAGTTGGATTTTGACTCTCATCCTGGTAGCATTCCTTAGCTGTGCGGGTTATTTTCATCGGGCAGTATGCATAGTTTCTCCGGTATATGTCGATCTTTTTTCCGTGTGTTATATTTCAATTTACCGTATAAGACACTGGAATCGTTTCGAGTAATGTCCCGTAGACTTTGTATATTTTTCACTGCGTACTGAAGGACATTTCCACGCGTTGTGGTAGCTGATAAGCAATCGGTGACGTCATTGATGAGAGGATGACGTCATGATCACGTGACTGAGCATAGCCAATCACATCACTCGTGACCGGGCGTCACTGATAAGAATGTCTCATATCATTCATTTTCTTCCAGTCTGCCAAGGGTGTAGGACGTGTTTTAAGGTAAGTCCCAACTTTTTCTGAAATAATGGTAATTCAGTATATAGTTAAGTCAGACATGTTATTACATGTATGCGGAATAATTTGATGGAATAGCACACTCGGTGAGTCATGCGGAGTGTATTATTTTATAACATTAATATTGTTTCATTTTAAAAATTTTATTTAAACAACATAAAAATATGTGTATCTAAAATCTTTATAGTGCTTTAAAAACTAAACTGAACAAGATTTTATTATTTATATATATGCTTCAGACAAAACCAACTGTACAATTGTTTCTATACATTTAAAGTTTTAGGTGCATTGTAAGTTAATATCATACAAAACTTTGGTTATTGTATTTTAATAAAAACTTTGTATTTAAAAATTTATATATACATACTATAGAAGAAAATAATAATAATAATAATTCTGAAACTTAATTATACATTATTTAAGTACTCTGTAAAATTAATTATATAACTTTTTTACTTAACTGAAAAACATGAATATTTATACTGTATTAATTTACCTATAATACATAGGTATTTCCTAAACTTTACTTTCTTATAATTTTGATTAGAGATTTTAATTAAAACATGAATCATACTTCACTTTACAATAGAAACAAAAGGTTTATGAGTATGTACAAAAGATAAAAAATTACTTTAAGATTCATTGGTTAGAGTTTAAATGTTAAGTGTGAAATTTATTTTATGAGTTTATATTTATAATGTGTATAACTTTTATTGCCTATATAAAAAATTTTATCGAGTGATGTAAAACTTTCATAATATGCTAAATTTATTTAATTGTAAAAGCTTATAAAATTTATTAGCTGTTTTAAAACTTTTTAAAAAATAGACATTTTAAAAATTAATACGTGTTCAATTTTTAATTAATGTAAAAATAAATTCATCTTGAATGTTAAATGGGAAACTTATTTAATGCATAGTGATAATATAAAATTTATTGATTGTTTCAAAGTATATATGCGAATTGGTTTTTTAATGAAAGTCGAATTATTTATAAGTTGGGTTTTCAATAAGTGTAAATCGTCTATCGTTTTCTTTCATTCTGAGAAAATAAAAGTTTAAGTCTATCTGATGAAGGGAGAGTATCATTCGAAACGGTTGTTCCAATCTTGATGAAGGGTTTTCGAAACACATAACGTTTTATCCAATAATTATAACCTATAAACCGTTTGTTTCAATCGACCCTTATTATATTTTTGTTTTAAATGAATTACCTGACACTCCTCCACTAACCTTAATGTATGTTAAAAATTAAGTGATTAATATAGCTAACGCATGCAAACCCTATTAAGCATTTTCTTATAAAGTTCATAAACATGTTGGTACAAGGATTTTGGAAGATCAAACGATTCTGTGTTTAATACCAGGTTCGAATTCAGCTTAACAACCTATCTGTTTGGAGTTTTCCGAGGATGTCTTCAAAACTCACTTAAATATAGAAAGACTCCCACACAGAGCAATCCATTTATAGAACCAACAGTTAAATATTTAATGGTATAAGTTTATACTTGTAACCAATAAGTTTCAATACAACTGCATGACACATTAAACTTGCGATTAGTGAACGATTCTATGGTAAAAGGTGTTGGGTTCGAGTCCAACTCATCGACTTAATCGAATGGGTATTTTTCTTGGTTTTCTCTAAAACCTGCTTAAATATGCAATAGGATTCCTTAGAAAGTCTCACAGGCATTTCGCTTATAGGATCCTCGCATAGTCTTAAACCTTAGGAATATCCATATGTGAATGTTTATTGTATAGTAAAAACTTTTAAATATAGTATTGTTTTATATAAGGTGTGATCCTGATGAGTTATCGATTATAAAATAAATTTATCATTACTATAATACTCACATTAAAAGATTCACACTTATACAATTTAGCGGTTATGCAAATGATTCAAATTCGTCACCGATGAGTCATCCTTCACGAACTTTCTCGGAAGATGTTGTACATGAACGAATGAGGGTGAGTCATGGGGAATTCCCCCTTATCTCTAGTAGATAAGGTGTTACAACTCAACGTTTCCCTTCATTCTTAGTTTGGCAGTCGTGTGAGTAGGTTGTTTTACGGTGTGTTATGTTTACCGTCCACTGCTTTGGAGTTTTAGCCGAAAATCCCGCCTGTTTTTCCGCGTATTGTATTTCGGTTTTTCCGTACCTGCATTCTTAAGTATAATAGAGTATTCCAACTCATCAACCTACCCGTTTGTAGTTTTTCTTGGTTTTCTCTAAAATTGACTTAATTATAAGGCATATATTAAAATAATATATAGTTATTGTATAAAAATCTCTTACTATCCGATCATTTATAAATAGTTTAAAAAAATTATTACTTAGTTTATAACTAGATAAAATAATTGCTAAAAACAATAAGATTTTTAATTTCTAATTTTATCCTATTAAGTGATTTTAAAACCTCTTTTTAGTTTTTTCTTATAAAGTTAAAGTGATTTCAAAACCTTTCATTAAAAAAATTACACTTATATTTTAGTAAAACTTTATTTAATCGATTAAATGCAAAGTTTAACATTTAATGAATTATTTAAAATTTTATCTATACAGGAATAATATAAAAATTTGCATTTATGTGGTAGTAAGAATAATTGTCTCATTAGAAATTTCATTAACTAAAAACAATGAATTCGAATACAACTGTTTGATTCTAGTATGATTCACGATAAGTTATTTTCACTTAGACATTCTGAGCAAATCTTATTGTAATGCATATATTAAAATAATATATAGTTATTATACAAAAATCTCTCTTGATTTCCGATTATTTATAGATAGTTTATTACTTAGAATTATAACTTGATAAAAATAATTACTAAAAACAATAAGATTTTTTAATTTTATCCTATTAAGTGATTTTAAAACCTCTTTTTATTTTATTTTTTTTTTTTTTCCTTATAAAGTTAAAGTGATTTCAAACCTTTTCATTAAAAAAATTACACTTATATTTTACTAAAACTTTATTTATTTAATCGATTAAATGCAAAGTTTAACACTTAATGAATTATTTAAAATTTTATCTATACAGGAATAATATAAAAATGTACATTTATATGCTAGTAAAAAAAATAATTGTCTCATTAGAAGTTTAATCACCCATTAACTAAAAACAGGGAATTTCAATACAACTGCATGACTCACTGACCTCACGGTAAGTTATTTTCACTTAGACATTCTGAGCAAATCTTATTGTAAAGGATAATTTCTTTCTGTGAAAGTGTCACTCCAATTCTCTCATAAGGATTATTGTTTAGTATTTCAAATCATATATCCAACTTATAAAATTTAGCAGTTATGTAAATTAGTAATTTTTATTACTTATAGTTCAATCCGTATAAATAAGTTAAAAATTTTACCTTGCGATGTAATGCATATATTAAAATAATATATAGTTATTATACAAAAATTTCACTTGCTATCCGATTATTTATAGATAGTGTATTACTTAGTTTTATAACTAGAGAAAATAATTACTAAAACAATAAGATTTCTGTTTTTAATTTTATCCTATTAAGTGATTTTAAAACCTTTCATTAAATATTACAGTTACATTTTATTAAATCTTTGTTTATTAAATATAAAAAGCGCGACTTAAACAAACATTATTTTCTTAGCATAATTTTGAAACCACACTTCAGTATTTTAATTGTAAAGTTCAACTCTCAATGCATTATTTAAATAAATGATCTCAAACACCAAGAGTCTTCTGCCAAATAGGTATGATTCAACATTCTTATCTGTATGAGTCATCGTCTAGCGATAAAACAGTTTCTCGCATTTGTGTACAAGACTGAAGGTTGCATTTTCACGTGGAATCTTCAATAATTTCTAAGTAAGTTTTATAATTTATTATTACTATTTTTTCTAAAAGTATTTTCGTTTTAAATTATTCAAAGTATTTTAGTTAATTATTCATAGGCAATGTTTAAATAATATATGATATTGTAAAACATAAACAAAATGTGTTGATTCATTTTACACTATATTAGCGTGGTTTGTCATCTACTATTCAGTTAATTTTTTTAAAATATAGTTTAACTGATAGGTAGGTAATAAGCATTTAAACTCATTGTACGGTATGCTTTGTGAAAAAATCATGTGGGGTAGTTCTTTTCAAATATAAAAATTATTGAATTTTCCTAGTTATGCGTTGTTTTTATTAATTATTTTAACTCAATCTTTATATCCGTTAGTGTTGATTACACATGATTCATAGAATACACGCGTAACATCTATCTTAAAGAAACTGTTTATCTTCATTTAAAATAGTTTGACACTTTGAACTTTTTATGTAATTTAATATTTCGAAATTTTAAATAGAAATGTTTAGTATAAAATATTTGTTTTTATTTTATTTTTAGTAACCAATAGTTTTTAAATGTAACTAATTCTTTTTTAACTAATGTTTTATATCATTTTTATGTAAATATAAAATTTTAAAATAATTTTATAATCAACTTAATTTTTTTATATTACTTAAAATCTAAAAGTATTCACCTGTTTAATTTAAATCAACTAAGATAGTATGAATTATATTACTGTGTTAAACTCGAATAAATGTTAAACTTATTTAGTGAGAATATAAAGTTTAATTTATATAATTTTATTTAGTTTATGTAACTTTAATGTGTAGAAAATTTATGTAAAGTTTTCGTGTTAGGATAAATTTATTCAATAGTAACAACATAAAGTTTAGTTAATTATAATATATATAAAATTTAATTGTTGATTTTAAACATTGTATGTATTTTTTAAATTAATATTATTATATGATAGTCATTTTTTTAAATTTATAACTTTACTGTATATCTTTTTATGCATTTTTTAAATTAATATTATTATATGATAGTAATTTTTTTTAATTTATAACTTTAGTGTATATCTTTGTATCCATTTTTTAAATTAATATTATTATATGATAGTAATTTTCTTTTTTCTTTTTTTATAATTTTACTGCATGTCTTTGCAAGCAATTTTTTAGATTAATATTATTATATGATAGTAATTTTTTATTAATTATATGATAGTAATTTTTTAAAGTGCATGTGCTCAATTTTTAACGAATGTAAGTTAGAGTTTAAATAAATGTGAAACGTATTTAGTGAGAATATATTTTTTATTATATTTAGTTTCATTTATATGATAGTAATTTTTTAAAGTGTATGTTCGTTCAATTTTTAAAGAATGTAATAATAGTATTTCTAAGTTAGAGCTTAAATTCGAAACTTATTTAATACATAGTGATAATATAACGTTTAGTTTATATAACTTTACTGTATATAAACATTTTGCAATTTCAAAAAAATAATTATAATGTTTTGTTACTTAACGACGTGTAAAGTTTTAATTTCAACGTAAAAATATTTTTGTAGTATAAATGAATGTGATTAATATTGCTGCGCATAAACAAAATGGTTTTTACGGGAAAAAATTCTAAATGCATGAATAAAATTTGTATAATAATAACAATATAAAAAACTTAAATGATAATTTAAATTGGAAATAAGACAGAGTTTTTCATAGACATACTTTTATTTAAACATTTCAATTACAAAAATAGGTGTTGCATCTAAAATGGGTTAAATTTGGCCATACGTAACTCTAATATATTGATTGTTACTAAATTCCATCCTGATCCTCGTTCATTAAAATTATCGAAACTGTTCATTATCTTGTTGAAAGCTATTTGCAGATCATGATCCATATCACTTGCTAAAAGTGCCATCTCCATATTTGATCGAAAGTGAGGGGAAATAAATTCTTCTCCATCTATAGTAGAACGACTAAGGGTAACGTTTACAACTATATACCATTTCAACGCTTTTTTCTCACTTAATTGATAGTTCAGTTCATTTAAAAGGTCACTTCTTAAATTATTAAACAACGAAAACAAGTCCATATCACCATTTTCATTGTCAAAGGTGGTGGTTGTGAAAACATTAAGTGTGTTTCGCCTTTTAAAATGCATAGTTTTTTCCTTCAGTAGAGCTTGGTCGAAATTCATTATAGGTACTAATGGCTTTTGATGGTTCATTCTCTTATGCTTCAATAAATCTTGCTTGCGGTTGAATTTTTCACTGCATTTATCACATAAATGTCGAGGTGAAGTCTTTCGATGATTCAGTCTTTCATGCTTTAATAAATCTTGCTTGCGGTTGAATTTTTCACAGCATACATGGCATAAATGTTGGGGTGGAGACTTTGGATGATTTTGTCTGATATGTTCTAATAACTTGTATTTCCATGCAAAGGATTCAACACATACATCGCATGAATGTTGAGGTGAAGGTTTTCGATGATTCTTTCTATCATGTTCCAGTAACTCGTATTTCCATCTAAAAGTTTCACTGCATTGCTTGCATTCAAATTCTATGGGGTTCTTTTCATGAATTTTCGAATGTCTCTTTAAATCATCTATCCTACCAAATGCTTTCTTACATATAACACAAAGATGTGGTTTTCGACCGCTGTGAATCTTCATATGTCTACTCAAGTTAGATTTCTTAGAGGAAGTTACATTACAATTCGGACACGTCAACTTCATATCGTCAGAAGTAGATGAAGAAGTTTGTTGAACAGGCATTTCTTCAAGTCGATCCCTCTCTTGCTCCAACAGTCAGAGTATTACGCAGCAACCAAATTAAACGTCCGCACTCCACGAAAATAAGATAGCAACTGATGAAATTTTTCCGTCGCTCGCAATTTATACCGAAAGTTTGTCGCCAAACGTATTTTTATCGCCAGATACATCGTAAATATCGCCAAATATATCCTAAATATCGCTAAATTGTTTATAAAATCTCGCCAAATTTTTATTAAAGGTTACAATATTTCTGCATTTATCACACAATTTTAAAGGGTTACTTGAATGTCATATGAAAGCCTATAAATGTGAATTCATTAACCAGTCAGATTACAGTATTTTATCCAGAGTCATCCAATCAGAAGACAGCATGAATGTCGTAATTTAATTAGTTATAATAAAATTCCTTAAAATCCTGATGAAGGGGGATAGTCTTTCGAAACGCCACAACTACCCTACAATTAGAATCATCTAACTCCGTGTTTCTATACATTCTGTAAAACTTTACAATCTTCAAATGGCAATACTAAAATTTTAATGTCTAAACCATTATTTAAATTCATTATTTATTATCGTAACGAAATATACTTTCCACCTCTAAACAATGCTAAATTCCTTAAAATATTCATAAATTGTTACTTACTCTCTCTCTCTCTGATGTTTATTAACTTCAGTCATCCATTGTTTCATTTAATCCAACATACTATGTCCCACCGGAAATTATTTATAATCTTTAATGTCAGCGGTCTAAAAGTTTCTATTCTCCCAATGGCAACACCTAAATTTCAAAGTCTATACCATTCATTAAATGTTTTTAATTATATAATACTCATCTACCTTTGTTTATTCAATTAAATTCCCTGAAATATATTTTCCATCGCGAAAAGTACTAAGTCCCGAAATTCCTTTTCAAACGCGCAAAAAGTTTAAATACTTTACAATCTTTGAATGGCAACAGAACCATCGTCCAAGATGATGGTTAAGTAGTGCAAAAAGGGGGCGTTGAGCAACACGGTGGTGGCGCGGAGGCGCGTGTGGAGGCGCGGAGTGGCAGCTCCGTGGCTCCGCGCGACCCTCATCGTCCCTCCGTCCCTCCACCGTGTTGCTGAACCCCCCTTTTTACACTACTATTGTTATTGCAATCAAGATTTCTATAAAGAATTTAAGGATTCCTATCATGAACATACCATTACAGGTAATCTAGATATAATATAAAATACTAACCAAAGAAGTCTTATGAATTTAGGTGCTAATTTCAGGTTAAATTTCAATTACACAATAGAAAAATCATGGATTTTATTGAAAAATATTTAGATATTTTTATTCTGAAACTCTCTTACAAATATAGCTGGCCTATAGAAGATTTTAAATTATGGAAAAAGAAAATTTTGGAATATTTTGAAAAGGATCTAATATTTTATGGGAGTTACTTTGGAAGGAAAATTCATGAAGATTACAATACAGACCTAAAAAAAAAATATTGAAAATTTAAAGAAGAAGTTTATTATTGCCACCGTTGATGAAGCTGGAAATAATTTTGCCCTTTTTTGTAAAGTTTTTTATAAAATGTTACTTACAAAAAAATATTCTGGTAATTGCTCTTACAAAAAATTAAATGATTCCTCTCAATTGTAAGAAAAAGAATATTGGCTTTTGATATAAAACTTAATATAAATAGAAACAGTTTTAATTTTCTATAATTGTTATCGTTTAATTTTATAAAAAGCCCATTAAATTTCGTTACGTTACTTGCGGTAATTTTATAGTTATAATTACAAGGCTAGTAAAAAACTTTTTTGTTTGCTCAATAACATCTTGAATACTTTAGAGTCAGACGATAATTGCCGTATCATTAAAAATAACTACCCAATATTAAAATATTTTAAAGAAAACTCAGACGATACATTTACAATTAATAAATATGATTTTGAAAGCCTTTTCGGTAGTATTCCACGTTACTTAGTTCTAGAAATTTTTGAAAAAATCTACGAGGAAATTTGTCATGTAATAGACTGTGAAAAAGTTTATTGGATTAACACTTATTAAATTTCATATCTTCGAAAATGTTTTATTTAACGGTGTAGATTATTTTTTACAAATTCATGATATCCCGCTGGAAACCAGTTACTCGAGTGTTTTCGCTAACATTTTTTTACTTTGTCTTACCCATAAGGTAGAGAAAGTATTGTTTTTGGGACAAATTTTCGAACGCGAGATTTTGTTATATTTACACGTTTTGAGGTCCCCTGAATACGAAAATCATGTTTTTAGCAAATGGTCTGTGTGTCTGTCTGTTATCAGCATATCTCAAAAACAAATTATGGCAGAAAGTTCAAACTTGGTATTCTAAATGTGTATCACATAGGGATGCTACAGTAAGCTTTTCGTTAAAATCAAGCAAATGGTTCGTGTACAGGGACAATCAAGATAATTCTAATACATTACGTCTATGAGGGAAATTGCAGGAAAGTAGGGTTTAACGCCTATAGACTGCACTAAACCAAATGAAACAAATATATATTTTTTGTAATAGAGACAGTTAACTGTGAAAAAAAAATTGTGTATGTAGGAGCCTCGCCTCCCCCCCTGGGGGGGAAGTCCCCCCTCGAGGGGAGTAAATTTTCGTGATGGGTATCTTTCAAAAGAGCTCGCCAATACCTTTAAAACGAATGGTTGAACCATCGATCTGCGATAATTTAAAACAAAGTTATCGATTTTTTTACTTTTAACGAAAAAAAAAAAAAAGAAAAAAAAATCGTACTTTTTTTTTTCTTAATATTGAGAATAAAATGGACTTTTTTTGGATATTTGGTGTTATACTACTCCTCTAATATGGAAATCGTCTGCCTTATCATAAAAGATAATTTTTTTAAATAATAATTTTAATAAATTATTTTTTAAAAAGAGAATTATTTTTTAATAACTGAATTAAATTCTATATAAATGTAGGTGCATTAATGAAACGGGGGGTTGAGGGGGGCGGTATCCCCCCTCACACAGAACTAATTATCATATAAAACTTTTCAGAAGCCTAATATGAATTGTTTAACATAGGTTTATATAACAGTACTCGTTATCTTACCTATTAATCTGCAACCTGTATTTATAGTATTAAATTTCAGGGTAAGAGAGAGTCGTGCGAGTGACACACCAGATTATTTTTGTTTATGTTTGAGAGAAAATTTAAAGATATTAAGTTTTATAGGTACATTGATGACGTAATAGCAATAAACTGAAAATTTTGAGAAGTATGCAGCTGAAATCTATCTCTCCAACCTTATCTTAAACCGTACTGACTCTGTAGACAAAATTTCTTTCCTGGATTTAAAAATTAAGAAAATAGGTAAAAACTGGTTTATTGGAATTTATGATAAAAGGCAGGATTTTAACTTTAAAGTTTTTAATTTAGCGAATTGGTTCTCCTGTATCAGTCATTGAGTTTTAAAAAATATTATGTTTATCCAAATTAACAGAATTAAAATGATTTGTAATAACCATTTTGACCTGAATTTGGCTCTGGAAAATCTCAAAAACGTATTAACTGTCATCCGCTATCCTCTTTTCCTACTCAATAAACATCTCAGTCTTCTTGATTACAGCCTTGATTAAGGTTTTTTTTATCCATTTAGCGCGACATTTAAGAACTGGTAAGTGGCCCTACCAGCCAAAGTGGGTCTATATTTTTTAGGGGGGGGGGGGTATTTATATTTTTGTATTTTTTATTGATATATTTACTTTTTTTCTTTATTTATGAATTTAATTGCTTTTTATGCTTTGTATTAACTCAATTAGTTTGCTGTATGGTTTTGCTTTCATATGTGATAAGTCGGGGGCTAGAAACGTGTTTTTTGGCTAAATAGCCGACGTTTCGTCAGAAACTTCTCATATTTCGTTCCCTGCATGGGGAAGCTGCCCTGAAGAAGGCCCTCATGCGTTTGGGATTAATTTTCATTTATCGTTGGTTAGTTTGTTTATATATATATATACCTTTAATAGGTCAGCTAAAAAAAGAAATAATAATAATTTCGTGTTGAAAATATAACATGAAATAAAACCGCTGTTTTAGTGCATGAATTGCCTTTAAGATTATTTCTTTTTTTTCCCATTTCTAAGCATTCCTATTTCTAAGCATTATTAAAATATTACTTTTTTTTTGTTATTATTATTATTACTATTATTATTATTATTTTATTGTTAATTTATATATATATGTAATGAGCAAAATAATTAAAGCCAGATGAAAATAAAGATATTAATTTAATTAAAAACAGAATTTTAACTCTAAAAAATAAAGCAATAAAATGGTTTATTAAATACAAAATGGATAATTATGCCTTCAAAAATGATCTTTTTAGAGATATTGTTATCGATCTTTTTAAATCTTATACTATTAAGTGAGCAATATTTGTATATATATTTCACTGATCTCGAAAACGGTAGCTCGGACAGTCACGAGATTTAACACAAAGGTGCATTCCGAAGGGTCATTGTGCACATCGAAGCCAGATTTTCGAATTTTTGATTAGTTTTTTCTTAATTAATTAAAATGTGAAAATCATAACCTTCTAATTTCTGATAAAAAAAAGCCATTTAAATTTTAACATTTTATCCATAATTTAATTGTTGCCAATTTTTTTTTTCGACAAAATAATAATAATAATTAAAAAAAAAAACACGTGTACACTTATTTAAAATGAGGAAAATAAATCAGAAAGATTAGAAAATAAATTAGAAATATCAGTCGCATCGTTACAAATAAGATAGCAAATGAAAGGGAAAATTTTTTTAAATCCGATGCATTAAACAGCTTATCAATCGGACAATTAAATTTTTTAAAATTAACTAAAGTATGAATTTTAGGTGGCAACAGCAGAAGATTGTATGGAAACCGTTAGGAGAAAAAAAATGAAAAATCTGCTTCACATTAAGTCACATGATTTTTAAACCGGATTAAAAATTGCAGTTTTCAAATACTTTTAAATTTTCTCTCACGAACACAAAAATATAATATACAGCCTGTGCCCCACAAGACCAACTTGCATTTAAAATTTCATCAATTATTTTGGTTAATAAACAAAAGTTATTATTATTTTTTTCAAATTAAGTTTTATTCTATTTTCGAAAAGATTTATGTGATCATAGATATAATAATATATATAGATCTATCATCCCCATATTATCGTGCAAAGATTTTTGACGCCGAAAAAAAAAGCTTTGGAATCAGCCATTAAGTGGTATTGAAGGAAAAAAAAAAAAAAAAAAGAAGAATGAATTTGAAACTATATCTGGGGCTTTTCATTCACCTTTAGTAAATAAATTATTCATGAATTTTATTTGCTAAAACATTCGTGCATATTCCCGCGTGTGTATTAACTCGGGGAAAGACTGCCATATTTTGGTAAAATCGCCGTCTTTTCCCGAGTGAAAAGGAATCACTTTTTTGTCCCCAATGATCAATCTATATATTATTACTATATCTATGTATGTGATACGATAGATTAATAATTTGGGTTTTAAAATTTTTTTTAAATAGATTATTTAAACTCTATTAACCATATTTTTATTTTATCAGCTTCATTAACAAATCCTGCTGGGCGATTTTTTAAATTTTGGTGTTGAAGTACACCGAATGTTTTTCGACAAGAAGTTTAATATAGCAACAGCCATTTTAATCTAAGTAGCGCATCAAACATATAAAAACATAAATTATTTATTTTTACACAAAATTTACAGAACAAATGCAGTTTTAAAGATAGGAAATTTATTTCAACAAGCACTATTTTAAACCTAAAAAGCATTAAAAATATAAGCAGAATATAAAGGATTCTTATGTATAAACAAAAAAGAGTCTGATAAAATTATTAGCAAAATAGTCTTCCCCTTTTCATACAAAAAAAAAAAAAAAAAAAAAAAAAAAAAAAATCCATCGTTAATATGGCGACAAAAATTCAAAAGCCGCCAATGGAGCGACATAATAAAGTTGTGTAACACGATAATGTTTACCTATTTATTTATTTTTTTATATAATAATCACTATGCTAATTTATCATACAAACAAATGAACCTCTGTGTGTTACTGCACTCTCACGCTGTCGAACAGAAATATTTGAATAATTCAGATTAATATTTAAATAAATAAATAAAAATATGTTTAATGGGAAATATATATAACCATAAAAAGATTAGTTGTCTAAAATACGGCATAAATAGCGCTCATAGCATATTGTTACAAGGGATTAAGTCTTATTGTTACAATGGATTAAGTCTAAAATGGTGACAAAAATTCAAAAGCCGCCAAAGAGAACTATATTAAGGCTGTACTATCAGGTTTACAACCCATGAATTATATATAAACACAAAAAATTAATTGTCTCATGCGACAGACGTAGCCGGTCACAGCATATTGTAATATTCGGCGTGAAATTGCTGTCATTTAACGGTTGATTGGATAAACAAAAAAAGAAATATGAAATAACGTAAAAGCAAATATTATGTTGTCTAAACCCAGTTACGTTTGAGTCCAGTCCGAGTTACATGTGAACAACACGTATAGTGTTGTTCACATGTAACTGGGATTCAAATATAAAAGGGAAACTCCAATTTTTTCGATACTATCTATTTCGAAACTGTTATATAATAAGCACCTAAATGGAAGCTCATTGGTAAACTATTGTTGCAGGTAATAGGGACAAGCGCCCGAGTTGCAGTTGATGACCAAATCGCTGCTGAATGCAGCAGGGACCTGGAGCGAGCTTTTGAACAATTTCAGTAATTTATTTTATTTTATTTTTCTAAAGCTATATAGAAACGAGTTTCCTTTAAATTTAATGGCCAGCGAAGCGGGCAAAGCCTGCTAGTATAAAATTAAAGTTCCAAATTTAACGGAAATAAAGTTATCATCAAAAGAAGCTCCTATTGAAAACTTGGTTTTGAGTTATAAAGATAAAATTTTCTACTATATTAAAATAATAAAATTATAAGAATTTGTAATGCATTTTTTCCACTTAAAAACTCTTGTAATATCAGAATTGCTTACAGCTATAATATAAATTTAAAAAAGTTAATTTGCAATTTTAATAAAGTTAGTAAAAATATTGATCTTATTAAAGATAATGAGTGTTATTGTAATCTAGATTTCTATAAAGATTTTAAGGATTCCCATCATGAACATATAATTACTGGTAATTTAGATATAATAGAAAATACTAAGCTAAGAAATCTTATGAATTTAGGTACCAATTTCCGGTTAAATTTCAATTATACCAACAGAAAAATCATAGATACTATTGCAAAAGATTTAGATATTTTTATTTTAAAACTCTCTCACAAATATAGTTGGCCTATAGAAGATTTTAAATTATGGAAAAAGAGAATTGTGGAATATTTTGAAAGGGATTTAACATTTTATAGGAGTTACTTTGGTAAGAAAATTCATGAAGATTACAATACAGACTTAAAAGAAAATATTGAAAAATTAAAGAAAAAATTTATTATAGCCACCGTTGATAAAGCTGGAAATAATTTTGCCATTTTTTGTAAAGTTTTTTACAAGATGTTACTTAACAAAGAATATTCCGGTATTTGTTCTTACAAAAAATTAAATGACTCCCTCTCTATTATAAGAAAAAGGATATTGGCTTTTAGATAAAAAACTCAATATAAATACAAACAGTTTTAATTTTCCATACCTATTTATTAATGTTTAATTTCATAAAGTCGCATTAAATTTCGTTTTGTTACTTGTGGTAATTTTGCTTATAATTATAAGCAAATATTATATAGCTACTTTTTAAAAACAATATCTGTTAGTGTATAATTTATAATAATTTATTTATATCCATTTATGTATGTGTATAAATATTTTGCTTAATAACAAATAATTTACTTTATAAAAATAAATCATTCTTAGAAAGCTCATGTGTAAAGATATTTCTTGATTTTTGGGAAACTTAAAAAAAAAAAAAAAAAAAAAAAAACAATCTACTTTTTTTTAATATAAATCATAAGGTTATGTTTTTAATTTATTGGACCTAACAAACTTTTAAATTAATAAATATGGTTAAAACCATTTACTACTAGTAAAATACAATTTTTCAAAATTTACCTCAAAGTCTGTTGTGTGTAAACGAGAAGTTTTAAAACGATAGTGCATTTGACATTTCAAATACATTTATAAATTAATGTATATAGATGAATTAATGTTTCATTCAATTTAAATATATAGCTTTTAAATCCCAACCTTAAATCATCTGGAATTTCAATCACGTATTTCATTTCCTACATAGATGATAAAGCACTTAATTAATCCTGGTTGCGGCAAGTTTTGTAAGATTAGTTAATCCCTTCTCTCAGTGGAGTTGGGTTTCCATATTTTGACGCAGCAACTTGAAGTAAGGCTGTGTTTGAAAATGAAATTAAATATTGCTTGGAATATAAGTAATTATTCAAGTTTCAACAATACAGTATAACTGAAATCGATGGCAGATATTTCAAGAACTTTAGTGATAAATATGGTAAGAAATAATTATTTTTTACACTTTCTAACAAAACTATGTAATATGTTTAACTTTGATTAGACTGACTGTATGTATATCACCATACATGTAGTGTAATAGTCATTAATATGCTTGAATTATTATAGAATTTAAATATATTATTAATGGATCAATTCTATATATTTACTTAAAGAAAATAAATTATAGCTATTTTCTGGATGTACAAACAAATTGAGATAAATTACGCTTGGTAGGTAATTATTCTTTTAAATGTACTTTAATCATGTAAATCCATGTGACTATATATTATTAATCCAATTAAAGTATGGGTCATATGCTTCTTACAAAGTGAAATGGAATATTTATTGGAACATTTTTCCCTTATTATATACGTTATGTGTAAAATTTATATATTTTTTACATGTATTAAAAAAAAAAAAAAAATGGTACAGTTTGAATTTTTTAAGATGCATTTTAAATATTTTAAATTCAATTAATTATTTTAAATTGAATTAATAATATTTCTTTACAGTGCGTTTAAATATATACACTGGAAATTTAAAATTATTTTGTAACTATTTCTCCTAAGAAAATAGGTTACAGAGGATGTTTACGCTTCTGTTTATAGAATGCTTTTGCGCCTGTTTAGATAATATTTAAAATGTAACGACAATTTTTTAATGTTCATTTTGACAACCTTTTTACTTAACTATTACTCACCATCGCAATTTCCATGCCAGAAGGGCATTTCGTAAACTTTGAGGGTGTAGTGGTATTCAGTTGCGTTCCTCTTTCACTATTTTCCAGAGTTGTTCAATCGTGAACCCGTCTGTTAGTCGGGCGGTTAGGAACGTTGTCTTTGGTTGTCATGTACCGGGTTCGAATCACAGTTTAGGCATGGATTTGTGCTGTGGTTCAGAATGCACTTTAAGCCATAGGGTGTAGTCCAATGATTTCTAATTTACAAAAAGCAACCTTAGAGCGAAAGCCCAAACTCACCAATCGTGGCGGGTTTGCGATGAGACAGAAATCGTTTTACCAGAGAAATAGCACAACAGTCCAAAGGTGAAATGTTAGGATTCTTCGCAAGAATATGTTGAAAAAATATGAAGGCAATATTTGAATCAGTCTTCATTTTTTTTAAGGAATGCAGTAACAGCTTTCGAAGTATGACTTGATTTTTCTCTTGATGAAATTTTTTTTTTTTAAGTCTATGAGGTAAAGAAAAGAAATTTTCATGTAAATAATCGGACTTGACATTGCTTTTTGACTGCACGTTGGTTTGATTTTAAGATTATTCCCGACTCTTCATATTTTGAATTTCGCAAAATAGGAGAAAGCTGTAACTCATGACTAAATTAGATATTTTGAGTACCAAGCCATGTATGTAGGAAACCCAGATTTTTATTTATTTATTTATTTTTTAAGGACATACCAAAAAACAACGCTAAACTTGCAAAAAATCATTATTCTATGAAAATAATCGAAAAAATCCGATAAAAAAAGTCATATGTTTAATTAATTAATTAATTTAGTGTTTTATTGTATTTATTGTGCTTATTCATTTTTTTACCTTTATAAGTGTTTCTTAAAAAGGTCTCAGCAGTGCTATAGAAATTTTAATGATCTTTGATATGTAATAAATATACATATAGATATAAAACAAATTATTATTTTGTTTAATGGAAAAAAAAAAAAAAAACTTTTAATTTATTTTAAGCTCCTCACGAATAATCTTATTTCTTACATTTCATTATTATTTATCTTCTAGTTTTCCAGTTCAAGATAATTCTTTTTAATTTAAAATTTCTTTCTTCTTTCTTTTTTTCTTTCTACTTATTATTCTGTTGCTAAAGCCCAAACTGCTGCTGGGTGGTTCGTATATTATGATCTCTATATGTACGTTTTCGTATGCGAGACATAAACATGGTGGGACTTTTCTACTCCGAAAAGAGATAACAGCTGAGCTAATGGCGCTGAAAGAACAGCGTTCATAAGAATAACAACCCCATTTCTTTCTCTAAGCTTTAACTCCCTATTTATACAAAATCTTAACAAGCCTAACGCAGGCGCGATAACACGTATCTGTTTCCGATACGAAATCAAATACTATTTGGTATCTTCTGTCGTGGTTGTTAGTTAACATTATATTAAGAAGTTTTATCCTGCTTTTTATTTGATGTTCTGCCTAGGCAAAAATTACAGTGCAATTGAGGCGTTGCAAATACGAATGGCGAACTCAACAAAAGGTGATTGTCAGAAAAACGTGTTTGAAAAAGTTTTATTAGGGTTAACTCAAGAAAGGTATTAATTTTCTGTGTATTTTGAGAGAGAAAGAACGAAAAACTCAACAAAATATACTTAAAGATTATTTGAAGGGTCTAGATTGGAATGGCGAATAAATAATAAATAAATATATTTGACACAGTGTTGAGTTCATATACTCCACAGTTCAAATATTTCTTACCAAAAGAAATATATGAAAGAATGCACAAGAAAATTTCAGCACTTTACAGTAAGTCAAAATATGATTTTTATTTTGAAAGCAGCATATTACTTGACTGGTGTTTGATACTTGAAACACCAGTTCTAGATAAAATGTGTATTTGTGTCTCAGAAAAAAAATATAAATAAAATAATATCAAAATTATTAGTTTTTCAATTTATAGTGCTTTAGATGTGATTGGTGAGTACGTTTATCTTAGATGGATCAGCAAACTTGTAAAACACTATTCAAAGCAAAAATATTTAAATTGAAAATATTCTTTAGTGTGTGCTAAATAAAATTATTTTTAACAGTGCTTTGACCTTTAGAAAAATAAATAAATAAAACATGAAATAGTTAACCTGTTTCTACTAAATTTTAATAAATCCTATTTATTTATTATTTTAATGAAAAATGTTTTGCTTTGAAATGTTTTACTGTAAACAACCTTTTTTATTTTGCTTTGAAAAATTTAGAAATTAAATACTGTCTTTCAATTTCGTGATTTCTTACAATTTTTTTTTTTTTGTATAGATAGCGGGAGAGAATAAAAAAGGACTTTTTAATAGTAGTCGATGAATTATGCGGTTGAAAATTATTTGATCCTGTCCTGTAATTGGATTTGCTTCATTTTAATTAAAAGTTAGGTTCGACTATCTGTTAATTATTTTCTACAAAATGGATTTTTATTCCTATTTTTTAGCCCTATCATTAGTCAGGGTAATAAGGATAAAGAATAAAACAACGAAAAAAAAAAAAAAAAAAAAAAAAATTCTCATCTAATAACTGGTTTTCATTTTGATGGAGATAGAAAGGATTCATAAAAAACGCCTGTTTTCTAAAAATAGACAAACCACATTTTTATGAAAAAGTAAGCATTGAAGTTAAAAAATGAGATAATATAATATTTCGCATAAAAAAAAAAAAAAAAAAAATTCTCATCTAATAACTGGTTTTCATTTTGATGGAGATAGAAAGGATTCATAAAAAACGCCTGTTTTCTAAAAATAGACAAACCACATTTTTATGAAAAAATAAGCATTGAAGTTAAAAAATGAGATAATATAATATTTCGCATAAAAAAAAAAAAAAAAAAAAAAAAAAACACGATAACAAAAAATTAATTGAAAACTGAAATTTTAAATATATTCCCGTTTTCCGTATTTCAGAGTTATAAAACGTGTAACAAAAAAAAAAAAAAAAAACATGGAAAAATTCAGCATAAGTAAACAGCAGCTATATTTCTGAGATCGTAACTTTCGTTAATAAAATGTTTTTCAAAAGAATATTATTATCTTGGAAAGATAAGTAAAACTTACATTTTATTCATATTTATTAGTTATTTATAGTGTTGAAAAAAATTTGATTATGTAAGAGGAAACTTACGTGTTTGGAGGAAAATTGGAAAGGATGAATGTCAGAAAATAATGGAATTTTTTATTAACGTGAAGTGAAATTAATAAAAATGTTTTATGATTTTCATATTAAATCAGTTTTTTTAATACGATATTTAATCTAAATAGCATTTATTAAAGATTTGAAGAAATACTGAACAGTTGTCACAAATATTTTAATAGCACTTATAAACTAACTTTATAGATTTATTATTATTATTATTTTAAAAGAAACAGAAGATAAATGAAATGAAAAACTAAACATTTACGTGCACTTAAAATAAATAAATAATAAATAAATAAATATATATATATATATATATATATATATATATATATATAAGATTGAAATGAAATGGTAATTTCTTTAAAACTTTTTCGTTTTAAACATATTTTAAAATACATATCCCTTTTCTCGTCATTTAGTAGGCATTAGCCCCAATATCATATTATTGTATTGGATTATCGTTTGATTAGAAAGATCTGCTGCGTGCTTTTGTCCACGGCATAATATTCTACACTGTAAAAGAATTTAAACCATTTTAGTGGTCAAGGACCATTAATACTTTTTCCAGTCATTGATCGTAAAAATAAATTAATGCTCGTAAACCTGTCATGACATTTTTCTTCAAGAACAAAGTGGCTTTTAATAAACGGTCAACACTTTGAATTTTACAACACTTTGTAACAAATACGTATATACTGTAGAAAATTTTGCATACAAAATTACAGTCAGTGACTGGCAAAAAAGTGTTCCAGTAACTGACCGTAAAAATAAAGTCATGTCCATAAATCTGTAATGATTTTTTTTCTCGAAGAAGGGATGTGGCTTTTTATAAATAGTCAACACTCTAGATTTTGCAGCAATTTTTTATAAACTAGGGGGCTCTTCCCCCTGCTCGCTCCACTCACGAACCCCCGAGATGGGACCACGGATCATACAACCATGGATCATATTTTAATTTCCCCGTGTAAAATGACTTCATGACAGAAGAACAACGTCACTGGGAGAAACTTTCTTCAAAATGGCAAATAGAGTACCTTCATAAACTTGTCGTTTTTAATTAATAACTTCTTTAATTAAAATGATAGAAATTTCTAAGCAGCTGAAATGTCTTTCTTGGAGCATTCGGAACACATTGATACCTCTCATGACGCGAAGGACCCTGCCCTCTGCTAAAAGATGCTGTCGCAGACAAAAAAAAAAAAAAAAAAAAAAAAAAAAAAAATGACGCCAGTGACAGTAACTTTTTTTAAAAATATATAGAGATAAAGTAATTGAACTTTTTTCTCGGAAAAGCAAGCTTGTCGTAAAATTTAAAGGTTAAATCTCCAAATCTTACCGAAATTTCTTAGCGTGTACAGTACTTTTTTCTCAATAAAGGAAGCTGGCCATATAATTTAACTGCCAACATTCTCAATTTTACTGATATTCTTCAGAATGTAAGATTTATGAATTAGAGGTCTGCACAGACAAAAATTTTGAGGCCCAGCTAATACAAGCCTTTGGACTGATATGAAAACTTAAGGTTTGGATCCGACCCATTTATCTATTTATTTTTGTAACATATGGCCCTGCCTTAAAAAGCCTAGATATACTTTAATATCACTATTATGCTACTATTAAAAATACTCTTAAAAATATTGCACAAATATCTGTACAGTAATTTTTAAATATAGTACATTTCAGATGTTTTACGTGACTAAGTAATATAATTGCGACTTTGAATAACACATATTAGTTTCAAAACTTTCTGGGAATATCTACGGAAATGACAAAGAGACAAGTCGAGGTCTAAGTACTTTTTAGCTATGCTGGAAAATGTTAAAAAACAAATTTTTACGAACATAGAAAATAACATAAAATTGAAAAAAAAAAAAAAAAAAAATCGTTTACTTTTAACAGTTAACAAGGAAAGTTGAAAAATAAAATAAAAATAAAAATAAAATAAAATAAAACAAAATAAATAATAATAATAATAATAATAATAAAATTCCGGCTTAACGCGACATCCCTATAAAATGCTCTCCACCCTGGAATGGTTCGATTATGCAGAAAAATTATATCATTTCGAAGGATACAAAAATATATTAAGTACGAACTTTTACTGGTTAGACCCAAATCCAAAGGAAATAAAAATATTCCCGGTCCCTGGCAGATCTGAATCGTATACTGCTATCACAATGGAAGAGTGAGTGATTCCCTCAAAATTTTGCCCTAATTTTAAATTTTGCTATTGTACTATATTACGGCGAAGTTGTTAGTCATTTACAATGCTATGCCATTGCCTGTGACGTAGCATTTCAAGGTTTGTGTATTGCTATCGTAATAGAAGAATGTTTTATTCCCTTGTAGAGGTCACCAATTTGTTGATCTTTCATTTCTGCGTGTCTTAATTTTTTCCTGAACTACATACGGTTCAGTGTTGGTATGTTTTCGTAAAATACAACTACCTAGTTATTTTAAATAGATAAATGTTCGACATTATGAATTGTAAGAGTAATTTTACATGTATTAGTAGAAAATAAGTACTAAGGGAAGGCGGCCTAAAATGATCCCCTTTGAAAAAAAAAATAAATAAAAATACAAAAAAAAAAAGTGTGTAAAATAACATAACAGCTTAAATAAAATTTTGGCCATTTGCTAGTATGTGTTACCCTATATTTTGCATTATAAACATATTTTAATAATATTTTAAACCCAAACTGAGTAATGAAAAAAAATATTGTAGATTAAAAAAAAAAACTCAAAGGTTCATTTTACACGGCAAAATGAACCTTCATTTAAAAATAAGTGTAAATTATTTTTTATTGGCAAAATAAAGGATATAAAAGTAATTATGACAACAGATAATGAAATAAAATAATTAAACCAGGCATATTTCTGTCTCTACATGAAAGGTTTTATATATAAATAAATAGGAAAGTTAGTGTTGGCCTTATGACAGATGTTATAAAACCCACTGTCGGGGAGGAGGGGAATGGAGAAGGTGCGCACATCTGAACTGATTAGGAACGGCGCTGAGCAGTTTTGTTTCAGTCGCCTTTCGAATCCGGACGAGGTACAAGGTATCTCAGGACTTTAAAATATAATCAGAACTATTAAAAACATTCTAATCGTATTCATTATAGTTCCAGTAATCATTCTTAAATATGAATAAAAATTCTTAATTAATTATTCAAGTCAAATAAAACGATTCTTCAAATGTCAAATTATAGTCTAGTGATTTTGTGGTGTGTCGTTAATCTTCGGAATATTGGCAGAGGGGGTAAGTAGCATTAAACTTATTCTCATTTAATTAATATGCATGTTATTCTGATTTGTAATAAAGTAAAAGTTGCAGAATTTGAATTTAAAATAAATTCGTTAGACTGTCGTAATCCGAGATGCTAAATTTAATTAATCCTAATTCGAAATTCATAAATTGATACTTAGTCGAAATTCTTTAGTGGCTTCAAAGCCATAGTGGTTCGTCGATTCACGGAGGTTTAATTACCTATTAATTAGATAATTAATCGTAATTCGTTAAATTAAAAAAAAAAAATATATATATATATATATATTTGTAAATTGAAAAAATTCTTTTGTTTACGTAGGATTAAATTATCTGTATAAGAACTTTAAAGTAAATTAAAATTAATTTGTTGAAATAAGTCATTAATACAAGGTTAAATTGTTTTGATATAAAACGTAATTCAAAGTAGTTTCGCTTTCATGCTTACGTAAAAGTTTGGTTTAGAGAAAACGTAATTCAAAATAGTTTGGTTTTCAAACCGAAAGTTTCGGTTTGGAATTTCAGAAATAAACTTTCATATTAAGTAATTGTTGAATAAATGGGTGTATGAGAATGAAAAGGGTGCATTTAATATTTTGTTAGTTTATTTATTTCAGTAAAAAAAAAAAAAAAAAAATCTATTCTATTATGTGTTGTTTCTTTTCATTTGTTCTTTTTTTTTTTTTTTTTTTTTTTTTTTTTTTTTTTTTCATATTTTACTTCCTGATCTACAGAATAATAATTTAATGCGATCGATTAATTCATATTTAAATTTAATTGTTTGTAATTAGTTTGCTCATAAGATGGGTAGAAAGGGAAAAACAAGGGCGAATGACGCCGAACAGAGTGCGTTGTTCCCAAAATCTAATGAAGTGATAAAATTTGAAAATGTAATTAGAGAAATAGAATTCATAAAATCGAAGGTCAATGATTGCGATAAAAGCGATCAAGCCAGATTAAAGATCCTAAAAGATAAGGTAAATGCACTGGAGGTTAAATTCGAGGAAATAGTTACAAATTTTTCCGAAGAAGAAAACGATGAAAACTTTGAAGAAGTGATGAAAAATCGGGACATTCTGTTGGAGTTGTCTGTAGTCTTAGAGAGTAAATCGCAATCAAATACCCCAAATGTAAATAATGATGCACGTACCAAACCAGGGACTTCTGTTAATTCGCATATTAGTCTTCCCAAACTTGAAATTCCTTATTTTTACGGGGATAATGAATCTTGGTTGTCATTTAAAAATTTATTTAAATCATCTATTCTGGATAATGACAGCCTTAGTGAGGTTGAAAAGCTACAATACCTCCAATCGTGTGTAAGAGGTAGTGCATCAAAACTTATTCGTGGATTTTCGTTACAATCGGAAAATCTTAAACACTGTTGGGAAATTCTGACTCAGCGCTACGAAAATAAACGTCAATTGGCTATAACTCAAATAAATAAAATCTTTTCAGTAAAGGTAAACAAAGCGGATGATCCTAAATCGTTTTTCAATTTAATAGATACTTGTAACGAAGCGGTGCGAAATTTATCGACCCTCGGATTGGAATCTAATCCTCTTAGCGATCTTATTCTTATAAATTTCATGATTTCAAAATTGGATTCATCCGTTAGGCATAGGTGGGAGCTCAGTCTAGAGAATACGCAAACTATTCCCGATTTAAACTTGTTTCGTACATTCATTGAAAGGGAGGCGTCGAGTCAAACAAAGCTTGAAAATAAACCAGGGATGTTTAAGAAGCCAGTAGAAGGTAGTAGTGTAAAAAAATCTTGTGTCAATAATTCAATACTAGTCAAAGAAAATAAATGCGTCGCCTGTTCTCAAGTACATCAATTGTTTAAATGTCCAAAATTCAATAGAATTAGCGTTCAGGAGCGATGGGACTTAGTTAAATCAAAATCACTGTGTGAAAATTGTTTGCGAACTAATCATCAAGTGCGTCAATGTAGAATTAATATTAAATGTAAAGTATGTGCAGGTTCACATCACACTCTTCTGCACATTTATGCACAGAATTCTGCAGATCAGGGAGGCGGCCTTGTTACTACGTCGGTGGCCAATAGTTCACAATCTAATGCAAATTTTAGTAACCAAAAGGTGTTATTGGCTACTGCCCTTATAAAGGTTAGGTCACCTAACGGCAAAATTATTCAATGTCGGGCGTTAGTTGATAGTGCCTCATAAAATAGTCTCATAACCAAGGAGTGCGTTGAGAAGCTAAATTTGCCTTTGTTTGGCACTTCTCATCGACTTATAGGCATAAACGGTCTTTCCGCAGAAACTGTTTTAAATTTTACGGAATTCTCATTCTCGCCATATTTCGCTAACGAGTACAGGAACCTGAAAGCGCTAGTAGTAAATAGGGTTACTACCCCTCTGCCAAATTTCCGGGTGAAAACGCCGTCTTGGCCACATACAAAAAATCTTCGGTTGGCTGATATGAATTTCTTCAAGCAACAACCAATCGAAGTATTATTAGGCGCAGATATTTTTGCGTCACTAATTTGTGGCACACCAGTATCGGGAAGGCCAGGAGAACCATCTGCCATTCCCAGTTCACTTGGGTACTTACTCAGTGGCCCCCTCTCAAGGGATGGAATGGAACCAGAATCAACATATAGCTCCTCGTTACACTGCCTTAACTTGAACGATTATTTTGACAATCAGCCCATAATGTCTTCTAAGAGTGAAACCGAAGCCGATCCGGCAGAGGAACTATATAAATCTTCCACCAAGCGCAACCCCGAAGGTCGCTATGTGGTGAAATTACCCCTCCATGATGAGATAGATTTAGGTGAAAGTGCCAACTGTGTACTAAAATTGTTTAAACGGCTTGAAAATCGATTTATTCAGAACCCTAATCTTAAACGGGAATACTGTAAGTTTATGTGTGAATACTCTGACTTAGGTCATATGACTTTACTAAGGGCTGAAGAACTTAATCGCCAACCCAATTATTATATGCCCCATCATGGAGTTATAAATGAAAATAGTAGCACTACGAAACTACGGGTAGTGTTCAATGCGTCGGCCGTAACTACAAATGGCAAATCCCTGAATTCTAACTTGCATAAGGGCCCAAACTCCAATCCAGTATTTTCAGCAACTTAATCAGATTTCGTTTAAATAAAGTCGCCCTCTCGTGTGATATCGAAAAGATGTTTCGACAAATTCTAGTCGCAGAGCCTGATACAGACTTTCAAAGAATATTTTGGAGGGCCAATGTTTCAGATCCACTCAGAGTGTATAAATTGAACACTGTTACTTATGGCACAGCCTGTGCTCCATTTTTAGCCCTGCGTACCATATTACAGCTATTAAACGATGAAGAAGCCAATTTTCCCGTAGCTGTGCAGGCTGCCCGCAACAACCTGTATATGGACGATTTCCTTGGAGGAGCTGAAACAATCGAAGCCGCTCAATCTTTGGTCACAGACCTTCAAGCTTTGTTTAACGCTGGGGGTTTTAAGCTGCGAAAATGGGCTTCAAATTATGTGGAAGCTCTAGTTCAAGTCCCAGAAACTTTAAAATCAACAAATCAGGAATTATCCTTAAACCCCGATCATTCCCAACGTATTTTAGGACTAAACTGGAATTTAACATCGGATACCCTACAGGTTGGAGTTAACACCGAAGAAAGCGTAAAAACAAAAAGACAATTATTGTCCGTAATTGCACGCATCTTCGACCCTTTGGGTCTGTTATCCCCTGCCACTATTCTTTTAAAATTGCTTCTACAAGATGTTTGGAAGCTAAAACTTGGTTGGGATGATCCTTTACCACCAGACATTCAAAACAGGTGGAACGAATTTTATGAAAAAATTGCTTCCTTTAAGGCCATGCCAGTACCCAGATTTTTAGACCTGAAATCCGAACCTATTTACCAGATTCTGGGATTTTGTGATGCGTCAACAAAGGCATATGCTGCCGTAATTTATATACGCCCAAGTCAGAACTCATCTTTAAAATTGATTGCAGCTAAAACCCGTGTAGCTCCTTTAAAACCCATTACCTTGCCTAGGTTGGAGCTATGCGCGGCTGTATTACTATCGGAACTTTTGTCAGTCTTCCAGAGCTCGCTGGATTATCAGGTTGAGGAAATTCTCCTATGGACAGACTCAACAATAGCCCGTAGTTGGATCTTAAATCCACCCTTAAAGGGCAACACATATGTCCTACACCGAGTAAACAAAATTAGAGCTCTCACAGACCCAACATCATGGCATCACTTACCAAGCAAACATAACCCAGCAGACTGTGCAACCCGTGGGCTGTTACCCGACAAATTCAACCACTTTAACTTGTGGTGGTCTGGACCTGATTGGTCAAAGATCCCGGTCTCAGATCCCGAGTCCAAGATTGCTACCTCAGTCCCATGTACAATTGTGGGAATTCCTGGACTAATAGAGTCAACTCCAATGCATGAATCCGTTATAGAGGATTTGGTTTCAAAATTTTCATCAAGTAATAAACTTTTTCGAGTAATTGCATTTATGAAGAGGTTTATTAATAATATTAAAAATGATACAAAATTGAAAGGACCAGTCTCAGTACAAGAAATTTCAGAGGCTAAAAACCTTGTGATTAAATGTGTACAACAAAGGTCCTTTGTTTCAGAAATCGCCCTTTTGCAGCGCGGCCAACCCGTGGCAAACAGCAGTAAATTAAAAAATCTCAATGTGTTTCTTGATTCAGAAAATCTATTAAGAGTGGGAGGTAGAATTGACAAAGCCAAGACCCTTCCCTATGACACTAGGCATCAATTATTGTTGCCTAAAAATCACCCTTTTACCTCTCTTATAATCAGACATTTTCATGTGAACAGTCTGCATGCAGGTGTCGACCTAGTATTAAACTTAATTCGCCAGTCTTACTGGATTCCTGATGGTAGGTCCACTGTGAAAAAGGAGCTTCGAAAATGTGTCACGTGTGCCAAAGTCCAACCGACCCCCATTCAACAAATGAGGGGTGACCTTCCCAGTGCAAGAGTCAACCCTTGTAGACCATTTCAACATGTTGGCCTTGATTATGCAGGCCCTATTCAAACAAAGTGTGAACATAAACGAACAAAAACAAAATTTAAGTCCTATATTTGCCTATTCATCTGCATGAGCACCAAGACAATTCATCTCGAATTAGTCACGAGTTTATCAAGTGAACATTTTTTATATGCCCTACAAAGATTCATAGCGCGTCGAGGCTATCCTTCGGACATATACTCTGATAACGGGCGCAATTTTGTGGGTGCCAATGCCCATTTAAAAGGACTAGTAAAGCTTTCAAAAACCAATACTATTCAAGACTTTGCCACAACTAGACAAATTCATTGGCATTTTATGCCACCTTACGGGCCTAACTTTGGCGGCCTATGGGAATCTTCGGTTAAATTGGCCAAACGCCATTTACTTAAAGCGTGTAAAGGCAGTTGCCTATCGTTTGAGGAGTGTGTTACGATTCTCACAACTATTGAGTCTTGTTTAAATTCACGACCCTTAGTCCCACTTTCCACCGAGCCCAATAATTTCTTAGTACTTACACCAGGACACTTCTTAATTGGGGCTCCGCGTCTCCAGCTTCCTGAACAATCTTTTAACCAAACTAATCCATTTTGTACCAGTTTTTCTTCCAGATGGAAACTCCTTCAGCAGATCAAAAGGTCCTTTTGGAGCACCTGGGCAAAGTCTTATTTGACTTCACTCCAGTCAAGAGAAAAATGGAAGAGTGGTAATACGCATCTACAACCTGGTCAGCTAGTCCTGGTGTTGGAACCTTCTATTCAGCCAGCTCAGTGGAAGTTAGCACGCCTTCTGGAAGTCCATCCGGGTGAGGATTGAATTATTAGAGTGGCTACCCTGAAGACGCCATCGGGAATCATCAAGAGACCCGTGAATCGAATCGCCAGTCTGCCATGCTCAGCCCCTCCCGGAGGATGTCGGGGAGGAGGGGAATGGAGAAGGTGCGCACATCTGAACTGATTAGGAACGGCGCTGAGCAGTTTTGTTTCAGTCGCCTTTCGAATCCGGACGAGGTACAAGGTATCTCAGGACTTTAAAATATAATCAGAACTATTAAAAACATTCTAATCGTATTCATTATAGTTCCAGTAATCATTCTTAAATATGAATAAAAATTCGTAATTAATTATTCAAGTCAAATAAAACGATTCTTCAAATGTCAAATTATAGTCTAGTGATTTTGTGGTGTGTCGTTAATCTTCGGAATATTGGCAGAGGGGGTAAGTAGCATTAAACTTATTCTCATTTAATTAATATGCATGTTATTCTGATTTGTAATAAAGTAAAAGTTGCAGAATTTGAATTTAAAATAAATTCGTTAGACTGTCGTAATCCGAGATGCTAAATTTAATTAATCCTAATTCGAAATTCATAAATTGATACTTAGTCGAAATTCTTTAGTGGCTTCAAAGCCACCCACTTTTTCAAAGAATTATATTCAGACGCGTAATACTACGATCGCTTGAATACCACCATTGCTTCTTCTTGACTTGGTACAACTAATTTATGTGTTACCTTGTAGATAGCGCTATTTGTATAGAAGAAAACATACGTGGATCGTTTAGCCCGCTAGGATCATTTTAGGCCACTTTCCCCTACATACTAGCCGATATTGAGCTTCTGAGCCTATTGTTGAAATTTTGCTTTTTATTTTAAAAAATTTAGAAGTCAAATCTCTATGAATCATGCAAACTGACAAGGACAGGTCACGACATGGAAAATTCAAATTGGGACGAAATTGCGCAGGATTGTAGTATACTATGAGGGTAACAACATATTAAAGCAGTAGGACCCACTATCCACAAAATTTCGAGAAAAAAGCGTTTAAAGTTTCAGTAATCTTTAAATACAAGTTATTTCGCAAGCGAGTAAGAGCCTCAGTGGTGTGATCCTAAAGCGCGAGTCTTCCAACCAGACGACTTGGGTTCAAGGCTACCTACGGGACTACTTTTTTTTTCTTCTTCTTTAACTTTTTATGTAATCTTAACTTTTTATTTATTTTACTTTATTTTACAATTCAATTCAAAATTTGAAATTTTTAATAAAAAATTATTTAATTTTCTTGAGTATAAAATAACTTTTTCTATTTTTAATATTTATAACTTAAAAATACAATAAATTTCTATAACTTAAAAAATAAAGTTTAGTTTTACAAAACCCTAAATAAGAAACATAAAGAAATACAGACAAATATTTAAATAATTAAAAAATAAGCAAGCTGTAAACAAAATGTAAAATAGTTAGCAGGTGTACTTAAATCTTGTATTGAGCTTCCTGATTTGGTTTGAATGTGTATAAATTACGTAAACGCTTCTAGCTTGTTAATAATAAAGGGCAGGACATAAAAAATTAAAGAAGAAAAAAAAAACGGTAGTTCCGTAGTTAGCTTCGAAACCAGATCGTCTGAACGTAAGACTTGCGCTTTACCATTACGCCACTGGGGCGCTGACTGGCTTGCGAAACAACTTGTATTTAAGGATTACTGAAACTTCGCACACTTTTTTCTCCAAATTTTGTGAATAGTGGGTCTTACTGCTTTAATATATTGTTACCTTCATAGTATACTACAATCCTGCGCAATTTCGTCCCGATCTGAATTTTCCACGTTGTGACCTCTCCTTGTGAGTCTACATTATTCTAGATAACCAGTTTTAATGTTATAACATATTTTCGTCAAAGAAAGTTCATAAAGGTATAGTGAATTAAGATTGAACCACTGACATTGAGTTAATTAAATTGTAAGTTGTTATCTGTTACAATAGGGATTTCAGCAGTACATTTTAACCTTTTTATATCTATTGGTCAGTATTTTGTCCTGAGCTTTACAGATTAGAGTGTGAGTCAGAAATTATTTTTTAATATTTATTTGCTGTGTTATTTTAATATGGTTTTGATACGGTCGGAGGGTAATTCATAAAAATTGACAAAAGTACACCCAGTTAGACGCATAATCACATGCTCAATTAATCTTCAAGAGGAACTTGCACTAATTTTTTCTTTTTCATTGCACAAACAGGTAAAAATTTTTAGCAACGCAATTCCGTTGTTGGAGCATATTTCATTACCTAAAGTAAGACACCTAATTTTTCGTTTCAATATATATTGATTTCTTCTTTATTCAGAAAAGAAAGAACTGGATTCGTAAAAAATTTTGACTTCCAGTTTTCGATGGACTGACATATCCTGAACATGATTTGTCCATTTTTTAGAAAATGTCCATCTCTATGCGTGTAGTAAAACTTTTGAGGCAGGTGTAGATAAAAATCTAATGCACAGAATTTCGTAATAATTTATATCTAGTTGAATCTTGATATAAATCGGTGTCTGTTAACTTTTGATGCAGATCGCTCAACAGGTGTTGATGCTATGTGACGATTTTCTCAGTTACCGGGAAAACTATATTTCAACTTCTGCCATGTGTATTTCTACAAAACATGAAATGTGAAAGGGCTATTATGAAAAACTTTAGGGTTCCATTCGGAAGAATATAGATTGGAAGATGGCAGTTCTATGCTGCCATTTTTGCCATATATGCGATAGATATATCTCTGTTTCTATAGTATAAAAATGCACCATACTTGATATGCGTGAGAGTCATTGCCAAAAAGAATTGTGACTTAATTTGGGTGGATATTGTCAATAGATAGTGCGGCTATTACTTTTCTTCTGTGGTTCTTCAGCTGGCTACATATCAGTATCTATTGTTTAAAATCGCACGTAACCTGAAATATAATATATGTACTGTGAGAAAATATGATTTAATTTTTGTGCATGTTAACTTGTAGATAGAATTATTATGTAAAATAGTATGGAAGGAACTTTTGCTACGGCTACAACGTACTATTATTCTGTCTTGTTAAATTATTTTTTTATTATTTAATTTTTTATTTTTATAAAAATTTGAAACTAAAGAAAATTGTTGTTCTTTTCCTTGTTTACTGTTTTATGCTCTCTAATTATACAGATGACTTGTGCTTAAGTGTCAAGAATTGTAAATACAAAGTGATGTAAAAAGGAATAAAAAGGAATAATAATTAAAAATGTAAGCCCTTTACAAATGGTTGTGCAATCTTTAATTATTTCGAGTTTCCAAAGAATAAATTTATTTAATTAGCATTTCGATTTTAATTGAAATACTACAAAATTTTTATATCTTAATATCAGTTTATAATTTAAAATTGAAGTACGAATTGAAATTAAATTTCAAATGCACATTACATTTACTATATTTTGAAAACTTCGAAATAAAACAAAGAATAAGTTGCAAATACCTAGTTTTGGTGCCACGAAATGAAAAATTTAATTTTATATTTTATATTTTGTATCTTATTAAACGATTCCAGCACTCGAATATAACTTTATTATTATATATTTTATTTATTTATGAGATAGTTTTTAGCTTCAAAATGAGTCGTATATTTTTCTGTTTGGGAAAAATTAATTTACGCTTCAAATCATAAGCAGTTCATTAAAAATTTGTGAAGGTATTTTTTAAAATAGTTGCATAGAATACTTTATAAAGGAATCATTTTTTTTAAATAAAAATTTAATATGATAAAAAGTTACAAGAATATTGAAATATAATTAATACCGAATGTATTAAAAAATGATATTCGACGTGAAAAGTCAGTTTTAGTGTATATCATTAGTCGAAATGTTCAACATGAAAAAAAAAAAAAAAAAAGAGTAAATGAGTAACACTGTATTTTGTTAAAAGAAATGTGACATCTAGCTTGATAAAAATGTGAAAGCAATTAAATTTTCCGATTTTTAGATGAAAGATTTTGTAATTATTGTAAACTGTAGATTTTTTTTTAAAAGAATTTCACAGATAGATTTTATAACAATAAAATCTGAACATATTTAGGGATTTTTTTTTCCTTATCTTTAGCTTTCAAACAACTTGTTTAATGAAATATTTACTTGATCATCTGGTTGTTATAATATTACCTGCTTTTTTGCTGGAGTGACATTTTTGCATTTTGACGCAGATTCTTCCTGTCCAAATAAGCCGAGGGACAAAATATGAAGGATATTCAGCGCTCAAAGTAAACACCAGAACATCAGTGGCTGTCACGAAATGGAATTATTTGCTTAAGAGGAAAAACTAATTATATTTTTGAAGTAAAGGAAACATTTATTCATTTTTTTAATAAGAAAATTAAAGAAACTCCAAACTTAAACAGAAAATTTAGAGCAAACGTGAAATTTAAAGAAGATATTTTTTTTTACTATTGAGACTTCAGCATTTTCATTATTGATTTATAGTTCTATTAAGAGCAGAGATAATAAAAATACACTAAAAATGAATAAATAATAAAAATTTTTAATTACATATCAGAATGCATTATTTTAATTATTTCATTTGTTTATAAAAAAGAGTATTTTAACTGGAAAGGGAATGAAATCTATTTATCCACATCTAATATGAATATGTACTAGCAGGCTTCGCCCGCTTCGCTGGGCACTATATTTAAAGGATTTCTTTTTAATTGAATAATTGAAACGTTTAAATAAATATATTTCGATTGGCGACTGTTTTCTTCACAGTTTTAGTATGGGATCTCCTTGACAATATCAAACGTGTTTTTTTAACTTCTCGAATCTGTGCAACAAAACTATTATTAAAACGAATATTCTCGAAAACAATCAAATAGAAATGTTAATTCTTCGAATATTCTGGAAACAGTTTAAACTGTTACTCGCACAGTAAAAGTCACTATTCGATGAATGGTCGAATCAGAGAATGCACGTAAGTCGTTTTCGCAGCAATAATTATAACGCACGTATGTACGCTTCACGCACATAAAAACCAAATAATAATAATAATAATAATAATAATAATAATACACTGGACTGCCCTACATTGCTGTGCATGAATCTCAGAGCACACGAAACTCGGTTCCAACGCAATCACTATCACGCTTGTTAAAAAAAAAAAAAAAAAAAAAAAAAAAAAAAAAAATCACTGGCCACCCTTACTACGCTGTGCATGAATCTCAAAACGCACGAAGCTCGGTTCCGCGACAATCACTATCGCGCATGTTAAAACAAAAGAAAAAAACAGCAACACTGGACACCCCTACCTCACTGTGCATGAATCTGAAAACGCACGTAACTGGGTTCCGCGGCAATCACTATCACACGTGTTAAAACCAAAAAAACATCATTGGACACCCCTACCTCGCTGTGCATGAATCTGAAAACGCACGAAACTCGTTTTCACATCAATCACTGTCAAGCATGTTAAAACCGAAAAAAAAAAAAAAAAAAAAAAAATCACTGGACACCCCTACCTCAAATTAATGAAAATCAAATAAACCAATCAAATCTCTCGTAATTCCTCAAAAGGTAGCTCTAGTTCCTTGTAAAATACAGTCAAATCAATGAAAATCAAATAAACCAGTGAAATTCCCGTAATTCTTTTAAAACGTAGCTCAGTTCAACGTAAAACACACTCAAATCAAAGAAAATCAAATAAACCAATCAAATCTCTCGTAATTCCTCATAACGTAGCTCTAGTTCAACGTAAAATACATTCAAATCAATGAAAATCAAATAAACCAATCAAATCTGTCGTAATTCCTCACAACATAGCTCTAGTTCAACGTAAAATACACTCAATTCAATGAAAATCAAATGATCCAATCAAAGCTTTCGTAATTCCTCATAACGTAGCTCTAGTTCAACGTAAAATACACTCAAATCAATGAAAATCAAATGAACCAATCAAATCTCTGTTAATTCCTCATAAAGTGGCTCTAGTTCAACGTAAAATACACTCAAGTCAATGAAAATCAAATAAACCAATCAAATCTCTCGTAATACCTCATAACGTAGCTGTAGTTCAATGTAAAATACACTCAAATCAATGAAAATCAAATAAACCAATCAAATCTCTTGTAATTCCTGAAAACATAGTTCTAGTTAGACGTAAAATACACTCAAATCATTGAAAATCAAATAAACCAATCAAATATCTCGTAATTCCTTATAATGTAGCTCTAGATCAACGTAAAATACACTCAAATCAATGAAAATCAAATAAACCAATCAATTCTCGTGTAATTCCTCATAATGTAGCTGTAGTTCAATGTAAATTGCACTTAAATCAATGAAAATCAAATAAACCAATCAAATCTTTCCTAAGATTCTCCATTCTGCGTCATTATAGAAATGGGAAGTTTTATTTTCATATTTTTATTAATTAAAATAAAACTAATCAAAAATTCGAAAAATCTGACTTCGATGTGCACAATGGCACTTCGGAGGGCACCTTTGTGTTAATTCCCGTGACTGTCCGAGCTACCGTTTTCGAGAACAGTGAAATATATATATATATATATATATATATATATATATACAAATATTGCTCACTTAATAGTATAAGATATTTCTGTTCGACAGCGTACAAGTGCAGTAACACACAGAGGCTCATTTGTTTGTATGATAAATTAGCATAGTGATCATTATATAAAAAAATAAATAAATAGGTAAACATTATCATGCTATGCAACTTTATTATGTCGCTCCATTGGCGGCTTTTGAATTTTTCTCGCCAAGTTAGCGATGGATTTTTTTTTTCTTCTTGTATGAAAAGGAAAAGACTATTTTGCTAATAATTTTATCAGACACTTTTTGTTTATACGTAAAAATCCTTCATATTCTGCTTATTTTTAATGGTTTTTAGGTTTAAAATAGTGCTTGTTGAAATAAATTTGCTATCTTTAAAACTGCTGTTTTTCTGTAAACTTTCTATAAAAATAAATCATTCATATTTTTATATTTTTGATGCGCTACTTACTTAGATTTAAATGGTGGATGCTATGTTAAACTTCTTGTCGAAAAACGTTCGGTGTACTTCAACACCAAAATTTCAAAAGTCGCCCAGCAGGATCTATTAATGAAACTGATAAAATAAAATTATGGTTCATAGAGTTTAAATAATCTATTTAAAAAAACTTTTAAAACCCAAATTCTTAATGTATCGTATCACATAAATCTTTTCGAAGTTAGAATAAAATTCAATTTGAAAAAAAAAAAAAAAAATGTTTGTTGACATTGTTTAAATTATTATAATTGTTTATTGTCTTTTTTGCTTATTAACCAAAAAAAATGATGAAATTTGAAATGCAAGTTGGTCTTGTGGGGTACAGGCTGTGTATTATATTTTTGTGTTCGTGAGAGAAAATTTAAAATTTTTTTTAAAGCTGCAATTTTTAATCCCAGCGCAAAAACATGACTTAATGTGAAGCAGATTTTCTTTTTCTCCTAACGTTTTCCATATAATCTTCTGCTGTTGCCACCTAAAATTCATACTTAAGTTAATTAAAAAAAAATTAGTTGTCCGATCGATAAGCTGTTTAATCCGTCAGATTCACAAAAATTTTCCCTTTCATATGGTACTTATTTGTAACAATACGACTGATATTTCTAATTTATTTTCTAATTTTCTAATTTATTTTCCTTATTTTAAATAAATGTACGGTTTTTATTATTATTATTATTATTACTAGTATATAACCCCGTCAAAAATGACGGAATGTAAACGATAAATCTTGAAAACAATGTTTATATCATGAAGATTACCACGTGATCATTTAAATGTATTTTCAATTTTTGTTTATAAATCAAATGTGTTTCGATATTTTATAATTTTCGTTCTGAAATTAAAAAAATTCTACCCGATCAATAAATATGAATGACAATATAAAATATACAGACACGACATTATTTCATTATTAAAAACATGAAAATCTGACATTGACAGATTTTAATTTAGTGCCAGAGGCCTACTGCTAAAATTGTTAATATCGACAAATTCTTCTTTAGTTAATTCGTGTCGTGACGATCTAAATTCCATGATAAAGTTTTCATTAAATCAAACCAATGTGTTTCAGCTGCAGATACTGTAACAAATAACGTTGGAAGTCCAAACTGTCTTATAGCCGCAAAACAACGTTTTTTCTCTTTTTCCCAATGAGGGGGAGGTGTGCCTTGGGGGGGGACTCATGTCAAAGGTGTGCCTTGGGGGGGACTCATGTCAAAGTTGGGCCTTGGGGGGACTCATGTCAAAGTTGAGCCTGGAGGGGGACTCATGTCAAAGTTGGGCCTTGGGGGGGGGGACTCATGTCAAAGTTGAGCCTGGAGGGGTACTCATGTCAAAGTTGGGCCTTGGGGGGGGGGACTCATGTCAAAGTTGTGCCTTGGGGGGACTTCATTCAATAAATCCCCATTCAATAAACCGACTGAAATAGGCCCTTAGCACTATTAAGAGTGACGTATAAAAATTCGACAACGCTGTACCGACTGAAATAGGCCTCTAGCACTAAAAAAAACTGCTCGCTGACAAAAAATATGGGCCCGACAACACAACAGCAACAACACATCCCAGTGTTCCGTTAAGTGCTCTATTTAAAATCCTCATAATAATAATAATATGGTGTGTCACTCACACGACTTTCTCTTACCCTGAAATTTAATACTATAAGTACAGGTTGGAGATTAAGAGGTAAGATACCGAGTACTGTTATGTAAACCTATGTTGAACAATTCAAATTAGGCTTCGGACGAGTTTTATATGATAATTAGTTCTGACCCCCCTCAACCCCCCGTTTCATTAATGCACCTTCATTTATACAGAATTTAATTCGGTTATTAAAAATAATTCTGTTTTTAAAAAAATATTTATTAAAATTTTTATTTAAAAAAGTTATCTTGTATGATAATACAGACGATTTCCATATTAGAGAAGTAGTATAACACTAAATATCCAAAAAAAAAGTTGAATTTATTCTCAATATTAAAGTAAAAAAAAAAAAAAAAAAAAAAAAAAATTTTTTTTTTTTTTTTTTTTTTTTTTTTTTTTTTTTTTGTTAAAAATGAAAAAAATCGATAACTTTATTTTAAATTATCGCAGATCGATGGTTCAACCATTCGTTTTAAACGTATTGTCGAGCTCTTTTGAAAGATACCCATCATGAAAATTTTCTCCCCTCGACGGGGGGCGGCGAGGCTCCTACATACACAAAAAAAATTTCCCAGTTGACTATCTCTATTACAAAAAATATATATTCGTTTTATTTGGTTTAGTGCAGTCTATAGATGTTCAATTCTACTTACCTGCGATTTCCCCCGTAGACGTAATGTATTTAAATACTTTTGAATGTCCCTGTACACGAACCTCTGGCTTCATCTTAACGAAAAGCTTACTGTAGCATCCCTATATGATACACATTTAGAATACCGAGTTTGGAATTTCTGCTACTATTTGTTCTTGAGATATGCTGATAACAGACACACAGACACACAGACATCCAGACAGACACACACACACACATAGAGAGACCATTCGCTAAAAATATGGTTTTCGTATTCAGGGGACCTCAGAACATGTAAGTATAACAAAAACCCACGTTCGAAAATTTGACCCTAAAACAATACTTTCTCGACCCTATGGGTAAGAGAAAGTAAAAACTATTCACTTCATTTTACCAAAATACTTTTTTTTTTAAGACTATCGAAGATCGTGTTTTCAAATACGCAAGCGAAGTGTGACGTCACTGACTTTCCGTGGATGCAAGAAAAAGATTCCCTATGTTAATCGTCCATTTGAGTTTTTGTAAAAAATTATTAAAAATCGAGGAAAATTATTTCCCGATTTTAATACCTGTATTTGTGTATAGATATGCTATCGTATCCATGTGTTAGATTGAGTTATTTTGCTGTCAAATTGACAAAATTTTAAATTTCAAAACTGTGTCATCTTTGTCGTTTTTTGTATTTGGCGATTAAAAACATAATACGAAAATATACATGACAGATGTTTATTTTCGTAATATGTATTGTACGAAATATTGTTTCATATAATTCATCGCTCTCTTAATATAAGTTGTTAAAATAACCATGATTTTTGAAAGGAATTAAATATGTTCGCCAAAATAATTTGGCGATATATTTTTTTTCCGCCAAGGATGACAGATATATTAAATCTATTCCGCTGCAACATATGAGTATCTTATATCAGACACTTTATTTAGACATTTGAAAACAAATTTGACTTGATAGAACATTTATAATTTTCCTTTTAATTAGTATATTAGTTGGATATTTATTTTGTAAATATCATCCTTTGAAATGAAATGTTTATGTTTTGAATCGATTATGGAAGTTTGCCATTTTTTTTTCTAGAGTTTTGAAATTTAAAATTTAAATTTTATCAATTTTACAGCAAAAACAACTTAATCTAACACATGCAGACGATAACTAATACATATCTATACCGAAATATGGGGATTAAAATCGGGAAATAATTTGCCTCAATTTTTAATCATTTTTTACAAAAAATCCAATGAGTGATTAACATAGGAAATCTTTTTCTTGCATCCACTGATGGCCAGTGACGTCATCACTTTGCTTGGGTACTTTCTAACTAACTATCCAATAATTACAGACACTCCATTCTAACCCAAATTCAACTCTACTCGATTCTTCCAACCAGCTATCTCACCCGCAACATCGCCAAAATATTCGGGATCCAGCTAGGGTCTTTCTCATTCTCAACCGAACATTTTATCTTGACTCGACATTATCATCTTAGACTACTCTACTTTCAATACTCATTTCAACTGGTGACCTTTACTTGCCCAACCAAACATTCTATCCCAACTATAAATTTACACTAATTTCAAAACTAAAATCAACTGGCGACATTTACGCACTGAATTCAACGCCAATCTTACCTTACAATGTAAACAAACAATGAAGCTTGATAAAAATATTTAAAGACTTTAATATGCTTTTACAAATATTTTAAGAGTTTTAAGGCTTTAATATGTTTTAGAAATACTTTAAGCGTTTTTTTTTTTTTTTTAAGAAACAGTCAAAGAGTCGTTCATTCGGAATCCATTTGGAATTTGTATTTTCTGAATGGCAACAGTTTTGGTTTGTTTTTATTTGGTATTCCGTTGCTTACAATCATGAAGTTACATTATTCTAATTATAGGTTCATGTTTATAATAGCCAGTGATCCATTATATTTAATTCAGACCTTTAAACATTACAACTGAATAGTTTTTTAAGGTTTTAAGGAAAATAAATAAGAATACGTGCGATACAAAACATATTATATGTATGTTTCTTGAAGTTGAACCACCTCAGTGAGTTGAACAAACGGGAAAAAAAAAAAAAAATGGCTGCCAAAAGTTTCTGTTTTGAAGCGGTACTAACCGGATTCGTTTATGACAGATGAGGATCATTATATATATTAATTATTATTATTATTATTATTATTATTATTCTGTCGAGAAAAAATGGCAACAATTAAATTATGGATAAAATTTAAATGGCTTATTTATCAGAAATTAGAAGGTTATTATTTTCATATTTTTATTAATTAAAAGAAAACTAAACAAAAATTCGAAATTCTCATTTCGATGTGCACGATGATCCTTCGGAGGGCACCTCTGTGTTAAATCTCGTGACTGTCCGAGCTACCGTTTTCGAGAACAGTGAAATATACATATATATGTACAAATATTGCTCACTTAATTGTATAAGTTTTTTTTTTTTTTTTGGCAACAATTAAATTATGGATAAAATTTAAATGGCTAATTTTTTGCTATTATTAGCTTATTCTTTTCACATTTTTATTAATTAAAAGAAAACTAAACAAAAATTCGAAATTCTGACTTCGGTGTGCACAATGATCCTTCGGGAGGCACCTTTGTGTTAAATCTCGTGACTGTCCGAACTACCGTTTTCGAGAACAGTGAAATATTGCTCACTTAATAGTATAAGATATATACTCACATATGAGCCTTTATGAGATTCATTTTTAAAAGATTTTCTTTTATTTTTGTTTGCATTTCTGTTATAGATTCATTAAATCGTATTTTTATTATTATTTTTTAATATATTTAATCTAACTTCCTCCATGTTAAGTGAGAGAAACATCCGTTTTTATGAATATTTACCCATTACTTATCATTCATTGCGCCGAAGTGTTGAAATATAAAAGTGTATTAAAAGGGTTAGTCAAAATGAATAGGACAATAAGAAAACTATTTTTAGACGAATGTATGTTTATTGTAACCAAACTACAGCTACGTATGGACAGATAAACTATTAAAGTTTTATTTGGCAACACACATGTACGTTAATGCCGCTAGGAGACGCTGTTTTCAAAATGGCGCAATCAGGCAAGGAGAAGGCGTTTTGTGTGATATTTGCTAAAACAATGTCAGTAATTACGGTCCAGCGACAATTTCGAGCCAAGTATGACAAGAAACCACCTCATCGACATTCCATTGCGAGGTGGGTAAAGCAATTTGAGGAGACGAGCTGCTTATGCAAGGGTAAAAGCACAGGACGACCACGTGTCTCCGAAGAAACTGTGGAATCCATTCGTGCATCCTTTCAACGAAGTCCCCAGAAGACGACAAATCGTGCAGCCATGGAATTGGAAGTTCCATGAGAAAAAACTTTGATAGTTTATCTGTCCATACGTAGCTGTAGTTTGGTTACAATAAACATACATTCGTCTAAAAATAGTTTTCTTATTGTCCTATTCTTTTTGACTAACCCTGTACAATCAAACATACAGTTTATTTTTTGTTATTTAGAGTATGAAACTATGTTGGCATTTATAGCCATAGATAACATTGCGCTGAAAAAAAAAAAAAAAAAATCGAGCATTGATACTATTTCCTTTGATTCTTATGTAAAATGACCTCCTAAATTCGAATATGACCCCCATTTTGTTCAATCACCCACTTTTTCTCGGGACGCCACCCTCTCCACCAATTTTTATCGTTATTAGGTAATTTTATGGCCATGAATTTGATTTGGAGAATAGAAAAGAATTATTTTATCACTAAAAACAAAAAAATCTAATGTATAATAATAATAATAAAAATGATAATTTATTAATAAAATATAATTTATAATGTAAAATGTAATTTATAATTTCAGTGGCAAATCTCCCCCCTAAATTTTCCCCTTGCTACAAATGTTGTTACTATCGTTTTAGAATTTTTCACTTCTGTAGCCCCTCAGAAGATATTTAACAGTTAAAATAATCCTTCCCTCCCCTACAAATCAAATTTATAGACATAAAATTGCCGAAAGGTGCTAAAAATAGGGGGGGGGGGGAGGTCCACCAAAAGATGATGGGTGATAGAGCAAAATAGGCATCATATTCGTATCCAGGAGGTTATTTTACATAAGAATTTGCAAAAATGATATTGGGGCCGATATTTATGCAGAACAGTGTAATTATTTTCATTTAAATGAACTTTGGACCAATGTTTACGGATGGTTACGATGAGTTTTAAAAATATTAAGCTCTGAAAATTATATATCGTAACAGCGTATAGAGCTCTTAAAAACTACAAAAAATTATGGCATGATATATTTTTTCCTATGCTGAGAATTAATAATAGCAATAAGTGAAATTAGCTTTTAAATTGCAATAAAGGTCAATCCAATTAAAAACAAAATTTCGAAGAAATAAAAGAATAATACAACGCTTCTTGTATTTTTATAGCTATGTAATACCTTTTACGTACTAAAAGAAAGTCTAGTATTTGAAATATTTTCTGAATTATTTCGTTTAAGAAGTCACGTCACGTTCATGAATAAATCTGACATAACCTAATGTAAACATGTTCATGTAACATCTCTTTTCTGCAAAAGAATAATATGTTTGCAATTATACAGTAGAAGAGAAGAACTAAATATTTCTCTCATGAGTCATGTAGGTATTTAAAAATTTTAGTCGTTGAAGAAAGATATATTTATGACAAAAGTAAATGCACCAAGATTGCCGTGGAAATTCTGAACTACTTCAAATTAAAATGCTATTAAAATCCCATTTGCTTTAGGATGAATAAACGAAAAAAATATAAGTGTGCTACAATGTAAATATAAAATTTAAATGATTTTGAATGACTCGACATAATACTAAACATTTCTAAAATGGTGTATTACGACATTTTTCTTTTCGAATAAAATTAAAAATCAACATAATAGTCGCTTAGTCGCTTAGTAATATATATATATATATATATATATATATATTAAGAAAAAGAATTAGAAAAAGAAACTTTTTAGCATTTTTGGGGGTGTGAAATATTATTTTAAAGAAAGTTTTCTAGATTAAGTTAGAAAAATAGATGAGATTTTTTTTTCATAAAAGAAAAAAAAAAAAAGATCATGACATTTTATTACTCGTTTAACCATTCTGTTTATTAGTTAATAATTCCTCCAAGTTATAAAATTTAATTCTATTAGCAATATCTGAACATATGGAAAAAGGAACAAATTTGTTTAAGTGTGAAATTCTGGTAGAACTTCAATTAATAAAGTTAACTCATATTGCTTAATACCTTTAAAACTTTGTGTAGTGGAAAATGAAAACAATATACATATATAATTTTTTAAAATATTGAACAATAAACAGAATAATAACATCTGAAAAAGACTGCAGATTGCTCCGCTATAATAATAATAATAATAATAATCTCGATTATTAAACTATAGGAGAAAATTTCTTTACCTCTCTCTCTATTTTTTTGAAACATTTTTTATATATTTTGAAGCATGAAACATAAAAAAAATTCCCAAGTCGATTCAGTATGCGTCTGCAAATTAGTAGGCTTTTTAATTAATAGTGTTAGAGAGTGTGATCATTATCTCAAGAATGAATGACTGTAAATAAGTCCGAGTAGTGTTTCAAAATATCAGTTTTGTTTATCACTGGAACTTTATTGCATATTAACATTCGGCAGTACTCCATAAGTTATTCAAAATTTAACAAATTGTGGCTCTAGAAAAAATAGTCCCATGCCACCCTTATAAATTCTAGTCCCATTGAAAAGCGTGTTCTAGAAGCCCCTATTAGAATTCTAGAGAGTTTGCCTGTATTCTCGAGGGCAAAGTTATTTAAAAATCCCTGCAAATAAATGAGACTACAAGAGGCGGGTTTCAGCAAGTATAATTTTGGTGTATGACTCATTTCTAGAAAATAAAGTGAGAATTTTTCGCAATACAAAAGATTCAGAATATTCGGAATATTCAGCATATTGTTCACCATCTAGAAATGTGTAAATAGGAAATTCTTGACCATTTCGTCTATTCAGTTTATTGGAGTGCCTTATGCGCATAGTTCAGAAATCTATATTTCTAGTTAAGGGATTTCGAAAATGGCTACTTATTCATTCTAGAAGAAGGCGGTATACATTTTTTTCTCAGTGTAAACAAGCGTATTATGAGGATTATTGAATTAGAAATAGCATCGAATTGCGTTAAAACAAAAATGAAAAATTTATACCAATAAAATAACGTATCGAATAATGTTAATATAAGTGTTCGAATCAAGGGATGGGCAGCCTAATACTAAGACATTCCAGTCGTTGATGAGCTAGTCATTAGCCTAGCTCTTTCTTTTATCGCGAATATAATATAACTTTTGGTAGAAGTCTGTAAGAACAAATATAAAATGATGAACTGAACTAAATCTAACTATGTCAACTAATTTTCCCTGACTGTTTAATTAAAACCGTTTATTGTGTGTGCATTATGTCTTAAAAAGTTATTACCGTCCGTTTATTTTTCATTTACTCACTGATTCATGAATTTCTCTTTAGGTTTTACATGAAATTTTGTTTCCGTATACATTTTTAAAATAATGAAACCTATTAGAAATTTGAAGTAAAACTTAATTTCAAAATTCATTAATACTCATTTCAATATAAATGCTACAATTTCTGTTTAAAAGGTAGATGTGGTATTAAATCCAAATACTTAAACATACTTTGTAAGTTTTGTAAATCTTTAATTATCAAAAACAATTTCACAGTATAAATTGAAGATTAACTATTGTGAGTTTTGTATGGCACAATTACTTGATATTTTCTAAAACTGGATGACAAATCTGTGTAAATTTTCAATAAAACAAAAATGGGGTATTTCGATATTGTGAACTGGTGAATATTTCTCAGTTTAACAAATCAATTTAAACAATTCAAATTATAAGAATTTACTTTATATTAATAGCAGCACAGCTATATTATTTTGTTTTGTGAAAAAAGAAAGTTTAGCAACAATTACTTTTATTGCTGATATCATGTTGCACTTAATAATTAAGTACTTAATTTTAAAATAAAAAACACAATATATATGTATGTATAATTGAAGATTATAACACGCAATTTTTCTTTTTAAAAACTCGGAAATGATATAATTATTTATATATATATACATATATATGTATATAAAAGTTATAGAATGTTTACAATAGACGTTTCTAAGTTGCACTTTTCATAATATGCTTATTACCAATATATTTTAACCCTTATGTTATGTAATACTATCATACGTGACATGTAATATACTTATCGGGTGAAACTAAAATGAATAATTTTTATTGCACGACATCTGGCAGGAGACATTTATATGTTGACTATTTCGTGATGTGTGATAGCTATATCGCAGTTTCTATTACATGGAATGCCCCCGAATGTTGCATGTGAAATGACTTTGAAAATTTCACTGGTTTAATTTGAGTTAGATTCATCCAGTAAGGTTGAACTGTGCTAAAAAACAACTTATTTATTAAATTTTGTTGAGTAGAAGTTTACCAAATGTATGTTCAGTATCCCCATTACTAGCGATTATACGATTCTATTATTGAAATATATTAGAACGATTTGAAAAAGTATTTAGTGAACTTTGGTATGAGGTATAAGAGCATCCATAGGACTTAATATATTGTATTATTTTACATGTTAAAAGAAAGCCTGTCATTACTGACTTTCAAGAAGTGCATCAGAAATAGCAATGAGCTATCAAATTGTTGAATCCTCAAATACACCAATGCATACAAAGGAAAATCCCTTCTTTACCCACTAATAAATAAACAAAGAAAAAGAAATAAGTAAATAAACAAATAAACTAAATGGTCTAGCTCTAGGAGTGATTTTTAACGTAAATAATGTAATACTTACGTGAAAGAAATCGAATATTTCGAAAACTTCAACAATTACAGTAAATATCTGTATATAGGTAAAATAGAAATGTGCAAGATTTTAGATCTTAACTTCTAATGTACAAATTTATCTGTACTAGTAAAAATGAACATCTGTCTATTTGCAAAGTACAGATAAAACTGTGGCACGTACAATTGTGATTTTTTTTCTAAATAAAGGAATGCGTGTCTTTTTGCAACATATATTTAGATTTTAAATTTTCTTATAAATTTTTTTGTTTAACGTCTTTTTTTTTTTTTTTTTTTTTTAATTTTTATAATAGGAGGGGATATTTTGTCAATCGACAGGGCAATCCGATTTTAATTTTTACACCTTAGTTAATTAGACCCTATCAAATTCAATTCTGTATTGAATAAAATATATTCGGAATTAATACAACGAATAAAATTTCTTTCAGCTTCTTTCAATTTCTTTCAATTCTTTTATTCATGGAAACGCTTAAATCTTTTATCGATATATATATATATATATATATATATATAAGTATCCCCCCCCCCCCTTCGATCATCATTACTGTTCTCTTATATTGAAAGCATTTAAAAAACAAAAACATTAAATCATTAAATTCATTTTTTTACTTATTTTTATTTCATATTATATCACGCGCACTTTTTATTTCCTAATTCAAAATTATTAAAAAAACTTTTTCAATATCGCTTGTAACGATACCGATTATTATTAATTTTCTTTTCTTTTTCTTTCAATAATAATAATAAAAAAAAAGATTTTGATGAAATTCTGGCAAAAGCAGAATTTAGTTTAGAACGGAGGACTATTAGTTTTTTTCTTTTTTTCTTTTTTCAAATTATAACACTGTTATAATTATATATTACTGTTACACAATATTACTGTTACACAATTATATATTACTGTTCTCTTATATTGAAAGCATTTAAAAAACAAAAACATTAAATCATTAAATTCATTTTTTTACTTATTTTTACTTCATATTATATCACGCGCACTTTTTATTTCCTAATTCAAAATTATTAAAAAAACTTTTTCAATATCGCTTGTAACGATACCGATTAATATTAATTTTCTTTTCTTTTTCTTTCAATAATAATAATAAAAAAAAAGATTTTGATGAAATTCTGGCAAAAGCAGAATTTAGTTTAGAACGGAGGACTATTAGTTTTTTTCTTTTTTTCTTTTTTCAAATTATAACATCGCTTTCAAATTATTCAATTATATTTTCGATAAATTTTAGATTTCGACAAATGTCCAACTATCGAAATCGACAACGCAAAAATCCCAGATTGAGACTAATAGGCCCTCACTCCTAAAAAAAAAAAAAAAAAAAAAAAAACTCAAATATGAATTTTTTAATGTTTTTTTATTTATAGTTTATACTTAAATTTATTTATGTTCCATTCAAAGAACTATGAATTCCTCTCGATATGCAGCTATTGGGAGCTTGCTCAAATTTTACTGGTTGCGCTATCTAAGGGATTTTTAGACACTAAAACTAAATTACCTTATAATAACTGATAATTAAAAAAAAATATATCAAAAGAGAAAAAAAAAATATATATATATATTTCACGAATTTCAAAATGAAAAAGAATTATGAATAAGAAAGAGCTGAAGCGTATAGCATTACATATTTTTTTTTCCTTTTAAAAAATTAGAAACGAAATAACTATTTAGACGACGGGTTAAAAAAAAAAAAGGATTTAAAGCAAGACTAAACGAATCTTTATTCCGTTTAGCAGAAAAAAAAGAAGAGTTATTTTTCTATATTTCACCGTTACTTAAAAGAGGAATAAATGAAGAGATAACTACATTTGAAATGAAAAGAAATTTTATGTAAAGAAACTTCACATTAGAGGCAGTATATAAAAAAGTATGTATATATAAAACTCCCTTTCCTTTACGTTTCAATTAAAATGAATTATTAACGGTTCCGATAGTTCTATTTTTTCTTTTTTTTATAAAGAGGAAAAAAAAAAGATTAAACATTAAAATGATAACGACGACAAACTTTGGATTGAGATAATGAATTGAATTATTCTTTTGTCAAATTGAAAAACTCAAATGTTTAGTATTTGTTTTAGATAGTATTTTTTAATGTTTCTTTAAAATATTGAAAAGAAAATGTAGAATAGTTGTAATAAAATATTACTGAATATAATAGAATATGTAATATAATAGTAATAATAATAATAATAATAAAAAAAGAAGAAGTGTAAAGTTATAATTTATTTTCTGAAGTTTATTTATTTATTTAATTTTTTATATATCTATCTTGACCCAAAAAAGTTTTTGATAATGCAATGAAACTTTACAGATTCAAGTAAAATTAATATATGTATATGTATATATATATATATATATATAGATAGATAGATAGATTCGTTAAAAGATATTCTGATTGGTGATTAATGTTTCTAGTGACTGCAAAATATATTTAATCTTTACACTCAATCTAAATAGTTTTTTAATCTCATAACAATGGTTAAGCAAAAGTATTCCAACGTGAAGTATTTACTGAGAAAATAAAATGGGTACTGCCTTCATCTAGAATGAATAAGTAGTCATTTTCTGAATTCCTAAATTAGAAATATAGATTATCATAAACATTAATTATAATTGCTAAAACTCCCCTCTTGTATTTGCATTTATTTGCAGAGATTTTTAAATAAATTTTACTTTTCGGTAATAGAGGCAAACGTTCTAGAATTCTAATCGAGATTTCAAGAATCCGCTTTCAAATGGACTAGAATTTATAAGGATGAAATAAAACTACTTTTACTAGAGCCCCAATTTATTTTTTAGATATCAGTCACAGAATTTTTTCTCAGTGTCGAATTATAAATTTGATTGAATTTATAAACCAAAAAAAGAAAATAAAAGAAAAATAAATAAATAAACAAAAGAAAAAAGAAAAAGGCCTAATCACAGTTTTTATCAATAATTATTAATTCACTAAACATATAACTTAAGGTTACCCTATTCATTTAGAAAGGCTTTTATGGTAGCCGCAGATTACACTGCGACGGAAAAGCATAGGCAATAACGCAAACTTAATATATATATATTTATATTCAGTTTCACTAAGACGGCTGCAATGTAATGTGCTACTCATACTATACAACAGTTTATTTATAACTTTGAAAAGCTGACATGCATATTTCAAGTTATGAAATGGTGATAAAATAAGTAAATAAATAAATAAAATCTGATACATAAAAACACGACTTCCATTACACACTGCAACACATATTGTAATTTTTTTTTTTTTTTTTTTGGAAATAAACCAATTTTATGTTTAACGATAAGATTAACAAATGAGATATTTAAAAGTTTTCTTCTAAGAGCAAACTGATACACACGGTCGTAAAGACATATAAAAAAGGATACAGATAACGAGTTAACAATTGTTAACCTTTGTGACACATAATTGCGTAAGAATTTTTTATAAGTGCTTTTTCATCTGGGCTATATAGAAATCAGTCCAGAATTTTTATATTTTAGAACCAAGACTTTGTGTCGTTCACAGTTTGAATCAAAGCATTGTCATGCTAAAATTCCCACCAAGGAGCATGTTGAAGCTCAACCTATATCAGGAGTTTATCATACAATACTTCAGTATATGACCACTAGAATTAAAGTCAGAGACACTTGTCCATTGTAGCAAAAGATTGCCCAAACCCTCACAGAACCACCAAATTGTCTGCACTTTGAAAATCATCGAGATTACTTGCATAACTTATGCCTGTAGTATACCCAACCATCTGTACCATCCAGATTCCATCACGTTTTTCAAGATATCCATTTTTGCTTTACATGACATATGATTTCAAGCCCACAACATTCTTTGTTGCTCATAATGGGGCTCCTGAGTTGGTTTCTTTGTTATTTTGCAGTAAACCATTGTTCATTGGTCTTGTTTCATAGATTAGTCTATCTTTTGATAGCGAGAGTCCCTGTGACATTTTAACTTAATAAGTTAAAACAGTATTTTGATGGATATTCGCTAACTTTTGAATCTGGTGGTCATCGCGTTCATTCGTCAAACGCTTGGAGGAATGATATCAGAGGAAATGACATGTCTTGAAAAAAAATCTGGGGTGAAACAACCAAACGACTTCCATTATCCACGATTACACGTATTATATGCATTTTTTGGATATAATGTGATCGGAAGAGATAAAAATGATCTAAAGAAGTAGAAACATAATTTATTTCCAGTAAGAGAAAATTTTTATGCATGTAAAGACATATAAAACGAAGTTTACAGATAGCGAGTTAAAAAATAAGAAAAAAAATGCTAGAGTTATTTTTTGAAACACCAGTTTTCGAGATCTAAAACTGACCTACCTAATCAGGAAGACTGTTTATTTTTCTCTAATAACCACATAATGCATGAGAAAGGAATGTGTTTATATAACAATTTTCAAGAAAATCATTAGAGCCGTTTTTGAGATACCAACTTTTACCAAAACTCAATTACTGACCAGAAAACAATAATTACATAGAAAAGTATATATAAAAGGCAGTTAATTTGGCGAGTTTGAAAAAAATCCGTACAGCCATTTTCAAAGGAACGCGCTTCCAGGACCTGAAATTGAGCTATTTATACAGGACGCCTATAAATTTTCCTGAATTACTCAACTATACCAGTCGAAAGGACATCCAATAGAGTGTTTATATAGCAAATTTGAAGAAAATCGTTAGAGCTGTTTTTGAGATACGGACTTACGGTCCCACTTCCGGTTTTTCATTTTTCACCAAAATTTGGAAAATCCATCTGTACACTAGATATGTTTCAATTCTGAAGTTTTGTAGTTCTATCTTTATTGGTTTCGGAGATATGATAACCAGAAGATTCCATACACACACACACACTGACCAATTGCCAAAAACCACTTTTTTGGACTCAGGGGACCTTTAAACGTGTAAATCAGGTGAAATTTCGATTTCGAATTTTTGGACCGAATACAATACTTCCATTACCTACAGTAGTAGGGTAATGGAAGTAACAAGAAGCCAAAAAGAAGCCATTTAGCAGCACAATTATATAAGAAATCCTGCATTGTTATTGTGAGATTATCTGATAAGGATCATTCGAGACGAAACTCATTGTAACTGTAAGTCTCAAAGCGGGCAGATGTATGCCAAATAAATAAAATAACAGTACTAGCCATTGCTTTGGTAGACTCAGTATGGCTATTGCAGTACCATATTGAGTAGATAACAGTTAACTTCATTTGCTGTGCAAGCTGATACTCCGTGAACCAACTCTTTTTATAACATTCCGCTAAGTTCACACGTGGTTTCTTAAATTTGCGTTTTACTTTACATTTGTAGCCACTGGATAAAACTCGGAAAATAAATTTCTTTGATCGATTAATAATAGCCACAATTTCCGAAACGACCGTTCCTTCAACTTTTAGCAGCCAAATCTCTTAACCTTATCCGTTTGGATATGTTTAGTTCTCTGCACTTCGCCTACGAAGTAATATATTTTGCAGACCTTATCCACACAGAACAGAGAACTTTTATCCAACTTGATATTTCAAGCCTAGAAGTTTCTGTATTTATTCAAAAAGTAGTGTTATAGCAAGTCAAACAATTACATTTTGATTTTAGCATTTTAAAAAATGACACTGCGCTGTGCGCTGGAAAAGAAAAAAATATCGAGCTCTGATACCATTAGAAAAATATTAAAACTTCTTCACACACCATAATGGTGTGTGAAGAAGTTTTAATTTCTTTCTATTGATCGTACGCCAGTTTTCGAATTTAGTTTTTCTGATACCATTCTTGCCGATTTTTATATAAAATGACCTAATGAATCCGAATATGACCCCCATTTTGCTCTGTCACCCACCGTTTTCTAGGGAAACCACCAACTCCCTCAATTTTTATCACTGTACGGTAATTTTATGACCATGAATTTGATTTGGAGAATGAAAAAGAATTAATTTAACACGTAAAAAAAAATTATAATGTTTAATAAATAACAATAATAATAGATTAAAAAAATATAAGAAATGTAATATATATTTTCAGAGACACCCCCGTCCCCGTAAATTTTACCCTTGCCGCAAATGTTCATGTTTTAGAATTTTCCAACTCTGTAGTCTCTCATAGAAGATATTTAACAGTTAAAATAATCCTCTTCTCCACTAAAAATGAAATTTATAGCCATAAATCACTGAAAAATGCTAAAAATAGGGGGCCGTCTCTAAACAACGGTGGGTGATAGGGCAAAATGGGCGTCATATTCGGAATCAGGAGGTCATTTTACATAAGAATTTGCAAAAATGGTGTTGGGGGAAATTTTCATGCCGAGCAGTGTTATTTGAATGTGACTTAATGTGAATTAGACTTATGTCATTCCCATGTGAATGAGACTTATGTCATTTGAATGAGACTTATGTCATTCCCAGTTCTAAATTTTAAAGCTGAATGACGTTATTGTCGAAATTTCGCATCGCAATGTACTTATAGAAGAATAAACTGAGATTTAAGATATGAGAAATAAAGGAAGGAGTCGATCAAACGATGGGAGGAGTTTCTTTTTGTACAATGTTAATAATAATAATAATAATAATAATAATAACTACTTAAATCATTAAAGGATTATTTGGATTAATTTGATTATTTTGTTAATATGTTTTATTTGGTCTATATAGGGTCATTAGGTAGATAACCTATTTACGCAAATGTATTTCATAGTACACCTTTGATGAGAAAAAGAAACTGTTTGGAAATGTTTAATTCTATATTTAAACGGAAATACCTTCTAAAGTTATTATATGATATCACTCTACTTCGATCTTTATAAATTATTTTAAAATCCCACTAGCCATATTCTTAAATTAGATCAAATTTTTTGTTTGTCTTACGTTTCCCAAAAATCGTATATTCAATGTATATACTTTAAAAATTTGAAGAATCAAGTTAAATATTAAATGATACAAAATTTTTTAATTTTAGTAGTGATTCAGTCCAAAATGCATTGACTGAAAAATATACTTCTTATGAAACCTCAAATGCATAGCCACGTAGAACTGCATCGTATGTTTAAAACATATCTCTTTATGTAGTAACCTTTGCATAGTGTTTTTTTTTTTTTTTTTTTTTTCTATTTACCAAAACTGTTTTTATTGTTTCCGAACGCAACTATAATCTTTGACAGTTTATTTCTTTATCTGTGACAATTTTCATTGGTTTTCCGCAACATAAAAAGTAAAAAAAAAAAAAAAAAAAAAAAAATACAGGAAAAACTGTTTTCGGATAAGGTAAGAGGAACGAATAATATTTATATTTTTGCATATACTGATAAATTTATACAAGAAAAATGTAGCTTTTTTTGATGTAGAAATACATCAATCTATATATGTAAAAGAAGACTTCCTGAGGGGGTGATCTATCAACGCCCAGACTAAACCCCTGGACCTAGAAGCATGAAGTTTTGTGACAATGTTCGTTCTATGACGTAGGCATCCACTAAGAAGCGATTTTACAAAATTCGCCCCCCAAGGGGGGGAGGGGGGAAAAAACGTAATTTCACAAAATCCTTCATATCGCAAACAAAAAAACAGATATCCGTAAAATTTTTGCTTTAAAATATAGCTAACATAAATGTCTAAAAATCAATTTCTGGAATTCTCAAAATTCGGTCCCCAAGGGGGCAGGGGGGCAAAACGTGATTTCACACGCGTAAAACGTGATTTCGCATAATCCTATATATCTCAAACAAAAAAACAGATATCCGTAAAATTTTGCTTTAAATATAGCTAACACAAATGTCTAAAAACCAATTTCTGGAATTTTCAAAATTCGGTCCCCAAGGGAGACGGGGGGGGGGGGGCAAAACGTGATTTCACATGCGTAAAACGTGATTTTGCATAATCCTATATATCTAAAAAAAAAAAATAGATACACGTGAAATTTTTGCTCTAAAATATAGCTAACACAAATGTCTAAAAACTAATTTCTGGAATTTTCAAAATTCGGTCCCCAAGGGGGCGGGGGGTCAAAACGTGATTTCACATGCGTAAAACGTGATTTTGCATAATCCTACATAATCTCAAACAAAAAAACAGATATCCGTAAAATTTTTGCTTTAAAATATAGCTAACACAAATGTCTAAAAATAAATTTCTGGAATTTTCAAAATTCGGTCCCCAAGGGGGACGGGGGGGGGCAAAACGTGATTTCACATGCGTAAAACGTGATTTTGCATAATCCTATATATCTCAAACAAAAAAATAGATACACGTGAAATTTTTGCTCGAAAATATAGCTAATAAAAATATCTAAAAACTAATTTCTGGAATTTTAGAAATTCAGCCCCCAGGTGGGGCAGCAGGGGGGGGGGGGCTAAGGGCAAAAACAAATGGAAATACAGTTAGGCCGTTCAAAATTGGTACAGACAGGTTTTAAAGGCCTGCAAGTCGAATGGGGATATTTAAAAAAGTGTTAAGTTATTAGCAGGGGCGTGAAGGGGGGAGGGGAGAGGGGGGGGGCAAAAAAAATAAAAATAGTGTTATCGTTCAAAATTGGTATATAGAGGTTATCGATACTTACAAATCGATTGCGGATATTTTCGAATTTTAAAAATTATTAGGAGGGGCGGGAAGGATGGTGGGGCGGTAAGGGGGGGGGGCTACGGACAAAAACAAATAGAAATACAGTTAGGCCGTTCAAAATTGGTAGAGATAGGTTTTAAAGGCCTGCAAGTCGAATGGGGATATTTTCGAAAGTGTTAAGTTATTAGGAGGGGCGTGAAGGGGGGAGGAAGAGGGGGGGCAAAAAAACAAAAATGGAGTTAGATCGTTCAAAATTGGTATATAGAGGTTTTCGATACTTACAAATCGATTGCGGATATTTTCGAATATGTAAAATTATTAGGAGGGGCGGGAAGGGGGGGGGGGCTACGGGACAAAAACTAATAGAAATACAGTTAGGCCGTTCAAAATTGGTACAGATAGGTTTTAGAGGCCGGAAAGTCGAATGGGGATATTTTCGAAAGTGTTAAGTTTTTAGGAGGGCCGGGAAGGGAGGGGGCGGAGGGGCAAAAAAAATAAAATAGAGTTAGATCATTCAAAATCAGTACATAGAGGTTCTCGATACCTACAAATCGATTGCGGATATTTTCGAAATTTTAAAATTATTGGGAGGGGAGGGAAGGGAGGGGGGAGTGGTGGGGCAAAAAAATATAAATAGAGATAGATCGTTCAAAACTGGTTTTTAGAGGTTTTTGATACTTACAAATCGATTGCGGATATTTTCGAATTTGTAAAATTATTGGGATAGACGGGAGGGGGGCGAAGGGGAAAAATAATAGAAATAAGAGTTAGATTGGGAATTTTTTCCGAAGGCAGTGAGAACCCGGTGCGACATTTTTCCTAATCAGATTTTGTTTCTCTTTTTTTTCACGTGATAAAAATTAATGCAATTTTGAGAATTCATTATAGTGATTCATTTACAAATAGGGACCAGCGAAAGTATATATTTTTTTTTTTGAAAAAAATCTTATGGAGATTTTTTTTTTCATTTTCCCCATTAACTACACCCATTTCCCTGTTGATTTCAAATGTAATTTATTAAAAAAATAAATTAATGCATTTAAGGGTTAACACATATAAAAGAAAAAGTGTCAGTGTTCTTTCTTGGTTTATCTTTCTTGGTCTCTAAAATACATTTGTCAACTTTGCGATTTGGAAGATAAAATTTCGATGCATGAAAAAGTAACATACTGCGTTTTGGTTTTATATATTTGTAGAAATGCAGAATAAATTTTTGAAATATAATTTTTTTACATGACTTGAATCGGAATTAGTTGTATAAGAATGCAAACGATAAAAAAATTTAACTATTCTCTTGAAAAGGGAAAAATGAACGACTCAAACTTTATAAAAATTTTATACTACTAATTACACAAGTTTACAACCAATACACTGCATAGGATGTTTTGACTATTTCTTATAGATTTTTATCCGATGGAACCAGAAAAAAAAAGTAAAAAGTTTTATTACGCCAGATTAGTTGCAAAGTGCACATTTTTAGTTGAATTTTGTGTGAAATCATGAAAATTGGTATCCTATAATTCATTATAGAAACATGATCAATATAAATATTTCTCACTTTGAAACAATATAATAATAATAATAATAATAATAATAATAAACGTAATGGTTTAAAATACAAAATTAAAATATGAGGGATGTAAGAGCAGCATTAGGGTGAAAGTGGAAGTATGTTCTTAGAGGAGGGGGTGGTCATTAAAAAAGGGGAAAAAAAAGAAGAAAAGTTTTTACAAGGAAAAATAATGAACACATAATGTTAAATATATCATAAAGCAACTGTTAATTATGAGAATAAATATGTTTAGTTTAATGTAGTAAATTAAAGTTTTTATTTATCTATTTATTTTTTAAATAGCAAATCTCTTTCTTTTGAAAAAAAAAAAAAAAAAAAAATCGGAGTGACTCCACTCGACTTTCCGAACATTGAGTAATTAACAGTTTTGTAGATAAAGTAAAGAAAGAGAAGTTGTTAAACAAACAAAAGAGAGAAAACCATAATAGAGTGTTTGAGTATTTTTCTCCATATATTACACGATGTTTTATTTAACACTACTGAACTTTGAGCCCATAGATCATAATGTTAAAGAATTTAAGGCGTTTAGATGCTATCGCACTTTTAAAAATTTGGTCCCATAGGCCAGAATGATAAAGAATTTTTCTTTGTGTCCCTGTAAAAAAAGTTGCAAGTCCTAAATTCATCAAAATCTATACAGTTGGTGCAACTGTGACCTATAACATGTGTACAAATTTTTTGCTCAGATTAATAAGGCGTTTAGACGCAATCACACTTTTAAAATTTGGCCCCATAGGCCATAATGATAAAGACTTTTTCTTTGTGCCCCTGTAAAAAAAAACTAAGTGCTAAATTCACCAAAATCTATACATTTCGTGCAACTGTGACCTATAACATGTGTACAAATTATTTGCTCAGATTAATAAAGCGTTTAGACGCTATCGCACTTTTAAAAATTTAGCCCCATAGGCCATAATGATAAAGAATTTTTCCTGGTGTCCCTGTAAAAAACTATAGGTGCTAGATTCCCCAAAATCAATAGGTCCGTATTATGGTGACTTACAATATACGTACCAACTTTTAGCTTATTCGAACAAAGCGTTTAGACGCTAGCGTGTTTACTCACACACACACACACGTACATACACACATACATACATCATTGTAAAAATAGTGAAAATGGACTCAGGGGACCTCGAAACGCATAGAAACATCGAAATCTGAAATTCGGATTTTTGACATGATTACAATACTTTCCTCACTATAATTTTCGGAAAGTAAAAATACGTACGTGATAGAAAAAGATGGAATTCGTTTGTGGATTCAGCATCCTCAGAAACCTAAATAATAATAATTAAAAAAACTAGTATGTTGTGGCCACCACAAGACTTTCTTCTATATTTTCCTATACAAATTCACTCAATAACAAAAAAAAAAAAAAAAAAAAAAAAAAAAAAAAACAATTTTTTTCCAAGTTTTTTTTCGTTAAAAGTAAAAAAAAAAAAAAAAAAAAAAAAAAAAAATCGATAAATTTGTTTTAAATTATCACATATTTATAGGTCAACCATTCATTTTAAAGGTATTGACGAGACCTTTCGAAAGATACCCATCTTGAAAATTTACCCCTCCTCCCTCGGGGTACTTCCCCCCAGGGGGGGGGGGGAACCGATGCCCCCACATGCACAAATTTTTTTTACTAATTAACTACTACTATTATCAATAATTCATATTAATTTTACAATTACAGGTTAAGAATAACTCTCATTATGCAGGGGAAAGTTGGATAAAACGGGATAGTCGGACAAAACGGGATACGTCGCCTAGAGACCCAGCTAGTACTAAGGCTCCTATATATACGAGCTGGCGCATCAGGCGTTTTGTTGCCTTAGGGTTGCCACGTGTACCCAGCGCGTTTCTCTGATAAACAAACGATAAACATAGTTTTTGTATCGTCTTACGTTACTTTAGAGTAAGTTGTTTTATTATATTTCATAATTTTAGCTAAGTAAACTATGATATGGAAGTTTGTTTAGCGATAAACTGCTATAATCATTCAAGAAGTGAATGTAAAGTGTTCACAGACCTTCTGTTATTATGTGTTTGAGTTTTGGCGACATTTTGTAGAAGAAACAGAAACCGCCCTAACAACACATCTTACCCCAGTACATCCATAGGATATCCTCAGAATAAAATGACGGCCTTAGAATGTACTGTGAAAAAAATGTGTTTTTAGGAATACTATTTTTGCTTATTGCTCTTATCTTGACCGGATTAGCTTCAGATCAAGATTTCTTAAAACCATTATGAAAGCGATAAGGATGCTAAGCGGGAATGCTGGCCTCTTCGGAGGCAAAAAAATGGCGGTGATGCGCCGGCCTATTATTTTATTTAGGCGCTCTAGCTAGTACTGCTATCGAGCGGATGACGACAAAAACTTGTTCTCGGCCATCATTATATCATTCTCAGTTCGTCCCGTCTCGAATCCAATAGTTGATGGAAAGTTGTAGTTCTTAGAACTTTTTTATTCTGTTTTCTTGCCACTTTCTACATTTACGTCCGTTGTTTTCTACATTATTCTGCTTACATATATGGGAATACAATTCCGGTGAATATTACATTTGATTAAGCATTTATTAACGAATATTCTCATGTATAGTTTATCTAATTTTCCTTTCACATTTAGGCAGCAGCCATGTTTATTTTAAAAAGTTTTGGAGTTGGGCAAAACGGGACAGTTATTAGTTGGATAAAACGGGATACAGTTTTTTATATACTTTTCTCAAGGGACATCGTAGGAGTAGACCAGCCAACAAACCTTTCAGGAGACAGCCTACGGACAGACCAACCTGCAACATACTCAGGGGAGAAAGGATTAGATCTCTCTTGTTATCGACCTAAGCTACTCTTTTCCATCTCTCCAAAGTTTGTTCTGCCTATACCTCAAGTAAAAGGACCTCGCCCAGAAAACAAGGTTGATAAGAGAAAAAAGAAACTGTAGTAATAACATCATCTCCATATAAGAGTGACTTAGAAATGGAAGAAATAGAAATGATGATAAAACTACAAGAAAATTACAGAAAAGGCTGCTAAGAAATCCTTCTAAAAATTCCAAAAAGAAGTTTATAAGAAAAGGAAATGGAAAAGAGGAAGAAAAAGAGCTACCAGGTCCAGCCAAACCTGAAAGTAGGCCTATAAAAGAATCCAAAAGAATGCCTAATCCTGATGTCAAAAGTCAAAATACAGAAAAGTTTAATAAACCTTCAGCAAGCAGCCAAGAATGCATGTCTTCATTGTCTGAAGATAAAACAGAGGGAGAAGAAACCTGTATATATTATAATACACTGTACGTCGATTCTAAGGCTGGTGAAGGTTAGATACAATGTTCTGGATGCCAAGAATGGGCTCACGAAGCGTGTTCCAATGCCTTTTTATGCGACTTTTGTTCTGCTATAGGCCTAAATAAAATGTCTTCTTTCCCATTTTGTAAATAAAAACATAAAAAAAACCTCTTATTTTAAATCTCTGATTACTGAAGACATTGTTCTTTCATGTGAAAATTTTGCTTTACAGTTTTCTGTCAGTCAATTATGCTTTTCAGTTAGTTTTACACAAAAAATTAAACATTGTATAATCCCTATCCCGTTTTATCCAACCCAGGCATGCTAAAACGGGATGCGTAAGAGTTTGGTAAATACTTTTTTTTACTATTTTACAATCATTACAATTAGTTAAAAATATGTTTTTTGTGTGCTTCAATAAATGTTGTAGTTATAAAAAAAAAATTGTGTGGTTTTCTTCAACATATTTTCCGTACTAAAAGAAAACAAGAATGGTATCCCGTTTTGTCCAAATTTCCCCTACATTTATACGGAATTTTGTCCTATACTGCTATGTTAAAAATTTAGAAAAAAAAAAACGATCACAGCGCCACCTGTTGAGCGATTGATCCCCGAATCTAATCAGCACCAGTTTATGTCAGGGGCTAACTCAATACCAAGTTTGATAAATTTCGATAAAAAAAAAAAAAAAAATACGATTTTTTTTTTTTTCCGTTTTTTTTTCGTTAAAAGTAAAAAAAATAGATAACTTTGTTTTAAATTATCACAGATTTATAGTTCAACCATTCGTTTTAAAGGCATTGATGAGACCTTTCGAAAGATACCCATCTTGAAAATTTACTCCCTTCGAGGGGGGACTTCCCCCCGGGGGGGGTGGCGAGGCTCCTACACATACAAAATTTTTCTCCCAGTTGACTATCTCTATTATAAATAATTCTTGTAAATTTCATAATGATTACTAAAAAATAATTCTCTTTATGCACATTTATACAAAATTTTGTCCTATATCACCATGTTAAAAATTTAGAAAAAGCGGGATGGCAACGCAACCTGTAGAACAATTTTTACCAAAAGTTGATAGGCACTAATTTATGTCAAGGTGCAACTACATACCAATTTGTATGAAATTCTGTGCAGTAGTTCCTGAGATACAGTTGCCACAAAATTTTGTCACGCACACACACACACAGACAGACAGACAGACAGACAGACATTTTCTAAAAAGGGTCAAATCGTGTTCTACAGCTCTCAAAACTTGTAAATCCATCAAAAACTCGAGGTCGAAAATTTTTACGAATCCAATACTTTCTTCTATTGAATATAGAAGAAAGTAAAAATATATTGCAGCTAAGATTTTTTTTTTTTTTTTCAGACCTGTGTTATCAATTCAAAAATTTTGATTAATTGTAGTTTTAAGTCAAATAATTTGAAATTACTATCTGAATTCGATGCATATAAATTTTAGTTAACATACCTACTTTTTACAATTTTTAAAATAATTTCAAAACATTTGAATCTTCCACAAATTTTGAGTTTCTAAATAAGCATCTATCGTTTTGTTTTTAATTTTTTTTTGTCCAATAATAACTATAAAAGCAAATTAATTCTGTATATGTAACTGAATACAAAGCTTCTACAACTACATAAAAACGATGCCAAATTATATGAAATAATAATTGGACAATTTGTAATTAACTAACAACTTAATAAGACTACACAATAATTACGTTGTTATATATTAATAATTAATATAATAAAAACTTAACTATAGCAATGCCATTTAATCGAAACTAATGAACTTCTATTACCTTAATCATATTATGAATAACAATGAAAATTCCTAGTGCAATTAAAGCAACTTGCAAATTAAAGTAAAAAACGCAAAGTAGATTTATGGTTGGAACAATAGTTTAAGAGATTACGAAATTATGGAATACTTAAGACGGAAGCTTAAGATACTAATTATTTGAAATTTCTAGATAGAATATTTAATATATTTAACTGAACAGAGTTATGATAATCAAATCATGATAAAATTAAAGATAACGTGGAAAATATAAGCTCTTTAACCCGTTAGCGCCCAGTGTCTTCATTTGAGGACAGCTAATAAAGTGGCACGTATATTTTTTGTGGTTTCTTGGAATGATTTCTGTTTTTAGTGACAGTTTATAGCGTCACTCTAAATGATCCCTGAAAGTTTTACTTGCCTACTATTAATTATTATTTCATAATTTGGATAGTCATTTTATGATTTTTCATTCGTCGCACATATATTTGCTTTTTGCGCAGGTATACTAACTTAAATCAAGTTGAATAATAATATATATTATAATGCTTTACTTTCGAGATCTTTGTCAACATATAATAGGAAATTAATCTGTTATCTCAAAGTTTTTCTATCTCGAAGTTTTCTCGCTAGAACATTAAACGTCAATAAATGAGGATAAGCTTTAAATTTAAAACTATCCGAAGAATTGTTTAAGTTACTATATATTACTGTCTGTTGTCTGTATTCATTTAGAAGTGAAATAATGAGCTAATATTATTTTGCAAAATTGTTTCGGGCGTTAACGGGTTAAAATGGAAAACAATTTAAATAATTCTAATAACAGAAATAGTAATTTGAAAAATTCTACAATATTCATACATTTTCTGCAATGAGAAAAAAAAAATACCACCTCCACCTAGAACGACTAAGTAGTCATCTGCTTCTAGTAGAAGAGACTTTAGAGAAAGAATTTTGTATTTTTCAACAGGATTCACACCTTTTTTTTATCACTCCTACTCAACGTCACGTCTTAGGAAAAAAAAAAAAAAAAATAGTTCCACTTTTGTACTTACCAGAAATTAGTGCTAACTTTATCCTAGTAGAAAACATGTTTTCAAGTGCGCTGTTTACTGAAATGATAAACAGTATTCCTTATTTAAAGATCTGCAATCTGCCATTAAGAACGTTTGGTTTAAATTATAGCCAGAAGCAATTTAAAACTTGATTTTATGAATAGAGCACTATATGTACCAATTAATGCAACGATTTTTAATTTTGTATAGTTGTGATTAAACTTTTGACACTCAAAGTTAGACGTCGTTCAATGTCTTTTTCCTGCTGCAGTCATGCCTACTTTTAAATCTGATGAAGTATCTTACCATTATTTTGACAGAAAACAATTGTTGCGGAGTTTTGCAACTGACCATGTTTTACTTATAAGTTTGAATTCGTTAGAATCCTAACAGCATATCTTCTTTCCAGGTCATCTTGAGAATAAAAGAATATCTCAGGAACATCCCTCAGATGTCTCTCAGGGATGTACTGGTCCTCGGGATGTACTGTGAATAAGCATGCTATTAAGGAAGTCTCCCTTCTTAAGTGTCCTAAAGACGAAGCCTTTCATTACTTGACTGAACTCTTTAAAATTTAACTGTTTACTCATTATTACAAACTTATCTTTGATGATTCTGAAATGTCGTGCCAGCTACAATGAAAGTGCATTTTCGAAAAGACTTATACGTCTGATGTTTTTTATATAAGTGCATATCTATACTGGCGTAATTCAAGGACACTCTGTTGTTGTAATAAATATCTAAATGCAAATTTCATGCTGACACACAAGTTTTATGCTAAAATTTCTATTGTTTGAGATAAATATTTGTACAGGTTCGATAATTATTGCCACGTATGTTTTCAAATCGCCACGTGGTAAAGTGTAACTGAAGTTATCATAACCATTTTTTAGTGCATATTTCTTCTTCTTCTTCTTTTTTTTTACTACGTTCTTAATTTTCTTACATTTTATTTTTATAAGTAATATTCGTCTTTCTTTAGATAAATCGCTTTTACAATTCAAGATGTTGCGGAATAAATTCTTAAGGTATTCAAGAGAAAATATTTAAAAACTCCATTTGCATTTAATTTTATAATTTAGAGGTATTTTAAATACATGTTACTGGAATTACAAATTATCCCAGTATCTAAAATGAGACACCATCAATTTAAAGCCTAAATAAATTTTAGGTAGTAAATTTTCAAAAGATAATCGAAGTTGTAATAATTACAAGATAAAAAGAACTTTTTATATACCATATTTTTAAATTTTCTGTTCAATCATATAAACGCTACCGAAGGCAGCGGGAACCCGGAACAATTGACTAAAAGTATTAAAAAAATTCATTGTTATCGTGTTTTGAGTTATTATAAAAGTTTCGAATGGCTAGCTAGCTAGCCGGGAAGTTAGTTAAAAATCGATTACAAGCTTTGTACTGGTAGCGCTGTTGAAGGCAGCAGGAACCCGAAACAGTTGGCTAAAAATATTAAAAAATGCATTTTCACTGTGTTCTGAACTATTCTGAAAGTTTCAAATGTCTAGCTAGTCAGGAAGTTAGATAAATAAATTTTCTGTCGAATCATATAAATGCTGCCGAAGGCAGTAGGGACCTAAAACTGCTGACTAAAAGTGTTAAAAAAATGTATTGTCACCGTGTTCTGAGCTATCCTGAATGTTTCAAATGTCTAGCTAGTCGGGAAGTTAGCTAAAAATCGATTGCAAGATTTGTACTGGGCGAACAAACAAACAAGAATGAAAACATGGTAAAAAGTAAGGTTTTAAACTATTTATCGGATTAAGATATTCTTATAGAGTTATTAAAACATATTAATTAATTAAAAAAATATACACTAAATGATTTTAAAACTTTATTAACCTCTTCAAGCAAGACTCTGCGATTTAACTGTAATGATTTTAAATTGTAATTGTAATAAGAAACAATTGGAAGTTTGTGCAAAATGTTTAAATGCAATTAACTAAATTTATTTTTTTGTTAAACTTTCGTAATTTATTAAAATTATTTAGAGGCGTAAAAAAAAAAGAAAATTAAATATTGTAAAGTTCTAAATATTTGAAAAGTTTTATTGTACAGGGGGATTATAAGTAAAGTTAAGATTTCAAAACGCTGTGATTTTAAAACTACCCATCAGAGCGATTTGATATTTTACCAGAGCAATTGTGAGGCAATGAAATTATGTTTGGGGGAGAAAAATGTAGTTCCAACATGTTTCTATAGATGGCGCTGTCTGGGTAATGTCAGGGAAAACGCGTAAATGGACTCATTAAACACAGGAGTGTTGTTAGCAACACAATGGAATAGTAGGAAATAATAGACTTCAAGGTTTTGCTACAATTTTTTTTAGCAAAAAGACAAGAATACGTGTTTACAGCGGAAACAGTCATAGTGAAAAGAGAAAAAGAGGAGCTTCAGGAAACAAATACTTTACGGATAGTTAACGGCACATTTTGGAGCTTTTTTTCAAACTTTCATTGCCTCATGATTGCTCTGGTAAAATATCAAATCGCTCTGATGGACAGTTTTAAAATTATAGCGTTTTAAAATTGTAACTTTGATTATAATCAGTACATTCATTGACATATGCAATATAGTTCATGATTTGATTTAACGAAAGGTAAAATAAACCAAAAACATCGTTTATTATAAAGGTAAAACTTTCATAAAAACATATTGAATAAAATGGTTGAAATTATCTTGCACAAGATATGTTTTAAATAAATAAAATATTCGTTTAGTTTACCAACAAAGTGATTAAAGCAAAATAAACCAAAGCAATCGTTTAGTATAATATTAAAACTTTCTCTAAAATATTAAGAATGAAATTGTTATAATCATTTAGTACAAGATGCGTTTTAACTGAATAAATGATTATTTTAATTCGCCAACAAAATTATTCAAACAGTATAATGTGCGCCAAAAATTTCAAAGACTTTACAAAATGCTTTCTAAGCTAAACATTTCATTTCAGAATTTTGATAAAAATTTAGTCACGTAGAGTATTATTCAACCATTAATTTTTAATTGAAACAACACTTGAAAATAAAATTTGAAATGCATCTCAAAATATTTTAAATTTAATTAAATGCATTTGGGAAAAGATAATATAAACATAAACAAGCTTATTAAAGTTTTTATAGAAAGAATAATTAATCTTAAAAATGTTTTTAAAGCTATCGTTTTAATGAACTGTTTGCTTTAAAAGAATATCGTAAATACGTGGTAATTTAGATATTAATAATAGACAAAAAGACAATATAAACTTTTCAGTTAATAAAGAAGTTGTTATTCTTTTTAAAATACTGGGTTCATTTTATTGTAAACTTTAGAGGTTTTCTTATTTTAATAATAGATATCTCTATTTCATTCAAAAATGTAGGGCAGTAATTTTTTCTTTTGAATATCTGGAACACAGCAAAGTTTTCAAATTGTCCACTTTTTAAACGTTTCACTTAATTCAGAATAACTATTTTTTTTTTTTAATCACAACTATGTACAGTCGGTAACAAAAGTGTCCGAACACTAGAAAAAATTCCTATGTAAAAAAAGTACACTTTATACGGTTTTGTTAAATAAATCCTTATCGAATCATGTTCTTAGTCAGTCGAAGAACAGGATTCGACAAGGATTTATTTAACAAAACCGAATGATGTGTACTTTTTTTTACATAGGAATTTTTGTTAGTGTTCGGACACTTTTGTTACCGACTGAATAACATTTTGGACTTTTGCTGAAATAAACAAATATGATTAATATTAATGAAACCTGATAAAAGTTTAATTAAAATAATAATGAAATAATGATAGTTAAGATTTTTTTTTTTTTAAACGTAATACGTTATTGTGTGTGAAATACTTATAATTCTTTCTATTGAATGTTATGTATAATTTGTTCGATGAAGTGTAAATGGTTAAATTTTAATATTTACCCAGTTGTGAATTTTTTGTAATTACTTAATCTATTATATCGATAAATCTATTAAGTTTACATAAAAAGTGTCTCAAAGTATAAATACTGTTACGTGCTCGGGATTCGTGAAGTATCCGTGAATTAATGACAGCTTTTGCAGAGGCTTATAAGTTTATTTACAGAATATTCCAAAAGATTACAGGTCTCTTAACGAAGTATCAACTTCAGTTTCACCAAAAAACACAGCTTAAATAATAAATGACAATATCAAAAACACAGCATAAACTGTACATAAGCATAAGACACAGCATATAAGCTGAAATCTATAGCAGAGGCCTGACCTCTTTATAATGTAATGACTTGGCGTAAAACTAATTACTACGGCCGGTATGCAGTTTCTTTATATAGCCTCGTACATTTCCAGAGTTTTCCAGTATCTCGCAAAATATTCGATTTAGAGTTTAGATAATCGATCTATCGATAATAAAGATTTTCTCACCAAAGTTGCCAAAAAAGTCGCCAATGGGTGATAAAGTCGCCAAATTCGGCGCCAAGGCTATTATCTGTACTGGTGGAGCTTTTTAACTGGTTTTTAAAGAAAAATGAGCTATTTTAATGTCAAAATAAGCTAGTAATGCAGAAAATTAATATTTTATCACCTGACTAAGCCTCTTTAAATGAAATTACCTAAAGTAACGACTATTACTTACAAATTCGTAACAATATGATTTTGTATCGTAAGTAGTTATATCTAAGGGAATAATAATACAAATAAATTTTAGAAATGTTATGGGGAAGAAGTAGCGGAGATACAAGAACTTTAAAAACAAAAGACGGAGAAGGATATTAAGGAATGAACATTTATTGAAAATAATTATTACAAAGGTTGTACAGTCGGTAACAAAAGTATCCGAACTCTAGCAAAAATTCCTATATAAAAAAAGTACACTTCATACGCTTTTGTTAAATAAATCCTTATCGAATCATGTTCTTACACTGACTAAGACAGGATTCGACAAGGATTTATTTAACAAAACCGTATGAAGTGTACTTTTTTTACATAGGAATTTTTGCAAGTGTTCGGACACTTTTGTACCGGCTGTATCTAATGAATACAATCCATAATGCTATAGCATATGCTGGACGTTTCTAACATAAGATATGATGCCCACGCCACCAATCGAACTTATTTTTGGACATGACCAAATAGAGTTGGTGTTTCTTTTAAGTCTTCCAATGTAAATGAAATATATTTGTGCCATAGGATCCTTCTTAGATACCACAAGTGATGATATAAATGCTAGCTTTAAAAGCCTCCTGCTGAAAAAAAAATATTAATGATTGTTAAATAAGGTACAGTCGGCATCAAAAGTATCCGAGCACTAGCAAAAATTCCTATATAAAATAAGTACACTTAATATTGTTTTGTTAAATAAATCTTTGTCGAATCTTGTTCTTAGACTGATAAGAACAGGATTCGACAAGGATTTATTTAACAAAACAGTATTAAGTATACATTTTTTATATAGGAATCTTGCAAATTGACACACATTTCATGAACCACACAGATTTAGCTGTATATTTCTAGGTGCATATTTTGTTTGTAGTTCGTCTACAGGGACACACCAGAGTGTTTCTTATCATTACGGCCCATGGACAGAATTTACATGTTCTCCCGATTGATTTGCACATTGATAAACATGTCCATGCACCATACAGAAATAGCTGTATAGTTTTTGGTGCTTACTTTGTTTATGGTTCGTGTACAAGTACACGCTAAAATATTTTTTATCGTGATTGCTAATGGACAGAACTTCATTTAAACGTACTTTAACGCAGTTATATTGCATTAAGTGTGCATAGACTAATAAATGCAGTTAATAATTAACTACATATCCACACAAAAGAATTCCGATAACGTTATACAATCATTAAAATTGTGTTAAATTTTGTACAAATATTTGTGTGTTGCATGGTATTAGGATTATGGATTTAATTTGTGTATAATATTTGTGGTTCACGTTTTCAGGCACACAAAAGCATTTTGTACCGTACGGTCTATAGATGGAATTTCTTTTAAGTGCATTTCAATATTGTTACACTTCATTCAATGTAATGAAATTAGCATACGTTATTAGAATGTTAAAAATTTTTTTTTTTTAGAAAATTGTTGATACAGAATTAGTAATTAGTATTCAAAGGTACTCAAAATAATTCTGATACATTAAGCAATCATTTGGAATTAAATTTGGTACAAGTTTTTTATGAGTTAATGGCTTAAAGCGAGGTTAGGAATTAGAAGGATATGCATATATACATATATACAGATAGATATCGAGAGATAGATGCAACGGGTGTTGAAAGAACGGCAGCCCCCTCCCCCCAGAATCGTATTGGCTTATATAGCGAGTTAATTTTATACATGAACGTGTGTTTATACATATACTTATATTTATACTTATATATATATATGGTATTTATGAATCGGTTTTCAGATATATCAGGGTGGCGACAGGCCAAATTTCCCCCCTGATTCTTCCACCAGTATGTTTCTTTTGTAATTTCTAGTTGTAAGTTTGCACGTTTAGTTAAGTAAAAAATTATCATACAAATAATTGGTGAAAGAATCAGGAAATAAAGGCGGTTTTGTCGCCACCCTGTATATGTGTATATACCTAAATTTTTAATAATATGGAATAAATAAAAAAGTTTTGCTCAATAATGAGTAATGCAAATAGAACGTTTATAGTTTATATGAAATTCTAATATATTCATATAGTTTATATGGAAAACTAAATTTTAGTTTTTAATACTTATTTCTTTTATTTCTTTTATACTTATTTCTCGAATATTTTCATATTTATTTCTTTTTTTATAGGCAACACATGGGGATTTTCAGAAGTTGTACTTTCCAGTGTGCATGAAGCAAACAAACAATATTTTAAATTTAAATTTTAATAATTAAAATTTATGAAATTTCAGTTTATAATGTTGGGAAAAAGTGTTTGATAGTGAGATAATATATTCACCTTTCGAATTAAATAATTTTCTTAATCTTTATTTTCATGGAAATTTTATCCTTTTTTGCATAATTAAAATGCCGACAAATACTTTGATTAAATGAAGCTATTAGTATTCTGCATATATAAAGGAAGTTTCTAAATACAACTAATTTAAAAACACTTTTGAACAAATTACAATGTTGAAAAGGGATCAAACTAACTTTTTGAAACCGGCTGAGATAAAAGCTTTCCTTAATGACTTAAAATTCCGAATGAGTTAGTATTAGAGAGCACTTGGAAATTTCGTACTCATTAGTAGTCTTTAAGCTGTTTGAGAGCATTTAAGTAAGATTATTAGCATTTGATTGTACTTCAGCATGCACTCCAAATTAATGGGTCGATACAAAATGCTGTTGAAGTATTTAATTTAATGAGAAATCCTGAAAAATCTGACAGTTTTAAACATCAAACAAAATTATTGATTTGCATGGTGCAGAAACTAATATGCGGGATAAATAAACAATTATTATGATTTAAAAATGCTTTATATGTTTTCAATTTTCGGTCACACAATTTTTCTGAAAATCAATAAGTTAAATAAAATAAACTGAAAACATTTTAAATAATTCTGATTTAAATTATGACACTTCTGAGTTTTATAAATTAATTCTAAAAACATTATTAAAAATGTATTGAAAATTTAATCGCTCATAATAGATAAGTGACTTTATTTAGAACATCATTCTTTTTCCTCGAAAGAAAAAATTTAAAGTTTGTATTATAGGTTTCTCATCGTTATCTATCAAGAAAATTTCATAAAAAAAAAAAAAAAAAAAAAAACCTTCGTCTACTTCATTGATTACATTAGTTAAGTATATATATATACATGGTTTAGGATGGTGTAATAAGATGCTTGAGAGGCTTGTGTGAAACAATCTAATGGAATCTAATGAAGTCTAATGAAATCTCTAATGAAATTTATTTGACATGTTCATTTTTGGCCGTATTACTGTGAATAAGCAACTTATACGTAGACTTTCAAAATTAAGGGAAAACATCTATTTTAAGTCTTTTTGTAAACTTCTTGAGAAAAAAAAAATATTTTTTATTAAATATACTGTGTCATATTACACTGAAATCTAAATGTTTGGTAATTGCTACAAATTGTTTAGAAAAAAAAACAAAAAAACGAATATATATATATAAATTAAATATTTTTGAAATTCAGGTGATTTTAAAATTTCCTTTTGAATATTTAATAATTCATTTAAAAATACTGATTGTATATCATGCAAAATTCATGTATGTCATGCTGGGCCACTTTACATTTATACATTTGTTGAATAAAAAATAAGCAGTTTTCTGAGTTTTTAGTTTTTTTTAAAAATAATCGACCATTAAGGGAATAACATTTTTTGCAATGTGGTGCAACCACGTTTGAAATAGAAAGAGATCAAACTAAAAAAATTTAGTTTCATGAATGTCTCTTCCAGCTTACGTCAACTGTTAATAATAGTTTTCTAGCTCATTTTGCGCTAAGAAACAAAAACGATATTGTACCACAACTCAATGCAAGGTCTCTTGTGTAAACTAGAAGAGAAATTTCTAGTGCCATCGTCCTAAGAATCTTCACAAAGAGGCTTTTCATGCAAGGAGATCAATTTGTTGTGCCCCATTAAGTTGAATACAAATAAAGATTCGATTAAGTTGGTTTAGGCAACATTTCGAGTCGATAAAGAATAAATGATGATCTGTGCTAATTAGATATGAGACAATGTTCATTTTAAAAAGTAATTTTTGTCATGTTCTGATATGAAGAGATCAAGAAATCAGTCACCACGAATTCCATATCGTTGAAGAACTCATTTGCAGTATAAAAAGAAGAATGCTGTTGTTAGCTGAAATCTCTTTTGATGCTGACACAGACTTGCATGTATTCAATGGAGGCACTGTGAATGGTGAAAGATATTGTAATTGAAATCTTTAATCTACATGTAAAACTTTTTGCTGTTGCTATTGTGTATAATTGTCTTTTAGCGGATGATAATGCTCGTCGGCATTGATCTATGCTTTTAAAGAGGTAAATTACTTGATCAAGATTCAGAAGAATGGAAAGGCAATCCCGTTAATCTCACTTAAATCCAATAGGGGATCTTTGCAGAAAGTCGTTGAAGCACAAAGTACTCCTCTTAAGAGCTTGTATGATCTGCAAGAAGAGTTGCATCAAGTATGGTCTTCTGTACTAATGCCTGTGTCTGACAATTTAATCTTATCAATCGAAAACAGATACTGATTATGTATATGGGATAGGGAGTATCCCATATCCAATATCCCATATTCTTCATTAAATAAATATTCTTTATTAAATTCTAAATTTTTGGAAAAATGTTATATTTATTCAACTTTAATTTTTGCCAAAAAATGGATTTAAAATATGCTTTATAAATTATTTGTTGAGCTCGTTATATGTAACATTCATTGAACAAATATATAAAGATTATGTAAAGATTATTTGATTTGCTTGAATTTATACACATTGTTTCAAAAGATAGCGTCGAAAATCCCTTCCTTTTCTTAACTTTTGAAAGCCTGTTTATAAAACCATTTCAGAGGGAAAACAGTTTGTATTTTCACAATTTTTTTTTCTTTTTTTCGGTTTTCCAAATAGTGATTGGAAATTACCAATACCTTAGAAATAGTTTTGGATTATATGTATGGATATGTAAGCTGGATTATATGTATGTTATTGTAATCCTCCCTATTTTCATACATTTTTTTTTCTTTTTAAATGTGTATTTGAAAGTAACAAAATACCTTATGAAAGACGTTTTATCCCTTTTTATTATTTAATATCAGATACTCTAAAATACTAATTTGTTTTAAAGCATATCTAAAAATCTTTTGATTTTATAAAGCCTTATAAAAGAAATATTTATTGATGTTTCTTACTTATGCATTGAATATTGTATAAAATACTCTAGAAAACTAAAAATATTTCAGCGATTTCTAAAACAATTTGTAATAATTATGTACCTATTTTTTATTATTAAATAATTAAATTTATTTTATTTTATTTTTTAAATAAGGAAGAGTAGTTTCATAAATTATATTTGATTACGAATTTTCTTATTATTTATATAAAATGTATTGCATATATATATATATATATATATATATATTAATTCAGGAAATCTTATTACATATGTAGCTTTATATGAAAAAGGTTTAATATTTATAAAAGGGTTTTATTTAAATAGATTTCTTTTGTAATATTTAAGTAAAGATTATGATGAATTTAATGTATCAAAACGCTATAATATTCATATTAGTAGTAAATAATTTTAAGAATAATAATGTATAATAAACATTTTTATTTTTGTTATTGCCTTCACTGTAACTCTAACGAAAAATTTGACTAAAAACGGGTAATTAGATAAACAATACTAATAAAATAATTCTTAAGTACAACATAAAATGTCAACATATACAACGTATTTTTAAGGATTTAATCTTGCTTTATCTATACATATAATAAAATAAGATATTTGTGTGTCTGTGTGTGTGTGTCATTGTGTATGTATATCCAGAGCCTTTTAGGAAAACGGCAGATCGCAGAGCTACACAAATTTGCATGGAGGCTCGTAATGACCTCCCCTGATGCACCTCGAAGCCAGATTTTCGAATTTCTTATTAGTTTTCTTTTAATTAATTAAAATGTGAAAAAAAAATAACCTTCTAATTTCTGATAAATTAGCCATTTAAATTTTATCCATAATTGTTGCCATTATTTTTTCGACAGAATAAAAAAAGAAAAGAAAAAGTACATTTATTTAAAACGAGGAAAGTAAATTAAATAAATTAGAAAATAAATTAGAAATATCAGTCGTATCGTTACCAACGAGATATATAAATTAGAGTGCTAATTCAATGGATGAAGGATTAACTTTCCGTGGTTCAAGATGAATCACGTGACATGCTCGAATAGGTTGCTGTGTTTGGCCCTTTATCGCTATTTTGGCATTTAAAATATCATTTCGACAAATTGACATTATTATTAGGTAACATGACACTCCTATGACCGAAATAAATTGTTTTTTAAATAATTTTACACATATTTCACATTTTAATAAATAATAAAATACCTTTTTTTCATCGTTTCCCAACAAAGTTTAAAAGTGTTTATAAAAGAAAATTTAAACTTTTAAAAAGCTAAATTTAACAACAAATAATAATTTTTCAACTATTTTTAAGCATTTTGTCGGTTAAAGTTCAACTACACGAAATAAAAAAGAAGTAAAATCAAAATCAAAATGATTTAGAACAAAAGAATGTTGAACTACGTAAGTAAACAAAAACATGACTTATGCCAAGAACAATCTCCAAACCGTTGCCATAGAAATTTACTGAAAATAAGCTGTTACCAAGGAAACCACCGAATACGCAGGTGCAAGGAGAGCATGTCACATGACTCATCTTGGAGCTTCTCAAGGGTTACCATTTATCACTCTACTTTATATATCTCGTTCATCGTTACAAATAAGATACCAAATGAAAGAAGCAATTTTTGTGAATCCAACGGATTAAACAGCTTATCGATCGGACAATTAGATTTTTTTAAATTAACTAAAGTATGAATTTTAGGTGGCAACAGCAGAAGATTGTATGGAAACCATTTTCTGTTTTAAATAGATTATTTAAACTCTATGAACCATATTTTTATTTTATCAGTTTCATTAATAGATCCTCCTGGACGATTTTTTAAATTTTGGTGTTGAAGTACACAGAATGTTTTTCGACAAGAAGTTTAATATAGCAACAGCCATTTTAATCTAAGTAGCTCAAGAAAAATATAAATAATTATAAGATAAAGAACTTTTTATAAACCATGTTTTTAAATTTTCTGTAGAATCATAGCTATAGAACTAACTACATTAGCACTTTATCAATGCGTATTGTTACGAAATTGTAAATAATTGTATTTATTTTTGTATAAATTCTTTCAAAGAGGCTAAGATGGTAAAAATGTCAATTTTCTGCATTTCTAGCTCTTTTTCGCGTTAAAATAGCTTAATCTTCCCTTTAAAACACATTAAAAAGCTCCAATAGGCAGGTAATGAGTTTGGCGCCAAATTTGGCGACTATAGAAAGGAGTTTATGTCGCAGGTAATAGGGACAGGCGCCTGAGTTTTAGCGGTTGACCAAATCGCTGCCGAAGTCAGCAGGGACCTGAAGCGATCTTTTGAGCAATTTTAGTATTTTGTTTTATTTTATTTTTATAAAGCTATATAGAAAGGAGTTTCCTTTAAATTTAGAGACCAGCGAAGCGGGCAAAGCCTGCTAGTTAATTAATAAAATAACCACATCGTACATAGAATTATTATTTAAATATATGTATGGATTTTTGGATTAAGGCGGATTGTGAAATAGAGGAACACTTGCATAGGGATTGAACTAAAATCCATTGGCCTTTTTAAAAGGTTCTTCGGCCATATAAATGCAAGTTTTTGAGAATACCGTGGAAAACTGAAAATGGTTAGACCTGCTAGTGCGATTTCGGTTCGAACCTGGCATTTTCCGTCTACTATCTGTTGAGGTTAGAACCGCTCGAACACTGGTAGGAATCGAGAGATAGAAAAACGTGCACACGATATCAATTATTTATAGTTATTTCATAAAATTTTCTTAGAATAATATTTTGACGGTTTTTACGATTTTTTTGCATTTTACTGTTTATAATTTATGACCTTGGATTTATTTTATTAAGTTTTTCTGATTATTATTATTTTTTTTTTTTTTAGCTAGCGCAAAATAAGCCCTTCATTTTGTGAATAAACATTCAAGTTTAAAAGCGTTAATTTCAAGTCAATTTATTTATTTATTTGCAAATCGCAATTAGATTTAATTGAAATCTGGTGATTCGGTTGTTATCTATTTCAACAATGCGAAATATACTACATTAAAATATACTTTATATTTTGACATAAAATATTTCATCTTTGAAGTTCTCCACCTTTGATATCTGCTTTTCCCTGATCGAAACGAAATGTTACGTCACTGAATCTACTTTACTTAGAGTACAGTTCCATTTCATCGTATGTTGAATTAAAGCTATCAGAAATGGGTAAAGAGGCATATATATCAGGCTGATATATTTATTACATACACTTACGTATTCCATGTTGACACATTGTGGTATAATATTTGTTATTGCATTAGGTTCTACAGAACGGAATTTGCTTTAATATATTAGACGATATAAGATAAATTTTGAAATTAGAAGTATAAAAATTTGTGTACATTTTTCAGTTTATATAAGGAATGCGATGATGAAAGTATTGTTAAGCAGATCTGGCCGCATGTTATTTTAACAATAGTTTAAAAAACATATGAATGTTATAAAAATAATGTCTTGAAAATGCTGTTTTGGAGATAAATGCAATGAATTGTTTCATATTAATAATTTCGGAAAAGTCTTCAACGACTTGAATGCCAAAGTATATAATGAAATTGCAAACAGTTTTTTTTGGTAGCATTGAGCGTACTATCATTAGTACATTACTCTACGCTCGATTCATGTTTATACATTGATGACGGTACGCTCATTGTTACCGAAACAGCTGTCTACGATTTTATTTTTCTCATCGGTTATGAAGAAGTTGAAGACTTTTCCTGACTTTATTGATCTAGTGCCAAGTCTCTTATTAATTTGATAATTCCATTATCAAATTTGTTTTTGTTTTTATTTCATTTTATTTTTATATAAGGAAATAAAATTTACTGGAAATTCTTTACTACGTTTTACATTACTAATGATTTTAACGATAAATATTAACGTGTTTATTAAGCAACATACATGATGTGGATATAGTCGAGTAATGCATAATTTGCTAGGTTGAACCAAAATTTGGTACTACAGTAAGGTGCAACGTGCTAAGTTGGACTATAACTTGGTGCTAGATTATCTACAACCATATAAATGGTGAAACCTTCTGCCAAGATTTTTCGCGTCTTGTTGAAAAAAACATTAAGTATTGGTAAAAGGTTTCATCATCTTCTGGTTGCAGATAGTATAGTACAAATTTTGGTTCAACCAAGCACGAAATCGTGATAAAAGATTTCACCATTTTATGGTAGCAGCTATTCTTAGTACCATGTTTTGTTTTAACTTAGTACAAAATTTTTAACAGCGGAACAAGTAGCAAAAACATTTACGTGAAAAAATGCCACACCGACAAGTATTTTTGTTATAAATAAGCGCAATACGATTGTATTTTAATTTAAATTTTGTAGTTACAATACAGAATTATCGAATGTAAAATTATTTATTTTGCATAAAATAAGAATTTAATTTAAAGAAACAATGCAAAATGTTTTCGATGCCTTGATAACATCATAAGAATAATTAATAAAGGTGTGAAAAGTTTTGATAAGATGATATGTGAGCAAGACTGCATGTTTCTTTATATTTTATGTAAACGTAATTTAACTTAACTTTGTGACAGTAAGAATGGTAACAGTAACACCAGGCAAGGAAAATGTCATAGCAACAGCTACATGCAATTTTAAATCACATTTTGTAGTTACAATGATGAACAATCAATTCTTTAGTTACAATGGAGTTACAATCGCAACAAAATTATTTTAGTATAATAAATATAGTAGCAAAAACATTCACGTGAAAAAATACCACGGCAACAAGTATTTTTGTTAGAAATAAAAAAGCAGTGCGATTGTATTTTAAATCATATTTTGTAGTTACAATACAGAACTACCAAATGTAAAATGATTTATTTTGCATAAAATAAGAATTTATTTTAATGAAAAATTGCGAAAAAATATCTTATACATTATTAACACCATAATTTATAAAGATTTGAAAAGTTTTTATGGGATGATATGCGAGCAAGATTGTACATTTTCTAACATTTTATGTGACTGTAATTTGCCGCAATTTTGTGACAATAAGAATGGTAACAGTAACACCAAGTAATGTAAATGCCGTAGCAACATGTATTTTAACGGAAAATAAAATAAGTTTCATTGAATTTAAATCACATTTTGTAATTACAATGAAGGATAATCAATTCTGTGTGTTGCAATAGAGATACAATCTCAACAAAATTATGTTTGCAGCAATATAAGTAAATTTGGAATGACTTCTCTCGACATTCTGAACATTAAGTTATTAATGGTTATTTAAATAAATTAAAGTAAGGTTGGTTGGTTGGTTTTACGTCACACTAGTGCTGCGCAGATGGGCAATTGGCGACGGTCTGGGACTCACCCCTGGAGATGGTCTCATCGCAATTTTGATCCTCCACGGAAGGGATGGCTCTCCCACTTCGGTGACCCCCAGAGGTATAATTTTTGATGGGAACATGGAGAACATTGCGGCCACGACAGATTTTATGTGCACCAGCCACCATTAGTGTACACGACGGTCTTTGGCCGGCTCGAGTACCGAACCCGCAATCTTCTAATTACGAGACCGGCGCTCTATCGACTGGGCTACCGCGGCCCTAAATTAAACTAAGAGATCTCGTTAAAAAAAAAAAAAAAAGAGCGAGAGAGAGAAATAATTATAATATAATAAGGTTTTTGAGTGTTTTTTCCCAAACAGACTGTTGTTTAATTTAACGTTATCGCACTTCAAGTAATTTGAACCCATAGGCAATAAAAAATAAAATATAATTATTCTTTGTGTCCCTGTAAGAAATCTGTAAGTGCTAGATTCATTAAAATTTATACGGTTTATGCAGTGGTGACCTATAACATGTATATAATATTTCAGCTCAATCGAATAACGCATTTAGACGCTATCACACTTTAAATAAGTTGAGGCCATAGGCCGTAACAATAAAGCTTTTTTCTTAGTGTCATTGTAAAAAAAAAAAAAAAAAAAAAACTATAAATGCTGGATTTACTAAAATCTATGCAGTTCGTGCTATGGTGATTTATACATATAAACTTTCAATCCACTCAAACAAAGCGTTTAGACGCCACCGTGTTCAATCAAACACACACACACATACATACATATATAAATCATCGTAAAAACAACAAAATTGAACTCAAGGAACCTCAAAACGTATAGATGCATCAAAATCTCAATCTCGAATTTTTATCATGATTACAATACTTTTCTTATATATATATGTTCGGAAAAAAATAATTTGAGTCCACAAGCCATAGAATTTTATAAAGAATTTTTCGTTGTGTCCTTGTAAAAAAACTATAAGTTCTAGGTTAACCAAAATCTACACAATTCGTGCGACGATGACCTATAACATATGTATAAATTTTCAGCCCAGTTGGCACTTAGACGCTATCGAACTTTAAATAGTTTGAGTCTATAGGGCATAATGATAAAGAATTTTTCTTTATGTCCCTGTAAAATAACTATAAATGCTAGGGTCACGAAAATCAATAGGGTTCGTGTTACAGTAACTTATAGCATATGTACCAACTTCCAGCTTATTCGAACAAAGCGTTTAGATGTTATCGTGTTCATTCAAACACATACACATACATCTTCGTAAAAATAGCAAAAGTTACTCAGGGAACCTCAAAACTTAAAGATACACCAAATCTCAAAGTTGACTTTTTGTCATGTTACTTTCGACGTTATTTTCCTTACGTATGTTTGGAAAGTATAACTAATTCGAATGTACAATATAAAGCCATCATGATACCTTCATTAATAGACATTAATGAAATCTTACGAATGCTATTAGGATAACTGAAGTTGTTTATTTAATTTGGAAGTTAAATCGCAATGAAAATACTTTTGCTTATATTTCAACTGTCAAGGAAAATAAACAAAGAAAGCTAGTGTGAAATATGGATATACAATTTCAAGCGTTTGAATACTACAAAATTGGTTCCGTTTGTCAAGATTTGGAAAAAATATTCAAAATAGTTTGTTCTTATTTCATACAGCGTCACAAACAGACCGTTGCAGAACAAGGAATTGCCCAAAAAAAAAAAACATTCGAAATATCCCAACATATAAACTAACAAGTTATAAAAGAGTGAAGAAACTATAATAATAATAAACAGAAAAATTTATGTTTGTGTGACTACCACATTATTATGTAATTTCATGAAAAAAAAAAGTAATAATAACACATTTACAGAAAAAAAAAATATATATATACGTAAAATCCGCGTAAAAAAAAAAAAAAAAAAAAAAAAGCTTCAGAAGAAAAACAAAAATATCCACAACGTAGAAAAACGTAGAAAATGTCTGTATTTGAGCAGTTGAATGTACTTGAATTAGGTAGTCAAATTTCTGGTTACATTTTAATTACATTAAAAATCGAGAAAATTATAATATACCATTCAAATATACAATTAAAATATTAAATTACACACAATTAAATTACACACAATATAATATACAATTAAAATATTAAATTAAACACAACAAAATTTATACGCTTCGAGCCGTATTTTAGGCTCCTCATCAGTAAAAAACATAAAAAAAAAACCCGTGATATTCGTTCTAAAATTGTCCAGCATGCCATAGAAACCGACCATCTACCTGATTTTGACAAAACTAAAATAATTGTATCTAACTGTTTAAATTATCATTCTAGAATTTTCCTTGAGGGCTGGTATTAAAAACTACATTTTTCACCTCTTAATGAAGCATGTGCAGTACCTACCAAATACGCTGTGCTTTTGTAGAAGAAATCTATCCGTTCACCTCAACGTTTACTTTTATGGTGTTTTTACTGATGGAGAGCCTAAAATAAAGTTCGAAACGTATAAATTTATGTTGTGTTTATTTTAATGTTTTAATTGTATATTTTAATGGTATATTATAATTGACCCGATATTTAGTGCAATTCAAATGCAATATAATTTTACGAGACGTGAGGATTTTTAAATATTTTAAATTTCTTGTTTTTATATATTTCTCATTTATTAAAGCATAAACAAAGAGAAAAATACATATTTGAATTTTTGTATGAAAGTACTGAGCTTTAACAATATTTTTTTTTCCTTTTGTATCCTACATATCTCAATTTTTAAAATGTAAAAAGAAATTGAATATGTAGATTTATTTTTGTTTCTGAAAAGTTTTAAAATGTAATGTCATGTCAGAGTTAGTAATTATTCACTATATCAGAAAACTTTAAAAGAAGACGATTTCACATTTTTACTTTCCATACATATGTATTGTAATCATGATAAAAATTTGACTTTGAGATTTTGGTGTTTCTATGCGTTTTGAAATCCACCCGAGTTCATTTTTTCTATTTTTCGGGGATGATGTATGCATATATGTATGTATGTAGATAGCTAAATATGTATGTGTGTGTGTGTGTGTGTGTATACAGGGTGATCAATTTAAAAGAGTACCCGTTGGTTTTTCTTATTAACCTTAAATATAATGGATGCGGCAACTATTCCAGTGCTGAACTATAATTGTTTGAACCTTCTTTAAGTGTGGGAGACAATTTCCAACACTGTTGGACTGTTACAACTTTATTTGTAAGGTACAACAGAAATGGAGGCGCACAATTTTTTTAATTCTGTAATAATTTTATTTGTAAAAAAAAATAATAATAATTAAAAATTTTTACATTATCATTCTCACATTACATTTGCATTATCGTTATCAATTTTACATTATCATTTCATAGGCTTTTCCAGAGAAGTTCTGCAAACATCGATGAATTACAACATATCATAACTGAAGAAATCTCGTCAATAACACCAACATTCCTGCGAAGTGTGTCAAAAACCTGGTTCGACGTGTTCATGTTTGCATTCAAAATGGTGGCGAACATTTTCAACATTTTCTGTGAGGAATGATAATGTAAAAAAAAAAAAAAAAAAAAAAAAAAAAATTATGTTTTTCAAAAATAAAACTATTACAGGATTAAAAAAAATGTGCGTTTCTATTTCTGTTTTACCTCACAAATAAAGTTGTAACAGTCCAACAGTGTTAGAAATTGTCTCACAAACTTAAACAAGGTTCAAACCATCATACTTCAATGTTAGAATAGTTGCCACATCCGTCAAATTTAAGGGATATAAGAAAAACCCACGGGTACTCTTTTAAACTGATCACCCTCTATATGCGAGTGAGCACGATGACGTCTAAACGCTTCATTCAAATGAGCTGAGAATTGCCAAGAATGTTATAGGTTACTGTAGCACGAAATTTATCGATTTTGGTGAATTTAACTCCTTTAGTTTTTTTTTTTTTTTTTTTTTTTTTTTTTTTTGGTACAGGGACACAAAGATAAATTCTTTATCATTGTGGCCTATGGACCCAAATGTTTTAAAGTGCGATAGCGTCTAAATGCCTTATTCGATTAAGTTGAAACTTTATACACATGTTATAGATCACCGTCGCACGAACTATACAGATTTTGGTGAATCTAGCACTTACAAATTTTTACAGGGACACAATGAAAAATTCTTTATCGTTATGGCTTACGAGCTCAAATTATTTAAATTGCGATAGCGTCTAAACGCCTAATGCTATTCAGCTAAAATTTATATATATAATATAGATAACTGTCGCGTAAGCTATCTGGAACTTTAAAGGGACACAAGGAAATTTTTTTTTATTATTACGATCTATGGGCTAAAATTATTTGAAGTGTGGTGGTGTTAAACTAAAGAACATATGATACGGAGAAAAATATTCAAACACCCTATTATAATTTTCTTTTTTGTTTATTTGAAGAGGTTGCTTTAATTTATTTATACTGCCGTTAATTATTTAATGTTCAGAAAATCAAGTAGAGTCACAGCAGAGTTTTAAAAAGTAAATAGTAAAAGTTAAAATAATAAAAAAATAATTACAAGATAAAAAGGACTTTTTATATACCATGTTTTTAAATTTTCTGTTGAATCATATAAACGCTACCGAAGGCAGTGGAAACCCGGAGCAATTGGATAAAAGTATTAACAAATTCACTGCTATCATATTTTGAGTTATTATAAAAGTTTCAAATGGCTATCTAGCCGGGAAGTTAGTTAAAAATTGATTGCAAGCTTTGTACTGGTAGCGCTGCCGAAGACAGCAGGGTCCCGAAGCAATTGCTTAAAAATATTTTAAAAATGCATTTTCACCGTATTCTGAACTATTCTGAAAGTTTCAAATGTCTAGCTTGTCGGGAAATTATTTAAAAAACTTTCTGTTGAATCATATAAACGCTGCCGAAGGCAGTAGGGACCTGAAATAGTTGACTAAAAGTATTTAAAAAAGTATTGTAACCGTGCTCTGAGTTATCCTGAAAGTGTCAAATGTCTAACTAGTCGGGAAGTTAGTGAAAAATCGATTGCAAGCTTTGTACTGATAACGCTGCCGAAGGCAGCAGGAACCCAAAACAGTTGGCTAAAGGTATTAAAAAATGTATTTTCACCGTGTTCTGAACTATTTTGAAAGTTTCAAATGTCTAACTAGTCGGGAAGTTAGTTAAATAAATTTTCTGTCGAATCATATAAACGCTGCCGAAGGCAGTAGAGACCTGAAACAGTTGACTAAAAGTATTAAAAAAAGGTATTATCACCGTGTTTTGAGCTGTCCTGAAAGTTTTAAATATCAAGCGAGTCGGGAAGTTAGTTAAAAGTCGATTGCAAGATTTGTACTGGACAAACAAACAAATAAACAGACAAACATACACACAAACAAGCAAACAAACTTGATTCGAAGTTAATAAAAACATGGTAAAATAAAGAGTGACAATTATACTATTTAAATATGTAAATTGTTTTTAGTACAAAGATACACATTTCATTCTCTTTATTTTCCTTTTAAAACTATTCATATCGCCTTATTTCAATATTTTAATATTAAAAGAATTAATTAACGCATATTTGAAAAAAAAAAAAAAAAAAAAAAAAAAAGAAGCCTTGATTACTAATAAAACCTTCCTCTACGAAAAGCAAAACGCTCATTGAATATTTTTCTCATTTAATTCTGCATTTGTCAAGAACTTGACTTACCGAATTATTCATCCGGACAATCTCAAAAAGGAAAAAGAATTTCATTTCTATGATTAATCTTTTGACTTTTGATCTTCCACGTATTATTTTTCTTATATAACTTTATCTACCGTTCCTTATCTCAGAGATGCACATTAAATTATTGGAAAAATACTTTATATACGTTTTATGTTAAATAAAGGATTTAAAATGAAAATACTTCCAAAAAAATTGGGTACGTTTAAAATTCTTCTAGATACTTTGTAGAAATTTATTATTTTTCGTTAGCCATTTCTTTAGAATTATTTTTGAAAAATATAACTTTCAAGATTTGAATTATTGAAAAACGTTTAGATTTATGACTTATTAGATTTATGCCTTATTTAGAATTATGCCCCCCCTTTCCTCACAATTTCAAATTAAAACAGTAGTTTTTAATATCATAGAAAATATTTTGAACAGTAGAAAAAAAAAAATAGTCATGTCGACGTTTGTTATTTAATTTACGTTTCCATCATTACCACATGCATATAAATGCACGACTTATAAATAATTAATGAATGATAAATAATTATGTTTAGGTCCATCGTGAAAATAGCCCATGTACGTATTGACAACATAAAATTATTGATATTCCGATATTCATACTTTAATGCAATAAAATAAATAAGAAAATGTATGTTTTTTTAAAAATGAACTGTAAAAAAGCATAATGAATGATAAATAATTGTGTTAGGTCCTGAAAATAACGCATGTGCGGATTGGCAACATAAAATTATTCAGATTACGATATGTGTACTTTAACGCAATAAAACAAATAAGGAAAAGTATGTTTTATTAAAAGGGGCAGTAAAGAAGCATGGAAGACCTATGAGTGGAGCTATATTTAAAGCTTGTGTTGAGGAACGGTCTCTCAAATGTCGAATTTTTTTACGCTTTGATCAAAGATCCAAATTTTAAATGTTTCTGAAACGATTTTAAAACATAATTTTATGTCATAATTAGGAGCTACGTCACATTCATTACGTCACAAAATTTCAAAGGAACGGAATTTTATTAATGTAATCAGTAATAATTTAGTTATTAATGTAAACAGAAGCAGTTGTTTTTGCATGCTGCTTCCTATTGGTTGGCTATGTTGCTCCTTCCCCTTTAACTTTTGTCCTTCTTTCAGTCTTGCTTTTGCACCTGAAAAAGAAAGGCGACGTCCTTTCGAAATCGGTAATGCTCTCACTAATTCTATTGTGTATGAAGAATTTTTTAACTTTAAATAAATTTAAATAGTAAGAAGTCAAATAAGAAAAATTTAGATAAACATTTAGATTATGATATTTAAAATTGTGAATTGTTTTAATGCAAAGATGCATTTTTCATTCTCTTTCTCTTTCCTTTTAAAATTATTGATACCACATTCTTTAAATATTTTGATATTACAATAAATAAATTAATTAATGCATAGTTTAAATTTTCATTTTTTTCTGAGCTGTTATTATCAATAAAACTTTCTCTGCAAAAAGCAAAACCTCATAGAATATTTTTCTCGTTTAATTCTGCTTTTGTCAAGAACCGGACTTTCAGAATTATTCATACAGATGATTTCGAAAGAAAAAAGAATTTCATTTCTATGATTAATCTTTTGACTTTTGATCTTCTATATACTTTTTTTCTTCTCTCTCTATATTTTTTATCTGCCATTCTCCGATTTCTGAAATGCACATTAAATTATAGGAAAAATGCTTTCATAAACGTTTTATGTTAAATAAATGATTTCGAATGAAATTACTTCCATAAAAATTGGGCACATTTAAATTCTGTTAGATATTTTGTATTGATTTATTATTTTTCCTTATTTATTTCTTTAGAGTTATTTTGTAAAAAATAAATTTCTAAATTTGAAATATAGAATAAAATCTTTTTGTAAAAAAAATAGAACCGACTCCAAAAAGCATCTACTCTTCAAACAACTAAAAAAAAAAAAAAAGGTATGATATGAAACTGTAAATTGCGCCTAAAAGTATAAAATAATTTCCTTCGCCAAACAACCTATAACACTACAATTAATCATAACTTTTGAAGTCAGCGCAAAATTAAATAAAATTTAATTAGTTTTTAAAGGTTTGTTTTTAGATCGGTAGCAAGAAATGCTGTTGTCTCGAATGATCCATTTTCATGTTTTCTTTATTATTTTATCACTATTTACAATTGGTCCATTAGAAGCATCTACATAGAACAGTGAACATTCTTGACAATGCGGTATTTATGTTCCTACGTAGTTAGAGTTTCTTTTGCAAATTTGGTATAACTTTGATAACTATCATCCTTGGCGACTTTTGGATTTGGCGATCAAAACGTAATGCAAAAATATACACGCAAGATATATATTTTCATAACATATATTGTACGATGTATTGTTTCATAATCTTGATTACTCTCTTAATATACCTTATCAAAACAATCATGATATCCCAAAGAAATTAAATATGTTTGCCAGATAATTTTGCGATTTTTCTTTCACCAAGGATGTCAGATACCAGCATCTTCGCCAACTTTTGCTGCTTACGAAATCTTATTTGTTTTCTTGAATCAAAGTAATTTTCGGCTGCGTTTTGCAGGTGACAATGTGAGATGTGTATTTTGAATAGGATTTGATTTAAGTATCGAATAAATTTATAAATTTTTATTTAATTTTGCGCCGACTTCAAAAGTTAGGATTAATTGTAGTGTTATAGGTTGTTCGGCGAAGGAAAATATTTTATAATTTTAGGCGCAATTTACAGTTCCATATCATACCTTTTTTTTTTTTTTTTTTTTTTTTAGTTGTTTGAATAGTAGATGCTTTTTGGAGTCGGTTCTATTTTTTTTACAAAAAGATTTTATTTTTCTCTTTTCAGTGAAAACTTATTCATATAGCAGAACATCAAAATGCGTTCGACGGCAGCTTCACAAATCACAACTTCAAAGAAAAGTGATATAACTCAAAAAATGGTTTATGTCACTGAAAAATACATGAAATGCACCAAATGTGAACAAAAAAGTTACATCTCCATATAGAAAGTTATCCACTCGAGAGACAGTTGCGCCAGTTTTATTCTGCTCAAGTTATATTTAAGTTGATTTTTCTCAAATGCTGCATTTTTAAGTTGTGTCACTTCTCTTGCCTTTATCAGATATGAGCAAAAATCTATCTATTGAATGAACATACGTTAATTTAAAAAGTCTTTAGAAATATAAAGAACGGATACGCTGTATTCCTAACCAAAAATTCTGTTAGTGATATATATTGAACTTTACAGTGAATACGTGTCACCCGCTGCGCTGGAAATTGCGCACCGTAAAGTTCAAATAAAGAGCAAAATATGCATTGCAGCTGACGGACAGAAGTTTCAACATCGATACTTACGTACTGCTTTTACCAGTGTAGCTCCATGCGTTCAGCAGTTAGAGCGAAAACAGACTTTTGTGAGTATCCTGTAATTTGTTTATATCCTAATGAAATCATAATGAAACGTATTTCAGGCCAAGATCATTACAACAAAAAAAGTATTAAAATTAAATCATCTCTTACGAAGTTAAAAGCTAACAAATTTCAACTGCAACAACAATGAGAAACATGGTTTGTATTGAGAACCTCTTCATTTATGAAGTCGGTTTAAAACGTCTATGCGTTAATCGATGTAACCGCTTACAATAACCATACATTGAATTTTACATAGTATAAATGTCACCCGCTACGCTACAACATATGTAATGTCATTCAAGTGTGCACAAAACAGGAAATTGTGAACAAACAAATGCATGTTTAGCATTTTTTAGCATTAATGTCTAAACTATCTTTTCGTACTAAATCGATAATGCTCTGTAATTTTATAATTCGCCTTTTTTCCTGTTTTGAACAGTTTCCGAGATAGGAACGCTAACTCCACTGTTTTCCACCAGCTGGCGCTGTAGGCGGTTAAATCGCGTAGCACATCTCCACTTTACTATACTTACATACCACTTTTATGACTAGGCATCAGCTGTTCAACAGTTAAAACAGTCGGGACTGACATTTTTGGGCACCCTGTATTTCCTTTTGATCGTAAAGATATTACAATGGGACGTATTTCAGACCAAGACCTTTACAATAAAACAAAAAGTATCAAAATCGGACCATCCGTTCAGAAGTTATGCGCAAACAAACAAAAACAAAACATACGCTTTAAATTAAGTACCTCCTCCTTTTTGAAGTCGGTTAATTGGAGCATCTCTTACGAAGTTATAAGCTTACAAACACCAACAACACATAGCTCGAATTAAAAACACCCTCTTTCTGAAGTTGGTTGAAAACGACTTTGCGCTAATCGACGTGACCGCTTACAGTAACAGTACTTTGAACCACAGAGTATACGTGTCATCCGCTACGCTGCAAAGTGTGCAACGTAGTTCAAGTGTGCACAGTGTAAGAAATTGCGAACAAACAATTGCACATTTTAAGCTTTCTATTTTTAACAATAATGTCTAAATACTGTCTTTTTGTAGTAAATGGATGATGCTCTACAACTTCGTAATTATCTTTTCTCCCATCTTGAACCGTTTTTGATATAGGAGAGCTAATTCTGCTGTTTTTCACCAGATGGCGTTTTATTTTCTTTAGATTGTAAAGATATTACAATGGAACTTACTTCAGACTAAGATCTTTACAACAAAACAAAAATGGTCAAGTAACCGTATTTTGAACTATATAGCGTATGTCTCACCAGCTACGCTACAAAGTGTGCAATGTAGCTCAAGTGTGCATAGTATAAGAAATTGCGAACAAACAAATGCACGTTTTTAGCATTGTATTTTTAGCATCAAAGTCTAAACTATCTTTTCGTATAAATCGATGATGCTTTCCAGTTTTATAATTCACTTTTACCCCCTGTATTGAACCTTTTCCAAAATTGGAACGCTAGCATGAATGTCTAAACTATCTTTTTGTACTTAATCGATGATACTCTTCTACTTTGTAATTCATTTTTTTCTCTAGAACCGTTTTCAAGTTAGGAACACTAACTCCGTTATTTTCCACCAGGTGGCGCTACAAGCGGTTTAACATTGTACTGCATGGCCACTTTGCTATAATTACATACCATTTTTATCACTACAGATGCAGCCGTTTAGTAGTTAAAAGAGTTGGGACTGATTTTTTTGGGCACCCTGTATTTTCTTTAGACCGTAAAGATATTACAATGGGACCTATTTCAGACCAAGACCTTTTCAAAAAAACAAAAAGTATCAAAATCGGAGCATCCGTTCAGAAGTTATGAGCTAACAAACATAAAAAAAAAACATACGGTTTGAATTGAGAACCTTCCTTCTTCTTTGAAGTCGGTTAAAAAAAAGTGAATATTTATATTTTCCATATTTTTTTTCTGAAAATTTGCAAACTAAAACAGTAATTTTTAATATTTTTGAAATTTTTTGACAAAAGTTAAATTAAATAAATAAATAATGTTGTCATTTGCACTATAAATTAACTTTTCCATTTTCCCATATGTACATACACAATGTAAAAAAATAATTTTGTTAACTGTACTCTTATATATCGGATACATTCTTGGTTTTCATAAGTTTGGAACAGGTTCCTTAGAATAACAGATCCGTGAAACGTTACTCATTTAAAGAATTTAGTACACTGTAAAAAAATAACTATTACCAGCTGCAAGAAACTCTCTGTGATTGGAGAAAATACTTATTTTCTCCAATCACAGAGAGTTACTTGCAGCTGGTAATAGCTATTTTTTTACAGTGTAATATTTGTAATGGTATACTTAATAGTTACTGATATAATCAAGGAACATTATTGGTAAACACTAGGCGCAGTAGCTGTTCGAACTTTTCTAAGAAAGTTTAGATTTATTTATTTATTATTATTTATTTTTTTTTAAGTGTAATGTTTTGCTGAAAAATTATGTTTATGTTCACGTCTGTCATGAACATAGTGAACGGTTGCGCTGACAGCACACAATTATTAATATAACCATATGTTTACAGAGTTCTCAGTCATTCGTATTTATAATTCTCTCTATTCTAAAAAAAAAAAAAAAAGTAGTTACCGCTGCTGTTTATCAATTCATCGTGTCTTTTCTGCTTCACCTAAAAACTCGAAAATTGGCAGATTTGTTTAAAGATATGTGATACACATAATGAAATAAACTTTTGTATGTCAAAGCATCATTTTAGGCGATAATTAATGTTTAAATAGGGAAAAACATTTCAATTATAAAAGTTTTTTAGACTCAAAAACTATTCATGGAAACCTTATCAGATTTTGCTAAATTATACATCAGTTAATTGTGATGTACAGTATGAAACATTTTCTTTTAGAAGTTTTTATATTTATTTTTATATTTTGTTTTTATGCGAATTTTGCTCCCCCTCCCCCCCGACATTTTTCGTTGAATTCTACTTTCAAGAAAATGCCAACAAAAATAAAATACGTACAACCTTTTATTTTTTTATTTTTTTTTAAACATTAATAGAAATATTTTCTGACGCGTAAATAATAATAGTAATAAAAAAATATGAAATGTTAAACCTGTGTCATAAAAATATTCTGATAAATCTGACGTAAAGTTACCTTTAAAATTTTAATTTTGATTTATCCACTATTTAAATACTAATTTCAATTAATCAAATAATCTTATATGTTTTATTTTTTATAGAAATTTTATCGTTCGCAAACTAATGCAAATGCAAATTTAATTTACTTTAATATAAACGCTTTTCTAATCGTGGAATCGTGTTTCTTAATCGTGTTTGTAATCATAATCAAACACAAATGATTAAATGTTATTTACATTTCTTTAATGGGTGTATATAGCGGGAATTTACTATGGTTTTGAATTGCTGAAAATAAACGCCAATCGAAATATATTTATATAAACATTTGAATTTTCAATCTTTGGAAATTCCTTTAAATATTGTAATCAGCGAATCGCGCAAAGCCAATCGCAATACAGCGGGGGTTGATGAGTAAAGCGAACAGAGGATAGAGCACCCTAGTACTTAGCAAAGATCTTTTATTTAGTAAAGAAATTTTGGGATCACATAAGTCGAACCTGATTATATAATATTATTAAAAAGTTCGCAGGGTTGGCGCTCTTTGTATTTCGTTAAAGAATAAGGAAATAATAACAAAAATTTAAAGAAATAATAGATAAGAAAATATTAAAAGATAATTTTTTTAAAAATATTTTCAAAAAAGCATATTTTATTAAAACGAAAAGTAAAGAGGCACGTGTCATTGGAACTACGTTTCAAGTCTAGGCATATCTGCCAACCATCTCATCATAAATCATAACATTTTTATAACTTTTTTTTTTTTTTTTTTTTTTTTCACACCAGATTTTTTTTAGAATAATTTTATTTTTATTTAATCGTAACGACATTTGGGGAGAATTATTCTAAAAATAATGTGGTATTGAAAAGGGGCGTAACAATGTTACGACTATTGTTTGTTTTCGTTAGCTGTGACCCTGCTCACCTATGCGCATGCGTGAGGTCTGCATTGATTTTGTTAAAATAGGGTAGAAGCGTAGAAGATGAGAGAATGTTTACATTTTACGAGTGAGAGATAAGTTGCGGTTTCTTTTTTCTTTTTTTTTCTTTTCAGGACATTATTGAATTTTGAGGCGATACTTCTTCGTTATATTCGTATATAGGCAAAATGCTGATTTTTCCCCCTTGTAATTTTTAAATAAGTGTAGAAGATCAGTTTTATTCTTCGATGCAAAATAAAATCCGTAAACTTAAAAGTAAATGCCTGTTTTCTTTCTTCTTCTTCTTTTTTTTTTTTTTTTTTTTCAGTTAAAATTATTTTTATTTGCTTACTTGATCTCTAAATTCGTACTATATCTGTCATACCTGAACACTTGTTTCATGCACTGATTATAGTAGTAAATTAATTAAAAATGACTTAAATTAGGTAAAATTTACATAATTCATTAATAAAAGAAGAGAAAAAGAACAACGTTTACAGTAGACTTTACCTGTAGTAAAAGTAATATATTTTTTTCTTTTAAATTATACTGCTAAAATAAAAATACCATATTTTTGGATCTCTATTTTACAGAAATTTACAGAAAATCGTATTTAAATCAAATCATTAGATTTTTTTATCATGATTATTTTACACCTTTTATTTTTCGCGCATATTGTCATATAAATTACATTAAATAAAATATTGTTAATTAAAATTAAAAATTAAACTTTAAATTCGCGTAAAAAGGTAAAATAAATATTGAAGACTCATAAAAAGAAAACGAACACGTGTAGAACGAAAAGCGCATTTGGCTAAGTGCCCATCTCATTCAACGCATCACCCCTTTTCCGAGTAGGATCGTTCCGCGAGAGGTAGACATGGTTTACGAAAACGGACAGTATTAATGAGATTGTTGACAAATATGCTTATGATTAAGACTGCCGACTCAAATGCAAATATTTCATGGTTTATCAAAGAGTCAAATTTAAGTTTAAGAAAATTCGATTGGGTATAAAAAGTAATAAAAAGTAAATATATATATATAGAAAAGAAACATTTAATTCCTCATATACAAAATATACAAAACAGTTTAAAATGTAATAATAATAATAATAATAATAATTAAAAAGAAAAGTGTTCTACTTAGAAACTTTAATTTACTGAAGGAGTGACTTAGTTTATACTGTTACGAATTTGTAAATAATAATAGTTATTTTTATGTATTTGTTTTCAAAGTGGCTTAGTGAAATTATAAATTGTGAATTTTCCGCATTTCTAACTTGTTTTGGCGTTAAAATATCTCATTTTCCTTTAAAAACTAGTGAAAAAGCAACCCCAGGTCAGGTATTGGCCTTGGTGACACATTTTGCGATTTCATCGCTCTTTGGTGACTTTTGGCGCCCTTGGCGAGAAAATCCTTATTAACGATAACTGTAACTCAATTATTTCGGAAGTTGCTGGAAAATTCTCGATTTATAGGAGGCTGTAAAAGGGATCCCGTTCCGACCATTTAGTCAGTTTTCGCACAAAGCGGCTTGATGTTAATAGCTCCCCGACTGGGTCTCTGCTATTGTATTGTGCAGCCTATTGCTGAGTATTAATGCTACGGTGCAGCTTATGCTGTGAGTTTTATGTCCTTAGCTATTATTTAGACTGTGTTTCCTCGTGAAACTGAAGTTGATACTTGTTCGACAGACCTGTAATCTTCTGTAATCTTCTATAAATAAACTTTTCAGACTCTGCAAGATTCATCTTTCATTCCCATACAATTCAGGAACTCTAAGTACGCAACAATAATCTAAGTTTAACTATGTTTCTAAAATGTTTGAAAAAATGCGATTTTATGACAAAATTAGTAGCAATAATTATTCACTGCATCACAAAACTTCAAAAGAATAGTATTATAAAAAACAATAAAAATAAGAAAAAATTAGATACTAATAATTAGAATATTATTACTTACAAACTTTGAATAAACACCATAAAATGCAATAAACTCGCAACAATTGTTTCGGGTCGAAAAAACACACGACCCTTCATCAGGCGAACAAAGTAAGCACGAGTGCTGCAGTCAAAGCGGCAACGCACAAAATCGTTTAAAGTGAAAAGAAAAAGTTTATAAAGTAGAAACTAAATATAGCTACTGGTGTGAGTAGAATTGTGCAAAACAACAAGGAAATAAATGTCTGCTTTTACACTTATGTTTATCGTGCCTTACACATTTGTTCTGATCCGTCTAATCTTTCGAAAGAAATTAATTATTTAAAATCTCTTGCTCTCTCTCGTGGCTATAACCCATCTATCATCGATAAAGCTCTATATAAATTTAAGAATCATAAACGTTCTGCTTCCAAATTAAACGATCACAGTCTCATCCCAGTTGTTTTACCTTTTCATTCTTCACTCTCTTTTAAAATCTCTAAAATTCTTTCACCGTTTGGTTTCAAAGTTATTTACAAACCCGTCAATAAAATTAAATTATCTTCTCTTAAGGATCCCATTCCCACCGAAAACCGCTCTGGAATTTATTTAATTCCGTGTTCGTCCTGCAACTTAGGTTATATTGGTCAAACTAGGAGGCGTTTGAAATACAGAATAAATGAGCACCGTCGGAATGTTCGTAATGAAGTGATTACCAAATCTTCTATTGCTTTCCACTGCTGGTCTCAAGGTCATCGTTTTGATTTTTCCAAAACTAACATAATTTCATCTCCTGTCTGTTTCTCCCATTTGGATATTCATGAAGCATTTTACATATTTAAAAATTCGAAAAATCTTGTTAATGATATTTCTTCCACTCCTTTCTTCTCTGAGGCTTGGAAACTACTCACGTAACTTGATTTTAGTTTAATTTTTGTTATCCTTAGATTGTTATATGTTTAATCACACTCATTTATTTATTTCCTTGTTGTTTTGCACAATTCTACTCACACCAGTAGCTATATTTAGTTTCTACTTTATAAACTTTTTCTTTTCACTTTAAACGATTTTGTGCGTTGCCGCTTTGACTGCAGCACTCGTGCTTACTTTGTTCGCCTGATGAAAGGTCGTGTGTTTTTTCGACCCGAAACAATTGTTGCGAGTTTATTGCATTTTATGGTGTTTATTCAAAGTTTGTAAGTAATAATTTTTTACAACGCCAGTTTTGTGATGCTTCTTTATTAAACTAATAATTAGACTTTTTAAATCTGTGAATAGTTTTTAATATAAAGATACATTTTTCATTCTCCTTATTTCTTACTTTAAAACTATTTCAGATTGTATTTATTTAAATGCTTCAATATTACAAAAAACAAATTAATTAAAGCATATTTTTTTTAAAAAAAAGGAATTCTTAGCCTTGATTATCAATAAAGCCTTTTCTGCGAAAAGCAGAAGGCTCATTGAATATTTTTCTCATTTAATTCTGCTTTTGTCAAGAACTTAACTTCCAGAATTATTCTTCCGGACAATTTCAAAAGTAAAAGAGTTTCATTTCTGTGATTAATCTTTTGACTTTTGATCTTCCACATATTATTACTTTCTTCTATATGTAATATAGAGAAAGTATTGGATTCGCGAAAATTTTCGACCTCCGTTTTTTGACGGATCTACACGTTTTGGGATGTCCTGAACACGAATTGATAGTTTTTAGAAAATGTCTGTCTGTGTGTCTGTCTGTCTGTCTGTCTGTGTGTCTGTATCATTTTTTTGTGGACGCTGTATCTCACGAACATATGAATGAAATTTAACCAAACTTGGTATTTAGTTGCACCCTGGCATGAACTGGTGCCCATTAGATTTGGGGATCAATAGCTCAACAGGTGGCGCTGTAATCGCATTTTATGCAAATTTTTAACATGGCAGCATAGGACAAAATTCCGTATAAATGGGCATAATGAGAGTTATTTTAAACTTGTGATTGTAAAATGAATTTGAATTATTGATGATAGTAGTAGTTAACTAGGAAAAAAAAATTGTGCATGGGGGGGCATCGGTTCCCCCCCTGGGGGGGAAGTACCCCCCCGGGGGGGTTAAATTTTGAAGATGGGTATCATTCGAAAGATCTCGTCAATACCTTTAAAACGAATGGTTGAACCATAAATCTGTGATAATTTAAAACAAAGTTATCGATTTTTTTTACTTTTAACAAAAAAAAAACTTAGAAAAATAATCGTTTTTTTTTTTTTTTTTTTTTTTTTTTTTTTTAACGAAATTTTACCAAACTTGGTATTTAGTTGGTCCCCGACATAAACTGTTGCTGATTATATTTGGGGATCAATAGCTCAACAGGTGGCGCTGTGATAGCATTTTATCTAAATTTTTAACATGGCAGCATAGGACAAAAATTCGTATAAATGTGCATAATAAGAGTTATTTTACACTTGTGTTTGTAAAATTAATATGAATTATTGATAATAGTAGTACGTAACTAGGAAAAAAATTTTGTGCATGGGGGGCATCGCTTCCCGGGGGGGTAAATTTTGAAGATGGGTATCATTCGAAAGGTCTCGTCAATACCTTTAAAACGAATGGTTGAACTATAAATCTGTGATAATTTAAAACAAAGTTATCGATTTTTTTTACTTTTAACCAAAAAAAAAAAAAAAAAATTCTATTTTTTTTTTTTTTTTTTTTTTTTTTTTTTTTAAATATTGTTAGTGATTGAATATGTATTAATTTTCACAAAAAAAAAAAAAAAGGAAAAAAAAATCTTTTTTTTTTTTTTAAATATTGTTACTGATTGAATATGTATAGGAAAATATAGAAGAAAGTCTTGTGGTGGCCACAACATACTAGTTTTTCTTATGTATTTTTTATCTATTGTTCTCCCTATCTCAGAGATATACACTAAACTATAGGAAAAGTACTTTTAATTGCGTTTTATGATAAATAAAGGATTTGAAATGAAATCACTTGCAAAAAAATTAGACAGATTTAAATTTATTTTGGATAATTTGTAAAAAAATTATTATTTTTCGTTATCCATTTCTTTAGAATTATTTTGTAGAAGGAAAAAAAAAATGCAATATTGAAAAAAGTTATAATACATACGCTTTGTATTGGTTTCTGAAAATATTGAAATTAAAACAGTTGTTTTTAATAACTCTTTTTTTTTTTTTTTTTTTTTTTTTTTTTTTTAACCAGTTATATATAAAAAAAATCTACTTTGAATTTTGCCTCAATTTACATTTCATTCATTACATACTTATATACTTACATTACGTACACACAAACATGGATACGTTGAATAATTATATTTACGCCTTTCCTGAACACTAGCGAATTAACAGCATACAACTACTCGTTTTGAATAAGCATAATTTTATAAAATTACATTAATAAAATAAATATTACTTCCATTACCCTACTACCATAGGTAATGGAAGTATTGTATTCGGTCCAAAAATTCCATATCGAGTTTTCACCTAATTTACATTTTTAAGGCCTCCTGAGTGCAAAAAAGTAGTTTTTGGAATTGGTCAGTGTGTGTATATGTGTGTGTGTGTATGTATGAAATCTTCTGGCTATCATATCTCCGAAACTAATAAAGATAGAACTACGAAACTTCAGAATCGATACACGTCTGGTGTACAGATAAATCTTCCAAATTTTGGTGAAAATTGGAAATCCGGAAGTGGGACTGTAAGTCCGTATCTGAAAAACGGCTCTAACAATTTTCCTCAAATTTGCTATATAACCACTCTATCAGATGCCCTTTTGAATGATATAGTTGGTTAGTGCAGAAAAATTGACAGTCGTCCTGTATAAATAGCTCGATTTCAGGTCTCGCAAGTGCGTTCCTTTAAGAATGGCTGTACGAATTTTTTTCAAACTCCTCATATTAACCAGCTTTTTGATATACTTTTTTAAGTAATTAATGTTTTCCGGTCAATAATTGGATATGCCAAGTTTTGGTAAAAGTTGGTGTCTCAAAAACGGCTCTAACGATTTTTTTTAAAAAAATTGTTACATAAATCCATTTTAGGTACCCTTTCTCATGTATTACAGGAAAATTGACGGTCATCCTGATTAGGTAGTTGAGTTTTAGATCTCGGAAATTTGTGTTATTTATTTATTTATTTAATTTTAGCTGGTTACGTAAATTTTGTTTTATATGTCTTTACACATGTATCAAGTTTCTCTTACTGGAAAATTCGAAAAAATGCACATATCTCCAAAAAATGCGTATAATATGTCTAAGAGTGGGTAATGGAAGTCATGTGGTTATTTCACACCAGATTTAATATTATTATTATTATTATTATTATTATTATTATTATTATTATATATATATATATATACATATATGTATAAATGAACAGTAAAGATACACGGGCAGCCTATTGTAAGATGTATATATATACACACATACATATAATGTATTATTGTGTTGTATTATTGTTATAATGTTATTATTGTTTCTTATTCTTTTGCATGATGATTGTGGTTCGGGAATTAGTTAAAGAAAATATTTAACTTTACGCACATTTTTAACATAGAAAACCATAATCTTTACATGCTCTATTCCTTCAATGTCGTTGGGAAAAAAAAAAAAGATTCAGCATGCTTTCATGCACTGGAGTTTGTCCTTTTTTAATCAGCTTTCAGCTTATTTATTACATTAAGTCTGATCATTCCTATCGTTTTATTCGGTAATATTCAACAAGTTCTAATCAATATTTTTATGTATATATAAAACTCCCCCTGCTTTAAATCCAAAATAGTGTAAGTTTGAATAAGTAATAAAAAAGGCTAGGCTCTGTATATGAAATCTTAATAATCTATATGAAAGTTTTAGTGGTAAGGGTTTATTGCGTATCAGACTGTTTTCGATTACTTTCTGAATTGAAAAAAAAAAATGTATTTTATCGTCTAACACTGAAAATAACCTAAGCATCATATGATATAAATATTTTAAAGCTTTTTATCAATTATTGAATGATAATAAGTACTAGTTATAATTGCATATTTTTACAAATGAATACAATTTAAAAAATTAAGACATTGAAAATACTACAGTGGAAAACAAATATAAGAAAAACAATTTATATATATTAAAAAAAAAAAGAAAAAAAAAGAAAAAGAAAATGTCTCGAGATAAAAAATAATTTTAGTAGTTCTTTTTTATATTTTATTTGAATTGTCATGAAGATAAAAACATTTTATGTATATAATAAGTCATTCTTATGTAATTTCTTTCAGCCTTTTAAGGCTTTCTAAAGGCTAGGATTCTTTAGTAACACACCCTTCCGCCATAGGTTTTGGACTCCCAGGTAGACAAGCGGCCTTAACACATGAATATACACATATACATTCAGTTTTGTAGTGAAAAATTCTGGTTTTCTAATCCAAGTAATAAAAAATTTAAATAAACTTCGACTAAAAAGAAATCTATTCTCAATAATTCCAAATAAATACTTTCCTTTTTATGAATTTTTCCTTCTTTCTTTCCTTTTTTTTTTTTTTTCATTTAATATTTAAAAATTGATAAATGAAAAAATGAAACAAGAAAAAAATTGTTGAAAAAAAATCCAATAAATTTTCTGAAATTTGTGAACAAATAATTTTTTTTAGATTTGTTTACCTAGAAATATCGAATGCAAAATTTAAATAAGAACTTACTTTTTGAACTTATAATTAAAAAAGATATTTTGTGTTTCTATTTCGTATTTTAAAATGCAAAATTTGCTATTTAGATATTATTAATTGAATAAGGTTACAAATGTAGAATTTTAATAAAAATACTCCAATAATTGTAAAAATAAAATAAAATAAAATAAATAAATAAAAGTAAAAGTAAATAAATAAATACAATAAAGAGGTATTTGTATGATTTTTTCCCATTTTCTAACAAGCAAAGTATAATGTTCGAGTAAATGTGACAAACCTAAAAAACTTCAAATAAAATTTCTCTTACTCATTTTTTGTTATTTTTATTAAACATACACTGCAATAATAATATTAAAAAAACTTTTTTTAAATAAAAAGAAACATTTTTATTTGTTTTGTATTTTTCTAATTAAGTAAATTTAATTCTACAACGATTTTTTAATATCAAACTTACTTTTTCTAGCATATTTCGATGAAAGTTTCATAAAAATATAAATAAAAGATCGAAAAAAATGAAAATACCGTGAAAATGTATATATCTAACTTTTGCTATTTATTCATGTTTGAATTTTATTAAATTATATTTAAATCTACGAGTTATTTAAAATTGAATTAGAAAATTTATTTGATTGAAACAGAGCAATTTTCTGTAGTAAAAACTACTTTTTATGTGTTTTTATTAGAATAATAGAAATATTTTTACATGGATTATTTTATTTGTCAAAAACATATAATTAATTCAATTAATATTGTGACAATGAGATTAGAAGAGATAAATCAGTTGTAGAGATAAATAAGCAGGGGATCCTTATCTCTACATTAAGCTAAAAAATGAAAGGTATATATATATATATATATACAGGGATCTCTTACTTATACGCTCTTTTCATTTATGCGCGGTACGGCCAGAGATATAATGAAAAACTCTTATTCATTTACTAAAAAAGCGTCTTTCATTCATGCACGAATTTTTTCTTCTGCCGAAATTTTTTCAGTTTAAATTGTAAGTTTGTCAAGATAAAAATTTAATATATAGCTAAATTGCGAGAAGTTGCTGATTTAGCAGATGAAATAAATATTAGTGATGCAAATGAAGAAGATGACGCAAAAGTTCCCCCAATTCCCACAAGAGCACTAAAAGCGTTAGAAACATGACTAAACTACTAACTACGAATAATTTACGAAATTTTCCTATTAGAATATTTGTATTCAATCATGTTCAAACAAATATCATAAATGTAATTTTGAAGTTGTCTAATGTATTTATGATCCTCAAAATGGAAATTTATGCTCAATTTTGCTTTATTCTGACATGTTAAGTAAATCGTAAATTCCAAATAACTTACGAATTTTTTAAAATGGACAAACCATAGTCTATGATATTCATGCCAGTATCCTAAATAATGTTTCGAAAGTGGTTTGACATCTTTACGATGAAAATATCTCTAAAAATTGACGTTTATGTGAAATTTTGCCCTATACTGCCATGTTAAGAAATTCGTAAATTTTCAATAACTTACGAAATTTTTATATTGGAAAATTCATAGTCATTAATATTCATGCCAGTGTCCTAAATAATATTTCAAAAGTAGTCTGATATCTTTACCATGAAAATATCGCTCAAAACTGACGTTTATGTGAAATTTTACCCTATACTGCCATGTTAAGAAATTCGTAAATTTCCAATAACTTGCGGAATTTTCAAAGTAGCATATTTATAGTTACTGATGTTCATTCCGGCATCAAAACTGATATTTTAAAACTGGTCTGACATTTTTTACAGTAAAAAGTTTCCATTTAATGCACGTTTAAGTGAATTTTTGTCCTATTCTCCCATGTTAAGAAAATCGTAAATTTCTAATAACTTGCGAAGTTTTTTAATTCGAATGTTCCAAATAAATAGGGTTCTTGCCAGCATCGAAAGTAATATTTTAAAACTGATCTGACCTCTCTGCGATTATTTGTTCTTGAGATATCGTGTTAACAGACTAACAAACTAACGGACTAACACACTAACGGACTGACCCACTAACACACTAACAGACACCCTTCAGACAGACACCATAGAAATTTTGTCATTTTCGGATTTCTCACACCTGAAAACGTGTAGAAAAGTCAAAAAACCGAGGTCGAAAATTTTCACGATTACCTAAGTTCCCCATACCTATAGTATGATGGGGAACTAAAAAAAGAATAAAAGAAAATTTAAATAAAAAAACATTCCCTTTTGTGTGTGTGTGTTTATAAAATAATAATAATAATAATTAATGAAAGTTATACAACTTGTGCATTTTGCATTTTGAAACTATGTAATCTCATTTACATTTTTCCGTAATACTACAAGTACATACCATTAATCATCAATTACTATATACACTGTGCTGATGTCGCACTTTTAAGCTCCCTTTTGTGGCTTTCCACTTATACGCGTTTTACACGTACGCGCGTTTTTATCACAGCCCCTTGTGCCCGCGCATAAATTATATATATATATATATTATGAATACCTTTTTAAATATCGTGCAAGATGAAATTATGTATCCCACGAAGAACTGGACAAAAAAAAAAAGGGTTTTTGAAAAATTAATAAGAATCCTTTCAGTGAAGGAATATAACATACAATACTTTTTCAAGGACTTTGATTAAATATTGCATGCAAATAGGTGCTATTTTCATCATACTTTATGCATTTTCTAAAAATTTATAGTATGCAAAGCCGAATAACAAGTAAAAGGACATGTAAATAATCGCAAATGCAAGATTGAAATGGAAAAATAAAATCAAACATACATTTAAAAACTTCATTCATTTAATTTCAGTTAATAAATTAATAAATAAATAAAAACAATAAAAATAACTTCACAAAAAATAATAAAACTCATAGTATAACTTACGTAAATAACTACAGCAGTTAAAATTTGCGTAAAACTTTCAGTGAAGCCATGAAGTTAAATATAGTTAATTTTGCAGTTAGATGTAGAATTATACTTTAAGATTAAAAATAAAATTTAACTAATAATTATTAATTTAACAACTAAACCTAACTAATAACTATTAATTTAACAACTAATCCTTTAAAATTGAATTCAAGTAAATTTTAATTTTCAAATAACATAGTCAAATATATATATATATTTATATATATATATAGAGAGAGAGAGAGAGAGTTGGTATAACAAACATCCATTTATATATGCGAAATATTATAGACTAAAAATTTAAATAGATAATTAAATTAATTATAAATTGAATTAAAGATTGCAGTAATACAATAATTATTGGAATAAAAATTGAAATAATACACAATTGTTTAAGCGCATTAGCAGCTGTATTCAAAGTGTATGTAATTTTTAAATTAATGGTAATGCCAAATTAGGCCAAAAGTTGTATACATTTAATTATATATACAATAAGTAGTAAAAACAAGATTTTTTAAGATCTGTAAAAAATTGTTGATAATAAAGAAAATACAGTTAAATATTTGCGCATAAGGAGCAGACTAAATTTAAATGCAAATATAAATTGAATAATTTAATACCATTATCATATTCAGAAATCAAAAGATAAATGGAAATACATGCTATATATATATATCTACATCGGTGGTAAAGGCTACCATATCTATCATATCCACTTTGTTAAACGTGTTGGCATCATGTTTTAGATGTGCATATTTTAATTTATATACATTTTTTTATATACCATAAAATTAATGAAAACACTACAGGTTTCGAAAAAACGAGGCCTTTCTTCTTCAGGTGCTAAACTCGTGCACTACCTTGGAGAAAAAAGCAATCTTGCTTTTGCGTCCAAGGTTGGAGCATGTGTTTTGCACCTGAAGAAGAAAGGTCTCGTCCTTTCGGAACCGGTAGTGCTTTCATTAATTTTATAGTGTGCGAAGTTAAGTTTAGTTATATTGATTGTACGCCAGTTCTGTAATTTTGTATTGTAGAAGCCTCGATATATAGAATCAGCATATTTAATGAAACGAATTTATGCATGAATTTTAAAAACATCAGTAAGAAGGGTGAACAGCCTGTCTGCGATACCTTACACCATAATCCATGCAAATTTTTATTATTAGTTTGTTCGTTCTGTTATTAATAGTATTTTAATTATTTTTAAAAATTCTGAATAAGTACTAAAGAAAAAATATATTATGCCCAGCTATGTTATTTAAAGTAAAATATATTGCCTCTTTAGCATGTTTTATTGAGATATATTGTTGGCAAATGGAAATTTTTCTAAAATACATTTGTTTTCTAATAATATTTTTGTCTTTTAAAGAAATACTATTTTTTTTTTTATTTTTATAAAAATGTAATTATTCGCTGTAAACAATAACAAAAAAAATAATAAGTTGATACGTTAAAAACGAGAATTTTAAGGTGCAGCAAAATCTGCTTGTTGAAATGCATCAAGAGAAAATTATTTGCGGTTTTCAGTTGTAATATGAAAGAGGTTATACTTCTACGGAATTTGTAAACATATTTTATAATTCTAAATGATAAAGAAAGTTATCTTAGGCATGACGTCACTATTATGTACAAAATGTACCTTTTATGTATTATATGGTAGGCAGATTCAAATACTGCTTAACTTTAATTCTCTTGACAGCAAAATTATATATAAACATTTTTGCGAATAATTCTTAAAATTTATTTATTTATTTATTTATGTTTAAATACTATAGCACATTGTTTAACAAATGTGCTAAACAACTTTATTAAATTATACTAAACTGAATAAAACAAAGCAAAACAAAATAAAATAAAATAAAACGATTTTTTTTTTTTTTTACAGGTATTTAATAGGTTTTTCACTGTTTGTTATTTAAAAGGAGGAATAATTTAAACGTATCATTTTAACATACACACACATAGTAATATGTGTGCATACATATTATATAAATAATGAAGCCGTATTGTATAAAAATAATTCTTCGAATATTTATTATACTACCAATATCTTTTTGAGATTTTACATTTTGTTTAGTTTATTTAAATTGATTAAAAATGCCGCATTAGAGTTATCACTTTCTGCCTAAAGGATAATATTCATTTGATTCTTAGAAAAAAATATGTATATGACAATGGGATAAAAGGTTTTTAAATGTTTGAACTATTGAAAGAAATTAAAGCATTCTGAAATTTTATTTTGAGTACCCTATACTTTCAAAAATCTCTTTAATTAATTACAAAATATGCATGAAAATGCATGTATGTCATTAATTTAGTTGCATAAAAAAAAAAAAAAAAAAAAAAAAAAAAAAGAAAAAAGAAAAAGATAGCCGATATACTTAACTAGTGTAATATATCCAATTTAATTTTGAAAAATAACATGCAATTTAGAAACTTTATGAGAATGACAATTATACATTCGATGCTAAAATTAATTATAACTTGTATATTGATTTATAAAAATCTATGAACATATTTTTATAAAAAAATATACTGATAGTGACATAAATTAAAAGAAATTTATAGCTTTAAGCCAAATATATAAAATAGTATTTCTGAATTTAACAGTTAAAGTAAAAAATAAAATAGTGCATGTCATTTGGAAAATCCAGGAAAAAATCCCCAAAAAGTAATTTTGAAAAAAAAAAAGAAAGAATAAAGATTCGTTGAAAAAATAAATTAAGGTAAACTGTCACTAACTGTCAAAGCCATTTTTTTAATATAAAAAATTTAGTACATTAAATTTGAACTTAGAAAAATTTAACAACTGATTAACGTTTTTGGAAACAGAAAGTTTTTTTTTTCTTTATTGTAACATTTCACAAGAAAAAAATAATAATAAGAGTGTTTATTTATTTTAATGTCAATGGAAAAGTCAATTAGGATAAAAAACAATTATTCAACTGAAACATTATATAATTTAATGAGCATTTGAAAAGAAAATACTATTATTTTTTCTTGACTGGTAGGAGCTTTTCAAAAATAGAAAAGATAAATAGCTTAAGCGGGGAAAAAAATGATTTAACATTACTTTAATTGTGTTTTTCTAATAGTTATAAACATCTTTCTTTAAACATTAAATTATTTTTTAATAGAGGGAATATTGTTTTTCTTACAATAGTTAAAAAAAAAAAAAAAAAAAAAAAAAAACATTTATCTTTTACTACCATAATTTTTATTTTTTGTCGTTTTAGATAAATTCAAACGTTTAGATCAAGCGCACGTAGATTGCGTCAAGCGCATCAAGTATAGTATCTTTTTCAACTTTATTTGCTATTTAACTCTATTATTATGACATACATTTATTTGACTTGAAAAAATAAATATTCACAAAATACAATAAATCATTTTTATTTATTTTTTTTTTACTTTTTTATTTATTTAATAAACATTTAATACTACATATATCAAACATATTCAACCCCTTTTCTCAAAATTATCTTAAGAAATAATTTCCACAAAGCGAATTTTTTTGTAGCAAATATAATTTCCTTACACTTAAAAGAACACTGCAAAATTCGTAGCAGTTATATATATATACATATATAAGTATATTAATGATATTAGAAATGTATTGCAAAAGCAAAATTTTAAATGCAAAATGAATACTTATCATTTTGGATGGTTTCAAGAGAACTGCTCGATGTAGGTTTCCATAGACTTGCCAATATAAAAAAGAAAAGCTTTCTTCTTCTTAAAAGAAAAAAAAAATGCTCTTAATGATAGCTTATTTATTGAATGAAAAATGCTATCATTAGACGACTTTTAGTTTTGCAGCGGTCCGTCAACTGCATATTACTTCCAAAACTGTTTTAAAGTTACAAAATCTAAATTTTTACATGGCCCCCGGATTCCAATAGTTTTTTTTAAATTAAATTTAATTTTTAATTTTAATTTTATTGTTTTTTAAATAACCTCGATGAAAAATAAAATGAAATATCCTTCTACGATTGATCAAGTTATTTAATTTGAAAACTTGCTGTTTTTATAGATAGAATTTTTTGCTTTCAATAAGGGGTCAGTTAAAAAAGAATTTTTATTCAGTAATATTCTGTATTCAGTTTGATTTTAATATTTAATACTTCATTTTACATAGAATTTGAAAGGATGATTTAAAATTTAAGATGATATAACTCTGTATGGTTCAATAATATTGAACACTTTGAATCCGAAATTTATATACCCATAAATTCCGATTCCAGAAATTTATATTCCCATATATACTGCAAGAAAGGTGACCTATCAAAGATACAAATGGCACTATAAACGCTTATCAGCATCCAAGGGATAAATTGTATTCAAACTTTACAAAGTAAAATTGAAAGTTTTAATTCAGATGTAAATGAGAAAACAATTTGGACAAAGGATAAAGATTTAAATACCACTGTTTCAGAATAGAATATCATTTCCTCTGCTTGTATTAATGAAAATTTGGAACTTTTATAAGGTTTTCTTTTCTAATTATGGAACCACTGAAATATTTAGAAATAATTAAAAGAAAGAATGATAATTATTTGTTTACGACGCTGTTACCCCCAATATCACTAACTTTAAATCTAGGTAAAACTAAGTAAACAAAATTTGCATAATATTAATTTAAAAAATCTTTCTGTAAACTGATAGTGATAGTAAGATATTGTTATTTAATCTGATGTAGAATTCTTGCAGTATTTCCCATAGGAACATTTTTTTCAGCTTCTATTGTTATTTTAACTGGAAATTTCCTCTATTAATAGCCGCTCCAATGCCACAAGCATCGCACATGCTTTATCTATCTTGTAATTGAATTAGACCCAGATATCTACTTCATTACTTTTTCTTATTCGTTCATAGCGATTCGACATATTTCGTAATTTGACCCAAAATTAATTATAACCCTTTGTTGCATCGTGTCCACTGTAGTGGACAAAAGTTTAATTTTTTGTCCTTTCACACAAATGGTTTTACAGATTTGGTTTCAATGTTTATTCTTTCTGTATTATTTCAGCTTTCAACTGTTGCTCATAGATAGCAGCATAACATAAAATTACAGATTGCATTGCTAGTTTGAAAATAGCATCAACTTCTACTTCCAAGTTAGCATGATTTCTCATTGTAAACATTGTATGTAAGAGCTAAATCTTTTTTATTTTGACATTTTGTATTTTGAAATAGTAATTTTAGGCACTTTAGAATATGTTTGAATAGAACACTTATTTTCAGATGCTATATTTAATGAAAATTGATGTATTTTCTTTTTGTCAACTACAATGGACGTTATGAACATAGGCTATGTAGGACTCTTTTCGTTTGTCCATTGTAGTGCTACAAAAGGGTATTATTTCATTTTATAGATGTTACCGTCATAAATTCTTGACTTCTTTACAAAGATGTCATACCACAATGTTCTATGAAACTAGGATTTTTCAAGATGTCCATTGCCAGAGGACTAATACAAGCAGTATCAAGAGTAATTGATGAACAAGATACAGAAAGACTTACGTAAATAAGGGTCAATGTCAGTGTAAAAACCTACAAAAAGAAATGTCAGTCAAAGCAAGCTCTGTCCTCTACGATGGAGTGGATCATTTTGTTACACAAATATTAAATAGTGCTCAGAGATGTAAGATGGAGTTATGCTCAAGAAAATCTACATATTCATGCGTAAAATACAAAGTTCATTTGTGTATCGATGAAAAAAGTGGCTGTTTTTATTATTTTCATCACCACTTCTACTTTAGATGTCCAGTTTCTATATGCATACTGTCCACTACAGTGGACAAACTGTAACTTTTAAAATAAACAAGATTTTGATGAAACAATTTTTTTCCTTGATTTCTGGGGCAATTTTAAAGAGGAAAAACACAATAATTTTCTCTAAAGTTTCCCAGGTGATTAATATGCAACAAAGGGTTAATTGGTGTAAAACACAGATGTACTTAAATTAATCCAGCCATATAAAACATCAAAATCGCAAAGAATGATGCAGTTCTGTTTTTAAAAGGAACAGTTCAGGTAATATGAAACCAAATGTACAGTTTTAAAAAACTTCTCCTCGCTGCGTAATACATCAAAAACTACAAAAATTTCCAATTTTTTTCATTTGCTGCCTTAAAACTTGTAAATTATGTAATTTTGGACATTATTTTCTATTAACATTTTAAAGAGCATTAAATTTGCAACAATTAAGTGCGACTGCATATTTGTATGTTCAATAGTTTCCTACATATAACACTTAAAATGTTGGCTAAAGAAAAAAAAATGAAAAAATGAAAATCTTACATTTTACACATGTTTTGGGTCGAATATCACTATAAGAGCTCATCCTACAGAAAAAAAAATTCACGTGTAATGAATTTGTAGTAAATTTAATTGACTATTTAAGTAAAAAATGAAGTATATAGACTTTATATAATTTTCTTAAAATCGTAAAAACCGAAGATTCGGAAAATTAGATTTCTGAAGAAATAAATCTACACATTTCTAAAAAAAAAAAAAAAAAAAAAAAAAAAAAAAAATGGCATTTGACGAAGAAAAACTGCATAGAATTATGAAAAAAAAAAGTTAGAATGAACTTTTTTTTTATGTTTTTAATTAATTCTTTTTAATGTCATGATGAATGAAGGAAAAAAATGTATAGAATCAATTGAAAAGGGGAAACGTATGTTTACAAATATACTGCAATGTACACTAAGGGACAAAAAAAAAAAAAAAAAAAAAAAAAAAAAGCCGCACTTGGATATTTTCCATTTCTTTTTCTGCAATCGCCAATTTTATTGTTTTAAAGGTAAATTTTCGAACAGATTTTATTTCGTTGTGTCCCATGTGCAATTTAGGATTGGGTCAAGTATTAAAAACAAGATGCAATTGTTCGAAAAGCTATAATTTTAGAAAGTATTAGGGGGACCGGAAAATAATGTCGTTTTGAATTAATAAAATGAAACCGGAAATTTTTGTTTAACAGTGTTTACGTGGTACTTTACAAATAACCATCTTATAAGTTACCTAAGAATATCTTAAATTTTATCCAGGATAAATTTCCGATGTCAGTATTTTAATTCAAAGCGACATTATTTTCCGGTCCCCCTAATATTTCAAAAATAGTAAGAATAAGGTAACGATGCCACAAAAAAATATTAATTTTAGAGTGGAAATCAAAAAATATTTTAATAAACGGGATGTCAAAGTGATTAAACATTAGCGAAATATTGGTGAGCACGTTTTTAGCAAGATATAAACTTTTTGCCTGTTTAAACTGGAAATTTGTCTCTAGGTGGTCATTTTGCTCATCCAATCGAGATGACCGCAAGTTAAAAAGCCAGTGCTTAAAAAATCAGTTTGTATTACATTTAGAACATAGAAGGGATTCACAAAAAAGTGTTTAGTAACATAATTTCTTTAAATACAATGCAACAATGATTACACAAAACAAGTTTAAGTGCCAGAAAATCTGAAAAAAAAAAAAAGATCATTTAGTATTGAGCTGAAATGGTTCTCTCTGATGACTCAAGTTTAACTTATTTCGAGCTGACTGAAACAAGCAGGTCTGATGACGAAAAGGGACGGACTTAATGAAAATCGCACTTTTAAAACAGTGACACATTCTCCGTACATTATGATACGGAAGAGAATAATTTTTCAATGAGTCGGGAAAATTTTCATGTTCAAGGTCGAAATAAAACTCGGCCATTAAAAAGTTGATACCTGACCGACAATTTTGGAGGCCTTTCAGACTTTTTCACAATTAGCATTTCAAGATGATAATGCACCTTGTTACATGGCGTCTGTGGTACGTGTATTTGATTCAAGTTGTTAAAATTAGCCATCCTTTCCCATGAGCATCTATAATTTAGCAAGTTATCGTAACTTTTTTTACCTAAAGTTGAATCCCACAAAGAATATCGTAGTATTTCTTCTTTACGAGACAGAAAAATAGTCCTAATCTCAATCCACTCGAAAAGGTTTAGTCTATAACACTATAAAAGAGAGTGGAGATTCGAAATTTGTAGCCTACAACTTTGGTAGAACTAGACAAAAATATTTATGATATTTGGCACAGGGAAATTTCTAACAAGGAAACTTTCAAAGGATGTCATCTTTAAAAAGTATTGAAAAAAATATATTTGATTCTACTCTTTATAAAACACCAGAAAATGAAAAAATTATCGGCTGAAATTAATTACAGCGACCACAAAAAAATATCAAAATTAAGCACATTTGGCGATTTTAGACTGCTAGGCGATTGATTTTGAGTACTTGGCGAAAAAGCAAAACACAGTTCTGTTCGTACACGGGAATCTCGGTGCTAGCAAACGTATCGCCTAACAGCGCTAAATCGCCAAATATGCTTAATTTTGATAATTTTTTGTGGTCGCTGTAATTAATTTCAGCCGACAATTTTTTCATTTTCTGGTGTTTTATGAAGAGTAGAATCACATATATTTTTTTCAATTCTTTTTGAAGATGACACCTTTTGAATGTTTCCTTGTAAGTTTCATGTTTAAAAAAATACTGTAAAATACTGTGCCATTACACATTAAAGCAGTAATTCCATATGAAGGTGGAATTATCCAATGCAGAATACGTATTTTTATTAAGTGATTGTTTAGATCTAACAAGTAAATAGTTTTATTTCATACATTAAAATATAACGTGCTTCTTTCATATAACAAATCATAGTAGAATACTAAGTATGTGTTTATTATATTACGTTTAAAAAGAAAATTTTAAGTAGATTTTTATAAAATGCTTCGTAGAGTGTAATAAAGCGAATTAAAAAAACAAAAATGTACATAAGTATCATGTTATGACTTCCGTATTACTCAAATATAGTAGTTTTATTTGATTCAATTATTAGTTTTCAAGTTATTACAAACACAAAAGGTACAAGTCAATTTTTCTGCAGTGCGGTCTTTTTTTTTTTTTTTTTTGTCTCTTTGCTTATTATCTCACTAAACAACCATCGTCCAAGTCGTCTTCATTCACGTCGATTAAAATTTTAGCAAAGTTGAAACAAATTTTGAGAGAGCTTAGAGTGCCCAACACTGAGCTCTCAAAGCCCAGCTCTACAGCAAAACAAAGTTCTTGAACATCTCTTTTTGTATTTACACAAGAGCGATTTGAAAAATGTTGGAGGAGTGTGTTCTCACAATGTTGTTTTGGTAATAAATTGAGAAGTTATTCCAGCTCCCCTTTGTCACATCTTTCTCCATTTTCGACCACCAGTGGCCAGAGAGTTTTGCTTTCGACACTGGTAGACAGAAAATGTTGCATTCAAAACCCAATCGTGCAGGTCGGCATAGCTATTCGGAATTATTTTTATGGATTCTCTTGTAATTACGGGATAGGGCCCCTGGGCACTCCACCTAGAACTGTGAAATTCGCGTAGTTCATTGGCGTTAATCCCAACTTCAGCCCCCTTTTCAAGCCCTTCAATTACTTTAACACATTGTGTTATCTACAGTATAAATTGAAGGAAAAATATTTTCCGCTGTAGGCAAATGTTAGTACTCCACTCCAGCTTCGGCTATAAATTCTGAACTGCTATCTGGAAAGAATAATACATTGTATAAGTTAACATTTTCTGCTTCTTTTGAAAACTATCCGCTCATTTGTTTCTTATATTTTCTCTTTTCAGTCTTAAGATATATTGTCATGCAATACAACATTTTGTGACATAATTTGTGGTACCATGTCAATTACAACGAGGTCAATTACAACGAGGCCAATTGCAACGAGGTCAGTTACAGATGCAGAGCAATCTATAAGCACAGTAATCTATTTTTTGAAGCCTGATAAAATGGCCAATGATATTATTTTCACAAAGAGACAAAAGATCTGCCACGACTCCTGTTGATCTTGAGGACGATGGTTCAGAAAATAAATCGTGTCCAGAACGTATAGAAGCTGGAACATTACTATAAATATTGTAACTCTCTCTGCACGCATCGTGCATACTGACGTCATCTAACGCTTGTAAAACATGTTGATTTTCAATGCTATACACTCCCTTCAATTAGCGAAAGGCCACCAAGTGTTTTCACCTTTGTCACTTTGTGAGGTTAGAAGTAGTTTGCGTAGGAAGTTCGCAAAACGAGAATTACAAAGTTGTCGAGACGGATCAGTGGATTTTACTTTGCTTACTAAAGCGCTCTAGGTTAGATTAGAGTTGTAAATTTAAAAGAGGGAAGCTTTTTTTTTTTTTTTTTTTTTTTTTTTTTTTTTAAATAATTATTTCCGTTGCTATCCAAATTTTAAAGTAAAACCATCAGAAAAACAATGGTATTCAAAGAAACGTGCTATTTCTTTTTTGTTTAACTGAAATAACAATACATGTTTCAGATCACAATAATAATTACTACGATAACATTATTTACAATAAATATTTCCTTTTCCAATGATTTTACATTTTTAAAAATTATGAATATTTTATCTTTTAAATAAAGGATAATTTAAAAAAGAAATAAAAATTATGTGTGAAAAATAATTAAAATTGTATCATTAAATTTTATTTTTGGATAAGAAGGAATAAATTCCATTGTATAAGAGTCTATTAAGAAGGAGATATATTAGTTTCAATCTGGATTGAAACTAATCTTTTTTTTTTTTTTTTTTTTTTTTTTTTTTTTTTTTGTAGACCAGTTTTGTGTAACACCAACACAAATTAGAAATGTCAGTCCCATCGATACAAATTCGGTACCATTCTGAAAGTTCCCAGCTGTTAAATTGACGCACCTTCTTTAAAAATGCATTTTTTTAATTTTTAATATTTTATTTCGAAATTGCAAAATGAAAAAATTTCACATATTGAAAATTCGTATTTTGCAGCTTCAAAATAAAATATAAAAAATTAAAAAAATAATTTTTTAGAAAAAGTGCGTCAATTTAACAGCTGTGAACTTTCAGAATGTGAAAACAGAATTTAAAAATATGTATTAGTTAATAAGTTATTTGTAAAGAAAATTTCCCCATTGAAAAACATTGACTCGGGCTTCCGGCGACGGTGAGTGAAGAGGGCCGTTAATACAGTTTTGTTAAATAAATCCTTTTCGTATCAAGTTTTTAGTCAGTCTAAAAACATGATTCGACAAGGATTTATTTAACAAAACAGTATCAAGTGTATTTTTTTTATACAGGAATTTTTGCTAATGTTCGGATACTTTTGCTGCCGACTCTAACATAAGTTTTGCAAAAATTGACTCCCATGTTCAAATTTACAGTAATTATAGACAATAAATATACGAATAACATATAAAATTAAATATTTATATATTAAATAAATATACTTTTATATATTAAATAATCACACTGCGCTGAAAAAAAAATATATATATATATATTTCAAGCCTTGATACCACTTTTTGCTGATTCTTATGTAGAATGACTTCCTGAATCTGAATGTATCCCCCATTTTTCTCAATTACCCACCGTTTTCTCGGGACATCAACCCCTCCTCCAATTTTAATCATTGTTCGGTAATTTTATGGCCATGAATTTGATTTAGAAAATGGAAAAGAATTATTTTAAAATTTAAAAATATAAAACATAAAAATATAATGTACAATAAATAATAATAATAATTGATTAATAAAATATAATAAATGTAGCATATAATTTCAATTGAAAATTAATCCCCCCCCTAATTTTTCACCTTGCAGCAAATGTTCATGTTTTAGAATTTTCCATCTTTGTAGCCCCTCAGAAGATATTTAACATTAAAATATCCCCACCCCCCCCTTCCTAAAAATCAAATTTATTGCCATAAAATTACCAAAAAGTGATGAAAATAGGAGAACGTCCCTAAAAAACGGTGGGTGATAGGGCAAAATGGGCGTCGTATTCGGATTCAGGAGGTCATTTTACATAAGAATTTTTAGAAATGGTGTTGGGCCGATTTTCATGCAGAGCAATGTTATATTTTTCAAAGAAAATTAAATGTGTATTTTTTGAGGTATTGAAAGTCAAAGGTAAAAATGTTTGACCTTAAAATGAAACATTTTAAAAATATATACATGTGATATATCATTTAAAAGCCTGTATTATAAGCCTTCCAATTATACCAATATTATATCTCTAAGTTAATTAGCAAATAAAATATGGGTAAAACTTATGTAATGTTACTATGAAAAAAATACTGATGGTGGGTTGCATATTAATTTATAAATCAGTATCCCATGGCCGTCCCATGTTGAAATGTGCAATAATTATAGATAATAAAAGTAAAAATAACATATAATTTTTAAAAGAAAATTATTTATGTACTTTTTGTGATATTGAAGGGCAAAGGTAAAAATGTTTTACTTTAAAATGAAAAGTTTTAAAACTATGTACATGTGATATATCATTTGAAAGCCTGTATTATAAGCTTTCTAAAGATACCAATCCTATGTTTCTAAGTTAATTAGAAAACAAAATATGGGTACATTTGTAGTAGACGAATTTTTAAAAATTGCATTTTTCACCCATTTTTGCAGTCCTGTAAATGAAAAATGAAAAACTAAAAATGGTAGGTACTTATTAATTGGTATACATTCATTTCTTAAGAGAACAAATAAATGAACCCAATTTCATAAAAATCTAATGGGGTCAGGTTAAAAATGCAGGGTTTTTTTTTTTTTTTTTTGATTTGACATGGAATGACCCATTCATTTCAGTTATTTTAAAAAGTACGTGGCTCAGTTTTACGATCAAAAAATGAGATAAAAAATAAATAAATAAATAAAAATAAACATAAATTTTACGGATTGAAATTAATAGTCTTCCGTAGTAAATTAAATTCTGTCTTTGACAGAATTTTTAATATTTTTTTCTTTGTATCAGCTATAAATTAATTATTTTAATTTTGTGCCGCAGGAAAAAAGAAAATGCGTCTTCATTTGGTCTATTTTATTTGAAAGAAAAAAACTCCCGTTCTAAATACTACATATCTTCAAAACTTAATATAAATAAGTCTATAAAAATAATATTGAGGAAATAATCAGAAAATATTTTTATGTATTTAATCTTAAATTGCATGGTTTCTATCGTTTCAAATTAATTTTGTGGTCGTGAAATAGAAATAAAGATGAAAAATGGAAAGTATTTTAGAGAGTCTAAGTTTTAAAGAATTAGTTTAAATCCAGATCGTTTGTTATCGGGAAAATATTCATTCTTAGAAGAATAACTTATTTCTTTAATGACCAATTTAAAATACGAATACTACTTTTATCTGAGTACCTTTGAAACATCAAACTTATAAAGAAGTACCGACCATTAAAATGTAATCGAGTATGTGGAAAAATCTTAAGACTAAAGATTTTGAATTTCTTTTCGAAATATTCTTGGTGAATTCAAATGAGAAAACTTTGTTATTTTTCTCCTGGAATTAGAATCCTTCGGTAATCATTGTATTGCAGAAAAGTTTTCACACACATACAAAACTCTGGTGTGTCACTTGCACGACTTTCTCTTACTCTGTATTTCAATACTATAAAAAGGTACTGCAGATTAATACGTAAAATCATCAAAGAAAGATATTAAATTTCAATCTGGTATAAAAATAATCTAAAATAGGTTTACCGACAGCTTTATTTGACATACATTTCTCTATGAAATAGGTCTACCGCTTCCTCTTCAAATCCCCATTCAACTATTATGCCTAAATTTAATTAAAAAATAAAATTCAAGGCTATTATTAATTTGCCTTCAAACTTGCCAGTATAGATCAATTTTTGAAGTGGCAACCACATTCTAACTTGAATTTTCTGAAATTATTTCTTTTTAAATTATGTTGATAACTGATATAGATACAGATCAACTGCAAAAAAATTGTCTTTCGTATTCATGGAACCTTAAAACAACGTGATATTATACAAAAAATAAAATAAAATAAAATAAAACGAAACAAATAAAAAGTAATAAAGAGTGGAAAATCGGAATTAAAAAATATTTTATTTATAGTATGTGCATGAGAAATTAGTTTTCCTTCCTGAGCAGTGTTCGTTGACAGAGTAAAATATAGTTCGTTGATAATATATTTATGTTGTCATTATGTTCGTTGATTATATATTTATTTATTTACAGAGTAAAATATAGTTCGTTGACAGAGTAAAACATTTCCATTACTTTCACTTAATAGAAAAGAATGCTTAGCTTAATTTTGGGTAGTCCTGTATATTGTCTGTAAACTACACACACATTACATTGTGTACTTAAATTTAGTCTTTTATGAAAAACACATAACACAAAATGAAATACACTTCCAGCAATTTCTAAGTATAGCCCCAATATATCTAAATACTTTGGGTAGCCCTATAAATGAACGACGAATTATTTCCGTACAACAATCTACAAAAAAAAAAAAAAAAAAAAAAATTCTTTTATATATATTCTATTATTTTGGATAGTTTTGTAAACGAATCTTTTGCTTGATCTCAACGAAAAGTTTAGTGTAGCATGTATGTATGATACAGCTGTTGAATACAGAGTTTAGTCTTCCTGCTATTTTTTGTTCTTGAGATATGCTGATAACAGACACACAGACATACATACAGAGACACCCATACAAACCCACTTTTCATATTTTATTTTTTAATAATTAATGAGACTGAAACAAAATGACTAATTAAAAATACAATCTGAATTTATTTTCGGATTTTACGACTGAACTGAAGTTTTTAGCAAATTTTAAAAAGAAAATCTAGTCTAATGACTAAATTTTCCTAGAAAGTATTTGGAATTTTAGATACTATAATAATTAATCAATCAATATCTGTGTTAAAAATACGTATTTAAAGAAAAAAAAAAAAAAAAAAGAAAAAGAAAACTTTCAGATATTGCTTGCTTATTAATAATAACACCTTTATTTTGTCCAGAAAATAGTATATTATAAAAATATCATAAAAAAAACCTTACGCAGATTTTTCTTTTCTTTTTTCTTTTTCTTTCTTTTTTTTTTATGAATTTCCTAAATTAGTCTAGAGCAATTATTGTATACAATTTCTTAATTCGGTGTCAACGTAATACAAAATTACAGACACTGTTTGTTTTAAGAACACAAATGTTCACAAATGATTCATACAGAAAAAATCTGGAGTGACTCCACTCGACTTTCTGAACATTGAGTAATTAACAGTTTTGTAGATAAAGTAAAGAAAGAGGAGTTGTTAAACAAACAAAAGAAAGAAAACCATAATAGAGTGTTTGAGTATTTTTCTCCATCTATTACACGATGTTCTATTTAACGCTACTGAACTTTGATCCCATAGATCATAATGATAAAGAATTTTTCGTTGTGTCCCTGTAAAAACCTATAAATGCTAGATTCACCAAAATGCTTATAGTTAGTGCAACAGTGATTTATAATACTCATATAAATTTTCAGCTCAATTCAATAAGGCGTTTAGATGCTATCGTACTTTTAAAAATTTAGTCCCATAGGGCATAATGATAAAGAATTTTTCTTTGTGTCCCTGTAAAAAAACTGTAGTGCTAGATTCACCAAAATCTATACAGTTGGTGCAAATGCGACCTATAACATGTGTACAAATTTTTTGCTCAGATTAATAAGGCGTTTAGACGCTATCACACTTTTAAAAATTTGGCCCCATAGGCATAATGATAAAGAATTTTTCTTTGTGTCCCTGTAAAAAAACTATAAGAGCTAGATTCTCCAAAATCTATACAGATTGAGTATTTGTGACCTATAATATGTGTATAAATGTTTTGCTCAATTGAATAAGGCGTTTAGATGCTATCGCACTTTTAAGATTTTGCTCCCATAGGCCATAATGATAAAGAATTTTTCTTTGTGTCCCTGTAAAAAAACTATAAGTGCTAGATTCACCAAAATCTATAGGGTTCGTACTATGGTGACTTACAATATGCGTACCAACTTTCAGGTTAATCGAACAAAGCGTTTAGACGCTAGCGTGTTCACTCACAGACATACACACACACATACACACATACACACACACATACATACATCATCGTAAAAATAGTGAAAACGGACTCAGGGGACCTCAAAACGTATAGAAACATCAAAATCTCGAATTCGGATTTTTGACATGATTACAATACTTTCCTCACTATAGTGTTCGGAAAGTAAAAAGTAATACTGTTAAATAAGCCACTGAAAACTTAATCTATTACGACAACTCTTCTTTCCATGAATTAATGAGTTAACACAAAATGAAATTTTGAAAATAAGACTAAAAATTATATACTCTGAGCAAACTATTATGAACTATTTTATAAAGCAATTTTATTGTAATATTAATTTTAATAAAATGTTTTAAGTAAAATGAATACTACTTCAATTATATTTGAATATTTTGTAACTTAGCTTTCTTTTTCTGTTTATACTTGTTATTTTTATTCTGTTAAAAATAATGTTCTCTAAAAAAAGGTGAGTTCTTCACACTTTTTCTTATGTTGAAACGTGAATGGTCAGATCATTGTATTCAACTATAGCACTGTTTATTTATAAAAGTTTATTTTCCTTTTCCGTACTTATGTACAAACATAATATATGCACAGTAAAAATCTTAAAAAAAAAAAAAAAAAAAATCACGCTGATTATGTTAAATTACAATTTATATCTCAGTAACATCTAAATGAAGAATATATCTATATCTATATATATATACACACACACATAGACAGTATACATTAAATAACACTTTGGCCGTCACTTTCTATGAGTATTTTTTCACGCAAAAGAAATAAAAGCTAGTTGGCATAGGTGTACTCTGTTCAGTTACCTATAATAAATTTGATCTCATAAATTTATACCATAGGACATACCATATTCATGTTGAGAGGAATTATCTTTGCTGGTATTGCAGACTAAAATGCTCAATCCCTTAGGCTACCCGTCCTCCTCTTTCATAAATTTACCGTATCCAAATTTGTTAAATTTTTTATTAAGATTTATTTTCATATATTATTTTTCACGCAACTCCATATTATTTCAAAATCAATGTTTAGCAAATTTATGGTGAAATATCGTCCTATTATCGTGATATGAAACAACATCCTATTTTCGAATAATTTAAGAAAATATTAAAGCAGAATGCTTATAATAAATATTTTCATAGCAATATTGGAAATGATATTTTAAAACTAATTCGACATCTTTACTATGAAAATAATCTTCTTAATGTATGTTTATGCGAAATTTAGCCCTATTATCTCACTTTAAGAAAATCGTAAATCTCGAATAACTTATGAAGTATTAAAAATAAAATTTACATAGTCAATGATGTCATTCCAGTATCATAAATGATAATTTAAAACTTGTCCAATTATATTTATACTGAAATAATCCCCATAATACACGCTTATGGAAATTAATGACCTATTCTTTCCTTTTAAGAAAATCATAAATTTCAAATAATTTACAAAGTTTTAAAATTAAATTAGAATGTTGCAAATGAATATGTTCTTGCCAGTATTCTCTCATTTTAAGAAAATCGTAAAATTCAAATAATTTACGAAGTTTTTAAATTATAATGTTGCAAATGAATAGGTTCTTGCCAGTATCATAATATATATTTTAAAACTTATCTGACTTCTTCACTATTATATGTTCTAGGAGATAATGTGTAAACAGATTAAGAAGCTAATAAACTAAATAATTGACTATCCTAAAGACGAATAGCTTTCTAATTTGTTAATTTTCGGATTCTTCACATCTCAAGACGTGTAAAAATCGTATAAATGCCGAGGATGAAAAATTTCAGTCATACTTAATTTCCTCATACCTATAGTATACTGAGGAAACTAAAAAAAGAAAGAAAAAAAAATGTTTAAATTATGCATGTTACACTGCTCGGCATGAAAATCGGCTTCATCACCATTTATGAAAATTCTTATGTAAAATGACCTCTTTAATCCGAATATGCACCCATTTTGCCTTATCCCCACCGTTTTTTAGGGATGCCCCTTATTTTTATCGCTTTTCTGTAATTTTTATGGCTATAAATTTGATTTTTTTTTTTTTTTTTTTTTTTTTTTTGGGGGGGGGGGGGGGGAGAAGCCTTATTTTAACTGTTAAATATCTTCTGAGGGGCTACAGAGTTGGGAAATTCTAAAACATGAACATTTGCTGCAAGAGGAAAATTTAGGAGGGTGGGGGGAATTAGCTACTGAAATTATATATTACGTTTATTATACTTTATTAATCAATTAATATTAATATTTATTATTTATTATACATTATATATATATATATACGAAGGTTGCTATTTATATTTCTGGCCTAATAATGAAAAAACAAATATGTAGGATCGAAATTGGTTTTATTGTTTTTCAAAATATTCTCCATGATGATTCAATACACTTTTGCATGCGTTTGAACCAATTTTCAAAGCACTTTTTCCAGTCCGATTGAGGTAACTCCAAAACATGCGTTTTGAATGCATCAACCGCTTCTTCGGGGGTCGAAAATCGTTGTCCACGTAATTTATTTTTGATGTGTGGGAATAAGAAGAAGTCATTGGGTGCCAAATCAGGGCTGTACGGCGGATGACCCATCAGTTCGATCTTTCGCTCAGTCAGAAATGCATTTGTTTGAGTCGATGTGTGAGAGCTCGCATTGTCATGATGAAGAATGATTCGCCTGTTCTTCTGCTTTTTTTGAATTTCTCCGATGACTTCTGGCAAACAAATGGTCGTGTACCATTCAGAATTGACCGTCCTGCGTTGCTCTAACGCCACTGTTGCCACATGACCGTTAATGCCGAAGAAACAGGCAATCATTTGTTTCGATGTGCTTCTTCCTCGAACAACTTTTGTTGGTTTTGCCTCGCCTTGGAAGATCCATACAGTTGATTGCTGTTTTGTTTCCGGCTCATATGCATAGATCCATGATTCGTCACCTGTGTAGATGTTATACACAGCCTTTGATGTACCTTGAACGTATTTTTCCAACATTTCCTTGCACCAATCGACACGAGCCTTTTTTTTGAGCGTTTGTCAGATTATGCGGGATCCAACGCGAACAAATTTTTTTTACGCTCAAATGTTCATGCAATATTTTATTGATGCTAGTCATACTAATGTCCAAAGACGCCTCAATCTCACGGTATGTCACATGACGATCTTGCTTTATCAGTTCACGCACAGCATCGATCTTTTCTGGCACAACAACGGATTTTGGACGACCTGCACGGGATTCGTCCTGGATCGAACATCGACCACGATTAAATTCGTTATACCAATTTTTTACAGTGCTGTAGGATGGCGCTTTATCGCTGTATAAATAATTAAGTTCATCGAAGCACTCTTGTCGTGACAATCCACGTCGAAAGTTATGAAAAATAATCGCACGAAAATTTTCACGATTCAATTCCATTTTTTGAAAGAGGAGAACTTTTCAATTTACTGTCAACAACACAAATAAAGCTATAATGGTAAATCGTCTGCTGAATGTACGTTTAAAAATATCAAACTTTCGATTAAAATCATCTGCGGTCGCCTAGCAACACTTACTGTTGCCAAGGCCAGAAATATAAATAGCAACCCTCGTATTTCTTTGTTTTTAAGTGTTAAAATAACTATTTTCCATTCTCCAAATCAAATTCATCCCATAAAATTACTGAACAGTGATAAAAATTGGGGGACTGGATGGCGCTCCGAGAAAAATGAGATCATATTCTGTTTCAGGAAGTCATTTTGTATAAAAATCAAGAAGAATGGTTTCAGATCCCGAAAAAAAATTGTTTTTGCAACTCAGTGTTATTTTAATCAATATGTTTACATGCAGATTAATGCATAAAGTAAATAAAAAATTATTTTTGTTATGTAAAATGTATTACAAGGAAAAAGAAAAACAAAGAAGATTATTTAAAACTGAAATATATTTAGCGCATAATTAATTGAGGCTTTGTAAATTATCCCTTTTAAAAAGTAATACTGAAATAAAAAGAGAAAAGAAGAAAGAAAAAGGCCATTTAATTCACTACATAAAAAAGTAAGAAATTACAGTTGTTGTCACAACACTTTTAAATCCAAAAATAAATAATTTAAATGAAGATTACCTGGCTTTAGATGACACAAACCGAGGATAATAACATTATTAGGACATAATATGTAAAAGTTTTTTTTTCTTGAGTGAAACATTAAAATAATTATATGCAGAGAAAATATTTTTGCTATTTTTGTAGTGGTTTAGATTTATTTTCTGTTTTCTACTCATTTTTCATGTATTTCAGTAAATAAAACCTGCCTACATTTCTTTCTTTCTTTCTTTTTTTTTCTTTTATTAATTCTTTATTTTCTTTTTTAAAATTTCATTTTTAGCATAAATAGTATTTATTTATTTATTTATTTTTATTTCATTTTTAACTGAAGTGCTTCAACGCTTCCTAGAAAATATTAAAAAGATGATTATATAGATGTTATACAAAGAATGCTGATTTTTATAAATTTGTAAGGAAATCATTGGGCTGTATACCTAGTTATCAGAGGTAACTATACGTTTTAAAAAAGAAAAGCATGCCATTTTTATTTCATTTGCTTTTCACTAGAGTGAACTTTTTTTAAAAGGTTTTTTGAATTGTTTTTTATTATTTTGATAATAAAACGATCATTATTGTTCTTTTAAGTTGTTTATTTCATTTTTAATCATTTACGATTGCACAACGAATTTTCCGTCATTCAGACATAGATTTTCTTCATTATTTACATAATTATGCTTAACTTTAGAACAAGAATGTATGTATATAAATATACAGGATAATAATAATAATAATAATAATAATAATGATAATAAAAATTGTATAAAAAGAACCACTACTCAGAACGATCAGAAATTTGAAATGAATATAATTGAAGTAGGGGGAAATGGTAGAACAAAACCAAAAAAATAGTTCCAAATTTTAGCAGTAGACGCCACATATCGAAATTGGTTCGACCAGAAGTGACATTTGAATAGCAATACAACGAATACGGAGAGAATTGTACGTTAAATTAACTGTATCGTTCAATTCAACTGTATCATTTTTTTAAAAGGAAATTTGTACAGTTGTGACACTGTTAGTTTAAAACCTATTACCAGGGACAGATGGGATGAAAAAAAGAAAAAAGAAATAGGATTTTAATTCACCTGAAACCTAAACCGCAGGAAATGTAACAATGAAAGAGGTTTTCAATTGTTCTCAGACCAAAATATCATAAAAAGCAACAATGGAATCCATTTTTTAAATTATCCTGAGATCAATAAATACATAAAATGTAACAATGAAATCGTTTTTTGATTGACTTGAGGGCAAAAATGAGATAAAAACCAACAACAAAATAGGGTTTTAATTTTTCGGAGGCCAAAAACGATATAAAAAGCAACAATAGAATCAGTTGTTAATTATCGCAAGACTTGCGCAAAACATTTTTAGTATGCTTATCATCGTTTTCTTCCACAAGCTTAATCCGTGAAACAACATGCTCTACAACTGATCGGAGTCATCAGTAGTCATGTTGAATGTTTTCCGTAATGCTTGACTTCGATTTACCTAAGTTTGCGGTCAGACAACTGAATACAACATTTTTCTGATAGCTCCATAGCCAGAAGTTAGAAGGATTAAAATCGGAGGCCAAGCTATTGAAAAATGACGACTGATAACTTTGTCATTTACAAAATGTCTTTTACGATTAGCCAATGAGCAGCAACAGCTTCTTCATTGGCTTTGCAGTGTGGTGGGGGTGGTGGTGAGGGGGGCGTTATCTTAAATAAATATATATATGCTACACATACACCCACGCTGTTGGAATGGTAGGATAACATGGTTGCGCTAAAGATTCTCATAGCGTTTATCATTGACGGAATAGGTAACAGGACTCACATGATCCATATCCTCGAAAAAAATAACTATATATATATATATACACTGCATAAAAAAAGTAGACGGATACTTACTTGTAATACTTCACAGCCGTTTATTTCTTTAATTAGAGATATGAAGTTCATTTCTTTAATATAATTATAGTCTTGAGACATCATATATTATTATTTTTTGGATATAGATTTAATCCTTTTGAATTATGTAGTGGAAAAATTCAGGAAACAAAAATGGTGCATATTTGCACTCTAATTTTTCTTAAAAAAAGTAAACGGACACATCTTATATCTCTAAAATAAAACGTTTTTAGTAAGGGGTTCGACTCCCATTTGCTTTAATAAGTTCGTATACTCTGTTAGGCATCGAATCAATGAGATTCTGAATCTTTTTTTGACAGAAAATTTCCCAAATGTTTGTAAGAGCTTCTTTGAGCTGGTGAATTAATTCATACAGGCGTCCGCACTCATAAATTTTATGAACAAGTATAGCCCAATTGTACAGGATTCATATCCGGACTCTTGGCTGGCCAGGGTAAAACATTGAAGTTGTTCTCATGAAACCATTTTTTAACGTTGTTAGCGGTGTGTATTGGCGCTCCACCTTGTTGGAAAATCCAGTTTTCTCCTCCAAGATCACACGTAAATGGCAAAAGCTCACTGCTTAGTGTTTCAATATAATCTTTGTGAGTCTGTCTCTTACTTAGGAACACTAAATTTGTCCTCCCACCATAGCCAACAGCTAGCCACACCATCACGCCACCACCACCAACTTGCCGAGTAGAGTACACTTCGTCTTCTTTCTCCAAACTGTGCCAATAATATTGATATCTATCTGGGCCGTCTAAATTAAATTTTTTCTCATCTGAAAAAACTACAGATATCCATTCTGTAGTCCAAGACATATGGTTTTGAGCCCACTGTAGGCGTTCTGTCACGCGGTGATCCTTCTAGCATAGATGATGTTTTCTCTTGTTATATTGAAAGAGCTGTGAGTGCTTAATGTAGTTATAAATTGTCTGAGAAGTTACGTTAGTAATTCCTGTGCTTATTCGAACTCTGGGAATTGATGCTCCAGTTTTTTTTCAGCTCAGTAAAAATTTTTCTTTGGTCTCTAAGCGAAAGTTTCTTTGGCCGACCACTCTTTTTCTTTACGCTATGGGCTTCAGGAGCACGTACAAAATCGCTGATGCTACTTTTGCTTATTAGAAGTAGCCTACTAGTGTCTCTGACTCCTTTATTAACATTTTTCAGCGCTATAATCTGTACTTTCTGGTAATCAGTTGGAGGAATTCCTCGTGGCATGGCGCATTCATCTCCAAGAAATTTAATAGTCATATTGTTCTAGACGCAATGTGAGGCAAACACTAGGTACTCCGTGGTTTCATAACAAATGCAATATGTAGTCTGCATGGCACGTCTTTTATTTTGCATATTACGTTCCTTAAAATGCTAACTGTTGCTGGAATTTGGAACTTTTTTTTTCTTATGCCACATCACTTCCGTTTTTTTTTTTTAATATCTTCAGTTCAGATTCCAGATCATTCTAAGCAGTAATCTTTTTCTTTTACAACTTTAAAAAAAATAAAACTATAAGCTGCACATTATTAAATAACTGAATTCTTCAAAAAGAGTAAATGATAAAGTTAGTAAAGAAAAATAAATACTTTGTAATGAAATCCTTTGCAATACGAAAGCTAGCAACAATTGTTTCAGATCGAAGTATATAAGCATAATTTTTCATCAAGCAAAAAAATATAGGCGTGCTTTCCGGCTTTCAGGCTGTGCTCGTGCTGAGCCCCATGACATTTAATATCTTTGTTTGTCATATAGTGCTTGACAACTCTTTCACAGTCTTCGCTTTGCAAACCTTTATTTTACTCCTGAATTGTGTTCAATTATTTCGGCAACAAACAATTCTTGCGTGATTTTACAGTAGGTACAGTTTGTATTTATAGTAAAAATTTGATATTCTACATACTTCAACTACTTTTATGGGGCATTATATTAAGATAAATTATTTAAGTTTCTAGTCTAATAAAAAAATAAATTTTATACGATAAAAATTCTTAAATAATAATTAAATAAAAGTTGGTTGTAAAATTGTAATAAAACAATTTTGAGAAAAAATATTGTTTTTACTATATTTTTGTAATGGATATTGAAAATTAGCAAACAGAAACTCAACGAAATAACATATCTTAATATTTTTTTAACATGGATGTTTAAACATTCTGTTTTAAAGAAAACATCTCAATATCGTTCGAAATCTGAAGCTTGTCACTATTTATTTTTTCTTGGGACACTTTTTATATCTTTGATGAAAATCTTTCTCGCTCAACTAAATTGAGACATAAAATATAAAAGATATAAATAAACACGGCGTCAGTACCTGTCACGAAAGAAAAATATTTGCTTAAAAGAAGAGAAAATATTTTATATTTCAAGAAACAGTAAAAATTTACTCGGCTAAACAAAATAATAGAACTTCTTTTTTATACCGTAAATATAAACTGTGAATGACTTTGAATGAAGTGATGTTTATGTTGTTAAAGTGTTACTACAATAAAAACACAGATCTGCGATGAGATTTTTTTTCTTCAACGTGATGTATTTTCGAATGCGGATCAAGGAAAAACTATTCAAAAATTTTCATCATGTACAATTTTAACAAAAAATGAAATTTTTTGAGCTTACAGATTCATTTTTTCAACTCTCATTTGCATTATTTTCCGGAAAATCTTCTTGATGGGAGTGAAGAATAAGAAGGGCTATTTCATCAAGACATCAAAGAAATGTATAGGAGGTACACTGAGAAAAAATTATATATATACCGCTTTCATCTAGAACGAATAAGTGGTGCTTTTCTAAATTCCTAAACTAGAAACATAGATTTGAGAGCTATGAGTATAAGGCACACCAATACACTGAGAAGAAATTCTATAACTGACATCTAGAATCTAAATTGTGTCTCTAGAAAAAATAGTTCCATGTCATCCTTATAAATTTCTTATAAAAATTTTTCTAGTCCCCTTCGAAAGCGAATTCTAGTGACCTCTATTAGAATTCTTGAGCGTTTGCCTATACTATCGAGGACAGACCTATTTGAAAATATCTCCAAATAAATGTGAATACAAGAGGCGGGTTTCAGTAGCTATAATTTTAGTTTATGACCCAATTCTAGAAAATTAAACGATAATTTCTCGTAATACAAAAGATTAAGAATATTCAGAATATTGTTTCACCATCTAGAAATGTGTAGACTAGAAATTCTCGACCATTTCATCTATTCAGTTTATTGGCGTGCCTTATGCACATAGCTCGGAAATCTATATTTCTAGTTTAAGGATTTAGAAAATGACCATTTATTCATTCTAGATGAAGGCGGTATATATTTTTTTTCTCAGTGTATTAGTGACGATATGTGTTAACATGTTAGCAGATTATTGTTGAATGCTGCATGGAGGATCCCCCTTCCTCAAACCTCAAGCTGTGCACAAGTGAAAATGCTGTAAAGAAAACTTCCATGTAAAGAAACACATTTAAAAGATAACGTGTAAATAATAGCCTATTTTAATGCATTTTAAATTTGTTATTGACTATGTCTGAATTCTTCCGATATTTATAATTATTTTGTGAAATATCCTTACGCGATAGAAAGAAAAGACACGCACTTTTAAATTCATCGTATGAAAATACATTAGAGACACCCAATGTAGGGAAAAAAAAAAGTTTGATTTCGCAGACTTGTGTAATTTATAACTTAAAAGAAATTTCGAAAACTTTCCAGAATTTAACACAGTGCTTTACACAAATAAATAGTCAACAGTAATTTCTCATCTGGTTTGAAATAATTTTTTTTTATATTTTTTTTCCGTGTAGAATATTCATTTTTATGGTTTTTTCCATTTTTTATTTTTTATCGCAGCAAAGTAATGACGAAATGAACAACTATACAAGTTTTAACCTTTATTTCAGTATACATATATAAACTGAGAAAATCTACATAAATAATTACCATATGGAAACATACTGTAAATAGAAAAAAAAGTAAATGACTGTAAATAGAAACAAAGCAGAGCAGCATGTTGAACCGTGTATAAAGTTTGTCTTTTCGGTCGATAAGATTTTTTTTTTAATTTAATTTTTTCTTTAATCTCATTTTATTTTTCTGGCATATGTAAAAATAACTTTGAAGTATGTTTTGGACGAAGTGAGTACAGCATATACAGCAAAGTAACCAAATAGCGTCCATAAAACCTCATTGTTGCATAAAACACCTGATAACTTCTGCTATGTTTGTGGCTGAGCACAAAGAATGTCAAATACTGAACTTAATAATAAAAGAAAAAAATTCTGTAAACTGTTCCTTTATTCTGTTCATCTTGATATGGATGAAAAATGCGATTTATATTTCGTGTATAGTCTTTATTTACTGAATGGATAACATTACACTACAAAAGTATGTATAAACTGCTGTTTTGAGGGTTTGGCGTGAGAAAAAACAGTAATAATTAGAAAATACCGGAATTGCATTTATAGTTGTGTTAAACATTTTTAATACTTTTCAACATTGTTTACGAGTGATTATGATTTTAATTAGTCTCTTTATTTGTCATCTGTTCGACTTTCTGCGTTCTAATTTTTTTTTTTTTAATATGTACAGAATGCTTTGGAAATTAGTATATGTTAGATAAGTTCTCTATGGCATGTTCTCTATTAAAGTTGTATAAAAATATGTATATTGTTTCACAAAATTTTTCCTGTGCATTATGGTCTGTGAGAAGTATTAATATCTTTATACTGCAAACAACATGGTGAAATTAATGCAAATTATCCAGATACAGAAAATCTTTCTTCTTCTTTTTTTTTCTTTCTTTTTCTTTATTCTGTAGAATAAAATACCATTATCGCAATTTATTGGTTTACATGAGCCCATTGGTGAACACGATTAGTTTAAAGTAAGTTATATACCTTATGTGATATATATGGAAATGGTGGAATGTAACGTTTTAGTGCTGTGATGGTTTAATTTAGCAAAATATAGGGGAGATAATATATGTAACTACACGAATATTTTTCATTGACTTTTCATTAGAAATATATGCATGAGGATACTTTAGTGAAATTCTTTCAGCCAGAGTTGTTAAAAATAAAAATATTTTTTTTAGCCTTACTGTTTTTAGACAATATACAGGATTACACAAGATTACACAAAAGGAATCTGTTGTATACTTTTTCTTTGAAAGTATAGACATAAAGACATTTTTTGAAAGTTTTCTTCTTCCATAAACATCTGTATTATTCAGGCCTCATTAGAGAATTAAAATACATTTATTATTTAAATGGTATAACTATTAAGGGAGGGAAGTTGGAAAGTGTTTATAGGCTATGAAAAAAGCAAAGTTTTTTTCCTCGTTCATTTTATTAATTGAAATAAGTCTTTAGTTAAACGTAATTGTTACATTATTTGTATTTAATATAAAATTAAAGCTCCTAATCTGTAAATTAAATACTTTGTTTATTTTCAACAAACCGTTAATAGAAATCTGTATTGACTCTCCCTAAAAATTATCTACTTCTTGAAAAAAAAAAAAAAAAAAAAAGAAAGAAGAAATATTACCAAGTTGAAATTGCTGCAATTTTTAACAATTTGAAACTATGTTAAAAATATTAAGCACGCATTATAAATATCTAAATAAACTTTAGCTAAAGATGAGAGCAATCAGGAAAATTACTTTTAACTTTAAATATGCATGATTCAGATGGTTTTCTAATTGCTTGCAAAATTTCTTTCAAGTAGAAAGATTTACATTTTGAAGTTAACCTAGCTTTAAATAAATTTCAGGAAAACATGCAACAAAACAATTTTGTCATTAAATTCAAACATCACAGTTGATGAATAATTCAAAATTTAGAGGGATAAGCAAGTAATCCTGTCTGTGATATTTCGAGAAAATGTCAAGATCTTATTTCTTTGGTGTCTGTTTCCTGCCAATACACCTGTCTGCAATAACAGTAATGGCACCCGTTCTTTAATGCTTTGTTTTCAGAATACCATTACGGATATCTTTTGAGAGGTCATCAAAATGCCATTACCGTCGTATTTTCGATATTCAGGAGAAAAAGAGGGTGGGGGTGAGTGGATAAACTGAAAATCTAAAAGTGAAATCGAAAAAAGTGAACTATCAATATAATTTTTTCAAAGCTAAAAGGCTAAATCATTTTTACTTTTTGAAAAATTTTGTAAAAATGCTGATTTTAAAGTTGCATGTTGTACAATATTGCAATTTTTATGCGTTGCCTCGTTTATTAAAAATAATTTTTAAATGTAGCTTATCGTAAAAAGATTAATTACATAATTAATATAGTAAATCATTTAATTACACTGCTTGGCATGCAAATTGCCTCTGACACCATTTCAGCGTATTCTTATGTAACATGACCCCCTGAATCCGAATATGACGCCCATTTTTCCCTATCACCCAAACTTTTTAGGAATGGCCCCCTATTTTAAAGCATCTTTTGGTGATTTTATGGCTATAAAGTTGATTTTTTAGGAGGGGGAGGATTATTTTAACCGTTAAATATCGTCTGAGGGGGCAACACAGTTGAAAAATTCTAAACATTTGCGACAACGGTAAAATTTGGGGGGGGGGGGGGGAGGTTATTTGCCACTAAAATTAAAAATTACATGTCTTATATTTTTTTAATCTATTATTAATGTTATTTTTTAAACTTCATATATTTTTGTTTTTAGATGTTAAATTAATTATTTTTCATTCTTCAAATCAAATTGATGATCATAAAATTATCGAACAGGGAAAGAAATTGAGGGAAGGGGTAGTGTGTCTAGAAAACGGTTGGTAACTGGGCAAAATGGGAGTCATATTCGGATTCAGGAGGGTATTGTACATAAGAATCAGCAAGAATGGTATCAGATCTCGAAATTTTTTATTTATTTATTTTATTTTTTTTGCAGAGCAGTGTTATTTAACATGTTTCATGTCACGAATCATTATGTGAAATCCATATGTATTTAAATCCACATATGACAGTTTAAGCGTTATTTACTTATTTTTTTCTATTAGTTTTTAGATATATTTCCAGAGTATAATATTTTTTCCCCTAAAAGTTCATGTTTAGAACATCACTGTTAAAGTTCAACAGCAGTATTGATTGTTATTTATTAGCTAATTTTAAATTTATTCTTGCTAGAATCTTGTAGGATATATTGGATATACACATGCATATAATCTTATAGAGTATGCACATATACTCAAGAGTTAAAGCTATTGCATTTTGCAAAAAAATTTAAACAAAATATAACCATTTAGTAAAAGAATAATTTAAGACACAAAATACATAAATATTTTTCTACTGCTATTCATCTTTTATTATTGTTATAATTAGTATTACTTTTTCAATTATTTTTCATATTTTTCTTCATATTTATTTTTAATTTACAACTGAGGCAGAAATCTATTTTCAACATTTCTGTTAATAAGATAAATCAAAAATAATATTCTTACGTGGAATTTACCATGCAAATTTGAAAATATTTCTGGCCATAAAATCTTTTTGGTTTGTCATCCATGCCTTAATCGGGATTTAACTCTTAAATGCATAGTGTTGCATTTCTGCATCATATAAATAAATGATTTTTGGTAGTCTTTGGGAAACTTTCCATTATTTAATCTTACTATAACCTATAATGCGTGTTCATTTACCTCGGAAAGGTGAAGCCAATTTTATTTTTAGAGGGCGCTCGCGAGCCTGCACCAAATTCAAAGCCTGCCCGTATTTTGCTATAGTTTTCAATGGGAACAGGTGCTAGAATCAATGTGCTTCAATCAAAATTGGTTTAAATATATCACATACAAAAAGAAAACATTAGGCATTTATAATTTATTTTTAAATTTGATAGCAAAAAAAGTTATTTTTTAAAATAGTTAATTTCTTTCAATGCATGTAAAAGCAGTGAGAAACAATTTATAACATTTCATGTTTCATTAGCAATGACAATAACTGAAATTAGATAAAATCTAGGAATTTTTAAATCAACCCACAAAGAGCATAGTTTTCGTAAAGCTGTTGTTTAAACATCGTATTAAGCTTCAAAAACATTTTCATTATTTCTTTAATATTTTCTTTTTCTATCTTAGAACAATATCACACATAAAGTATTTCAATAACGTAATGACATGTGAAATATTTGTTAATTAATATTTATAGTATCTCTCGGAAGATATTTATGTAATAAACAATATACACGATTGATAAGTGATCGATCGTCGCGATCGCGTAGAAACGTAAATAAAAGCCAGCTGAATCATGGGAAATTGGGGCAGACCTCAGGAGAAAACGGTTTCACCCCCCCCCCTTCTTTTCGCGAAATGAACACGCCTTATAGATCAAGTACGCCATGCTATAACATATAAATTAACACATTAGATAAAAGACAAATCTGGAGTGACTCCACTCGACTTTCCGAACTTTAGGTAATTAAGTTGTTTAAACTAGTAGATCTACAAATCAGAAGCCTCAACATCATAACTGCATCAGACATTTCTCAGAAGATAATTTTTATTTATTCTATATTTGGTACAAAAAAGCAGACAGGGAAAGAGAGAGAAGCGTTAAGTAAAGTAAAGTGGTATTCGAAGTTTTAGAGAAAATGAAATAAATTAGTTTACATTTCCTATACTAAAAAAGTTTAATTAAAATATATTTTAGCTCATTTAGTACTTCGAAAGTTATCGTGATGACAGATTGTCGATTAAATAAAGTGAGTTTCAAAATTATATGTCAGAAATGTAAAGGTAGGTAAAGGGGATCTAAATAACCAGATTTTGTATAAGAATGTGGGTATGGAAATACCACGAGAGGAGGCTGCTGTGTTCGGCGGATGAAAGCGCTTAGAGCTTGCTGACATGCCTTTCTTTCATGACACTGCACAAAGAAATGGAGAGGTAGCTCAAAGGATGCAAATAGAGCGATTTCCGTGTGGGAATCTGCCGAATCGCCGAATATTCCAGCATCTTCATGGGTAGTTGTGCCCGAGTGGATCTTTTTACGCTTCCAAGCGTGATATGGGCACTGAAAGATATCACAAAGTTCCGTAGTAGAAGAAGTAATACTACACACAGTAGAAGATAATCCTTTGATAAGCTCGAGAGCTGCTGTTCAACATGCGTTGGGTGTAAGCCATGCAAATACATGTCTGGACGACTTTACATTAAGATGGAATTCTCCCGTATCATTTGCAGAGAGTAGATCATCACTGTAAACGTAAACGTCTTAAAATCAGGTAAAAAATTAAACGGGTGGTCATTGTTTAAGCGAAAAAAAAAATCTTACTTTCTGAGACACCATTTTGCATCTGAAATTAAGACACTGCAAATGCATTAAAACACCGCCATGTTTTTTTAGGCTTAAAAACACCGCCATGTTAGGCTTATAAATACCGCTATTTTTAAGGTTTTTTAACAAATAAATAAACAAAGGTGGCTTGTGATTCTGTTTTTCTTTAAAAATAGATTTTAGATTTTCTAGAGCATAAATAAAATATCAATTCTTTATATAATAAAAAAAGTTACTGCCATTGGTGTCAAATTTTTTTGTCTGCGACAGCATCTTCTAGCGGAGGGCAAGGTCCTTCGAGTCATGAGAGGTATCAACGTATTCCAAATACTCCAAGGAAGACATTTCAGCTGCTTAGAAATTTCTATCATTTTAATTAAAGAAGTTATTAACTAAAAACGACAAGTTTATGGAGGTACTCTATTTGCCATTTTGAAAAAAGTTTCTCCCAGTGACATTGTTCTTCTGTCATGAAGTCATTTTACACGGGAAAATTAAAATTTGATCTATGGTTGTACGTAGGGAGGTAGGTAGGTAAGTAGATAGGTTGGATTTAACGTCGTACCAGTAATGCGCTATGGGTAATTGGCGACGGTCTGGGACGCACCCCTAGAGATGTTCCGGAGACATGCCAACACAATTTTGATCCTATCCGGAGGGGATTACCAGCCACGAGAGATTTTACGTGCACCAGCCACCATTAGTGTACACGACGGTCTTTGGCCGGCTCAAGTATTGAAACGGCAATCTTCCAATTACGTGCTCGGCGATTTACCGACTAGGGAACCGCGGCCCGAAACCATGGATGTAAAAAAGAAAGAAAATAAATATCAACTTTATTTTCTCTACTTTTAGAAAATTAATTTTCTTACACGGGAAAGTTAAAATATGATCCATGGTTGTAGGTAGGTAGATAATTACGTAGGTTGTGTTTGACGTCGCACCATTACTGGTCTATGGATAATTGGCGACGGTCTGGGACACACCCCTACTGATGCTCCGAAGACATGCCACCTTAGTTTTGGTCCTACACAAAGGGGATAGCTCCCAGCTTCGGTGGCCCCCAGAGGTATAATTTGATGGGAACATGGAGGATATTGCGGCTATGACATATTTTACGTGCGTCAGCCATCATTAGTGTACACGACGGTCTAGATATTATGAATTTCTTTCTATTATATATATATATATATATATATATATATATATATATATATATATTATAATTTTGAATTTGACATTGAATATGAGGATTTCCATAATTTCTAGTATGCACTATTAATATATAAGTTTTGAATTATTCACTATTAATATTCCTTTTCAGTCAAAGAAAGCAGCGAATAAGCAGGCAGAGCTCTGCATGTGTTAATAAGTAAAGTGAGTAGGGGGGAGGCGAAGCCTCCCTCAGGGGTTGGTGAGCGGAGCGAGCAGGGGGCAGAGCCCCCTAGTAATTTTTTAAAAAAGAAAAAAAAATCCAGTTACTGAGAATGGACTCTAACCCAGGTCAGATTTGGAATCGGAAAGCTGGTGTCGGAGGTAAGTGTCTTTACCAATCATGCCACTACAGATCCCAACGAAACTCGATAAAATATACTGCAGTTTTATGTTTTAAGGGGACAATACCTTTGACTTCGCATTACCGAAGGTTTCACAGAATAGCTAATATTTCCGTTTAATATTTATAATTTGATTTATACTAGGTATTTTTCTTTATTAAAATACATATTTAGACAATAATTCTTATGAAATTTGACATATTTACACACTTTTTACACATTTAAAAATCTTTAAATCGCTTTTTTTTCAGTGTGTACTTTTTCATGAATTTGTAATTTTCAAAATGATAGAACTTCTACAGAAAATTAATAAAAAACTTAGACTTTTTTGGGTTTTTCGAAATGCCTACTTAAGAAAAAAGTCGGTGATGATTTTGAAATTTATTTATTAGTTTTTGAAAAAAAAAAAAAAGTTATATTCCTTTTAATATTTTTTCTTTAAAGATATTACAAAATCCATTCCCCAGTTCTTATAAGTAGGATCTATTAATCATACAAAAAAAAAAAAAAAAGAAGTATTTTCTTAAACATCAGTTAAATCTTTAGCATTTTGAAAATCACGAATTCTGGAAAAATGCAAACTGAGAAAACGCTGTTTGAAGATTTCAAATGAATATATATATATATATATATATATATATATATATATATATATATATATATATATATATATATATATATATAAAGACAGAAACTGTACCTTAATATATATTTTATTGAATAAAGCTAATAGAATTCAATATCTAAATAAATATGTGAAAATTCCATCCTCCGATGTTTGAATAATATGATAATCAGAAAAATCTCATATCACTAAAAGTTCTCAAGTTTTTTTTTTTTTTCTCTATAAAAACAAATTTAAATCTTTGATAGTTTCCTTAAAATTTCAATTTTAGAAAATATTTTTTTCCGCTTCAAAGTTAAAAATTCTTTTAATTAGATAAAATTGTTATTATTCGTGTTTTTTTTTTTTTAAATTCGTCTTAATATAATGATCAGCAGATGGCGCCACTACTCTTCTTTTAAATAACGAATGATGCAAGTCTTTTATTTTAAAATATTTTGAATGTTTAAATTTAAAATATATTTTTGTATTAAGACATTTTACATTAGTTCATTTCCACCACCAGTTTTTAAAGATACAAAAAGTGTCTTAAATAAAGATACGTATTTTTTTAGATATTTACGTGTTTTAAATACTTTTAAAACTTTTTTTTGTCTTATTTTAGGACTGCTTTATTTGCAGTGATCGACACCGGACGATTATCCTCTGCGTGTCAACGTTGCCGCTAGCACCTACAGTCGGTAACAAAAGTGTCCGAACACTAGCAAAAATTCCTATGTAAAAAAAGTACACTTCATACGGTTTTGTTAAATAAATCCTTATCGAAACTTGTTATTACACTGACTAAGAACAGGATTCGACAAGGATTTATTTAACAAAACCGTATGAAGTGTACTTTTTTTACATAGGAATTTTTGCTAGTGTTCGGACACTTTTGTTACCGACTGTACAGCAAGCTTCAGCCAATCCCACTTTTTCTTGGGATGTTTTATTCACTGATGAGACCCTCTTTTCTGGTTTTGATATGTTTAACACTCATAATTACCCTCCTTCGGCACATGTCACAAGAAGACATGGCTATACAAGGAAGGTTTTCCATTAATGTTTGGGCAGGCATTGTACATAATAATTTAATAGGAACGTACATTTAAATAAGTCGTTTCACCGAAGAATACAACATCTTTCTACAAGTGGTCTTATTTGAACTTTTAGTCGATGTTCCTCCAGCTATTTGAACACAAATGTGGTTCTAGCACGATGGAGCCCCAGCTAACTTCAGCAGGAATGCCACCTGGTCGCTTTCTACGGCCTGCATGTATAGGAAGGGGTGGGTCTATTCTTTAGCCATCTTTCTCTCCAGATGCAACGTGCTTGGATTTTATATTTTGAGGTCGCATAAATAGCTTAGTGTACGATACTGTGGTAATATCTAAAGAAGATCTAGTAGCCTGATTGTCTGTTGCTGCTTGAATTGTGTGGGACATGTTTGATGTTTTCCTAATGCACGCCAATCCATGCATCACCAAAATCAGTCTCGCATCCCTTTTGGTGGTTGCTCTTTCCAGTAGCTATTGTAAAGATTTTAAAAAATAAATTGTCGCTTTCCATTGTCTTTACGTGTCTTTTTCATACTGTCTTACATGCTAGCATTTCTATGCAACGTTTCCGAACCCACATTCCTTTGCAAAGTCTGTTTATTTACGTTACCTCTATCTGACTTTACATTTCTGACACATAATTTTGAAACACCCTGTATATCTATCTATCTATCTATCTACCTATATATATATATAGCAATTTCTTAAAATCATACGGAAGTACCGGTCGGTTTCTAAAGAAATCATCCTAAAGATTCATATGGCAATAAATCCGTTTGATAATGAAAGAGAAAGAAAAATATCTCTTATTTTAATTGCTATTAAAAACAATAAACTATCCATTAGTACCCCGAAACTAATGATTTTAAAAGCGTTATATTTCATTGCTAAGGAAATACTATCAAAACAGTTTCAAAATGTATTTTTCTCTTTTATTGAGTCATTAATCTTCTATTCTCTTTATACATTTCTAGAAATCAAAGGAAAATAATGGTCTTTTCTTTCGAAATGTTCATTAACTGGAAAATATTTCCATTAAATAAGTCTTATATTTTTAAAAATGATTTTGCTGATAAAGTTAAAATATATCAACATCGACATAAAAAAAAAAAATCGTTCTAAAAAATAAATAGTTTAGAATTCTCAGAAGTTTTTAGTTAAAACGTTTAATTTAATGTTTTTTTGTATATAATATATACGAATTGTGCTGTGGAGTTAATAAATATTGGCAATTGGTTTTAATTTATTTTTATACTAGATTGTCCTTTGCTTCTGAGTTAATGGTTTATTTGTATAATTTTTTTAACTGAGTGATTCCAGTAATTTTTTTTAAAATCATAATTGCGAAATCTGAAAAACGTTTCATACAATCTTTTTAAATATAATTCTTTTTTTCCGAAATAATTAGTAAGTTTTGCATGAATTGAAAGCCTGATACATAGGGTTATTTTTCTTTTAAATTATTTTTAATTGAAAGAAAAATATTTTGTGTTTCGCCTCTTGAATTGCAGCTGTAATTATTATTTTAAGAAATCTATTAGGTTGATGTCTTTAGAAATTCGCCTATTGCAATAACTTTGTTTATCTATCTGTCTATCTAGCTATGTATATCTATCTATCTCTCTATCTATATATATGATGGAAATTTTGTCACCACAGTAATTTCCGAAATAATGAATTAAATCAAACCAGTGTTGTACAGCGAACCTATCTTACAAATATCTTGGATGAGTTCGTTAACCAAATTATCCCGTCATTTTGTTTCCAAGTGGCAACCTCTTGAAAATTTCAAATTCACATTGTAAAAAAGAAAAGTATTTAAGACCGAATTTGCTTAAATTTTGATGTATACATAGACTATATAAGGGTCTTTGCAAGATTATTAATGAATTTGATCCATCATTTTGTTTTAAAGTTTCAAATACGTTAAATTAAACAGGCCATTTGAAATCAAGATGCCACTTGAAAATTTATCACAACGATAAGTTTTATACACTGATTTAATTTGAACCAAAGTTGAACAGTACACTTATCTATCAAATATCTTGGATGAGTTCGCTGAGCAATTTGCTTCGTCATTTTGTTTGTAAGTGGAGGCCACTTGAAATCAGGCTGCCTCTTGAAAATTTGTCATTGAGATAACTTTTGAAATACTGAACTAATTCGAACCAGACTTGCGCAACCGAATTATGTTACAAATATCTTGAAATAGTTTGCTGGATGACTTGCTTCACTAATTTGTTTCCAAGTTGCAGCTACTTAACTCTTTGACGCAGATGGGACACCGGTGTCCCTTTTGCTTATTTATTTTTTGGAGCTCTTATTACAAATATTATTATTATATGATAGTTTTTTTATTATAAAAGAGAGTCTAATAGTTACTATAAAAAATCTATTAGATTATCAGAGTAAATTTTTTACTAAAAAAAAAAAAAGTTAAATAAAAGTAGTTTAAAAATATTTTATCAACCAATTTCAAAAATTTATTTCTAATTAAATTTGATTATTTAAAAAAGATCAGTAATGAATTATTGCTACTCCTATATCTAAGTAATTGTAAATAAGTGGAATTTGTAAAAATATTTATTCATGGGACGCCCGTGTCCCATGATGAATTTACCTTTAACGCAGAAAGGGGCACCGGTGGCCCACTCTATATTTTAGAACCAAAATTAATTAAAAATTCAAATATAACATTTTCCACTTATTTAGATCTAAAATAACTTAAAACTATCAAAAAAGTGTAAAAATTATGTTTGATGAGAAATCTGCTTCAAAGGGTTAATATCAGATTATCATTTGAAATTTTTTCATTGCGATAGCTTTTGAAATACTGAATTAATTCGAATCAGATCTGGCAGTGGATTTATGTTACGAATACCTTGAATAAGTTCACTGGATAATTTGCTCCGCCATTTTGTTTCCAAGTTGCGGCCATTTGATATCAAACTACCACTTGAAAACTTGTCATCATGATACATCTTGAAATATTGAACTAATTCGGACAAGATTTGGGCAATTGATTTATGTTATGAATATCTTGAATTTTGTTCGCAAAATAGTTTACTTCACCAATTTGTTTTCAAGTTGCGGCCAATTGGTATCAGACTACCATCTTAAAATTTGTCATCGGGCTAAATTTTGAAATACTGAACTAATTCAAATCAGATTTGGGCAGTAGATTAATCATACAAATATCTTGGATAAATTCGCTGTTAAACTTGCTCTACCATTTGGTTTTCATATTGTAGTCACTTGAAATTAAGTTTCCCCTTGCAAATTTGTCATCGTAGTAACTTTTGAAATACTGAACTAATTCGAACTAAAGTTAAACAATGAACTTATGTTTCAAATATCTTATATGAGTTCCCAAGGGAACTTGCTCCACCATTTTGTTTACAACTGGCGGCTACTTGAAAATTTGTGATCGCGATAACTTTTGAAATACTGAATCAATTCCAACTAAAGGTTGAGATTAGACTTATCATACAAATATCTTGAATGAGTTTGCTGGAAAACTTACTCCACCATTTTGTTTCAAAGTTGTAGCCATTTGATATCAGATTACCACATGAAAATTTGTAATCGCGATAACTTTTGAAGTTGTGGCCACTTGAAATCACGCTACCACTTGAAAATTCGTTATCATGATAACTTTTGAAGTACCAAATTAATTCGAAACAAATTTGGACAGTGGTACTAATTTACCTTACAAATATCTTGGATTAGTTCTCTGGTAACCTGTGTCGCCATTTCGTTTCCAAGTAGTGTGAACTTCAAAAATTTCTATCACGTTAATTTTTGAAATACTGAATTAATTCGAACCAACTCTGGTTAATCCTAATTAGATTTATCTTAGGACTTCATTTGATATTTCGTGGGCCAACTTGATTTGTCATCTTATTTCTAAGTGCCAGCCACTTGAAAATTTCAAATTAACACAAAAAAAGGTATTTATGAATCAGTTTACTTAAAACTCATTATGTACAGTCACCCCAAAAAAAAACGCCACCCCCCCCACCTAATTTCGCCGTAAATTATCGTAGAAACATTTGACTGGTACCGATCGATTTGTAATAACGTCTAGTTTATAACGGTATAGTTAAATTTTGCCTAAGGGGTCATCTACATATTAAAACTGACATTAACTTCATTTTCTTCAATGGCAACCCCTATTTTTGACTTCATATTCAGAGTTCTGAGATCAAGGCGGTTCGAAAAACATACCTATTTATATACCTTAAATCAATTTTAAATAGAGTTACACGTGAAAATGTATTAGGGGTCCGTCTATACATTTAGAAAATATAAATCACGATCTACCACCCAGTATACATTATTTATTAAGTTTCACACCGGAAAAAAATTTCAGAAATGTTAGTTATAAAATAAAAAAAATGACTAATTCACAGAACTTTCTGAGTTAGTTTATGAATTAAAAGATTTTTATTGGTTTCTATTGATTAAACATCAGATAGTTCACTTCATACGAAGAAAATTAAATAGCTTGAATAGATATTAAAATATCTATCAAAAGAAAAGAAAAAAAAAAAAAAAAAAAAAAAAGGTGAATGGTTTTAAATTTGTTTGAAAATTCAAAATTATTTTAACTCAAGCTGCCGTATAATTGTCTGAAACGGCGGCACTCAACCTGGTTCCCCCGGCCGTTTCACAGTGACAATGGGAGTTTGTTCTGATACTGCAGTACTTTCATTTTCCTTAATTGACTTTTTTAAAATATTAAAACAGATTTTTTTATTTTTATTTATTTATTTTTTTAATTAATTATTATTTTTTTTTTTTCATGACATTATTAAAAACTTTTACATAAATCTCCACGATATTCTTTTGCTTTTACATTTTATAATGTGTAACAAATTAATATGCAAAATAATAAATCCTACTACTTAATGGGATGTTCTAAAATTCTACACTTTAACACAGATACCGAAGTGGACGGTGGGTGTAGAAAGGCTGACTACCCTTAATCTAAATCTTCACTTGAAAAGGTCAAAATGTTACACAACTCTTTTTTTTTTTAAGGAAAAAAGATGAAGATAAGGAGGAGAAGGAAAGATCAAAACGAATATAAAGCATATTAAACGTTAATACCCTTTAAACACTGGAAAAAGGCGGGGTTTCGTATTGTGTGTCATTTGGGAGCTGTAGAGTGCCAGAAAATTACTTTATGTAATAAAACTTTTCATTTAAAGGGTATTTAAAGCAGCATTATATTTAATACATAGACTATTCAGAAAAAAAGTTCCATTCATCTGGTTCATGAAAAATAAAGAACATTTTCTGGCATTGCTCTATGTATATACATTCTTGTCAACCTATACCGGAAGATTACTGGTCCCTCCCCTTTCCGTACATTTTCTTCACTTCAGTCATTTTAGAGCCGTGTCAGCCATCGGTGGCTGATACTGATCTTTCCATTTAGGCTAAGTCAGCCGGCAGTGTAAAATATGATATAAAACTACAGAACTTACCTAGTTTTAAGTAATTACTGACAATTTATTTAAAATTTACTTCATGTTTTTTTTTTTTTTTTTTTTTTTTTTTTTTTTTTTTAAATAGGATTTTTATAGGATTATATCGTTAAGGCCTAATGGGGTTTATTGAAACTCGATAAACATAACACGCTTCTAAGCAGCACGTGTGGCCTGAATGGGATTTCCATAAGAATTCGCGTGGCGCTCAATGAGTTAATCGTAAATGTATTTGAAGTTAATTACTCTAAAAATTAAATTGTGTACACACAGGGGCGGGAACTAACAATGTTACGGGTTAGGTTGGCAAGTATGCATATATATTTTGCTTGATTTATAAAAATTTATAACACATTTTCTCCTTTTTTTTTTTTAGTATTTTGTGTTTATATCTCTCATTAAAAATAAATACAATATTCATATATAAACATTTCCATACAGTAATGTATATAAACATATTGATTAAAGAAGATTTGTTGATATTATATAATTATTCTTCTATCTGTATAGTATATTAACACAAATATATTTTGTAAATTTCGCAGCATCGAAAAACAGCAACATAGCTTCCATATCAAGGCTTAATGTAAATAGGACGTAAGCGTACTGTAGCTAGTGTTGAAATTAGAAAAAAAAAAAAAAAAGAATAAAAGTGGGCTAAAAGTACGCCGGAATAAATTAAAATGTTGTTTATTCTGGTTTTAGTCAGGTGATATCACTCGTGCTAAATAGCTGGATCCGCCCTCTCTTAAGCTCAGGTTCAGCTCAACATAAAAATATTGTTTTTAATATCTGCCGCACCAAAATGTTCAAAACACAAATGCCAATTTTCATATATTTTGAAATCTTCCCGTTTCAACTTTAAAAGCATTTAGATTAATTTATTTTATTTTGAATTTTTAAATTTAGACGTTTAAAGTCTTTTAAATGAAATTTCAGGATTCTGTAAGATCAATATCTATATATTTGAAAGTAATAAGACAATTCCTTTGTTTTAAATTTTTATTCCATAATAACTGTGACTTTGATTTCGTGATTAGGAAATTGAAAATAAATACTATTGAGCTATGTTCCAATAATAGATCTTATAAACTTAAAAAAAAAAAAAAAATAATAATAATAATAAAGCAATTTTTCACTATTTGATTCTGTGTTAAAAAACTTTTAATAGAAATTTGATATTTTATTATGTTACATTATGGGATAAATTTTAAATAACACAAAGCTTACAAACGGTACAGTAACCAAATGCAAATATGTCACAACAAAATTTAAACAGAAAATTTATGGTAAAAAATCTGTTTAAAATTATTAAATATTTATAATAATAAGAATAAAACGATTGTCGAATGCATAATTGCTGTTTCATGCAATCAGTTTCGCTGTACCGTGTTTTCTAAAACAAGATATTTAACTAGAGGTGTACGTACTCTTGAATATTGAAATGCGAAAAAAAGTGTAACAGGGTTAAAATAGAATTTTATCAGCGAAAAACTAGAAAAAGATATTTAATACTTATGAAGAAAGACTTAACATATTAGGATGGGATTTATTCTTCTCTTGTACCGTAAGCCACGCCTTTTCACAAATTTTCTAAAACTTTATAATATAAAGCAAAATAATTTTGCATATTTGTAATTAAATCATTTAAGTTTTGTCTTCAATAATCGATGTAGTAAATACCATTGTGATTTATGCATACCAGCGTCACATACAGAGTCAAATAGGAATATGCAAATTTGTCTTTTTTTTAAATAGTGTTTCAGCGAATCAGAGGCGGGGCGCTTCTTTTCTTTTGAAATTCTTTCACAATCCCTCGCCTACATTGTGATAACTTTACAAAAATATGCCAATTTGTATAATAAACATCGAAATATTGCTTAGGAAACAATAAAAATAACATAAAGGTAAATTAAAATAGCTTTCCGTCAAATTATATACAAACATTTACTTATAGAGGATACAGATTATAACAAGTGACGGCCCCCTAACAGGAATAAAAAGTGAAATATCACTGTAACTCAAAAAATAATGTTAGGAACGAGCTGTAAATTTGGAAACCCATGTTTTTGATGATGCCCGTTCTATTCGTGCACAGGTCATAATTCATAATTTTTTCAAATATGAATTTATTAATAATTTTCATAATTCAAAAAATGTTTTTTTAGCAAAAATTTGCATGGAAGATGCTTGGGTCACTTCATTCTAACGAATAAAAAAAACAGAATTTAAATATCATAATTATTTCGGAAGATATGATTTAATGTTTGTCACATTCATTTAACATTAGCATCCCCAAACTTTGACAGCTTATAACTCTATGAATAATTGAGCGAAATATATAAACTATACCATTTTCCGTGATGATTTGATCCAAAGAATTCAAATAAATTATAAAAAATGGGGGTTACCATTGAAAAAAATGAAGTTGATGTCAGTTTTAATATGTAGACGACCCCCTAAGTAAAATCTAACTATAACATTATAAACTAGACGTTATTACAAACTGATTGTTACCAGTCGCATGTTTCTACGATAATTTACGGCAAAACTAGGTGGGGGGGGGGGGCGTTTTTTTTTTGGGTGACTGTACATAGTCCACATCATTATTTATTAAATCCATAAATAACTTTTTATCGGTCATTTTCTTTAAAAATGGCGGCCAGGTGATAGGAAAAAAGAAACCAATCTACCTTTCCGAACGAGCCGGAAGGGCTTGCAAAATTTTTTGTAGAATCTAAAAACTCATTTGAAAACCTTACAGGAATTTTGATGAGGATTGATGTACAGAAATTAAAAATTGTTTAGTTTATTATTCAAACATGTTATAAAATTAATAGATGTTTCAATTAAATAAAATTTAAGATAACTATTTGTGAAAATTTTTCACACTAAACAGCATTTTGAATTACATATAAAAATAATAGACGTTTGAATATTGTTTATGTATCATTTTAACACGGTGTTCTATTATTTGTAGCGCATTATTTTCGTTCTCAAAAACAGTTTTTAACTACGTACGTATAACCCTGAATTTCCTTAAATTGAATTTTATAATTCTTAGTAATATTCATACATTATACATATGATCAAGCCTTTTTTTAATTACCTGTGATAAAATATTTAATTTATTTTTCCATTTTTTTTTGAGTTATACATTTAAAAATATTCGATTATTTTAATAACATCGTATGACGAAATTTCTATTTTATCTTTACAAATACTTATTTAATTTTAATTTTAAATTTAATACTTTTTAAAATTTCAACAGTTGTATTTTATTTTTTTCTTAAAAGCCAATATAGCTCTAACAACATCTCTGCTGCATACAATAACGAAATTAATATGTTAGAGTCATCTCTGGATATTGGAGTCATCTTCATCACTAATTATATGTTATAAATTATCTTTTATTCTTACATTTTTTATTTTCATTATCCAACCACTGTGAATAATGGAGGTATTGTATTCGGTCAAAAATTTTGATATCAAGTTTTCACCTTATTTACATGTTTTAAGGTTTCTTGAGGGGAAAAAAAAATGAGTTTCTTGGAATTGTTTATTGTGTATGTGTGTGTGTGTGTGTGTGTGTGTGTATGTGGGAAATATTGTGATTTTCATATCACTAAAACAAATAAAGACAGAACGAAGAAATTTAAGATTTAAGATAGTTCTCGTATTTCTAGTGAAAATCGGAAGAGCGGAGGTTAAAGTCCATATCTCAGAAACAGTTTTAAAAATTTTCTTCAAAGTTGCTGTATAAACACTCTATTAGACGGCCTTTTGTATGTATGTATTAGTTGTTTAGCTCAGGAAAAAATTGATAGGCGTCCTGTGTAAGTAGATCAGTTTGAGGCTTCACAAATACGTGACAGTTGCACTGATTTGGTAGATCAGGGATGGATATCTGAAATTGATGTTTCAAAAAACGGTTCTACTGACTTTTTAAAACCGCTATGTAAACGTCTTATTTCTTTAGAACGTATGTATTATATTTTAAACATTATTTTCTATGAAACATATGTCTTAAATTTACTCACTGATATATATTTCTCTTCAAGTCTGTCATAAATTCAAAATACGGATTTTAAAAGAAATAATACTTTAAATGATGTTACTTTTAAAGATTTGATTTTTAATCTCATCAAAATTCGCTTGGTTTTAGCTAATAAAGTATATTTACACATTAAAATTATGCTTTTAATTTTGATATACACTGCCAATTTTATCACACTTTCACTGAGCTTATATTATGTATTGCAAATTATTTATTTCAGTAAATTGATTTGTTTTTTGCTTCACGCTATCCAAAACGGCAAGTAAATTTTGTATAAACGTTTACTTTGGGCCACAGTATCCAAATTAAGTGAAAATATTTGCAAATAGATAATGTGATGGGAAAAAAGACACTTACATAAATTTTACTTACCGTTTTAGATAGCGGGACGCAAAAGGTAATTCATTGAAATCCTTTAATAAAGAGTTTTGTAAAATACAGAAATATACTTATAGATGTATGTATGTCTTTTTTTTTTTTTTTTTTTTTTTTAAGAAAGAAAGAAAAACGTCAACAAGATATAGATTATTTTTTTTTAAGTATTTTTTATTAATACATAAACTGAGATTTTTTTTTCATCTCAAAAATTACGGCTATTTTTAATATAATAATAATAATAATAATAAATGAGAAAATTTTTAGCAGTTTAATAAAAAGTTTTAGTTATGGTAACGTTAATTAATTAATTTAAAAAATGTAAGAAATGCAGAGAGAAACATTTTTAGTGAACTTTATAAATTACTGTACGAACTTTAAATTCCTTACTATTTGCAATATCCATATGTATTTCATGTACATTTTCTCCATGTTTGCACTGAATTCAAGATGAACAAAATGTTGAAAAAAGAATAAAATTAAAATCCAACCAGATTAATTTCAAAAATGGACTGAATAAAAAAAAAAAAAAAAAAAAAAATAACGTTTCTTAGAATTTCTATTAAAGTAACAATAAAAAAAGTAAAATAAATAAAACTGTATAATATTTATTTAAATTTTTTACTTTTGCTATTTTTTTTTTAATTTAAATTTTAGCTATGTTTACTTTATGTAAAAATTATATAGAAAAAGAAATGTTCAAATGAAAATTTTTTGAAAAAATTTTTTGAGAGCAAATTTCATTTTGTGTCAATATACAGAAAAGAAAAAAGAAATTGACTTTTTTAATTTTTTTAGATTTCCTTATATTTTCTAAGATTATTTAATTAACGATATTTAAGTAACCTCTTTTATGTTTTTTATAAATCTTCTACTGATAAAATGAATTTAGTATATATTTTTAATTTTAATTTGTGAAGTCACTTGTTATAAAGTGAATCCCAGACATCTGGATAAGAAAAGAAGTTTAATTTTTGTCCTTTGAAAAAAATATTTTTAATTGCTTTTGAAACTAGAAGTGCAATTAATTTTTCTTTTTTATCTTTTTTTACAGAAAAAGTAGGCAATAGATAAAACTATCAAATGCTTATATGAAGATATTTTTTAAAAAAAGTTTTATTTCAAAATTTTTTGCCGCTTATACGAAAACTAATGTAATTAATATTTTTCATAATTTCGTGATAAAAGTATGTCTTGTGTGGAAAATTGTATTATTTATAATTTTTTTTTAAATTAAATTGAGAAGATTTAGTTCGCTCTAGATTTCAAATGTTAAATTTAATTTTATGAATTTTTATTCTAACTATTAGACAAGGACTGCTGTTTATCACTTGGCATTTTAAAGTTTGATTCATTCAGTTTAACATCTTAATTTAAAAAATTAAATAACTTTAATTAATAAATTTTAATGAAATAAAAAAATTCGGGAAAAAGTGTTTTACAAAAATGTACGACACATAGTATCTATTTAAGGATGATGTATTTATAATTTTTATTGTAAACAATAAATTTAGTCTGAAAAAAAAAAAAAAAAAAAAAGAAGTAAAAATCCCCTGCTAATTTTCTCCGCAAACAACCGAAAATAAATAAATAAATAAACCGAGCTTGGACTAACTTCTACTTTCATTTTCTGTTTTAAAAATATTGTTTAAAGGGTATTGAGATAGTTCATATTTAATAATTTTACAACATTAACTTACATTCTTCATTGAGAAAAAGTACGATTTTTCAGGATGTTTGTACGATGTTTTTAAATTTTCACAGTGTTTCTACTAATAAAATGAGTTTTATACAATTTTGCATAAAAGCAATTTTAGGGACTCTCTTAAAATTTAAATGTTTTACTTATATTTAGTAATAAAATTCCTCTATTGAAATGAAATAGGTCTTTATTGTCTTCTAAGTATGTAATCTGGTTTTGTAAAAAGAAAAAAAAAGTAATAAAAAAGTATTTAGTGAAACAGGTTAAATTTTGTATACGCACGAAGAAAAAATTTTGTTTCTTCTAGAATATATATATATATATATATATATATACTAGCAGGCTTTGCCCGCATCGCTGAGCACTATTATACTTAAATAAGTTGTCAAAATTCCATTACATTATTAATAATCTAAGTTAAAGCTTCCTCTGTATTCCGTAGAGTATTTCCCGCTCGCAATGTGAGGATTCTGCGTCCACACTGCCTTCGGCAGCAACTTACCCGTATCTTACTTCCCCCTTCCCCAGCGGCTAAGTTAGAAGTTTTGCGAAATCTCATCAAAGTACATAATGTGTACACCTAATCAACATCCACACACCAAAACGCATCATTCTAAGATAATGTAAAGCGAATTCAAACAGAATAACGTGTTTTTACGCGTGTTTATTGCCCCCCTCCCGACCCCAAGGGGGTAAGTGAGTGAATTCTGTAGTATCTATTTTATGTTAGGTATGCTTGTGGGGATAGGTGGCATAGTTAGGTATGGGGTTAGTTGGAATTGGCTAAAATATAGCTTTGACTTAGCATAACTTAATGATAGTTCAAAGGTTGAAGAACCTCTCCAAGATGATGAGATGATGTGTCTCCTGCCAAGACGGTGTTGAGAATTTTCATTCGATGATTTCTTCAAACCCCGGTAAACCTCACAAAGAGACCGAAAGGTCACACAAAATAAGATTAATAACGAAACCTCTATAAAATCAAAGATCTCCTGACCCCCCTGAAAAATATAAAATAACTTAATTTTGGTCATATACCAACCCCGATAGTACCTTAGGAAAATAATCGAAACTGATGGCAATGGGATTCTTTCATAGTCAAAAAGGAGGAAAAATGGAGATAGCCAAATGAGAATTATTTAGTTTTTGTATCAGCAAAATAAAATTTTGCAAAAATAGAACACACCTGTTGAAATAAACGAGTGCGTAACTCCTACATTCGTGATTTCAAACAATGAGCTAATTATCTTTAAATAGCTGTCGGTAGATTTTTTTTCTTGGGGAATTCATTAATTGTTTATAAATTTAAGCAAACATTTTTGACCAAATATTACTAAGTAGGATGTTACGAAAAAATAAGATGGTTTTCTTCGAAAATTGTTGTATTCTGCAGAAGTATCCCTATCACTGTGAAGTTATGCCAACTCACCCCTACGGGCATTCCAACTAGCCCCGCCACCGGGTTTAGTTGGTATAGTTCCGAGCTCTTAGAAAAAATGTTTTTTAAGTTGTTTAAACACGTATTTAATTGATGGGTTATACATCCAAAATGTTAAGCTTTCGATGCATTCATGAGAATTTCTCTAAGTATTGTACAAAAAATGAGAAAAATCAAAAATCAAAATCTGCGACAACTATTAAAAATTTAAAGTTTGAACGAGAATATGCTGTCAAAAACCTATAAAATATAAATGTTATTAAAGTTTAATTGTGTAGACGGCCCGTAATTTTTTATTCAATTATAGCATTAATTACAAAAATGATTTGTAATCGATATACATGGTGGCTACATTAAACTCCTGCGATAAATAGCAGCCTACGCCTAGATGGTCGATCATATTACCATTAAATTTGGATTGTAGATGATTCATAAGGTGAGCCCAAAGAATTAAAAATAGATTAAAAGAATCCATTCGGTGGCGCATGGAAACATCGGAAATATAATAAAGAAAATGAACTTTATACGGAATTAAAAAAAAAAAAAAAAAAAAAAGAACAGTTATGGATAAGTTTTTTGAAGCCGTGTGAACCATTCCATTTGTTAAATTACAATTTTGAACGTATAGCGCCATCTGGTGGACATTATGTGAACTAAAAAATATTTCTGATATTTCGAATGCATCTCATAGTCTAAGATCCGGCTGCAAAATTGCTACATTCATCGAGTATGTAATCAAAATCAGATTTTTATATTCAATTATAAAAGGGACAATATGTTTTGGCCGGGTTGCCTAATAAAATGTGCCCGCCAGTATTTTAATTAAATTAATATTAGTTGACTTTTTGGAGAGAAATTTCATTCATTTGTTATTGAAATAAACTATACTCCACATCACAGACATATACATAGTGAACTTGAAAAGTAATGGTTGCCGTTGCGCGTTTGGCCGCTACCTGTTCGCAGCCAGGTTCAAACAGGTAGTATTTTGGGGCGTTTATACGTTCATGGCGTATATTCAACATTTATATATCAAATTAAAGCTAATTTTTTTCTGCACATGGTAAACTTCGTCTGCCAATGTAGAAGTGGCCGCAAGTAGGGGTTGCCAGCTGTTAAAGATTGCTTAGAATGAAAATTAGCGCGCTACATCGTTCATCAGACAAGGATGGCGATAGCCAATTGTACGCGTTTTTGAAGCTTTTGCCTTCACGAAATTCCATAACCAGAGTTGAGTTCTCAATTTACAGCTTGATTAAATTATTTAAATACATAGCAGCTCATTTGGAGTAATTTGGTAGATTGAACGCAAAGAAGTAATCACACAGCTCCAAAATAGAAGCAAGATAAAGCTCAAAATTACTGCAACGAATACTTCTAGAAAATCGAAGATATATGTTGACGAGTTCTGTGTATTGCAAATAACATTGAGCAGTCTTTCCATGGCCACCCTGCAGTGTGACTTCACGAAACTGTTTGTAATCCTCTAGCATTTTTTGCAGGGAGTCAGTTAAAACAATGCTTTTATTAATTTCACATGAAGTATTTCTTACCGCTTCTAAATCTTCATTTAATGTTTCAAAATCACTTTCAATTTCTGATAAAAAAGATTTCAAAATGAAGAACTTGCTAGGCACCAGAAGCCAAAGGATGTAGCCGTTTACACCGATTAAAGTGTTTGCTATCCAAGAAACTATTCATTGATCCTCCCGCTAGTGCCTCAGCTTCTACCAAAATCTCTATTAACCCACTGGAGTCAATATATTTACCTATGGCTTTGAAGTATGCCATTTGCATATGAAATGCGACTAAATTAATAAATACATTATCGAATTCAGGTTTTTTTAGTATTTTGAATTTGCATGGCCAATTTGGCTATTGCTAAATCGTAAGTGACTATAATCTGATCTTGATTAAAAATTTTAGCAACTTCTTTAGCAATGTTAAGAGTTTCCTGAACGATTGCTAGTGACGTTGGGGACTCATTGATAGGTGTTAAATATTAGATTGTTTGAGTTTTGCTTTGATCAAGGCCTATCATGCAGTTATAACCTAACCACATGGGCACCGAATCAATACGAGACAAGGACATACTCCAAACCAAATCTTTATTAATCGCAATTTCTCTTTCGGAGTGACATGCGTTGATAGTTTTTTTGATAACTTCAATTGGAAGAAATGTCATACTTGTAAAAGGTGTTTTGACAAAAGACTTTATTTCCCTTGAAACCGATTCAAAACGCCGCCTCTTACGAGCTACGGGAGAAGACGCAACGAAATAATCATTTAAATCTGAATTCCAAGAATTCGCGATTTCCATGTCATTAGATTCTTCGTGAATTTTACTACAAAATTGATAAACTATACCGACTGTATCATGCAAAGTGTCTTTTCCAATAGCTGTATCGACGAAACGGTCGAAATTATCAAAAGCAAGGTGCGTGCTCAGCCAGTCAATTCCCTTGATGCCAGGTGGTATAACAGATTTTTCTTTTTGTTCCGTATATGACATTTTAGTTTCTGTTTCTTCTGCTAAATTGTATCCTATGGTATGACCATACCTATTCAATATCGTTAGGACTTTTCTTGAACTTGTCATAGACTTCACTGTTAATCCAAGGGTAAGATGTTTCGACGGTTTTACTCTGCCTTTTGACACAATATAGATGAGATCACTGCATACAGATTTAATTTTTACTAAATCGTCATCTGAATTTTTACGACGAGCACCTGGTCCTTGAATTAAGTCGCATACAAACTGAAATAGTTCTTCTGGAATGTTACAATGTCCGCGAATGACATCCTCCGCAGTTAGATCATGACAACAGGTTAGAATGAAAATCAGTGTTGCCAGATGGTGGAAAGTCAATTTCAACAAAACGTTTTAAAATTTCCCGAAAAATCAAGTTTTTTTTTTTTTTTTTTTTTTTTTTTTTTCCTTTAAAAAAAATCCCCAACTCAATTTATGCTAAAAATGTAAAAAAAAAAAAAAAAAGAAATTAAAGAATATTTAATAAATTTAATAAATTTAAGCTCACATTTTATCCCCAAATAAAGCTATTTTTTGAAAAAAAAAAAAAATCTTTCAACACATTACTTTCCTATTTCAGAAATAGAATCCAGAATCAATGCATTATCATCTGATACACTTGATTTTTTTTTCGGTGCGGATTTTAAGTAAAAGTAATTGCCAATTTTAAAGAAAACCCCATACCCCCCCCCCCCAAAAAAAAAAAAAAAAAAAAAAAAAAATCATTTCCCCAAACTACGCCCTACGAAATCTCTGCCCCCAAACATTTTCCCCGAAGCTTCTGAAATCCCCGAAATCGAGAAAAATCCCCAAGTCTGGCAACACTGATGAAAATGCAGCTGAATAGTTGCGAACACTATCAATCGACGCATGCGCAAAAGCTTCAAAAACGTGTACAATTGGCTATCGCCATCCTTGTCTGACGAACGATGTAGCGCGCTAATTTTCATTCTAAGCAATCTTTAACAGCTGGCAGTGGCAACCCCTACTTGCGGCCACTTTTATATTGGCAGACAAAGTTTACCATGTGCAGAAAAAAATTAGCTTTAATTTGATATATAAATGATGAATATACGCCATGAACGTATAAACGCCCCAAAATACTACCTGTTTGCACCTGGCTGCGAACAGGTAGTGGCCAAACGCGCAACGGCAACCATTACTTTTCAAGTTCACTATGTATATGTCTGTGATGTGGAGTATAGTTTATTTCAATAACAAATGAATGAAATTTCTCTCCAAAAAGTCAACTAATATTAATTTAATTAAAAATACTAGCGGGCACATTTTATTAGGCAACCCGGCCAAAACATATTGTCCCTTTTATAATTGAATATAAAAATCTGATTTTGATTACATACTCGATGAATGTAGCAATTTTGCAGCCGGATCTCAGACTATCATGAATTGTCCATATACGAAGTTTCGTAGCAATCCTCTCGTCGGTTTTATCTGCAGTATACTGTTTACAGCGGACGTTTAATTATACTACTTTGTATTTTTATGTGATAATTTGTCTGGCAGTAGGTGTGATTGCTTTTTTTCACAAATGCAGATTTTGTTTTATGTTGATACCATCCCAGATAACAAGCACGTTTGCAGCAAGTTTGATTTTTCTTGATATTATCTTCCATTGGCAAATTTGATGCGATAAATTTGCCGTGAAATTGCCGCAAAGTAGACACAACATAAATCTATCTTTCGTTTTAATTAATATATATATATATATATATATTTCCTTTCACATCATTTCTGCTGCAAATTAAAATTGCTATATGTAAGTATTTGAAACTCAAACAAAGACTGATATTGAAGCGGTTTCGCAACGTTTTCTTGCTCGTGTTGTTCACTGGTGGAAGAAGCGTGACGTTGTCCGTGGGGATCGAAGTGTCGTGTCGACAAGTCTTATGCGAAATACAAGCTATATTTACATGTTTCTATGTGTATGTGCAGATAATGTGACGTGATAAGAATCTGAGTTTGCAATGCATTAACAGTAGGTGTGACATGACAAGCTTGCCTATTGCAATGAACTTGCAGTACTCTTAATACGACAAACCTAACTTTTGTACTAGTTTGCAACGAATTTGCAGCAAATTTGCTACAGTAAAAGTGCAACTTGCACGACAAGTTTGCTGAAAATTTGGCGTATGGTGACTTCGGAGTTTGTGTTAACTTGCTTCAACTTGTTATGAAATTACAGCTTGTCACACTGAACTTGCTGCAAGTTTGTTGGCTTACAAAGCGAGATTGCTGCAATTTCGCTGCAAATTGAAATTGCTATGTGGGATGTATGTTTTATGTCTCAACAAGGGATGTCCTGATCAAAAGTTAAATTCATTTAGTGTAAAAAAATGTTTATTCTACGTAATTTAAAAATGCTGGATATTTTCTTTAATAAAAATAACAATAACTAGAGTAATGAAAAGCAAATTTTTTCTCCGGCGTTTAACTGTTTTATTTTGCAAGAAATAGCATTAATAGCATCTGACCTTTTTAATACACATCTGTACACAGAGAGTATAATAATTGTTACCGTAACATTTTGTTTCACTTTATAACCTTTTTGTCTCCGTGTTTTTTTTTTTTTAATGTTAACCAATGATTCAAAAGAGGTAACTACAAAATAAAGGGATTTTTATCGGAATTAAACAGAAGATATATCTAATGAAAAAAGTTTTCTTGATGCTCAGATCCAATAACTAGGCCTCAATGGATTATAAAGTTTGCCTAAATTTTGAATGCAAGAACACTTTTTTTCATTTTATAGCGTGTTTGTTATATTATTTTATTAGTACGACAAGAGAATTGTTTTCAGTCAGACATTTTACTTCGTCAAAATTTGCTATGTTTCATATTAAATATGTCTGGACTTTCGCTATAAGCCACACCGTTCAACCAATCGCTACGAAAATTGGTGTATTTATTAATCAGGACAAAATTTAGCTAACGCTGTATTTTTTAGTTCAATAGGATTAGTTCAAAAGATATTAAATGAAAACCATATTTTACTTTAAAAATTAATAAAAGTAAAAACAAGTTAAAGACCCCCCCCCTTCCCAATATATATATATATATATATATATATATAATTTTTTCCGATATAAAAGGAAATATATTTATTTGTATGTAAGTAACAAATATATTTCTTTTAATGAGGAAAAAATGAACGCGTAACAGTTTTTTTTTATTTAATATGATGGAGAAGACAACTATTTTATGTAATTGTAAAAAAAAATTCGTATTTAAAAATTGATTGTTAACTTTTGGATTGAGAAATAGTAAAATAATTATGTGAAACAAAAATCATCTATTTCATAGAAAAATATTAAACTACTCAAAAACTAGATTAAAATAAAATAATAATAATAACAAATAAAAGGTTTGAAATAATAAATTTACATGCTTCATGAATATTTCTTCTGGCGGCATTTTCAGTAATTGAAGTTTTTTGTAGACAATCAGATTCAACACCATCTATTAAACTACTTTTTCACACGCTCTTACAGTTAAACAAATAAAAGTAAGTAAATGAATAAATAAATAAATAAATTTGATTTTAATTAGTTTGGTTTATTTGTTGGTGGAGTATTTTAATTTAGATTATAATACAGAAAGCGGGAAAAAATTCTTATAAGCATTAATAAAATGAAAAAATCATGTGGTGCGCATTGATTTATTAACACTTTCCAACTGTACTTATTTGTTGCATCGTATAACTTTCAATGTTCTTTGTTTACGTTATCACGCAACGGACAGACAGAAGGACTGAAAGGCATACAGATAGGCTTATTGAATTCAGAATCACTCTTAAACATCGATAGAAAGTGTAAAAAATGCTTAAAGCAGAAGAAAATGCAGCCCTTAGATTTAATTACAGCCCTAAATATATCAGAATATTTTAGTGTGACCCTGTAAATTTGAAGGTTAACTATAACATATTATAATCAAAACAGTATTTTAGCATATTAACAAAAAATGTCAATTTTTTAATGAATTTTGCAGTAGAAAATTATTTAGGAATAAACGTAATCGGGCTTTGAATAGCTCTCATTCACAGCCTCTTATCGATGACCAATGAACTTGTGAACGGCCAGTACTCAGAATCTCATCAAGAGCAATGAACCTCATCAGTAATAGTTGAATCCGACGATCGGAACCCGATGAATTTTAAAAACTGATCCAATGAATATCCAATAGAAAGACATCAATTTTCACGTGATTTGTCATCGGTTCGATATCTTTCTTCGGTGAAATAATGCTCATCGAAAATCGATCTCAGATACTGCTCTAAACTATATGTCCATGTTAATGCTCGAGCAAATTTCGAGGAGTCGATGAAAGGTCGAATAAAATATAATTGATCAATGCTACTAGGGAATATATTTAAATGAATATCATAAAACATAATACATTGGCACTTTTTTGAGGGGTCCTGTATACAAACCGTTTTTACAGGACCTATAAATGCCATTTTAAATAGGAAACATTCCATAATAAACTTGAATAACATATATTATTTTTTTTAATTCTGAAAATGCTTACGGATGCTGGAGGCGGACAGATGGACAGATAGATAAATGGACAGTCGGACAGACAGATACACAAACTGATATCATAACTTAAAAATTGTTATAAACTGTAAATTGATATGTATGATAGTCGATTAGACATATATAATTAGACAAATATTACAGTTAAAAATTAGTGATGGTTATATAATGTAAAAGTCCCTGTAAGCTGATGTATGCAATAGTCGATTAGGCAAAAATACAATTAGAGAAATATTACAATTAAAAAATTAGTGACGGATGTTGATTATAAAATTTCCTGTAAGTTGATACACAGGGTAAACCAAAAGTCTTGCCTTGATTATAAGTATTTATTGTGCTCAAACTATCATAATTAGACATATGTTCGTTTGGATATATTGTAAGTACTGTTACAATTTTTTTTTAAAAAAACCATTTACTTTAGTATATTTCAATGTGTGCTCCCTTGGTAGTTCGGAGAATGTCTAAGCGGTATTTAATTTCCCGCCAAGTGTTCTTTAACATGTTTTCTGTTACAGGACACACAGCAGCTTGTACAGTTGGCAGTAAGGGTTAAATACAAATGAAACACTTCCAGTTGCAAAGCCGTTTGCAGGCGTTCCAAATGTATGAATGCAGTCGGCAGCAAAAATATCTGAGCACTGGCAAAAATTCCTATGTGAAAAAAGCACACTTAACATTGTTTTGTTAAATATATCCTTGTCGAATCATGTTCTTAAACTAACTAAGAACAGGATTCGACAAGGATTCATTTAATAAATCTGCATTAAGTGTACTTTTTTACATAGGAATTTTCGCTAGTGCTCTGTTACTTTTGCTTCCGACTGTATTTGCAAAAAACTTGCAAAATTTACGTCATCGAATTTGCAAGCGTTCCGTTTGTATGTAACCCTAAAAGTATTTCAGCACTAGCAAAAATTCCTATATAAAAAAGTACACTTAATACAGTTTTGATAAATAAATCGTTGTCGAATCCTGTTCTTAGTCAGTCTAAGAAAACGTTTCGACAAAGATTTATTTAACAAAACAGTATTTAGTGTACTTTTATAATATAGGAATTTTTGTAAGTGCTCGGATACTTTTGCTGCCGAATTTTGTCCTAGCCTTCAGTTCTTCGACGTCATCAAACTGTGTAGTAACTGTCCTAGATGTAGCCTCAAAAGAAAAAATGAAGGTGAGTAATATCTGAAGAGCCCGGCGATCAGGGTATTAGTCCATCCCTTCCAATCCACCGATCCGGAAATGTTTAGTTTAAGAAATCACGTTATGAAGAATTCTTACCAAATTTGCCTGCGGTATTTAAGGTCAGGCGATGCATGATTATTTGATATAGTAGGATACCTTTGAAATGATTGACGAACGCGTCAACAATTGCTTCACTCACATTAGGCCTGCCCCTTCTGGGAAGATTTTTAAGCTGACTGTTTCATTACCTTTTATACCATCGCTTTACTGATTTTTGCATCAAGAAGGTTGCATCCATGACGACATCGAAATTTACGTTGAACATTAATGGGCGATTTTTTTTCGTGAAATCAAAGCACGCTCTTTGCTTTCTTATGAATCGAAGCTATTTCAACCAAAAACGATGTCTTCTTTAAAAATGATCTCTGGGATGGTAAAAGTACTCCTTTAAGAGTATTGTACTAAATTTGTACCAATTTGTACCAAAATTTGTACCTGAATTTTGAACCGATTGTACAAAACAACTACTAAAACAGACCTATTCAATGGTATGAAAGTTACATTATTATATTAAAGGATTATTTTGTAATGAATTTTTATAATCAGGGCAAGACTTTTGGTTCACCTTGATTGATTGTCGATTAGACACACATGTAATTAGACAAATATTACAATTGAAAATTACTAATGGTTATGAAATAAAAAAAGTCCCTACAATCAGGTAACAGAGATGGAAAGTGTGGAATATCTCTTACTTTTACAGAAGTTCCATAAAGTAACAGTTATGATTTTTTTTTTTTTTAATTTATACATAATAATTAAAAAGTAGTCACAAAAATGTTGTTTCATTCCGTAATAAAAGTTAATTAGTTTCATATTTAGCTGATCTAGGAAGGCAATTAAGATTTGCGAGAAAGAATATTCCATCTTTATACACTTTTAAATATTACAGGAAATCTGTGCCATTTTATTTAAAATATATTCAATATAAACAAAGTTTCAAAACCCTAATATTTCTGAATTGAAATAAATAGAACATAATAGTAATAGTAATAATAATAATAATTGAAATAAAAATAATTTTCTCTAGGTATGGTGAATTTTCTGTTTTTTTCTGGTTTTTTTTATATATATATATATATGTATATATATTTTTCCGTTAAAACAAATCTAGACTTGTATTGAGTTTATGTAATCTTTTGAAATGAAATTGTACACAATTATTTTCAATTTAATAAAAAAAAATATGCATAAAAATAACTTCTCTGTGGATGCATACGCATTTCTAAGATAAGAAACGGTAGGTAATAATATACAGGGAATATGTATGCGAAAGATCAAAAGTCGGGAGATTAATATCATAAATGAAGTTTTTTTTTCTTTCGAAATTGTCTGGATGAATAATATTAGCAGCCAAGTGTTTAACAATAGCAGATTCAAACAAAAAATATCCATTGAATTTTCCATTATTCTATTGAAAGACTTTATTGGTATATATATTTATAGGAATAACATATATTCAGCCAGTAATAGAAACTAAAATAGTACAAGAAATCGTTAATACTTAAATATATATATATTTTTTAAAGATATTTGATAAAAATTGGAGAAAAGTATATTCATTTAAACCATTTTTGAAGTACACGCGTATTAAATATTTAATTTTTGACATGTATTTGAAATATTTATATATAATTTGATGTCACATTAGATAACGAGCTTCACAAAATAAAATAATCAGCTAAAAACAAAAACAAAAACATATGTATGTAATTTAATACCTTTTGACTAATTTAACAAATGAATTATTTTTTCCTTAGAAACTATTTAATGAGATATACAACGAGCTTAACGTTACATGGAAACATTATATTTTTTTGATGCATATAAATGATTAATGATAATATTTTTATTTTACAAAGCTATCTTCCATGTAATTTAATATCTGTTTAAAAAATAATGAATAGAGTACAGAAAATTTCCAAAAGCAGCAATTTTTTTTTTTTTTTTTTTTTTTTTTTAACATCTAATATATTTTATCCAATTCAATGTTAGGAAATATCAGCTGACTCATTTAATACGATTTTTTTTGTATGATTTGTTATTGTTTTTAAATAATAAGTAAAAGAAAAATAATAAAATATTTTGTTCAAAATATTGCAAAAATTGTCTCCAAAAGAAGTTTCATATCTATTTCTTATGTCTATACTTATATTTAAATATGTCTCTTTATTTATCAATTTATCTATATCTATATCTATATATATGGGTGTATGTTTTACGATGACATAAATATTATATTTGTTTCTTGAAATATTATAAGGTTGAGACAATGGTAGGTCACCATTGGTTGAAAATCGGGCTGGATCCAGCGACGCAATAAGTTGGGAGAGTTAAAATGCTTCGATGCCAGTAGTCGGCGAAGTTTTAGGTTGGAATAGTTTTGCGTCAACATAGCGCTGCAACGGAGAAAGTAAGTTGCGAAGCGCAGGCGAATGCGAAGCGGCTTTATAGTATTGTTGAAGTGAAGAGATTGGAACTTGATTGAAGGAAGTATAAATAGGAAGTTAGTTTCGTAAAGTGTGTGGTGTAGTGGTGATAGTTCTGATGTCCGAATAAGTTATAATTTGTAGCATATTGCTTAAATTAGTTTATTATTCGAAAGTCCTGCGCTATTGGAGTTAGCAAGTTTGATGTGCGTAGTAGTGTTGTAATTCTGCCTGCATTGGGAATCCACCGGATTAAATCGTATTCACAGATTTTAGCAGTAAAGAGTGCAGCCGTCATTATTCTTCTGTTATCTTCTCTGGGTGAGAGCTATTTTACAATTATCTAAATTATTTCTTATGCTTATTTTCTAAAGTTAGTTAAGTTTATACTGGCTGAGTTTACCGTGCCAGCTTTGCCTCCCATTTATTCAATTGAATAAAAGTTTTATTTTATTTCACTTCATTATCTTGTGTTCTATTTTATATTTAGTTACTTAATAAGTTTAATTAAGATTAAAATGGCGACCACATTAACCTCACCTCTATAGAACATAGAGTAATTTTTAGTTTTTTTGCGCGATTGGTCTCACAACTATGAAATATTTTTACGGGCAGAGTTTTTAATGTTGACATCTATTGAGATCACATACATCAGAGAGGAGCCTTGGCAATGAATTTAGTGATATGTTTTTGCAAGTCTGCGTGAAATTATTATTTCTAGAAATTTATAGTCCCGAGGAACTTCGACTAGTATTTAAAGTGTAAGCAGGTGGGAAATGTCTAAAGAGATTATTTAAAGTGATGTTACCAAATGATTATTTATATCTATATAAAGAGAAAATATGGATGTATTTCTTAGTTTTGTTCAGAGCCGCTGATTATAGCATTAGAGATGTATTCCCTGAGACCCCAAGTAGCACAGACTGTTGGCCCAACTGCGATTTATTGTTAGTTCGTTGGGGAATTGTTATTGTTATGTAAAGGGCTCAAAATAACAATGGGCCAACAGTAAATAGTATTGTTGGCCCAACAGTCCTAAAATTATTTTCCCCAACTGCAAAATATAACATTTGGCCTACAATGTGTTCACCAACAATGGCCCAACATTTTGCCAACCATGACCCAACCGTTTCATCGTTGGGCCAACCGTCACCCAACGGTTGGCTCAACCAAGGGCCGACAGCCAAAAACAACGGTTGCCCAACAAAGAAAGAACTGTAGGGCCAACCGTTTCCCAACCATTCCGTGTTACTTGGGACATTTTTAGACCAATGATTTGAATGTTATTATTGTAAATTTCTACTGCATTACACCTAATTTGACAACAATGAAGATTTTTATATTTTTGTATATTCTTGTATGCTCCAGAAATATTGAATTTTATAACACCTTTTCTTTAAATTTTTTTATAACATCTTTTTCTTTAATGCCAGTTTATAAAAAAATTCAAAAATATGAAATGAGAAAAATAATGTATTCAAACAAAACTATTATATAAATAATTATTTTTACTATTAAATAAAACAAATATAACCGTTATTGTTGAATATAAGTACGTTTGTTTACAATGCAGGAATTACATCATAACTGTAAAAGGCTGCAATAAGTGGATAATCTAAATGTAGTCGATATAAGTGTATTTCTTATTAAAAAAAAAAAAAAAAAAAAAAAAAAAAACAACTGGAAACTAGCAATATTTTCATTAATATGCGAACTTGGGAATAAATATCGAGTAACCACTGTTCATATGTGATAGCTATATTTTAATTAGGTAAAATAAAATAAAGTAAACGTCCACAGAGCTTTAATTTTGAATGTCAAGGCTTTTCAATAAATGTTTATGCCAAAACATCGTATACAAAAGAATATTCGAACAGGAAATAGTCGTCTTAAATGCTTTCAAATAATATAAAATTTAACAAAGTCGAAAACTTTTAAGAACTCTTTGACACTAAATCATTTGGAATTTATTTTATTAAGAAAGCTTTCATCTACAACCATTTCTAAAAGATAATTTGATGACTTTTCAACACTTTGAAATGTAAATTGTTCAAAAGGGGTTTTGAATTAGTTTTACTTAACAACTTCCTCTGTAGATGGAAAATGCTGATAATCTTATTTTATCAAAGTGTTTGTCGGCAGTTTAGTAATGGCAGAAAAATAAAACCTACGGACAGCAATGGAGTTTGTATGAATAAATTAATTAAATTTAATAAAAAATTTGAAAATTAAATATTATTTGGAATATGTTTTTTGAACATTTTTCAAATAGGTTGAAAAGTATTTATGACTTCACTTCGTTTGTCTTTCAGTCTGTCTTTTGTTCGATTACTGAATTCCATAAATACTATTAGACAAAAACTGATATATACATGATATGTTTTTCATATTCACTATGGCATATATTATATCCTCCTTATTGAAAATGATATGAATAGCCCTTTTGATTTATGTACTAACACTTACAAAATAATTCGAATACATTACGATCTATGACAGTTATTTATTTAAAGCACATTTAATGTCTTTATATCACACAAAAATATAATGAAATTAAAATATATTATTCAGATGCATAAAAGAAAGTTTTAAGTGGAATATGATTAGCAAAAATGATTGGCTTACAGAGCAAAAGCAAACAAAAATCTCTGATAAATTACAGGACAAAAGGCGAAGCCGCTCAAAATTTATTTTCAGTTGCGTTATTCGTGTTATACGCTATAACTTTTTTCAACAAATGTAAAAAGTGTTTATAAATTTGGTTCATCTAGCAGTTTTTTCGTCTGTTTGTCTGCGTTCTCATTTACTTCAGAATTTCTCGAATTTAATGTTGGTTATTCAGATTTTTTGTCTTGTATTGATAGTCATAAAGGTAGCACTAATAATTGATGTACAGTGACTCATAAAATAATTCGAATACGTTACGGTCTTAAAGACATATTTCATTTAAGAATATTTCAACATTTTTACACTTTTCTAAATATAACGATGTGAACATGCATTTTTCAGATGAGAAAAAGGATGCTTTTATGCATCTTCAAATTAAAATGCAATATATGAAGACAATACGTCCAATATTATATACACTATGTACCAATAAGTATTTGGCCACTTTCAAATTTAGACGTTTTTACAAAAATCTAGAAAAATTGTTGAGGAATTTTTCTGAAACTTTGGGCGTAGGAAGAACGTGCTATATCTCATATATTTCAGCAAAAGTTTTGTCCTAAAGAGGAAAAGGGGACCATAAAAAATTAAATAAATGTCAAAATGTTTTGGATCACCTTGTAAAAAGTAATGCCCCACTAAAAATAATCTCAAGATATTCTGCAGATATTTTTAGAGAAAATCTGCTGAATATCTTAAGTTATTTGGCCCATTCTTAAGAAAATTTACAAAATTTCTTGATAATAACTTCAAAATTTCTGAAGATATTTTGTAGAAAAAGATAAATCTTCAAAATATTTTAAAATAGTTGAAGAAAGTCTTAAGAAAATACCATTTTCTTAAGAATATCTTCGAATTATTTTTAGTGGGGTGCTTGACATGCATTTTTGCCGTAGCATGTGATTTTTGAGAATTGTTCTAATTGTGTGTGTAAATTTGTATGATGCTACCACATATATGTCAGCAAAAGTTTTGTCCTAAAGAAGAAAGGGGGACCAGTAAAAAATTAAACAAAAGTCAAAATGTTTTGGATTATCCAGTGAAAAGTAATGCCTGAAATGCATTTTTGCTGTAGCATGTGATTTTGAGGATTGTTCTAATTATCTGTATAAAATTTTATGAGGCTATCACATGGAGATTAGGGCTGGATTATTTATCAATATATCCCCAAGTATCGATATTTTTAAATATCCCGATAACAATATTTAAGATTTTGCTCTGACGATATATCCCTTTAACGATATTACCTAGTGCGCACCGCGCGATCAATCGATATGCCGATAAGTACCGTTAAACGCCAACCACGGATTAATAGAATTATGCTTCCGCGCTAGCGCGCATCACGAATGAAACCCGAATGAAACCCGAGCGAACGAACCACGATCAGCAAACGAAACCCGAACAAAAAGAGCGCGCAATATCTTATACTAACACCCATTCTCTTATTTTTCTCCCATCCCTCACTGATAAAATAAAAAAATATAACCCCACCCCAAACGATCACTCCCCCAATGCATATACTTCCTCTTCCTTTATTCCTGCGTGCGAAACCTCAAATCTAAAATATCACTGTTTTAATAAGTCCACCGCATAATAAAAAAATAAACAGTATTTATTGAAAGCCATCTGCTTTTTCCACAGTATATTGACTTCCCACAGTATATTGACTTCCCACAGTATATTGATACATTCATGCATTTACTGACCCTAAACGATAATATGAAAGAATTTATACTACCGTTAGTATTTGATAATATTGCACATCACCACTCGTGGATCGTAGGTGTAATACCACAGTAACCACAGACAAGGCGATATAAAAACAAACGCTTATTATGACGAATGAAAACAATATCTTTTGTTTTAGCTCATTTCCTGCTATTGGTTCATTGATATTGGTTTATTTCAAAGTATCGATAACTTCTGGCGAATAAGATGAAACCTTCAACATGTGTTTAACTCGCTGTGGGCTGTACTTCAGTCCAGTGATGCCAGATTGGGGATTTTGTCCCCATTTTGGGGATTTTTGAGGCTTCTGGGGACAATTTTGGGGACCAAATGTTTGTGGGGACTTTTTTGGGGAATTCTAAAATTTTTGGGGACAAATCTGGGGAGTTCTTCAACTTTCTGTCAATGTTGGCAACGTAATGATTTATCCCTACGACTAGAGACTTTCGATAGGTTTATTGTTATTTGGGGATTTTTTTCAAAACTTGCCTTCATTTGGGGAAAAATTTGAGCTTAAATCATAGAAAAATCTGCTTGATATTTTTTTTTGAAAAAAAAATTATTTTCCCTTTTTAGTAAAAATTAAGTTGGGGATTTTTTCGAAAAAACCCCCTGATTTGGGGAAATTTGAAGACCTGGTTGGGGAAATAATTTTCGACCATCTGGCATCACTGCTTCAGTCAGATAGCTCCCTTTCTCTTTTTCCCTTTCCCATGTTATCCAATGGGATTTTCGTTGCTTCGTTTTATAAAAATATCTCATTCAAAAATGAAGTTTTTCGAATTCTGTTTTTTGAATATTACTCTTTGAACGGGTCGCCTTTTAGCTTGGTGAACAATTTTTCGAAAAAATTAATTTAAATATTTTATTTCAGTAAGTAAATCATGGACTCTAAGTGTGGATCTCTAAGTAAAATATTTAAGTTTATTTTTTCGAAAAATTGCTCACTAAGCTAAAAGACGACCTGTTCAAAGAGTAATATTCAAAAAACAGAATTTAAGCTAAAAGACGACCTGTTCAAAGAGTAATATTCAAAAAAACAGAATTCGAAAAAGTTCAATTTTTAATAAAATATTTTTATAAAACGACGCGACAAAAATCCCATTGGATAACATGGGAAGGGAGAAAGGGTGCTATCTGACTGATGTAAAATAAAGTTTTATCTTCAGTAATTTTACAGTGACAGTTTCTTTATAGAATTTTATAATATTGGATAGTTTATTACTTTTTTTATGTAGCATTTATTTTTTCTCTTTCCTTTTCCTTCTTTCTTTCTTTCTTTCTTTTTTTTTTTTTAAAGCCGTACATGTTAAATAAAATTGGTTTAAATGCAAAATGAGTTACTTTAAGTAACAAAATGAAACTTTAACATAATTTTGTTTAAATAATATAATTTTTATACTGACAATGTATACATATATATATATATATATATATAAATATATATATATATATATATATATATATATATATATATATATATATATATATAATTCAATTTTCAATTGTTGTGAAACTATTACGAATGTGAATTGAACACATATACATTTAAAAAATATTGTAATGATTTGGTAAGCAGATACAAAAATAAAAATGACAAGTAACTGACATTTAGGATGCATATAAGAGTTTTAAGTAAAAAATATTACTCTCTACGACCAAAAAAGGTGTATCCTATGGCATTTCTTAACTATTTAAAATGATTTTCCTTTTTATTTAATACCTACATCTTAAGACAAATTTTCTTAAGCTTTATTTTTAGTAGAATTATGAATTTTGATATACTTGGTAGAAATGATCACATATTAGCTGTGTTAAAATATGATTTTAAAATAATTAAAGCTTAAAATGGGAAGAATAGAGGACAAACTATACAGAGGTATGCTAAAAAACAATAGTATAAGATATAAGAAACACAAAATTTTGATTCACTCTTTATGAATTTTTTTTTTTTTTTTTTTTTTAATGATAAAGTTATGGTAGTAATATACCAGAAAATACATGGAAAACACTCTATACTTGTATACTTTAAAATTCGTGTGCATATGTCTTTAAAAAATAACAAATGTCTATTTTTTCCTATCTTGAAAGAAATATCGCAATATATCACTAATATCGATATTAACTTGGTGATATATCGCGATATTTAATTTCTGATATCGTCCAGCACTAATGGAGATATAGCGGTTTATTTAAAAAATTGCAAAAAAAAAAAAAAAAAGCCATTTTTTTCATTTTAACACATATGGTATTGGACACAATGCAAAGACCATTTTAGGAAACACGGCATACTACATTAGACACATCATACTGCAATCAAAATGCAAACGATGTTAAATATCTTACAAAATATGAGCATTTTTACTAAATAATTTTGAACTACGCATGTGTAAGCTTTTAAAATATTTTACGTGCATAATTTAATAGCGAAAAGTGTTGAGCTACTCATATAAAAACTCCAAACAAATCTCGTGCAAATTCAAAAAGTTATGAATTATAGAATGAACAGAATTTCAGTTCTCTCTCAGAAAAAAGAAAATGATAGGGGGTTTTATGAATATTTATTTATAATCAGCAATCACTGTATTACCATTGAACATTGATTGAATCAAAATAAAAATGTGAGTAAAACCCCTAATAGTTTAGCTTTTATTTTGAGAGGAACTGAAATTCTGTTCATTCTATCTTTCATAACTTTTTGAATTTACACGATGTTTGTTTCGGACTTTCATATGAGTAGCTCAATACATTTGGCAATTAATTTATACAAATGAAATTTTTGCTAAAGCTTGCGCATACGTAGTTAAAAATTATTTAGTAAAAATGCTCATATTTAGTGAGATATTCAATATTTTTGCATTCTGATTGCAGTATGCTGTGTCTAATGTAATATGCCAAATTTCCTAAAAATGGCTTTGCACTGGGTCTAATACCCTCTACGTGTTATAATAAAAAAGTGGCAAATATTTTTGCAGTTTTTTAAGGAAACCGTTTTATCCCAATGTTTATATGTGGTAACCTCATAAAACTTTATATAGATAATTAGAACAATCCTCAAAATCTCATGCTATGGCGAAAACGCATTTGAAGCATTACTTTTTACAGGGCTATCCAAAAAATTTTGACTTTTGTTTAATTTTTTACGGGTTCCCTTTTCCTGTTTCGGACAAAAGTTGTACTGTAATGTGTGAGGTATAGCATGTTCTTTACACGCCCAAAGCTTCTTGACAATTCCTCAAGAATTTTCTAGATATTTGACAAAACGTCTAAATTCTGAAGTGTCCAAATACTTATTGGTAGGTAGTATATGAAGAAAAACTTATAATCCCCAATATCTTTTTCTGTTTTAAATTATAAATAAATGGCAGTTTAAGTATTGGAAATAAAGTGTTCGAGTGGATGAGTGTGTTTTAATGTCACACTAAGGATTTTACAGTTGGCGACTCTGGGACTCATCTTTAGAAGTGATCGAGATATATGCCATCACCATTTTGATCTTACCTGAAAAATAAAACATATATGATTAAGCTTATTTTTACTGGACTTAATTTAATATACAAGAAATTACATTTTACAAAAAACATTTCAGTATTATGCAGGTTCTTGACATCAATTTGTATACACTCAGAAAAAAAAAATATATATATACCACCTTCCACTGGAACTAATAATTAGTCATTTTCTGAATCCCTAAACTTGAAATATAGATTTTCGAGCTGTACGTATAAGGTAAACAAATAACTTGGACAGACGAAATAATCGAGAATTTCTAGTCTGTATTTTTCTAGATGGCTAAACAGTATTATAAATATCATTAATATTATGAATCCTTTATGAGAAATTCTAGATTGATTTCTTAGAATTGGGTCGTAAACCAATATTATTGTTATTAAAACTCGACGTTTGTATTTGCATTTACTTTCACAATTTTTAAATATGTTCGACCCCACGATAATGTAGAAAAACGCTCTAGAATTTTAATAGGAATTTTTAGAACTTGCTAGCAAAAGGAACTAGAATTTACAAGGATGACATGGAACTATTTTTATTAGAGGCACAACTTAGTTTCTAAATATCAGTCACGGAATTTTTCCTCAGTATATGCGTGAAATTATTTACTTATTAATATTCAGAAAAACCATTTTTGGAGACAATATTATTTTTAAAATTAAAGATGCATAATTTAAAAACTTTGAAAATATTTATGCTTCAAAAATAGCAAATTGTGTGAAGAAAAAGCACGGAAGAATCATATTTGGTTTTAAGAAGTTCTGAATGATAGTATTTGCATTACTGAGCTTTTTTGCGTGTCAGTTTAAGTATTTGAAGCATGAACACGTATTCTTATTTTGTATGAGGTTTTATTTTCGTTCGGAATCTGGATTTCTAGGTGCTTTCAAAATTACATTTTATTTCAATTTAAATGCATATTATATATTACCATTGTAATATCATTCCTATAAGGTAAAACACGATATTTAGAAATCTAATTTTCTTTTATATCGGATTTATATAAATTTAAAACGGTCAAAAAGTATTCTTTATGATTTTTATTCATAATTTTATGCAAATTGAAAGAAATATAAAACATAATATTTTGCACTATAACATAATTATTATAGAGCTACTATACTATGTATAATATATTATGAGGTTTTGTATTTCCTGTTTCTTGAAAGTCTGAATTTTAAAATACTCAAATATATTAATTTTTCTTCTGGATGGTGATGCTAAGTTTCAAACTGAGATTTTATTGTAAATTAGTTCCAAGACAAATAAATAAAGTTTTAAAGAAAGCGTCTTAGCTTAATATTTTTTTTAATTTTTTTTTTTTTTTAACTAAAACCTAACGTGATGTCTTTTATTAAATGAGCCACTATTTTAAAATCATTCAATTAGAGTAAATATGAGCCAGTTTAAATTTTTGTGAGAAAGCCATCGAATAGTTTTAAAAATAATTTTTACTTTCTTATATATGTAAAAGAAGAATGTACTGCATTCGTAAAAAAATTCAAGTTTCAATTTTCAATAGATATGAGATCTCTTTAACACGATGCGAACATTAAAAAATAAAATAAAAAAGAAAGAAAATGTTTGTTAGTGTGTGATAAAAATTTTCTACCAACTTTAGCTCGGTAACTAATGCGCAGTATTTCAAAAAATGTTATATTTAATTGGACCATGGCTAATGCTCTAGACGAGAAAATATTATTAATAGCATTTAGTTACCAGAGTAATAAAAATCAATAGCCGCTTTTAGATATAAGTATACCGCTAATAAATAAAATTCGAGTTTTTCTTTTTCATTTTCAGACAGATTGCTGAAATATGTGATAATTTTGCAGTCGATTACCGAAACAAATGATTGTATCTTTTTATTCGAAAAAAAAATTGTACTCTATTCCAAACTATTTTCCAAAACAAGCGACAATTTTGAGGCTTTTTATTCCAATACAGAATCATATTACCGCTAATTGTCTAAATTTACGTTTAATGCAAACTGGAATATGCGATTATTTTATTGCTATTCGATAACATTTATAATTTTTCTCAAAGTTATTTACTGAAATACGCAACAAATTCTTGACCTATTTCTAAAATATAGAATCATTTCACTATTGTTTCATAAAATTTACGTTTAATTGCAATTAATTAACAAAGTACTCTATTATTTTTCCTTTAACCAATAAAATTCACTCTTACATGGATGTACTAGTGTCAGTAGTGATATGTGTTGAGAATATAAGAAAATTTCTTCATCTTCTTGTAGCAAAAACGTCCTTTTACTGAAATCTTTTTAAATCACAACTACTTTCAAAGTAAAAATAAATAAAATAATGGCGAAAGAAGCTCAATTCCGTAGTTTTTAAGATTTTGTTGTAATTCTATAGTTTCTTATCGTTTTTTGTAGAAATTATTACGATTTTATAGTTGGTAAAATAAGGCATTTTATTCCCTGCTTTTGATTTGTTTTCTCAATAAATAAACTATAGAAATGATCCTATGAAGTATGATCTTAATAAATAATAAATAAACTATAGCATAGTCACCATTTCTGACGATTAGGGTTTGACCATAGCCACTTTCAATGTAATGGTCGCCCACTGGCGACTGGCCACCGCTAATCTAAAGCTCTAGTCTTGGAATAATTTGGTATCTACTGAATTACGGTGCATATCTCTCAATCAACTAATCCCATGATCGAGGTCAGTTGGCATACCCGTTGGGGGTGAATTAGCATAATGTGATATGGATAGGAATACTTAAACAAAATGCAGTAAAATTTAAAGAAAAGCATTTTATTTTACTAAAACAGTTTATTTCAATAAAATTTAACCCAAAATTTCTTATTAAATGTAGAAACAAATTATCAATTCATCAAGTAAAATAAATTCGGCTTAGTATTTCAACCACTTATAGTTATTCAGATAGAATTAACTCAATGATTAAAATCAGCTCTAAATGTAGGAGTTGTGTGCTCGTTTACTGAACAGGTAGATTCAATTTTTGCACAATTTTACTTTAATCTAAAAAAAAAATAAATAAATAAAATAAAAAATAAATAATTAGTTATCGTCTAGCTATATCTATTTCCCCCCCTTTCGACCACGGTGGACATGCAAATCTCATTGTAATCGATTTTGTCAATTTTCCTTAGGTACTGCCGGGATTGGTATTTCCCCAAAACGAAGTCATTTATATAAGAATGTATTTATATAATAATGCATTTATACAATAATTTATATAAAAATGTATTTATAATAATGCATTCAAGATTATTTGGAGGAGCTTGATCTTATGCTGATTCGTTTTTGTCTTGTTTTATGTGACCTTTTGGCATCTTTTTGAGGTTTGCCGGGGTTCGTAAGAACTGTCGAATGAAAATCTTCCTCATCGTTATGGCAGTAGGCTGAAGGTGAAAAACCTTTATCTTCGAGAGGTTTTTCTGTTTTTGAAATATCATTAAAGAAAGTCAAATTAGGTCATAGCTTGTTAGAGCTATGCCTAAGGCTTCTATATATACGAGCTGGCGCATCAGGCATTTTGTTGCCTTAGGGTTGCCACATGTACCCAGCACGTTTCTCTGATAAACAAACCACAAACACATTTTTTTATCTTCTTACGTTACTCCTGGTGATGAATATTTCTATCCTGATAATTTGTGATTTCTTACGTTACTTTAGAGTAACTTATTTTATTATATTTCATAATTTCAGCTAAGTAAACTATGATATGGAAGTTTGTTTAGCGATAAACTGCTATAATCTTTCAAGAAGTGATTATAAAGTGTTCACAGACCTTCTATTACTGTGTATTTGAGTTTTGGCGACATTTTGTAAAAGAAACAGAAACCGCCCTAACAACACATCGTACATCCATAGGATATCCTCATAATAAAATGACATTCTGAGAATGTACTATAAAAAAAATGTGTTTTTAGGAATATTATTGTTGCTTATTGCTCTTAACTTGACCGGATTAGCTTCAGATCAAGATTTCTTAAAATCATTAGGGAAGCGATAAGGACGCCAAGCTGGAATACTGTCCTCTTCGGAGGCAAAAAAATGGCGGCGATGCGCCGGCCTATTATTTTATTTAGGGGCTCTAGCTATGCCAGCTGACCCCATGCATAACTATGACAACTAGACTCTCAGAGTTACCGAAAATAATGTGGATACCGCAGAATCCCAAACATAAAAAACAAAAGATTATGATACATGCATGCAACTACAGATAACCACTCTTTCGAATACCCCCATAAGCAGCGCTTTAATTTAATCTACATTTTCAACAGACCCGTATTTACGCAAGTTTTGCATAAATAAATAAATAAATAAAAAAACACGAAATACTCCAAATGGCTAGGACGAAGAATATAACTGGGATACAAACCCAACAATTTTCATCTACCAACTCTGTACTGATAAGTTTAAAGGATTTAAGTCCATATTCTTGATTTTTCAGGAGACGATAAATAAAGTTAAACTAACTAAAACAAATCAGAAGAATCAATTAGGAAAAAGGTATTTCGTCGACTTATATCCTTTATACCATTCAATGATTGTCAACATTCTTTTAATAACGGGAAAAAATTGAATTAAATATTTTATACCATGAATGGTAAATTTCTGACTTGAACCTTTTATCACCAATGGATTTTCTCAAAGACTAAATGACATAGACTTAAATCCTTTATACCAATCGATTGAGAATTTTTTTCTGAGTCTGACTATGTATTTATCAAAATCGACATTTTTGGACTTAAATCCTTTATACTTATCAGTACAGAACTTTGAGAGCAGAACTTTTCGGCCACTGGTGAGATGTATTTTACTGAAATACATTCTCATTATATTATTATTTTATAGATGTAGAAAAATATTTTCTAACTCGCTGACTTTCTATCTAAATAAACTTTGCTTAGCAATAAAAAATGATGTTTATCAAATAAAAGTAGAGTTTTAATTAAAACATGGTTTAAAGATATACATTCTCTGTATATATTTCGATTGTCTGCATAGGGAAGCATTTTATACTCCAATGAATTTCGGTTAGAAATGAGTTTTATTTACAGTATTAGAAAAGTGTTTATCAAGTAAATGTACAATTATAATTATACGTATTATTATAGTTTTCCAAAAGTTACAACTGCGAATATCGAATAATAAATTCATATCCGTCAATCATTATTTCACTCAAGTTTATATTCACTCCAGTCGAATATTTATTGAACTGTAATTAAACAATTCTCGTTATAGCAGTGAATTCGACTGGAATAAAAGGTAGTTTATGAAATTGCTATCTGATAATAACAAGATATTCAACGACTACAATGAATTCGTAAAGCGTGAAGTAGGTGAAGTCTGCTTGAATTAATAGAAAGCTAGCTGAAATGCACTATTACATTTGATTTGTTCCTTTTAACAATGACATTTACATTCACGTAGATATGCGATTTAAATATCTTAACATTCTATACAAAATTTAATGGAACGGAGTGATGCACTGCAAGCACACTAAAAAGGATTCGATATAAATTTAAATTTTGACGAAATCAGCTAAGCTTTTACTTTTCTTTCTACGAATAAGTTATGTTATTCCCCTTTACTTCATTCATAAGGATTTGTAAAAAACATTAGACTTCCTGTTTTTGAAAGTTTATACGTTTTAAGAGTTCTCGAACATGTTTTGAACACGTTTTTAAATGATTTTCGTGTGCGTGATTGGGAAAATAAATATATTGGCAGCTCTTGATCAGAATTCAAGACACTAAATTTCAATTTTTATTGCACATTAGCATAAATTGGTATCTATCCAATTTTGGTGCATATCACTAAACAAGTGGCGCTGGTATTAGAATTTTTTAATAATTTTTAATATGGCAGTATACAGCAAAATTTCGTATAAATGTGATTATTATGCGAGATTAACAATATGCATATTATAATGAGTATTACTTTGAACTAATGATTGTGGAACTTAAAACTTTTATTTATAAAAGTGGTATTGAACCAGGATATATATAGAGCCAAACTGGCTCTATATTTTCCATGCTGGCAGATTTTACAATTCCTTTAAATCGGGCTTCTGTCGAACATCGCAATTTCAATTTACCTATTCTAAATAAAAAAAAAATGGCTATTTTCTTGTGATAATGTACATACTCTTAAAGCTAAGATAATAAAATAGACTTAATAAGAAAAAAAGTTGTTATTTAACGCTTCAAAAAACACTTTACATGGAATTCTTTTCAAAAATGAATAATGTTACAATCATAATCAAAGTTTCATTTTGAAATTTCTACAAAACGAAAACTATTGATGAATAATGTTACTTTACTTTAAAATATTATTAAAGATCTCATGAGATTTTAAATATTATAAAAAATAATAAAAAATCACCAATAAAAAGTGAACACTTTGAAAGTGAAAGTTTTTTGATAGGTTATCATCGTAACAGATTTTAAAATAAAAGTTACAGTGTTCGTGTCCAATGCGCTATACACAATTTTCCAAAACCAGATAAAAAAAAAAAAAAAAAAAAAAAAAAAGAATAGATCGAATAATGTCAATTTTAATTTTTGGTATTTTTCTAATGTTGCAATGATGAGACGCGTTCTGGAGATAACTACAGAGTTTAATTGTAAAAGAACTGAAGTTAAGTAACCAAGATGAATATAATGGCCATATCACTGGAGAAATTTCGCTCAGCATTTTACTAAACAGAATATGATCAACTTTTCCAAACGTCGGCTGAAAAAGACCTTGCTGATGACCTTGAATCTTCCCCATACGGTGCTGTGTTGTGTTTAGTAAAATGTTGCGCGAAATTCTCTAGTGTAATATGGGCATTACACTATAAAATAGGAACCAGCAATATTTCCATTTTTAAAATTCTGCTAATTTAATCACAAAGCGATTGCAAGCTAAGCAACACGACATAATGCTAAAAGTGAGTCCACCTACAGCAAACCAACTGCCCGCAGGGGAAAAAGATTTTTCTGTAGACAAAATAATGTATTCAGTTAAACACAACAATTACACCGCGGTATAGATTATAGAAAATTTAAGCTTCTAAAATTATACGTAATCACTATAATACCAAAATTATACATCGTGCAAATTGCAGTTAGTTAATTTTTGCAACATATAATATATAAAAAATAAATATAATTTTTTTTTTTTTTAATAAGAACAAATTTAATAGTTGTGAATAATCTAAATGTATAAACGGAATTAAAAAAAAAAAAAAAAAAATTGGTAAAGAGTACTTCTATTAATAAATTTACGCGACAAGAGCTCTCCGTGGGCCTTATGGGCCTTTTATCACCGCCAGTGGATGCAAGTACTTTTGTACGCAAACTTTTTCTTCTACAAAGGTGTTTTTGCATGATCTGGTCTTCATTATTGGAGGTTAATAAAATCAGAAGCCATGCAAAGCATAATTACAAACACATAAAATATTTAATTGAACATTCCACAGTATATTACGAAGTGCGAGAGAGTAATAGAATAATCTAGTCATTAACATAGGAGAACGCATCTTTTGGAGAAATACAAAAATGTCACGGCATGTGACTAGGTACGTCAAAACTGGAAAAGAGAAAGAAAAGTTCATAATAACTATGTGTCTTCTCCTGAAGGAGCAGTGTGCCGATTAGCATGTGGGCATTTAGATTCTTTTCATTGAAGCAGCTATCAAAAGATCAAAATTACTGAAATAGAATTTAAAATGCCAAAATATACATCAATAATTAAAGGAACTACAATAGTTCATATTTGTTTTAGAATTATTTTTTAACAATAGGTAGCTCTTGCTTTTTATTTTATTTTATTTTTTGCTGTATCTATAATAAATTATTCTTTTTTAAAGAATATAAAATTACTAGTAATCAATACAATAACTTAAAATCTATTAATATTTAACGATCGCAAAGCTAAAATCGCTTGTGTGAAATATTGTTTTTACTACAATAACAATCGAAATACTACCTGTGTTTTTACAATTAAAAATAACAAATAATTAAAAGTGCAATCTTCCCCCCAAAAAAAGGAATGTGCATATATTCATCTTAAAAGAAGAAAACCTCTAGAGTTTAGAATAAACTGGTTTTCGATTTCAAAAAATAATGAATTTAACTTAATTAGTTGGAAAGTTTATCTTTCATGTGGGATTTTTTTTCTCTGTTATGAATACTTAAACTATCGTTCTTTTGAAACATTCTTTTAATTGAAACAGTTTATTTAAACAATAGTTTTAAAAGCACTTTGCAGATTAAATATTCTTCTTTGAAGGACTTTAAAAAATCTTGTTTTCCATCTCATTTAGTTACTTTCTTTTAGAAAATCAATTAAATTAAATTTGAGACGTATTTGGAATTTTCTTTTCTTTTTACGATGGTGTTTCAGTAAAAGTATTTTTAATAATACTTTTCATGTGGTTAATTTTTATTAAAAATATGCAGTAATATGATCTTTTGAAGAGATATTTCACTTAAAATTCATTGCGGCTCTCATATTGATCTATTTAATCTATTTTGTTAATTATTTAAATTAATTATTTTTCTAAATCAAAAGTTAGCTAAGCATTACATTTTATTCTTTCTCATTTTTATCTACAAGCATAGGATATTGTAAAAAATCAACATAAATCTTAAAAAAAAAAAAAAAAAAAAAAAAAAAAAAAAAAAAATAGAAGCCATGCAAAGCATAATTACAAACACATAAAATATTTAATTGAACATTCCACAGTATATTACGAAGTGCGAGAGAGTAATAGAATAATCTAGTCATTAACATAGGAGAACGCATCTTTTGGAGAAATACAAAAACATCATTGCATGTGACTAGGCACGTCAAAACTGGAAAAGAGACAAAAAAATTCACAATAACTACGTGTCTTCACCTTAAAAAGTAGTGTGCAGATTGGTGCGTGGGCATTTAGATTCTTTTCATTGAAGCAGCGATCAAAATTACTGAAATAGAATTTGAATTGCTAAAATCTACATCAATAATAAAAGGTGCTACAACAATTCATATTTGTTTTAGAATTTATTTTTTAACAATAGGTAGCTCTTGCTTTTTATTTTATTTTTATTTTATTTTATCTTTTGCTGTATCTATAATAAATTATTCTTTTTTAGAGAACGTAAAATTAATATTAGATCGTTGCAAAAGTTCGTGCGGACGCGGATCATTTTATTGCCTCCAAAGACGAGAGCTTCTATCGCCGTGGTTATTGTTACCCGAAAAATGGGCAAAGGTTGTAGAAAGTAATGGAGAGTATTTTGATTAAAAATTGTCATCTGATTTGATGTATTTTTATGAAAAGAAGCAATAAAAAACCGCACGAACTTTTGCAACGACCTAATAGTAATTAATCCAATAACTTAAAATATATTAATATTTAACGATCCGCAAAGCTAAAATCGCTTGTGTGAAATATTGTTTTTACTACAATAACAATCGAAATACTGCCTGTGTTTTTACAATTAAAAATAATAAATAATTAAAAGTGTAATCTTCCCCAAAAAAGGAAAGTGTATATATTCATCTTAAAACAAGAAAACCTCTAGAGTTTAGAATAAACTGGTTTTCGATTTCAAAAAATAATGAATTTAACTTAATTAGTTGGAAAGTTTATCTTTCATTTGCGATTTTTTTTTTCTCTGTTATGAATACTTAAACTATCGTTCTTTTGAAACATTCTTTTAATTGAAACAGTTTATTTAAACAATAGTTTTAAAAGCACTTTGCAGATTAAATATTCTTCTTTGAAGGACTTTAAAAAATCTTGTTTTCTATCTCATTTAGTTAATTTCTTTTAGAAAATCAATTAAATTAAATTTGAGACGTATTTGGAATTTTATTTTCTTTTTACGATGGGGTTTCAGTAAAAGTATTTTTAATAACACTTTTCATGTGGTTAATTTTTATTAAAAATGTGCAGTAATATGATCTTTTGAAGAGATATTTCACTTAAAATTGATTCCGGCTCTCATATTAATCTATTTAATAATATTTTTTTAATTATTTTTCTAAATCAAAAGTTAGCTAAGCATTTCATTTTATTCTTTCTAATTTTTTCTACAAGTATAGGATATTGTTAAAAATTAAACAAAAATCTAAAAAAAAAAAAAAAAAAAAAAATGTATAGACGTTTACCAATGGGATCTTTATGCTTCTAAAATTTAAGAATATATGTTTAAAAACCTGAAAAATGTAAGAAAAATATATGTTTGTTAAAAACCCCTTTGCACAATCTACCAATAAGTATTTGGACATTTTCAAATTTAGACGTTTTTTCCAATATCTAGAACAATTCTTGACAAATTATCATGAAACTTTGGGAGTGTAAAGAACATGTTGTACCTCATACATTTTAGTAAAAGCTTTTCCCCGAGGAGAAAAACGGGACTAATGAAAATTAAACAATAATCAACATGCTTTGGATTACAGTGTATAAAATAATGCTTGATATTTGTTTTTGCAGTAGCATGTAATTATCATGCTTTTTCTTATTATCTGTATACAGTTTTATGAGGCTACCTCATATATTCATAAAAGTATAACGGTTTCTTTAAAAAAATGCAAAAAACTCGAATGTTTTATTTATAACACATAGGATATTAGACCCGGTGCAAAGCCATTTTGGGGAAACTTAGCATACTGCATTGACACAAAGAATACTACGATCAGAATTAAGAAAATGATAAATATCTTATGACATATGAGTATTTTTGCGAAATAATGTTTTACTACGTATGCGCAAACTTTAACGAAATTTAATTTGAATAATTTAATATACAAAAGTATCCAGCTACTTACATGAAAACTCTAAAGAAATATCGAGTAAATAAATAAAGAAAAAATGTCGGCAATAGAATGAATGGAAATTCAGTTCCTGTCAAAATGAAAGCTAAGCTCTGTGGGGTTTTACTCACATTTTTATTTTGATCCAGTCAATGGTAATACAGTGTTCGATGACTGTAAATAGATATTGATAAAATCCCCTGTCATCTTCTTTCTTTTTTGAGAGGAGCTGAAATTCTGTTTATTTTGTCGCCCATAACTTTTCGAATTTAAACGATATTTGTTTGGGGTTTTCATATAAGTAGCTCAATATTTTGCGCTATTAAATTATGCAAGTAATTTTTTTTGAAAACTTAAATATGGTTAGTTAAAAATTATTTACTAAAGATGCTCATATTTCAGAAGATTTTTAACATTTTTGCATTCGGATTGCAGTATGCTGTGTCTAATGTAATATGCGAAGTTTCCTAAAAATGGCTTTGCATTGGGTCTAATACGTCATTTGCGTTTTGCAATTTTTTTTAAAAGAAACCGTTCTAGATCCATGAATAAATGTAGTTGATTCATATAAATTCCCACAGATAATTAAAAGAATCCTCATAATCACATACTACAGCTAAAACACGTTTTTAACCGACTTCAAAAAGGAAGGAAGATTCTCAATCCAAACCGAATAAATGTAGTTGATTCATATAAATTCCCACAGATAATTAAAAGAATCCTCATAATCACATACTACAGCTAAAACACGTTTTTAACCGACTTCAAAAAGGAAGGAAGATTCTCAATCCAAACCGTATGTTTTTTTTTTATGTTTGTTAGCTCATAACTTCTGAACGGATGCTCCAATTTTGATACTTTTTTGTTTTGTTGAAAAGGTCTTGGTCTGAAATAGGTCCCATTGTAATATCTTTACGATCTAAAGAAAATACAGGGTGCCCAAAAAATCATTCCCAAATCTTTTATCCGCTAAACCGCAGCTGCTACAGTGATAAAAATGGTATGTAAGTGTAGCAAAATGGCGATGCAGTACAAGGTTAAACCGCTTGCAGTGCCACCTGGTGGAAAATAGCGGGGTAAGTGTTCCTATCTCGAAAACGTTTCTAGGGAAAAAAGTGAATTACAAAGTTGAAGAGTATCATCGATTTAGTACAAAAAGGTAGTTTAGACAATCATGCTAGCGTTCCTATCTCGGAAACAGTTCAAGACAGGGGGAAAAGTGAATTATAAAATTGCAGAGCATCATCGATTTAGTACAAAAAGATAGTTTCGACATTGATGCTAAAAATATAATACTAAAAACGTGCATTTGTTTGTTCGATATTTCTTACACTACGCACACTTGAGCTACATTGCACACGTTGTAGCGTAGCTGGTGAGACATACGCTATATAGTTCAAAATACGGTTACTTGATACTTTTTGTTTTGTTGTAAAGATCTTGGTCTGAAGTAGGTCCCATTGTAATATCCTTACAATCTAAAGAAAATAAAACGCCATCTGGTGAAAAACAGCGGAATTAGCGCTCCTATCTCAAAAACGGTTCAAGATGGGAGAAAAGTTAATTACGAAGTTGTAGAGCATCATCGATTTAATACGAAAAGACAGTTTTTAGACTTTATTGCTAAAAATATAATGCTTAAAACGTGCAGTTGCTTGTCCGCAATTTCCTACACTGTGCACATTTGAACTACGTTGCACACTTTGCAGCGTAGCGGATGACACGTATACTCTGTGGTTCAAAGTACTGTTACTGTAAGCGGTCACATCGATTAGCGCAAAGTCGTTTTCAACACACTTCAGAAAGGAGGTTGTTCTTAATTTGATCTATGTGTTGTTGTTGGTGTTTGCAAGCTTATAACTTCGTAAGAGACGCTCTAATTAACCGACTTCAAAAAGCAGCAGATTCTCAATTCAAAGCTTATGTTTTTTTGTTTTTGTTTTTGTTTGTTAGCTCATAACTTCTGAACAGATGATCCGATTTTGATACTTTTTGTTTTATTTTAAAGGTCTTGGTCTGAAATAGGTCCGATTGTATTATCTTTACGATCAAAAGAAAATACAGGGTGCCCCCAAAAAGTCAGTCCCATCTCTTTTAACTGTTAAACAGCTGCAGCTATAGTCATAAAAATTGTATGTAGGTATAGTAAAGTGGACATGTGCTACGTAATTCAACCGCCTACAGCGCCACCTTGTGGAAAGCAGTGGAGTTAGCGTTCCTATCTCGGAACGGTTCATGACAGGGGAAAAAAGTGAATTATAAAACTGCAGAGCACCATCGATTTAGTACGAATAGGTAGTTTAGACATTAATGCTAAAAACAGAACGCTTAAAACGTGCATTTGTTTGTTCACAATTTCCTATTTTGTGCACACTTGAACCACATTACATATGTTGTAGCGTACTGGTTGACATTTATGCTATGTAAAATTCAAAGTATGGTTATTGTAAGCGGTCACATCGATTAGACGTTTTAAACCGACTTCATAAAGGAAGAGGTTCTCAATACAAACCATGTTTCGTAAGAGATGATTTAATTTTAATAATTTTTTGTTGTCGTAATGATCTTGGCCTGAAATAAGTTTCATTATGATTTCATTAAGATATAAACAAATTACAGGATACTCACAAAAGTCTTTTCTCACTCTAACTGCTGAACGCATGCAGCTACACTGCTAAAAGCAGTATGTAAGTATCGATGTTGAAACTTCTGTCCGTCAACTGCAATGCATATTTTGCTCTTTGTTTGAATTTCACGCTGCGCAATTTCCAGCGCAGCGGGTGACACGTATTCACTGTAAAGTTGAATATATATGCCTAACAGAATTTTTGGTTACGAATACAGCGTATCCGTTCTTTACATTTCTAAAGACTTTTTAACTTAACGTATGCTCATTCAATAGATAGTTTTTAGCTCATATCCGATAAAGACAAGAAAAATGACACAACTTAAAAATGCAGCATTTGAGAAAAATCAACTGAAAAATAACTTGACTAGAATAAAACTGTCACAACTCTCTCTCTCGAGTGGATAACTTTTTAGATGGAGATGTACCATTTTTGTTCACATTGTGTGCATTTCAAGTATTTTTCAGTGACATAAACCATTTTTTGAGTTATGCCACTTTTCTTGGACTTTGTGATTTGTGAAACTGCAGTCGAATGTCTTTTGATCTTCTGCTATATGAATAAGTTTTCACTGAAAAGAGAAAAACAAAATCTTTTTATAAAAAAATAGAACCGACTCCAAAAAGCAAGTACTATTCAAACAACTAAAAAAAAAAAAATGGTTGTGAAATGAAACTGTAAATTGCGTCTAAAAGTATAAAATAATTTTCTTCGTCAAACAACCTATAACACTACAATTAATCATAACTTTTGAAGTCGGGGCAAAATTAAATAAGAATTGATACCTTTATTCAATACAAAAATCAAATCTTATTCAAAAGAAACATCTCACAAAGTCACTTGCAAAACGCAGCCGAAAACTACTTTGATTCAAGAAAACGATTTCGTAAGCAGCAAAAGCTGGTGAAGGTGCTGGTATCTGACGTCCTTGGTGAAAGAGAAATCGCAAAATTATCTGGCAAATATATTTAATTTCTTTGGGATATCATGATTATTTTGATAAGATATATTAAGAGAGTAATCAAGAATATGAAACAATACTTCGTACAATATATATTATGAAAATATACATCTTGCGTGTATATTTTTGCATTACGTTTTGATCGCCAAATCCAAAAGCCACCAAGGATGATAGTTATCAAAGTTATAAAAGTTTACGACATTACGCCCCCGATAATCGCATACATTTCCAGTTTAGCTTGAGAGATGACCGATTTTGCGTATTTGAAAAACGTGATGATGTATTTCCTGCATAGTGACACGGGCAGAAATGCTCTGGAGAGTGTAACATTGTTCCGAAAATTCTTCTTAGTAAAATGCGTGCCTTACTGAAGGACTTTTGAATGGCTGTATTAGTGAAATGAAGTGCTCTGTCCGTTGTACGCGGGATATAGAGCGTGCAAGGAAAGTGATGACAACATAAATTCTAAGAGATTTTGAAGAGGATTGTGAAACGTCAGGAAACTAGTGAGAAAACAGTTTCTCGTGATGTACAGTCAGCCAAAAAAAAAAAAAAAAAAAAAACGCCACCCCCCTACCTAATTTCGCCGTAAATTATCGTAGAAACATACGACTGGTACCGATCAGTTTGTAATAACGTCTAGTTTATAATGTTATAGTTAGATGTTACTTATGGGGTCGTCTACATATTCAAACTGACATCAACTTCATTTTTTTCAATAGTAACCCCCCTTTTTTATAATATATTTGAAATCTTTGGATCAAATCATCACGGAAAATGGTATGGTTTATATATTTTGCTCAATTTTTCATAGAGTTATAAGCTATCAAAGTTTGCGGATGCTAATGTTAAATAAATGTGAGAAACATTAAATCATATCTTCCGAAATAATTATGATATTTAAATTCTGTTTTTTTTTATTCGTTAGAATGAAGTGACCCAAACATATTCCATGCCAATTTTTGATAAAAAAACCATTTTTTGAATTATGAAAATTATTAATAAATTCATATTTGAAAAAATTATGAATTATGACCTATGTTAATTTTTGAACGAATAGAACGGGCATCATCAAAAACATGGGTTTCCAAATTTACAGCTCGTTCCTAACATTATTTTTTGAGTTACAGTGATATTTCACTTTCTATTCTCTTAGGGGGCCGTCATTTGTTATAATCTGTATCCTGTATAAGTAAATGTTTGTATATAATTTGACGGAAACTATTTTAATTTACTTTTATGTTATTTTTATTGTTTCGTAAGCAATATTTCGATGTTTATTATACAAATTGGTATGTTTTTGTAAAGTTATCACAATGTAGGCGAGGGATTGTGAAAGAATTTCAAAAGAAAAGAAGCCCCGCCTCTGATTCGCTAAAACACTATTTTTTTAAAAAAAAGACTAATTTGCATATTCCTATTTGACTCTATATGTGACGCTGGTATGCGTAAATCACAATGGTATTTACTACATCGATTATTGAATACAAAACTTAAATGATTTAATTACAAATATGCAAAATTACGTTTTATATTATAATGTTTTAGAAAATTTGTGAAAAGGCGTGGCTTACCGTACAAGAGAGGAATATATCCGATCCTAATATGTTAAGTCTTTCTTTATAAGTATTAAATACCTTTTTCTAGTTTTTCGCTGCTAAAATTCTATTTTAACCCTGTTACACTTTTTTTTCACATTTCAATATTCAAGAGTACGTACACCTCTAGTTAAATATCATGTTTTAGAAAACACGGTACAGCGAAACTGATTGCATGAAACAGCAGTTATGCATTCGACAATAGTTTTATTATTATTAGTATGAATATTTAATAATTTTAAAAAGATTTTTTACCATGAATTTTCTGTTTAAATTTTGTTGTGACGTATTTGCATTTGGTTACTGTACCGTTTGTAAGCTTTGTGTTATTAAAAATTTATCCCATAATGTAACATAATAAAATATCAAATTTCTATTAAAAGTTTTTTAATACACAATCAAATAGTGAAAAATTGCTAATAAAAATTTAAAACAAAGGAATAGTCTTATTACTTTCAAATATATAGATATTGATCTTACAGAATCCTGAAATTTCATTTAAAAGACTTTAATCGTCTTAATTTAAATATTCAAAATAAAATAAACTAATCTAAATGCTTTTAAAGTCTAAACGGGAAGATTTCAAAATATAACAATATTTTAATGATGAGCTGAACCTGAGCTTAAGAGAGGGCGGATCCAGCTATTTAGCACAAGTGATATCACCTGACTAAAACCAGAATAAACAACATTTTAATTTATTACGGGGTATTTTTAGCCCACTGTTAATCCTTTTTTTTTTTTTTTTTAAGAGAAATTTATCTTACTTTAACATAGATTTTTACTTTTTACCGCTATCCACACGTGACTTTCAGCATTAGCATTTAAATGAGGAGTCATCATCTTCTTCCAAAGCAAATTTTAAATAAACTTAAAATCATATATATTTGTGAAAATCGAAACAGATTTTTCCTACTAAGAGAGCCATTCCACACTGAAATACATGCGTAATCGGTCACTTATACGCCAGTTCACACCACAATATATTGGTAGGTAGGTAGGTTGGGTTTAATGTCGCATTAGTACTGCGCTATGGTTAATTGGCAACGGTCTGGGACGCACCCCTACGATGGTCCGGAGACACGCCAGCGTAATTTTTATCGTTCACGGAGACGATGGCTTCTCTGCTTCTGTTCCCATAGCTTATTGTTCAGATTTTTCATCTGTTTATTTATTTTTATTTTATTTTTTTATTATTATTTTATTTCTCTCTTCCTTTTTTTATTTTAATAGAGTAATGTAACATTTTGACCTTTTCAACTGAAGATTTAGAAGGGTAGTCAGCCTTTCTACACCCACCGTCCACTTCGGTATCTGTGTTAAGAGTAGAATTTTAGAACATCCCATTAAGTAGTAGGATTTATTATTTTGCATATTAATTTGTTACACATTATAAAATATAAAAGCAAAAGAATATCGTGGAGATTTATGTAAAAGTTTTTAATAATGTCATGAAAAAAAAAGTAATTAATAAAAAAAAAAAAATAAAAAAATAAATAAAAAATAAATAAATGTCGCATTAGTACTGCGCTATGGTTAATTGGCAACGGTCTGGGACGCACCCCTACGATGGTCCGGAGACACGCCAGCGTAATTTTTATCGTTCACGGAGACGATGGCTTCTCTGCTTCTGTTCCCATAGCTTATTGTTCAGATTTTTCATCTGTTTATTTATTTTTATTTTATTTTTTTTATTATTATTTTATTTCTCTCTTCCTTTTTTTATTTTAATAGAGTAATGTAACATTTTGACCTTTTCAACTGAAGATTTAGAAGGGTAGTCAGCCTTTCTACACCCATCGTCCACTTCGGTATCTGTGTTAAGAGTAGAATTTTAGAACATCCCATTAAGTAGTAGGATTTATTATTTTGCATATTAATTTGTTACACATTATAAAATATAAAAGCAAAAGAATATCGTGGAGATTTATGTAAAAGTTTTTAATAATGTCATGAAAAAAAAAGTAATTAATAAAAAAAATAAATAAATAAAAATAAAAAAAATCTGTTTTAATATTTTTAAAAAGTCAATTAAATTAAAGAAAATGAAAGTACTGCAGTATCAGAACATACTCCCATTGTCACTGTTAAACGGCCGTGGGAACCAGGTAGAGTGCCACCGTTTCAGACAATTATACGGCAGTTTGAGTTAAAATAATTTTGAATTTTCAAACAAATTTAAAACCATTTACCCCCCCCCCCCCCTTTTTTTTTTCTTTTGATAGATATTTTAATATCTATTCAAGCTATTCAATTTTCTTCGTATGAAGTGAACTATTTGATGTTTAATCAATAGAAACCAATAAAAATCTTTTAATTCACAAACTAACTCAGAGAATTCTAGTCATTTTTTATTTTATAATTAACATTCCTGAAATTTTTTTTCCGGTGTGAAACTTAATAAATAATGTATACTGGGTGGTAGATCATGATTTATATTTTCTAAATGTTTAGACGGACCCCTAATACATTTTCACGTGTAACTCTATTTAGAAATGATTCAAAGTATATAAATAGGTATTTTAATAAAGAAGCATCACAAAACTGGCGTTGTAAAAATTATTACTTACAAACTTTGAATAAACACCATAAAATGCAATAAACTCGCTATTGCATTTTATGGTGTTTATTCAAAGTTTGTAAGTAATAATATAAATAGGTATGTTTTCCGAGCCGCCTTGATCTCACAAATCTGAATATGAAGTCAAAAATAGAGATTGCCATTGAAGTAAATGAAGTTAATACCAGTTTTAATATGTAGACGACCCCCTAGGCAAAATGTAACTATACCGTTATAAACTAGACGTTATTGCAAATCGATCGGTACCCGTCAAATGTTTCTACGATAATTTACGGCGAAATTAGGTGGGGGGTGGCGTTTTTTTTTTGGCTGACTGTACATATCTTTCAAACAATGGATGGTGTGAGGAGTTCTACAAGAGAAACTTTTACACTCGTACCATATCATACACAATAAGTGCAGGTTTAACACCTGCGGATCACCAGCCCCGTGTCAAATTCGCTGGTCAATTGCTGCTTGTTTTTACCGCACAGGTATAATCATGGACGAGAGCAGTTTTACTTGTAAGTACGAGTTTAATATGCACAACAATCATGGACATCAAGAAATTCACATGTTTCACTTCAAAATTCCTATTATGAATGATTCAGTGAAAATGTGTGGACAGATATTGTTCAGGATCATTTAATTATCCAAAATCTTTGGTTTCTTCTTGCGTAAATAGAGGTTTATCACTTGCGTTTAGTCAATGTATTCTATGATGCTTATTATATAATAGGATGCGCTCTTTCATTTCTTTATGTTTTGATCAGGAATTTCGAATCACTTTGTATATCTTGATATGAAAAATTTAGCTGTTTAGCTTTGTTTCCTTTAAAATATTTTAAAATTTCTCCTTTCAATTTTTATTTAGGAAAAAAATAATAATCCATAGTTTTTTTTTTTTCGCTCAGATTTATGCATCATTCAATCAGCACTCATTTCATCTCGAACAATTTAGAAATCAAGGATAGATGGAATGTACACTTAATAACTAATTAAATGCTATATATATATATATATATATATATATATATATATATGTACTATAGATAACCTGATTCTTAAATATTAGACTTGTTTTTTCTTAAAAAATCTACATTTCTCTTGATATAATGAATGTAACATATTAGCTTTGATTGCTTTACATATTTCAGAAAGACCTAGCTTGCGAATTTCATTTTTCCTAAAAAATTAAATAAAATAAAATAAATAAATAAATATATATATATAAATAAATAAATAAATAAATAAAACTCATCAAATATACCAAACATTTAACTTTTCTCATAACTTAATACTATTTTACTGCCTAAAACATAACAATATTAGCATACAATAACCGAACGTACACCTATTATTCATTGTATTATTCATTATATTATTCATTATATATAATATGCTATTTGTATGCATATACTTCGTAGTATATTAGAGAGATTTTATTGAAATATTATTTATTCATTCATAGTGCAGAATACAACTATGATATATAATTGAAATCAATAAATACTGACGTAAACATTTTTTTTTTCTCAAAAGATATTTTGTTATACTAATTGACTTCATTGAAATTTAAACTTTTATTAATATTCTTTAAAATACTTTTAACTCGTTGTGTTTTATTAATTTTATGTAAAGCGTGTAGGACTACTTAAACTGCATATCTATGTAAATGTCATTGTTAAAATGAACAAATCAGTTGTAATGACTCATTTAAGCAAGTTTCTATTAATTCAACCAGAATTCATCGACATGCTTAACAGATTCATCGCAGACGTGGAATATCTGTTATAATCAGATATCAATTTCATAAACTACCGTTAGTTTCCAGATGAGTTCATTTCTATAATGAGGATTATTTATTACACTTCGTTGAATATTAAACTGAATTGAATTTAAACTGAATTTAAATAATGATATATGGATATAAGTTTGTAATTTGATTTCCACAGTTATTTAGAAAATCATTTTATACGTAAGTATATTTTTATTTGACAAAAATTCAGGTTCATTATAAAAGTAATTTTAAGTACAAATTTACCAGTGCGTAAAATTACGTATATTGACAAAAGAACTAGATAAAGTATAAGCATTTTAAAAGAAAATATTTGCTTGAATACAAAATGCATGAAAAATGTGTGTCAAGTAAATATAGGAAATATTATAAGTAAAATCCGCAATAAATAAAGTCTTTTTTATTCAACTTACCGGAAAGAAAAAAAAAAAAAAAAAAAAAAAAAAACTCTTTCATCAAATGGGGAATGATTAATGAATATGCTGGATGAATCTTTTAAAATAAAATAAATAAATCAAATAAATAATTGTTTATTTTTAGTTGTACAGTAGCTCTAACTTACCTGATCGAAAAAAAAAAAAACACTTTAAGAGAATGATTACGAGTAGGTTTTAAAATAATTGTATTAATGTAAATAGATCATATAGAAATATGGAAAACGTGTGTATATATATGCTGAGGAATAAAATTATTATAAAGAGATTAGCGTTTTTACGAAAATTTGCATAAAATAATACAAGCTTGTTCTTTAAATGAATATAAGGGTTAAAAGTTACATCGATTCCATTATTGACTGATGATTTAAATTGCTGAAGGGGTTGAGCATTGGATTGGTTAATGATTGGTTAAAAACAGTTTATTACATTATTAAAAACAGTCCCCAATAACTGACTTAAAACTTTCATAGCCTTTAATTTTCAGCGTACTAAAGGGTGAATAAAACTTTATGCTGAGTTAGATACCATACTTTTTATTATTTAGTTAACTTTCTATTTTACTTTCTCTTACGTTCAGTAAAAGAAGGCATTAAATTTGTAAAATATTTTGACTTCAAGATTTACATGTTTATAGATTTACACTCAATATATTTACACGTTTAAGATGTCACGAACACTATTTGATCATTTTTAGAAAATGTTAACCTGTCTGTGTGTGAAATAAAGTTTGTAGCAGCTCTAGGTCAAGAAGAAGTTCGCAGAATTTCATTTCTTGAAATTTATATTTAATTACCCCTTAACATAAATTCGTGTCTATGAACGCTTGGTGCATGCCGGTCAACAGGCTCAGTCTTTCCGTTTTATCATAATTTTAAATGTGGCAACATATTGCAAAATTTATACACAATAACAACTAATTTCGTAAGGTTGAGACTATGGTAGGTCAACACAGTTTTTTAAAATTGAGCTGGATCCAGCGACAAATTAAATGGGAGAGTTGAATGCTTCGACGCCAGCAGTCGGCGAAATTTTAGGTTGGAATGGTTTTGCGTCAGTATAGTGCTGCAACGAAGTAAGTAAGTTTCGGAGTGTTGGTGAATGCGAAGCGGCTTTAAAATTTTGTTAAAATGAAGAGATATGAGTTGGTGGAATGAAGGATAAATAGGAAGGTAGTTTTCGTAAAGGGTGTGGTGTAGACGGTGGTGTAGATGGGTTAGTTCTGATGCTAGACTAAACTATAATTTGTGGTATATTGCTGAAGTTATATTATTATACGAAGGATGAAGTCATTAGCTATGGGAGTTTACTAGTCCGATGTGGATAGTGAAGTTGTAGAATATAGAAAAGTGGTATGTAAAATTTGTCGTGCAGTGGGAATCCAGCCGGCAAGCTTGAATTCCCATCGTTGAACGGTCAAAGAGTGCAACCTTCAACCTACTTCTGTTATCTTCTCTGAGTGAGAGTTACTTTATATTTATCTAAGTTATTTCTTGTATTTATTTTCTTAAGTTACTTAAAGTTTCTACTGCTTTAGTTTGAAAGGTCAGATTTACCTCCCATTAATTTAGTTATTTGATTTTACTTCACAGTCTTGTGCTCTATTTTATCTATTTAGTTATCTAATAGATTATTTAATATGGAGTTTGCATCCACGCAAACCTCACAATTTAACCAGTCGCTGTCAAATAATATATGCAGTAGAAATTAATTAAGTTAGAATTCTTATATATGTAGGAGCTACTCTTCCTGGAGGAGAATTTTTCCCCCGCATGTAAATTTTCACTATGAGAAATTTGTTAAAAGTACTTCTCAATACCTTAAAAACGATTAGTGGAATACTGTATCTGTAAAAATTTGAAACAGTTGCCAAATTTTTTGTTAAAAAAGAAAAATCTAAAAAAGAGTATCAATATGTCGCAGGGCACAAATTTAGGATTATGCTTTTCTGAGATGAAAATCATCTGCACTTAGCATGGGAAATAATTTTAATAAATAATATTTTTTTAAAAATAATTACACTGCGTTAATTTTTATCGGAAAATAAAAAAAAGAAACTTTTTTGTCGGCCACAACATACTAGTTTACCAAAACTTTAGGAAAAGTTTACTGCGGAGACGCAGTTGTATTTTCACATATGTATATGAATGTCCGGAGATAAGTTCACCAAACACTTTCGAGTAACAGAATTTTATGGATATAAAAGATTAACTCTGTAAAAAGTACTGTAGACACACACACACACACACACACACACACACACACATATATATATATATTGTTTTTTTTTTGTTAGGGTTTTGTCCAATCGTATGAAAATTTTGCGCAACATTATTTTTAAACCTAAAGATTTTTTATGACTTTACGTTATTATCATCACTGTTTTGAAATTTTATCATTAAATCAAAAGAAACAGGCCTTTTCCTTCAAATGCTAAATTATAAGTTACTTTTATGATACACATCACAAATTAATTTAATAATACGGAAGTTTGTGAACATTATCAAACATTTAAAATTAAAAACATTTTGCAATTTCTTGTTTCTATAATTTTGTGTTTTAACTTTTTAAATATTTATTTTTCCTTTCACAATTTTAACCTAACACAAAATATTAAAAATTAGAACAGAACCCACGCAACTTTATTAGACAGTTTTCAGTGCGTTTGAAGTAAAATAAACGAAAAGCTAAAATTTAAATTTTAAGACCAAAAAATAAAGAAGAAAAATAAATCTCGTGTAGGTTTTCGAACAATTTATAAAAAATTTATTTTACAAAGAATAATATTTATGCTACCCGATCGATTTATTCATTACTCACAAATGTCTCTAAAATGTTTTTAGTGCCAACAGCATGTTACACCCACAAGGACATGCTAGATTTACGCGAGTGTTAATACATGTGGGAGGAATGTATTTTTGACAAAAATTAAAAAAAATTGCATTCATTTTTGAATCACTATTTCAATCATGTGCATTAAAGATAATTTAGACAACTTTGTACATCAAATCTAAGTGATAAATATTTCATGTATCATATTAAAATTTAATAGAAAGGGAAAAAAAAAAGTATAATATCATTGAAAATAAACTTTAAGAAATAATTTTGCATAAATAGTAAATGTTTCCAGTGATTATGTATGAGATTCGTATATTGTCAATTTATTTCATTTTAATAGGGAACATGTTTAATTTCGAATTTAATGTGTGTTACACAAGATGTTTTGTAATTTTCCCATAGAAGAAAAATGGATGCAATGATTTTTAAAATATAACATTATACTTTCGAAATTAGAAGGTTAAAATTCACAATGTGTAAAACAAAATCAATTTTTATAAGAGGAGGGGAGATATGATCACTTTTTGCCCCAACAACAACTTTTTGTAAAATACAAGAAAAGGTTAAAAAAAAAATAAAAATAAAAGCCTGTTATTTTAAATTTCTACACTTGAAAAGATAAGATGGAAATTATATGTTTTACGTAAATTCGGATTCTTACATTAAAAAATACATTCGAAAAAGATTAGCTAAACTTCACTATTTTCGAAAAATATGTAACAATTACATTTTTTGACGTTTTAGCATTTACTTTATACTGCGCACAAGACAGTACTGCAATGACTGTTATAAATTTTCGACTTACATAAAACACAAAATAATACTCGCTTGTGCTCATAAAGAAAAAAAAAACTTGTAAAAATTTATGTTTTGATTATATATGACGAAATTTGTGGATTACAAGGGGAGAATTGAGAGTTATGAGTATCGGTATCAACTGAAATATGAATTTTAACATGCATGGCTTGCTCAGCTTTTTTTTTTTTTTTTTTTTTTTTCCCCAATGGAATATAAAAGGTTATTATTGAAAATAAAAAAATTCAACTGCTATATATTTAATATAGTTTTTAGTATAAGAAAAGAAAATTCTTATCAAAATGCCAGATCATACACTTCTTCATGAAAAAAGCCAAAATTTATGAAAATTAAAAAACAGATAAAAGATTGACTAACTAAAATATCTCCTTATATTATTAAAATCTGTACGCGTGTGTCTGTGTGTCTGTCTGTGAGAAACGGCTTGACGCAGCAAAAGCTCGGCCGCTAACGGTCGCACGGACTTCGAACAGGTACCGAAGGACAGAGAATTTATCGCAGATCTGGGTTATCTAATTTGCTACACGATGCGACCCTAATTAGCGGAGATATTAATTAAAATGTCGACCATTGTCTAACGAAAAAACGATTCGAAATCGCGGGCGACCGCCATTTTGTTACAGAACAGCCTACCTCTAAAGAAAAAGCAAAGAGAGAAAATTTCGGGGGTTTTTGTAAAGCGATCCTGTTTGAACGGTTCGACATATCGAAAATACACCTGTACCAAAAGAAAGACCATTTATTACCGATTCTTACGGTACAATTTTTTTTAAAAATCTCCTTATATTATTAAAATCTGTACGCGTGTGTCTGTGTGTTTGTCTGTCTGTCTGTGAGAAACGGCTTGACGCAGCAAAAGCTCGGCCGCTAACGGTCGCACGGACTTCGAACAGGTACCGAAGGACAGAGAATTTATCGCAGATCTCGGTTATCTAATTTGCTAAACGATGCGACCCTAATTAGCGGAGATATTAATTAAAATGTCGACCATTGTCTAACGAAAAAACGATTCGAAATCGCGGGCGACCGCCATTTTGTTACAGAACAGCCTACCTCTAAAGAAAAAGCAAAGAGAGAAAATTTCGGGGGTTTTTGTAAAGCGATCCTGTTTGAACGGTTCGACATATCGAAAATACACCTGTACCAAAAGAAAGAGCATTTATTACCGATTCTTACGGTACAATTTTTTTTTTTTAAAATACGGATTTTTTATATTTTTAAAAAAAGTTTTAAAAAGGGTCGAAAATTTCTCTTTTTCGCGGTCGTCTTTTTTGAAACGCCCTATACGACCGAGTAACCCTTCCATTTCTTAACAGCTGGTATATAAAGAAAGGCCATTTAATCCTCTTTCGAACCATCTAAACATTTTTACAAAATACGGATTAGCGATCCATATTTTTAGATTTTACGAAACATCGATTTTTTCGCAAAACATTTTATAACTCAAAAGCGTTTAGAGATAAATCATTTCTTTTTTTATTGTATATAGATCTAGCTTTCATAATTTAATTCCCAAAAGATTGAGAGAAAATTTCAAAAACGGAATGAGTTATAAATTTTTTAATTTCACGCTTGAAACCCATTGAAATAGAATACGCGACCTTCCTTCGATGAGATTCTATTACGTGTTCATTGCCGCTTTTCGTTACCATGGGAACCAGTTCAAGGAAGAGAGATTTCTGCTTTCTCGATGGAAGCAAAGAAAAAAAAAAAAAAGCAGCGATAAATGATGTCACGTGTTTTGGTTCTGCGATTAAAAATTGCAATATTCTAATACGCGTATTTCAATTTCTCAGCTACTAATTAAAATAATTTCATAAGTAATGCATCATTAGAAAGCTTTTTTGAATTGGAATCGAACAGTGGAATACAGAAATTCGTACCGCCAGATGGCGCTGTAATATTTTCAAATTTCAATATTTCAATTTCTAATTATGATTAAATTATTTTTAATATATGATTCGAAAGATATTTTAAAGTTCTTTTATATTATTCAAAGTTTTCAACAGATTTACACGTTTTGAGGTGTCCTGAATTCGTTTTCTTTTGTATCTCAGCTACTAATTAAAATAATTTCATAAGTAATACATCATTGGAAAGCTTTTTTCAATTGGAATCGAACAGTGGAATACAGAAATTTGTACCGCCAGATGACGCTGTAATATTTTCAAATTTCAATATTTCAATTTTTTATTATGATTACATTATTTTTAATACGTCATTTGAAAGATATTTTAATGTTTTTTTATATTATCGAAAGTTTTCACCTGATTTACACGTTTTGAGGTCTCCTGATTAGGTTTTCTTTTGCATCTCAGCTAATTGAGTTAGACCATTCAAAATTGGTATACGTAGGTTAATTAGGAGGAGCTGAAAGGGTGGGGAAGAAATAGGTGTATACCGCGCGCGATGCGCGCGAGATTTCACCCGATTTACATGTTTTGAGGGCTCCTGATTAGGTTTTCTTTTGTATCTCAGCTACTAATTAAAATAATTTCATAAGTAATACATCATTAGAACGCTTTTTTCATTTGGAATTGAACAGTGGAATACAGAAATTAGTACCGCCAGATGGCGCTGTAATATTTTCAAATTTCAATATTTCAATTTCTAATTAGGATTAAATTATTTTTAATACATCATTCGAAAGATATTTTAAAGTTCTTTTAAATTATCGAAGGTTTTCACCTGATTTACACGTTTTGAGGTGTCCTGAATCAGTTTTCTTTTATGGCGCTGTAATATGCGCTGCCGAAGGCAATGGGGACCCGGTGCGAGTTTTTACCCGATGAGAAATGATTTTTTTTAGGGGGCACGGAGGGTTAGGGAAGGAATACGCGCGCGCAGCGCGTGTATCCCTTAAGTTGTGCGCGCGCACGCGACTGCGCTGCCGAAGGCAGTGGGGACCCAGTGCGAGTCTTTTCCCAATCAGAAATGATTTTTTTTTAGGGGGCACGAAGGCTCAGGGAAGGAATAAGCGCGCGCAGCGCGTGTATCCTTGAAGTTGTGCGGGCGCAGCGCGCACGGGACTGCGCTGCCGAAGGCAGTGGGGACCCGGTGTGAGTTTTTACCCGATCAGAAATGATTTTTTTTAGGGGGCACGAAGGGTCAGGGAAGGAATACGCGCGCGCAGCGCGTGTATCCCTTAAGTTGTGCGCGCGCAGAGCGCACTGTACTGCGCTGCCGAAGGCAGTGGGAACCCGGTGCGAGTTTTTACCCGATCAGAAATGATTTTTTTTTTAAATTTCTTTTCTTAACACTAAAAGTTTCTGTTAGTGATTCATTAATTTTAGTGCTTCATTTGAAAATACTGACCCGCTAGCGGGCGAAGCTCGCTAGTATATATTTCAATTTTTGAAATATCTTAGTAAATTTAACCTATTTTCTATAATGTCGTGCTTGAGATATTATTAAAATTTCACGAAGCATTTTAATGAAATTTTACATGAAAAGAATGAAAAAGACATATTAAAGGAAAAGAAAATTAAATCGATTATAAATATTTTTTATTTTTTCGTGTGACAGAAACATTCATTAAACTATGTCTCCTTAAAATTATAGTGACACAAATTAATTAATGTCATTTTTAATATGGAAGCCATTTAGAAAATTTTAAAACAAGGACAAATTTTAAAAGAAAGATCTCATATTAAATATAGTATCTTCTTATTCGATATTTCATTAAGTAATTGCGTTAATCAATGGGATTTTTAAAGCCCAAACTTTTTTAGGTGCATTCCATGCATTTTTTTTTTCTTCTCAGTGAATTAATTTAATCGTAATACAAATGTAGCCCAGAATTTGTGTTGAAAAGTAAAAAACTTTGAATAAGTACCATAAAATCTTTTAATAAGTACAAAAAAAAAAAAAAAAAAAAAACTCGCAACAGTTATTTTGGGTCGTAATAAAACACGACTCTTCGTGAGGCAAACAAAGTAGGCATGAGTACGGCAAACAAAGTGGCAAAACTCTGTGTGCTTATTACTTATTACTTAATATTCTTTACTTATTACTTATTAATTAATCTAATACTTTGCTAACATAATTTTTAGGTTTAGCGTTACGTTAGTTTATGCAACAAAACCCGCGATCTGTCATTTTCCGTTGACATTAAAATATATTTTAACATTAATATTTATTTAAATGCGAATAATTAATAAAATTGAAATAAAACCTTCCAATTTCAAACTTAGAAATTTAACTTCTGCTAAAAATAACGTCAGTAAGAAAAATATTTTAGTACTTTAATAGTTTGTGGTACAACAGGAGAATACTTTTAACTTTTTAAAAATTATTAATCAATAAATAGTGGTAATTTTAATAATTTAACTATTTTAAAGATCTTTCTAAAAGCATATTCTGAAATGAATTATAACAATTGCGAAGCATATAACAAATATTGAATATATAACAATTATTAAAATAAAAATTTCTATAGACATACTGCACTCATTTATTCTTTCAGAGAAAATTCAGCTGATCCTTTGCTTAAATACATTTTTGCGTTTTAAACTCACGCATATTCATGGAACAAAGGTCGAGAACTGTTTTTTTCTTCATAGAAATTATATCTTTAACTCTGTTTCAAGAAAAGTCTTCCAAATAAAACTAAATAAATAAATAAAAAATAAAATAAAATAAAAATAATAATGCATTGTGTACAGGGTCACACAAAATACTTTATATATGCTATTAGTGGAAATGCTAGAAAGTGTGTTTTCAGTTGATATATATATATATATATATATATATATAATTTAGAAAATATGGTGAAACTTGAAGACAAGTGGGCGTGTATAACAAGAAAAAACGTTCAAAAAAGTAACGAACTATAGTAACGATGAAAAAGTAACGAATTATAGTAACGATGAAAAGTAACGAATTATAGTAACGATGAACAATTGTAAAAAACAACACTACATGCGAAAAACACCCTTCCGCTTCCTCTTCAGTGGGTGGGAGCAGCAGAACAGACAATAAATTAAATTAAAAGAGGCCTAACAGGTTTCGGAAACATGGCGAAACTAGCATACTCCCAACAAAATCAAGAATAAATTACTGGCGAATTGTATATAACAATCTTCATGTAAATTAGATATAACAAAATTGGTGCTTCATAAAAGTAACATAACTAAATTAATATAATAATCCAAAAACTACAAAGTCGATATTTGTGATTAAAAAAAATTTAATTTAATAAAAGGACATGCTAGATCGTCATGTTCCCACCCAGACCTGAAAGGCAAAAAGATATTGTAATGAACTGAACTTACTGCAATGTAGAAATAGGTCTTTAAAGCAAAAGCAGATGATTCACATGTAGTGGCTCAATACTGGCGCTGTCTTGTCCGATGTTCCAAAATCATAGTCCAAACTCTCCGAGTCGCTCAGCACCAAGTAGCAGCAGTCCGACATAAGGCGTTCCACAAGTTGGACTTTGGCCATGAGTCTTCATCAGCAAGCACTACTAGACACCAAGAACCATAAGTGAAGAAACCTTACCGCAGCTATCACCCCAATCGCAAACATTTATTAAAATTATTGGTGTAAAACTTTATGAAATTTAATGGATAGTTATTATTGTAAAAAAGATTAGCAATGAATTTAAAAACTTGTTTATTGTAATTTGAATATTTATTGCATATCTTACAGAATCTATTTAGTTGACCAATTAAAATATTAATATAGATTTTTTTATGCAAATTACTATACCAGTGAGGCATGCTGTAACTATTAAATGAAAAATCTTTCTTTTTGTCATATAGATCCAGATTTAATGTATTATGTTGAATATTCAGAAAAATATCTAAGAAATTAACACAGTCGTCTTTATTATTAGTTTTATTTAAATTTAAACAGGAAGGATATATGTCTTTAAAAATATCTGTAAAATTAAAATTTATGACTAGAATATCATCTATATATCGATAAATTTTCAATTTTTTGTTGTAATTGATAACATAAGTATATTCATAAAAGAATAAAAATAAATTAGCGGCTGTACTGGAGTAATTGGTGCCCATTCCGATACCATGTACTTGTTTATAAATTTTATTATGAAATGTTAAGAAATTATTGTTAAAACAAAAATGGCAAAGACTTAAAAATAAATCTCTATCAATTCTTAATTCATTTACAATATCAAAAAAGTCGAATAATTTAATTAAAGTGCTATACAATAAATCAATAGGGATATTGCAAAACAAATTTTCGAAATCAAATGTTTGTACAGAAGTAGGCGTGTCCATATTATTTAACTTTTCAATAATTTCATAACTATTGTCAATGCACCAAAAATAACTAGAATTTTTATATTTATTTTTTAGAAAGTCATAAATAAGCTTTAAATAAAATTGAAGTTTAATATTGAAACATTTATTAACGCTGCCAACAGTACAACAAATATAACGGAATTTTATTGGATTTTTATGGAATTTAGGTGTTAAAAACAAAAAAGGTAATTTTTTATGATTTGGTAAAGTAAAATGTTTATTGAAAAGGCTTTTACATTTCTTGATATAAGCAGAACTTTTATTATATATGGAATTGCTGTCCAGGTTATATTTTTCATAATATTTTACATTATTAAATTCTGAAAATATTTTTTCAGCATAAAATTTTTTACAAATGATGGCGTAATTGTTGGCAGCCTTATCTATAGGTACAAAAATAAAATTTGTTTGCATATTTTTAATAAAACTTAAATCATCTTTACTTAGTTTTTGATATACATAATTACTTTGATTTAGATGTAATTGAATAAATTCCTTAAAATGTTTAATTAGATGGTATTTCCATTCTAAAAAAGCTTCAAACGGTACATTAAATTTATAAGCCATTTTCAGTATAAAATCATTAGTATCTTTACAAAAAGTATCAAGAGCTTTTTTAGGATTTATATAATAGTTAGGTCTAAATTTTGTACCAAGACTCAAAAACTGTCTTACGTTCTCATTTTCAACAATATTCAAGTCACCAGTTATTATATGTCCATGATCTTTATTGATAAAATTTTTGAAATTCACGTTATGTCAACAACACTTATTTTCATCATCAATATCCTCAAAAGCAAACTTCCTGTAATTAAAAACTCTACAACTAAAAGGTTGTGTATATTTATAGGTAATTCTGATAGGATAATTCTTTAATGGAAAATAAATTGCTATATCTTTAATTATTGTATTTATATTTAGATTATTAAAAGATTTTTGTTGAAAAAGAAGAATGAAGTACAGTACATCGTTATAAAGTTTGCATGATTTCAATTTAAAATTCAATAAATCATTGATTAAATCTTTTAATTGTTTATTTTTAAAATGATACTTCAAAGCAAAAGTTTTAATTTTTTTAAGTTTACTAATTTTTAATTCAAAAATATGATTTTTAACAGTTTTAACGTTATAATTTTTTAAGAAATCGTTTTCAATATTCTTTAACCAAATACAAGCATCCAGAAAATTATTGTTTTTACTGTTAATACGAGAACCTCTTTTACCTCTCTGTATTTTGATAAGATTATTGATTTCAAACAAAAAACCATAAATATTGTCAATATGATTAACATTAAGATTGTTCAATTTAGTATTAAGGCCATAAGGATATAAAGTTCGGTGTTTAAATATAAAATAATTTTCAAATAATCACTTGAAAATGATTTTATATTTAAACACCGAACTTTATATCCTTATGGCCTTAATACTAAATTGAACAATCTTAATGTTAATCATATTGACAATATTTATGGTTTTTTGTTTGAAATCAATAATCTTATCAAAATACAGAGAGGTAAAAGAGGTTCTCGTATTAACAGTAAAAACAATAATTTTCTGGATGCTTGTATTTGGTTAAAGAATATTGAAAACGATTTCTTAAAAAATTATAACGTTAAAACTGTTAAAAATCATATTTTTGAATTAAAAATTAGTAAACTTAAAAAAATTAAAACTTTTGCTTTGAAGTATCATTTTAAAAATAAACAATTAAAAGATTTAATCAATGATTTATTGAATTTTAAATTGAAATCATGCAAACTTTATAACGATGTACTGTACTTCATTCTTCTTTTTCAACAAAAATCTTTTAATAATCTAAATATAAATACAATAATTAAAGATATAGCAATTTATTTTCCATTAAAGAATTATCCTATCAGAATTACCTATAAATATACACAACCTTTTAGTTGTAGAGTTTTTAATTACAGGAAGTTTGCTTTTGAGGATATTGATGATGAAAATAAGTGTTGTTGACATAACGTGAATTTCAAAAATTTTATCAATAAAGATCATGGACATATAATAACTGGTGACTTGAATATTGTTGAAAATGAGAACGTAAGACAGTTTTTGAGTCTTGGTACAAAATTTAGACCTAACTATTATATAAATCCTAAAAAAGCTCTTGATACTTTTTGTAAAGATACTAATGATTTTATACTGAAAATGGCTTATAAATTTAATGTACCGTTTGAAGCTTTTTTAGAATGGAAATACCATCTAATTAAACATTTTAAGGAATTTATTCAATTACATCTAAATCAAAGTAATTATGTATATCAAAAACTAAGTAAAGATGATTTAAGTTTTATTAAAAATATGCAAACAAATTTTATTTTTGTACCTATAGATAAGGCTGCCAACAATTACGCCATCATTTGTAAAAAATTTTATGCTGAAAAAATATTTTCAGAATTTAATAATGTAAAATATTATGAAAAATATAACCTGGACAGCAATTCCATATATAATAAAAGTTCTGCTTATATCAAGAAATGTAAAAGCCTTTTCAATAAACATTTTACTTTACCAAATCATAAAAAATTACCTTTTTTGTTTTTAACACCTAAATTCCATAAAAATCCAATAAAATTCCGTTATATTTGTTGTACTGTTGGCAGCGTTAATAAATGTTTCAATATTAAACTTCAATTTTATTTAAAGCTTATTTATGACTTTCTAAAAAATAAATATAAAAATTCTAGTTATTTTTGGTGCATTGACAATAGTTATGAAATTATTGAAAAGTTAAATAATATGGACACGCCTACTTCTGTACAAACATTTGATTTCGAAAATTTGTTTTGCAATATCCCTATTGATTTATTGTATAGCACTTTAATTAAATTATTCGACTTTTTTGATATTGTAAATGAATTAAGAATTGATAGAGATTTATTTTTAAGTCTTTGCCATTTTTGTTTTAACAATAATTTCTTAACATTTCATAATAAAATTTATAAACAAGTACATGGTATCGGAATGGGCACCAATTACTCCAGTACAGCCGCTAATTTATTTTTATTCTTTTATGAATATACTTATGTTATCAATTACAACAAAAAATTGAAAATTTATCGATATATAGATGATATTCTAGTCATAAATTTTAATTTTACAGATATTTTTAAAGACATATATCCTTCCTGTTTAAATTTAAATAAAACTAATAATAAAGACGACTGTGTTAATTTCTTAGATATTTTTCTGAATATTCAACATAATACATTAAATCTGGATCTATATGACAAAAAGAAAGATTTTTCATTTAATAGTTACAGCATGCCTCACTGGTATAGTAATTTGCATAAAAAAATCTATATTAATATTTTAATTGGTCAACTAAATAGATTCTGTAAGATATGCAATAAATATTCAAATTACAATAAACAAGTTTTTAAATTCATTGCTAATCTTTTTTACAATAATAACTATCCATTAAATTTCATAAAGTTTTACACCAATAATTTTAATAAATGTTTGCGATTGGGGTGATAGCTGCGGTAAGGTTTCTTCACTTATGGTTCTTGGTGTCTAGTAGTGCTTGCTGATGAAGACTCATGGCCAAAGTCCAACTTGTGGAACGCCTTATGTCGGACTGCAGCTGCTTGGTGCTGAGCGACTCGGAGAGTTTGGACTATGATTTTGGAACATCGGACAAGACAGCGCCAGTATTGAGCCACTACATGTGAATCATCTGCTTTTGCTTTAAAGACCTATTTCTACATTGCAGTAAGTTCAGTTCATTACAATATCTTTTTGCCTTTCAGGTCTGGGTGGGAACATGACGATCTAGCATGTCCTTTTATTAAATTAAATTTTTTTTAATCACAAATATCGACTTTGTAGTTTTTGGATTATTATATTAATTTAGTTATGTTACTTTTATGAAGCACCAATTTTGTTATATCTAATTTACATGAAGATTGTTATATACAATTCGCCAGTAATTTATTCTTGATTTTGTTGGGAGCATGCTAGTTTCGCCATGTTTCCGAAACCTGTTAGGCCTCTTTTAATTTAATTTATTGTCTGTTCTGCTGCTCCCACCCACTGAAGAGGAAGCGGAAGGGTGTTTTTCGCATGTAGTGTTGTTTTTTACAATTGTTCATCGTTACTATAATTCGTTACTTTTCATCGTTACTATAATTCGTTACTTTTTCATCGTTACTATAGTTCGTTACTTTTTTGAACGTTTTTTCTTGTTATACACGCCCACTTGTCTTCAAGTTTCACCATATTTTCTAAATTATATATTTTTGTATATTTTTTAGTGCTGCCTTTGGCGCCTTTTTTATACAAATACACTTTTATTAATAAGTAATTAATATATATATATATATATATATATATATACACACACTGTTAAAAATAGTTTCTTAAAAATGAACTAAATTGTCTCAAAATAGCTCCGAAATAATATATACTAAAATTTGAAAACTCGTGTACTCAATTTTGAGTATACTGACATGCTCAAAAATAAGGTTGACCAATAAGAGTCCCAATATCCCCATGTTCTCAAAATTGAGTACATGGGTGTTCAAATTTAAATATATATTGTTTCGGAGCTATTTTTAGGCAATTTAGCTCATTTTTAAGAAACCATTTTTAACAGTGTATATATTTTTTAATTCATCGAATTTTAGTGATCTGTGTGGTGTACATATAATTTATAGACAATTTAAGGATATTTAAAAACAGTCAAATGCATTGTTTTCTATATAATGTAATTGATAACAATGCTTTTTAAATTAATTATTAATTTGCAAATGTGGGTTTAATCAACTACATTTTTAAAATATTATAAAAAGAGATTAGAGTTAAAGAACATAAACTCGCTGAGAAACCTGGTGAACTTAAGTCCAAGCTTGTTAACCATTCTTTAGATACTGATTATGTTCCTTACTTTGAAAATATTAATGTGCGATTTCTAGTATGAACATTTATGGCTCGTGCATTTTTCAAGAAGGAGTTTTCGTAAAGCAACAATCCTCTCCCATAAATGAAGCTAAATTGGTACTTCCCGAATATTTAGTTTTATTCTTCTGTCTTTATTACTGAATGTAATTGTTGTGCTTGTGGCGTTTCGACACTGATGAGGGCTGACTGAAAGCCGAAACGTTTTTTATGTTATTTATGTTTTTTAGTAATATTATATTGTAAGGTCTTAGCGCATGCCTTGGCTACCTAAGACCCCATTTTAAACTTGAACTTAATTTAATAAATGAATTTAAGAGACTATTTAGATTAAAATAAAATGAATAATTTATTTCGACTTCAAATATTGGGAGGAAAGACTCGTGGAAAAACCCAGTACTTATTTAAATAAACAAATTACAAATTAAAGTAATAGAAAAAATACAGCTCACCACTTGTGATTAGCTTGTAAAAAGCAGACTCTCTAACTCTCAGGGGATAATTGATTCCAAGCCCCTTTAATAAGAAGAAGTTTACATCCGCTAGGCTACTTAATCCACTTCACAATATTAACACTTCACTAGATTCGCTCAGAATACCATTCTGTAATCACTACTACTCTATACACCACCAACAACAACACTATCTCGTAATATCTACGCCGCCAACACTAAGGCTCCTATATATACGAGCTGGCGCATCAGGCATTTTGTTGCCTTAGGTTTGCCACGTGTACCCAGCGCGTTTCACTGATAAAAAAACGACAAACATTTTTTTTAATCGTCTTACGTTACATTAAAGTAACCTATTTTATTATATTTCATAATTTTAGCTAAGTAAACGATGATATGGAAGTTTGTTTAGCGATAAACTGCTATAGTCATTCAAGAAGTAAATATAAAGTGTTCATGGAACTTCTATTACTGTGTATTTGAGTTTTGGCGACATTTTGTGAAAGAAACAGATACCGCTCTAACAACACATCTTACCCCTGTTCATCCACAGATTATCCTCAGAATAAAATGACATCCTGAGAATGTACTGTGAAAAAAATGTGTTTTTAGGAATAATATTGTTGCTTATTGCTCTTATCTTCTCCGGATTAGCTTCCAGGGCCCGACTTAGACTACCTGGAGCCCCGGGGCAAGCCTATTCTGGGGGGCCCCCTTGCAGTGACATAAGAGGTCTTTAGGTTGCAGAATTTCTGCATCCGCCTGTAGGCGGGCCCCTTCCAGAAGGGGGGCCCAGGGCATTTGCCCCGTATGCCCTGCCGTAAGTCAGGGCCTGTTAGCTTCAGATCAATATTTCTTAAAATCATTATGGAAGCGATAAGGACGCCAAGCGGGAATGCTGCCCTCTTCGGAGGCAAAAAAATGGCGGTGATGCGCCTGCCTATTATTTTATTTAGGGGCTCTAGCCAACACCACACTATCTCGTACCACACTTCACTTATTTAACTATCTTGAACCGGCAATCTCCATCACTACAATTTCCCAACTTACATACTAATGATATTCACACACCTTACGCAAACTGCGTGAGTCTACTTTCTTTTTAGTGGCTCCGTGCCAGCGTAAACTCATCCCAACTCCAACCTATTGCGTCATCGACTACGCTAGGCCCAGACTTCGAGTTTTCCATCTCCGATCAACATTCCTTCAACATTTTAACCTAACTCGACGTCACAATTGCGCTTTCTTGCGGCGACATTTTTTGACTCAACCTCTTTTACCTCACAATGTCTTTTATTCTAATTAAAGGCAAAATAGATTAATATGTAAATAAATATATCACTTTAAATATTTAATTCATTTTATTAAAATAGACGTTCATAATATCAAGCGTTCATTTAAACAACTGAATTTTAGAAAAAATATCAATTTCTTTTATAATTATAAAAACTATAAGGACTGAAAATCAAAATTTTGTGGTTCTTGCACAAAATGCAATAAAATTAAGAAAAACAAGATATTATGAAAATACATTTTCTTTTGAAGCATAGATTTTAGTTTGTAGAAAAAATTTCTTTTTGCCAGAATAATTAATTCCTCGGAAGTTGCTTTAGAAGTGAAAAATTTGTGTGAATATTTAAAAGCTTTTCTACGAAAATTTTTGTAATTTTTCCTATTCTGAACATTATATCTAAAGTAAGACATTTATTAATGCAGAAATAATTATTAAAAGTGATTATATTTTAACAGTTTTTAGTTTCTGATAATAGTTTTAATAGCTCATTGCATTATCAGAAAGGGAAAGGCTGTATTTAGTTTAAAACAATTTTTTCCAGCTGAAAAACTTTTAAACTTTTAAAAAGTATTTTAATTATTTTTTCCCTCCATTGTTAAAAATTCAAGTGCAACATATATAATACTCCTTTTTTAAAAGTAAAACATTTTAAGGCAAGAATATTTAACAAAGTTTTCTTGAATACTTTATAGAAGTCATTTAACTTTAAAAAACATTGTTTCTTATAAGAATTTAGGTAGTTTATCCATTATCAGAAATCAATAAAATAAAGCTTTCTCAGACATTTTGTATTCAGTCAAAATTGCTTTCTTTCCAGTTGAATAATTTGTATATTTTTTATAAAGCAATTTTTCCTTCTTTTTCTTTTTAAATATTTAAGTACATTTTATATATATATATATATATATATATATATATATATATATATTTCGTGAAACATATTTTTTTAGCATCCAGAATATAAAATAATTTTACGTTTTTACATATTAAAAAAGCTTTAGGAAATCAAGTGAAAATATTCATGTAATGACACAATAAAAAATATTATGATAATTATAATGCTTAAATGAGGTAATAATATAGAGTAATACAGTGCAGCCACATTCCTAAAACTAGCAGTGAGGACGCGTCCAAAATGTTTGAGGGATGCCAGCTTGACCGAGAGTTTGAAATTTGGAAAACATCCAGTAATTCCGCGCTCTGTGTTATTGCTCATTTTCTCTGAGTCAGATGACTGTCACCCCTATTTTAGCATTGGACTCAATGAGTTAGCACTTGCGCAAATGCTTCGATGGTTTCATGAAATGTGGTCGAAGAATAACATCTCTTGCGTATTTAGTGACTATGATATTTGGTTCTTTTAAATTGTTAATTATCATAATTAAAATTCAGGACCAGGTTTTTAGAAAGAGCTAAAATGACATATATAGAGAATTTATTTCCACAATATTTAAAAAAAAAAAAACAGGCAACAAAATTGTTTATGTGTTTGTCAGCAGTAATAAAAATTGAGTTGTTGCTATTAGGTGAACTACACTTAATATGCCAAACGAAAAGTTGTAATAAAAGAGCCTAAGTGGAGCATAAAGCATCACAGGAACTTTGTCTTGATTCAAACAGTTTCCGAGCTATGACAGATAGAAAAAAAAAATAATAATTTTCTGTTATTTTTTAATTTATAAATAACAGTTTTGGAATATCTGATAGATCTCCATAAAAGGCAAGAACTTATTTAAAAAGCATAAAAAATCATTTAAAATGACTCCATTTACATCAGAATATTTACAATAAACAGTAAGTTACAGTGCTGAAACACTGGGGAAATTCAAAAATAGGTTGTTGTCAAATTTTGTATCAGGCAGTTCTAAAACACTCCAGTATCAATAATTGGTTTAATTTAGTAAAATATTTCCTATTTCACCATATTTCGATTGACAACAACGAACTTTATCTATGTAATAACGTAGGAGTAATCCAGTCTTTTATTTGAAATTAGTCATTAAAATTGGTGTTCCTCAAAGTAGACATTCGATAAATTTCCCACAAACAAAACAATGGATTGTATGCAAATTCGTTGCTATTTGCGTAGAAACATTCCCTAAGTATGTAGATCTATTCAAACAACTTTTCAAACCTCTACAGTGAGTTGAGTGAACTGAAACATTGTTGAATTTTTAAATCAAATCGTCGTCAAATTTTGTAAGTAATTTCCATATACTCTTCTGTCTGTAACACTTGATATTTATCAGAACCTTGTCCATTTCACTACTTTTTGAATGAGCGTTTTTTAAAAATCATATTGGTATATTAGTTCATAAAAAAAAAAAAAAAACAATTGTTTACAGTCATTACTGAAATCGACTTTTATTAAAATACGATAATTGCGAGATGCTGTGGTTGAACATGATTGTAAATTTTCTTCTTTTGATCTAATATTTTTATAGATGTAAGAACGAAAATATTAAAGCAGAAGTTCTTGAAAAACTTGGTTCTTGATTACAAAATTTAGCGACAATTTGAATTTTAACTTCAACAATGTTTCCACGCATGTAATTTCCTGTTAGTTTGTTTAGAATGTGTGATAGAAGACATCTGCATATTATAGAATTTGCCTACGCAGATAGTAATAAATTTGCATACAATCTATTTTTTTTTGGGGGGGGGGAAGGGGGGGGATTTCTCGAATGTCTAGAATGCCGATTTTAATGACCTCATGCAAATAAAAGACTGAATTATTTCTTACAATTACGCCAACATATTTTGTTACAATTACACTGTAAACTTAGTCGAAAGCTAATGGAAAAGGCAAGGTTTTGGTAAATTAAGCCAATTGTATATAGAGGAGGGTTTTAGAAATTTCAGGAAAAGAAGATAAAGTATGTTTTTTTCTATCTGCCAAAACTAGGAAATAGTTGGAGATGGGACGGACTTCATGGTACTTTATGTTCCACATTGGCTCTTCTGTCACCCCCATTTCGTATGGAATATTAGAGGAAGTTTTCACTATACGTGTGCAAATTGGAATAGTGTTATGAATTTGCGCATTAAGATGTAGTATTTTACTTTCTTGCTTCTATATATAATAGAGAATTAATTTTTTTTCTGTCAAATTTTCGAAATTAAAATTTTACTTTAATTACCCTTTTTAAGGTCTCCTGAAAACGAAAATCAGATTTCAGTATTAGCACTTGTGCGTCTATATATGTCTGAGCCACTTATAAGTATAATTTAAGAACATTTATATGCATGTTTTAGTATCTAAATGTGTAATATGTGTGGATACTACTAAAAATTTTATTGAGATCGGATAAAAGACTCGTGGAAAGAAACGTACAAATGTACTCAAATATATTACATCTAGGAACGAAATTCCGTTAAATACAGTTTAACGTCTTTAGACTTTAATATTACAATAAAATTGAAATACCTTTGTTTATGCACAAAAGCATGTGTCACATAGAATATGGTATGAAAAGTATTTATCTTTCGTTTAGAGGGATGCACAAAAGAATTCTGATAAAATATTTATATGACAGAAAATAGCTCTAACGGCACTTGAAATTGTGTCGCGATTTTCCTCCTTTTTTTAAATTTAATAACAGTCTTTGGTGCGCTTATAATTTGTTGATAATATACAGAGCTACTCAAAATTAGTCCAATTAGATTTAGAGAATGGAGTGGGTAGATTTTTTCCGGAAAATTTTATATAAATTTCAAAATTTAATAACAGCTTTAAATCATCTATGAATGTAATTACTATATTCAATTGGGGGGTTGAGGAGGATGTAACACCACTCACATAGAAATTTATGTCAAATATAACTGTTCATAATACTATTTAATTTTTAAAATTAAAATAAAAATATTCAAAAAACAATACTTTATACTAAAAATATTTAAGTTTAATAATATTTCTACAGTGGTGTAGTTTAAGAAAAAGTAATGTGAGTCATAATATAGATTATTCTTAAAAATTTAAATGGTTAAAACATGTTAGTCTTTCTGATCAATGATAACACTAATCGGTAGTTACAGTATACGCTTAGAATAATCGATTGAAACGGTATTTATTTTAAAAATGATAGATCGAATAAAGAAAAAAAAAAATGGTAAGATTTGAAAAGTAATTCAAAACTTCATTTTATTAAGACATAGTTTTTTATATAAAGTCTTTAAAATACGATAAAATTAGAAGATGCAGGGAAATCGATAAAAATTTTTAACGAAAGAAATCATAAAATGCAAGATAACATTAATTCTGATACTTATCATTTTAATCTCACCAAAAAGAAAAAAATAAAGATACGGTTAAAGTAATTTTTAGACAAAATAATTCTTCTGAAATACTCATTCTAGAAATGAAATACATATTCGTAATTTAATTTTAGTTTTCCTTTTTTCGATTGAAAATGCCATTTAAGAAAAATGAAAATTTATTAACCATTATTTATACGTGTTGATAACAAGAAACAAGATGAAATTGAAATATTTCGTTATAGCCTTACACAAAATGTATAATTGATGAAAAAGATGCATATTTAGTAACATATTTAAGGAATTTCTATCATATAATTTTTTTTTCCAAAATTAATTTACTCATCGATGTCAATATACCCAGGAAAAAATGTTCTTTTAAATGAAAATGAAAATCAAATTTTCATTACCTAAATTGTTTTAATTTCACTTTTCTGAAGAATAGTCCAGAAAAACTATTAAATTCTATATTTATGAATCAATAGAAAAGAAAAGGGAAATTGAAATTTCTGGGTATTTAGTTTGCAAAAAGAAACATTAGAAAAATGCAAAAATTTTATTACCTCATTTGTTTCCCTCTCAAAAAGTTTCAGCTTATGAAAATAAAATTTTCTTTTTAAAGTAATAATTCCCAGTGAATTATTTTTACTAGGAAACTCCTTTTTTTTAAAAAAAAAGAAACTAATTTTCATTACTTAATTTCAGCCTCAAATTTTATATTAAGGAAAAGATTAAAGAAAATGCGAATTTTAATCATGATCATATTCAGGAATAAATAAAAAGTAGAAAAGGAGAAGTGAAGTTATTGGCAATTTGTTTGAATAAAAAGCTCGTAAAAGGGGAAAAAAATGATGATTCTTTTTAATGAAAGAATAGGTAAATTTCTGATCATAAAGCTCTAGTTTATGAAAAATTAATCTTTTCATTGCTGTAGTTTTTGTTAAAAAAATTTTCATCGAGGTAAAATGCTATTAAAATAACAGCGTATTTCTGTAATTTAATATTCGAGTGTTTCGGTTGCGATGGTTATTGAAAAGGGACGCCTAAACAATATACATATTTATTAGAAGCGATTAGTTTTACAGAAATATGTTTTTTTCTTTTTAAATTTCTGTTATTACAATTGGTTGTATATTTGTAATTTTATTAAACAAATAAAAAAGTTTAAACTGAATGATTAGAAAATTTCCTGAAGGTGACATTGTACTATTTTTGTTCTTGTGAATAGAACGAATAATTCAAAATAATTAAGTTGAAATTATTGAATTTCTGGTACATTTTGTGAATAAAAAATAAGAAATAGTTTATGCTTTTTTTTTCTAGTATATATCGATTTATTTTCTAAAAAAAAAAGAAGTCAATAAAAATATTATATATTTTATAAAATTAATTCAAACTCTCTGAATTATACTTTTTTTTGTCATTGAATTACCTAAAGAAATTTTATTTATTATTGTCTTATTAAGTACCATAAAAACACACCTTCTTCCGAGGATATGTGCATGATGTCTTCAAAATGAACAGACATCCCAGAAACATCCTGAAGATGTATTGTAGATAAGTGTGTTCTTAGTGTAGATATATGCAATATTAAGGGAAAAATATTGTATGAGTACCTTTTAGGAAGATATTGATATTAAATGTTATTAAAAGTTGTTTTGTAGCTTTATAATTTAAAATGTAGACTTTTTATATTCTCCATTAGGTGAAATTAATATTATCTCACAAATGTTTATTATGAAGTATAAAAGTTCATCCATGAGGAGATATTTTTGGAATTTTTGGCCGACTTTCATTTTTCCAATAATGATTCAGTTATTCGTTCTTATTTGTTGAATAATCTTATATATAAAATAATAATATATAAAATATATAAAATAATAATAATTATTATAATAGTATTCAGGGCTTTTGTATTTCCTATCAAGTGAATTTTCTGGATTTTTGTCAAAAATTAAAATTTCGCTGTAAATAAATCTCTTTATTTGGATCTAGTGGATTTATACGAGAAATCTGTATTGATATTTTGTTGCATTCGGCCATGTTTGTTTCATTACATATGTATTATTATTATTATTATTATTATTATATTATTATTAATCCTGAATTTTTGCTAAATCAATATCTGATGCATTTATTCTAAAATTTTGCCAAAGAATACGTATTTTAAACTTTTCAAAATACGTTACACTCGTTATTTCTGTCCCTATCTGAAATACTTTGAAGGGAGCCATTAGAAACTTTGAAAAACTGGGATTTGCTAATAGTTTCGATCACAAAATTTAGTGTAATATCCTTAATCATAATTTAACCACCTGGAATTTTGAAGAAAAGTTCTTATCCATATTTTTATTTGAAACTTTAATGTCTACTGCCAAAGTATGTTACCGTATAACAATCTTACGTACTTCGCCTTGATTATATTGCATTCGTGCCTATACTCTTTCACCTGATGAAAGGTGATGTTATTATTTTAATCTGAAACAAGAGTTGGGATTTTTTACAATTTGTGGATTTAATGGAAAGAAGTTTTATTCATTTCCTTTCAACCCGAGTTATTCGTTACATTTTCTTGTATTTTGCTTCAATAAGGTTGCAGTAGTAAATAAAATACTTTCAATAAACACCATAAAATGCAAGAAGATTTAAAGTTTTTTTACTTATTACTTACAAACGCCATTTCTCTGGTGCTTTTTCAGAAAGAGTGAAATAGGTTTTCATCGAAGCGAATGGAAGCGGATTAAATCGGTTTCAGAGATGTATGTTTTTCATTCTAATTTCTTTTCGAATTCGTATCATAAGTCATACCCATAATAAATGGCACTTATAGCGATGATTTGTTTATCAAAGGTTAAAATGGATGCCCACATAAGCAATTTTCATTTTTTCCTCCTTATTAAAAATCTGACAATTTACTGATGCTTGAGCCTTTATGAATCGTATCAAATTACAAAACTTATGAATGAATTAGATTACGTTTACGATTAATTAAAATTATTCTAGCAAGTACCTTTAAAACGATAGCAACCAGGTTATGTTTTCAAATGATAGCAAAATTAACTATTATGCTGTGGCCACCACATGACTTTCTTCTATATAATTTTACACAAAATTTATTCAATATAAATTATTTATTAAATTTTTAAATTATTTTCCATAATAAATGCAGACGATTTTTATCTGACAGTATTATATTATCACTAAATGCCGAAAAATGTCGAATTTTTTTCAAATCAGAAGAAAATAAGACCCCTCCCCCCCCCCCCCAAAGTTTTTTTTTGTTAAAAGATAAAAAAAAAAAAAGATCGATAACTTTGTTTTAAATTATCACAGATCTACGGTTCAACCATTCATTTTAAAGGTATTAAAGGTATTGACGAGATCTTTCGAAAGATACCCATATTGAAATTTACTCCCTCCCCGGGGGGGAAGGGGGAGGGAGTAATTCCCCTCCAGGAGGGCAAGTGATGCCCCCAAATGCACAATTTTTTTTTTAGTTAACTACTACAATTATCAGTAATTCCTATTAATTTTACAATCACACGATTAAAATAACTCTCATTATATACATTTATACGAAATTTTGTCCTATACTGCCATGTTAAAATTTTAGAAAAAAATGTGATCACAGCGCCACCTGTTGAGACATTATTCCACAAATCTAATCAGCACCAGTTTATGTCAGGGTTCAACTAAATACCAAGTTTGGTTAAAATTCGTTCATTGGTTCGTGAGATACAGCGTCCCCAAAATTTGTGATACACACACACAGACACACAGACTGACAGACAGATATTTCCTAAAAGCGGTTCAGGACATCCCAAAACGTGTAAATCCACCGAAAAATGGAGTTCGAAAATTTTCACGAATCTAATACTTTCTCTATATATACTTATAGAAGAAAGCAAAAATTAACAAACCATTAAGAATTTTTTTTTTTAAATAAATTTTAAAGAGTGCATTAGTTTAGTTTTCTACCATTTTTGATTTGTTATAAAGCATTTTTAGGAAAAACTGTTGGGCAATCTCGATTATAGAAATATTTCCGTTTAACAGCTCTGATGCTTTCATGTGCATTTCCGTATTGGTAAGAATTACATTCTTGCTTTTAATATATAGGACATTTTATGCATTGTTTACTACAACTTGTTTCTACAGTGATGTTACTCATCAGACATTAATTATAGATTGCAAAGTCTGTCAAACAAAACCAAGCATTATGTTATGAATATATAGATACATGTATAGATGTATACTATGCATTCGTTGATGTATGAATGTATCGTATGCATTTATTCACATCGAAATTTATTGTATGCATTTATGCATATAATGATGTATATTATGTATTTATTACATAAAATACAGAGTGTATTAATGTAGAGAGGAATCTATGCATTGATGCACTGCACATATGAATGCATTTTTTGCATTAATAGATGCATTCAGATGGTTTTGTAAGCATATCGAATTCAATGAATGACGAATGTATGTTTCTATATATAGTGTACATGCATATAAACATATGTAGTATATATATATATATATGTATTAAATACATAAAATTCATGCATTTTTTTTTTGTGTGTATGGATAGAGTTATGCATAAAAAAAATGGATTGATTGATAACTGTTTTTTGAATAATTTATTGATTTAAAAATTAAAAATCAATTTATACATTCTTGGAAATGACGATTTTTAAATGCCATAAAAATGTAAAATAAAGCAATTTCTACTATTTTCTTTCTTTCTTTCTTTTTTTTTTTTTTTTTTTAAGAAAACTCCTATTTTACTTGTTCCCCGTAAAAAAAAAGGAAGGCAAATCCCGTAAATTTAAGATACACGAAGTTTTCCTCGGCACTTTCCTATAAATTTAATTATGTTTTTTTAAAATGTTTATATTTTATGAAAGTGATTTTATGGTTTATTCTATTTATATTTGCTAAATAATAACAATTTCTAGTAAAACGTAAAATATAATTGGAATCTTGTTTTTGGAAAAGCTTTTTAAAAGCTTTATTGCTAAGTTATATTAAGCATTTTAAAATGTCCTTATTTCCATTCTTTCATATTTAAAATTAATATTATTTTATAACATTTTATATGCACCCAATGATTTTTTTCCTCATTTAGTTTATATATCTATCGGTTATCCTATAAAAATTGCCTTTTGTAAATTCACTTTGTAAGAAAAAAAAAAAAAAAAAAAAAAAAGGAATAGAAATGCAGATGTATCACCCGCAGAGGATTTTAATAAATCGAATCTTCAATTGCATGGCTTCTATCTTTAAAAAAGAGTTTTAGGATAGATCATAATAAAAATAAAATAAAATAAAACAAAACGGGGGAAAATGTTTTCGGATATCTATGTTTTAAAGTACTTTGAATTCAAACTGCTTGTTACCAGAAAAGTATTTATTCTTAGAACAAGATATTTCTCTAATGGCCAATTTAAAAAGAAATTTTCTCTTTATGCAAGAATATTTATAGGAAGGAAGTTACATAGAAATATCGATATTAAAATGTATAGGCGATTATAGAAAATCTCAAGGTAAATACATTTAAATTGTTTTCTATAAATTTTATTTTTTGTTTATGGCACCATGCCAGAAATTCTATGTTTTATATATGTTTTATAAATATTTTAAATATGATTTCTTTTCCACAGTGGGATTTAAAGAAGTTTTTAAATGCGTAATTTTAAGTATTATTAAAATAACATATTTATAATTCATTGTATTTATTTATATATTAATACGCAAATACAAAAATGGTCGTACTTTTTAAACCTATTTTTAATAAGAAGAGGTGCGTAAAAGTAGTATCGTTAGAAAGGTATGATTAATGTGGATTGCGGAAAAATATTTTACTCTTATATGAGAGCACGAAGACAGAGAAAAACATTTCTTTTTACACGATTTTTCATTTTCTAAGGTAAACTTTGTAGAGGCTGGTTTACTGTCTCAACTTGTGGATCGTCCTTTATCGTAAGTAGAAGTGTGTAATGGAGTCAACTGAAGACAATAATTTAAAATCTAATCCTTTTTACTTTCTCTTACCCATAGGGTCGAGAAAGTATTGTTTTAGGGTCAAATTTTCGAACGTGTGTTTTTGTTATATTTACATGTTCTGGGGTCCACTGAATACGAAAATCATGTTTTTAGCGAATGGTCTGTGTGTCTGTCTGTGTGTCTATTATCAACATATCTCAAGAACAAATAGTAGCAGAAATTCCAAACTCGGTATTCTAAATGTGTATCATATAGGGATGCTACATTAAGCTTTTCGTTGAGATGAAGCAAATGGTTCGTGTACAGGGACACTCAAAAGTATTCAAATACATTACGTCTTTGGGGGAAATTACAGGTAAGTAAAGTTTAACATCTATAGACTGCACTAAACCAAATGAAACGAATATATATATTGTGTAATAGAGATAGTCAACTGAGAAAACAATTTTGTGTATGTTGGATTCACGCCTCCCCCTGGGGGGGGGGAAGTCCCCCCTCGAGGGGAGTAAATTTTCATGATGGGTATCTTTCAAAAGAGTTCGTCAATACCTTTAAAACGAATGGTTGTTCTATAAATCTGTGATAATTTAAAACAAAGTTATCGATTTTTTTAATTTTTAACAAAAAAAAAAAAAAAAAAAAAATTAAATGTAATAGTGAGAATAAATTCAACTTTTTTTTTTTTTTTTTTTTTTTTTTTTTTTTTGATATTTAGTGTTATACTACTTCTCTAATATGGAAATCGTCTCAATTATCATAAAAGATAATTTTTTCAAATAACAATTTTAATAAATTATTTTTTAAAAACAGAATTATTTTTTAATAACCGAATTAAATTCTATATAAATGTAGATGCATTAACGAAACTGGGGGTTTCTTCCAAAACCTAATTCGAATTGTTTAACACAGGTTTACATAACATTACTCGTTATCTTACCTCTTAATCTGCAACCTGTATTTATAGTATTAAATTTCAAGTTAAGGAAAAGTCGTGTGAGTGACACACCAGATTATTATTTTACGTATAAGGAAAAAGAGGCACTAAGACGGAGTATAGTTTTGGACTCAATTTAACTAAATTACAATACTACAAATTGTTAAGACTGCATTTAAATATACCTCACCATTTGGGAGCTTTGTGGCATCAAGCAGATTTTCTCACAGTAACTATATTACGACGCCATCCAAAAACACAATCTAAAAAGCACGATCCAAAAAGCACGAACTTTCTTAATTTGTAACTTTTAAGTAAATTTGGAACTTTTAAGACTTTTAAGTTTCTAAGTCTTTTTAAACTAACGCTATTATAATTTAGTGCCTTTATTAACACTTAAGAATAGTCGTAAAATTTTCAGAAATTATAAAATTTTAAATAAAACTACTTAAAAAAAAAAAAATAAATAAATAAAAAAAAAAAAAAAAATCGTGATATTTTTTCCCTCTCAAAAGTAGTTTAAAGAGAAAGAAACTCTTATACAAAGGGAAAGAAACTCTATCTGTCTACTTAATATCATATACATATAAATTATTCAATGCTAACAATGCGCGATAGCGAATAACACAGGCATGCTTGAATATGATCTTCTAGAGAGGTACTTATAAAATTCTTTATAAAATTGTTAAATAATTATCTCTGTATATTAAGTTACTGTCGATGGCGTCAATTTTTTTTTCTTTTTTTTTTTGTCTGCGACCGCATCTCTTCGTGGAGGGTAAAGTGCTCTGCATCATGAGTATCCATGCGTTCCGAATACTCCAAGGAAGACATTTCAGGTACTTAGAAATTTGTATCATCTTACTTAACGAAGTTATTGATTAAAGCGTCGGGTTTATAAAAGTACTGTATTTGCCAAGATGCAAATAATTTCTATTATAACATTGTTTTCTCAGTCTCTGACGTTCTCAGTCTCTGACGTAACTCAATCTCTGACGTTCCCAGGAAATGTAATATGTGATTAATGGTGTAAATAAGAAAAACAAATTGAAAAGTTGGCGTATTTGAGATGCTTGAGAGAAAAAAAATAGTTTGAATAGAGAAAACATTAATAAATAAATAAATAAATAAATAAATAACCGGTATTTTTAAAATATTAAGCAAAAATTTAATAAAGATGAAATGAAAATTAGTTTATAGTTTATAGTTTATATTATTAATTTATATTACTATTTTATGTTATATAATTAGTTAGATTTTTACTATTAGTTTATATTATTAGTTTTTATTTTAGCGTTAGGCGAAAGAGATTTAGTAATGAATATCATTATTCTGTTAAACAACTATTGCTATAAAAATTGAAGTTAAGCTAGAAATTTTAAAAATGAAATTTAAAAGACAACAATTTAGATTAGTTTATATAAAAGTTTAAGTTTTTAACTCAAAGCACCTTTAAACTGAAAGATCTTTACGATGACCAATTTAGCAAAAAAAAAAAAAAAAAAAAGAATTAGAAATAAGGTAGTTTTTTCAATTTTCGTCAAGGAATTCATTTATGCAACCACGATAGCCATTTGAACTCTACATTGAGAAAAAAATATATACCGCCTTCATCTTGAATGAATAAGTGGCCATTTTCTAAACCCCTAAACTAGAAATATAGATTTCCGAGCTATGCGCATAAGGTACACCAATGCACTGAATATAAGAAATGATCGAGAATTCATAGTCTACATATTTCTAGATGGTCAAACAATATTCTGAATGTTCTGAATACTCTGAATCTTACGTATTGCGAGAAATTCTTGCTTTATTTTCTATAATTGGGTAATAAACCAAGATTATAGGTGTTGAAACCCGCCTCTTGTATTCGCATTTATTTTCAGAGATTTTTAAATAACTGTGCCCTTGATAATATAGACAAATGCTCTAAAATTCTAATAGGGGTTTCTAGAACTCGCTTTCAAAGGAGACAAGAATTTATAAGGATGACATGGAACTATTTTTTCTAGAGCCATAATTCAGATTCTAGATGTCAATTATAGAATTTTTTCTCAGTGTAGCCATGCCTTTAATATAATGATAAATTATAAAATGGTGCAGTAATAATAATAAAATTCGAAGCCTATTTTTGTTTTCTAAGTAACTGATATAACACGCTGCTGAAAACAGAATTTAATTGTTTCGTTTCCAGTTGAATAATTTGAATATTTTTAATAAAGCGGTTTTTGTTTCTTTTTATTTTGAAATATTCAAGCACTTAACATAAAATGATTTTTTTTTTTTTCGGAGAAATGCATTTATTTAACATACAGAAAATACTTGTATAATTTACACATTGAAAAATGCTTTACGAAATCAGATGAAAATATGCATAAAATGATACGATCAAAAACTCTATGATGATTATAGTACAATGTTTAAGTAAAGTAATAATATAATGTAATAAATATCATGCATGTTATTGACTATGATATTTGGTTATTTTAAATTGTTAATTATTATAATTGAAATTCAGAGCAAGCTGTTTAGAAAGAGCTAAGATGACATGCATAGAGAATTAGTTTCCACAGTTGTTTTGTGAGGTAAAGTAATGTTAGCGTAACGCTACAAATGAAGTTCGCACTTTACGAATAACACGTGAATGTGCAGAGTTTTAGGATTCGGTTGATGAATGGAGTTAGTTCTCATGACAAACTAAATTATAATTTGCGATATGTTAATTTTATAAAGTGATGGATATAAAAGGGGAAGGATGGTAGTGACTTGAGGCAGCTTAGCGAGCTGCTTTGAGAAGGGAGTTGGAAGGTAGAGGTGGATAGTGAATGAGAAGTAGTAGGAGATCAAAGGAGTTAGTAGCGAGCGGCTATAGTAGAAGATAGTTAGTTGAGTAGTATAGTGGTTTAGGGAATCCTCCCACTAACGAAAGACGGGTAAAAGTCGTGAGAGGTAACGAAGTTAAGTGAAGCAGTTGCGATTAGTATCTGTATATAGTTAGAGTATTTCTAAAGGCTGCCCCTTTAAGTTTATAAAGATACTGAATGTGATTACAGTCCAACGCCCACCTTTTCATTAAGCTCTAAATAAAAGCTTTATTTATTTTATATTCAAGTCTTGTGCTCTATTACTTACCATTTAGCTACTTCATAAAGTAATTAAGTTAAGCTAAACCCAAGTTAAATGATATCATGACAACCGCTAGGTCGTCACAGTGGCGCCCATATTCGTCTGACCCCTCCCCCCCCCCCGAGCCAGTATTTTTTGATGGCACTACTAGTGTGCTTCAATTTTTTGATGTGCTTGAATATTTTTTTAATTTTTATAAAATTGATATTGCCGAAAAATATGCTTGTTTAAAGTGTTCCTAAAGAGGTGAATCACGACAGTGGCATGATTTAATCGCCTGCGATTCACTTGGCCCAAATCCAACCTATGAGGATTTAAAAAGTAAAGTTATCATTCTCTTTGCCACTCGGTATGATAGATTAAGATTGGAACATGGATGCTACCCCCCCCCCCTCAAGAAAGTCAGTGGAAAGTGGTGGTAAGGGCAGTGGAAAAACCACAAGATATTCAGTTACAGGAAGCAAGCTCGAGAAAATTCAATCAACATAAAACTGGCTATAAAAACGGTATTTCTAGTGGCAAAAGTAAAATACAAGTTAAAGTAAACGAGCAAATTTCGCTTTCAAACAGCAAGACAGACGAATTTAAGTCTGCTATTGAGCCTTTGGTTACGGATAAAAAATCCGAAAAAGTATCTAGTGTAGCAACGGGAATTGTAAAGGAAAATACAGTTAAGGTAAATGTGGCGGCTGCAACCGTTGAACTGAGCGAAAGTGATAAATCATATTCAAATGCTCGACCGATCAAATCCGGGGAGTTATCTAATTTCACAGAAACTGTGGTAAAAGAAACTGAAAAGTTAAACCACTGTGCTTCTAAATATTTCGCAACTACTTTAAAAGAAAACCTAGTAGCTAATGTAAATGAATGTAATACATTTCAAAATGCAGTGTTAACTAACTTTAGTTCTGCACATCTAGTACACAAATTCAACGATAATGTCGTAAATCGAACAGAAAAGTCAGATGACTGTGTCGCTAGTTTAAACGACAAAGTAACAGAAAAAGTGATTTTTACTACTGCATTCCAATATTTTAAAGCTTGTAAGCCCTCCAGGACCTCGACCTCAACGAGTAGAGAGCGAGCGGAACCTTCTCCTGGAACTATGGACAGTGACAATGGATCGGGTTCGAGTCCGTCCCAGAAAAATGCCTGTACGATGCCGGACCTGAATCTGCAAGCCACTAGCGCTGAAAATTCTACAGCAACTCCTCAGGCTAGTCTGTCACGCATCTCTGATGCTGCTGATATCAAGGAATCAACATGTCAGGTTCTATGGTTCCTTATTTTTTCCGTTATAAAGTGCATTTCTAACAGCGCAGTCACAAAATCTACGACATGTAGAAAAGCCTTTTGGACTTTCAACCGTTATCTGAAAGCCATGAAATTACTTAAATTTCAAAAGTCTAAATTTAAACTTGGAGCATGAACTTTCACCTCCGGAAATTTCATGTTTTGTTTAGATGTTATAAATTTTTTTCTGTTATACAATATATGCATGTATGTACTTTAATGTTTTTTGTAACTTACAGCCATCACCAGCAGTGATTAGTACGATAAATTTTTCTTACCTTTGTATATACATTTCCCCCTCTATAGTTTTTTACATGATTTCTATGTATGAACTCTAATGTTTTTCTATTTTATAGCCATCGACGGCAGTATTGGAACAAACTTTTTGAATATTTGTATATCTATTCCCTATCTATATTTCTCTAAATATAGTATAAATTGTATAAAATGAATATTTCTTATTGTTAACATTTGTATTCTAAAAGTTTAATGTATGTGTGTATTCTTAGTATGGGGTAAAGAGAATTTTTTTTAGCTATTTTGCATGTAAATTCGTGTTTAACGACTAACTTTAATAAACTAACAATTTCGTTTTTTTCCGTTATGCAAATAGCTAGGTGGGAAATATTGGTTATCTATAAAATTTTATATGTCAAACTCTCATTTATCTACAAGTTGTAGTTTACTTTCTATATTGATTTCTACTGTAAAAAAAGTTTTGCATTTTAGAAATACTATGATGATTCTGATGTCCAGTCGTTAATCTGAAAACCCGATCTGATTTCTTCAATTGTTACTTTGACATGAAGGAGGAAGTATTTTTGGACATTTGCCAGCCACTTTGGATTTCTGAAGTAGAAACAGTTTCTTGGACGCATGCCAACAGATGCACTCTCAAGTTACTTTTACTAGCTGATGTTTCTGGACCTAGACTGGTCTTCAGAGGGCTACAGACATTTCAAGTTTTTTCAATAAAGGCTTTTTTTTTTCTTATTACTCTGCACCAATCAATTTGACTTTTATAAATAATGATCGCATTTTTTGTCTAAGCGATCCACCTGTACTAAAATTTTTTTTCATTTCATGAAATTTTTACCTTTCCGTTTAAAGAAAGATGCACTTGTCATCCCCGCTGTATCGTTGGCCTATCTTTCACTAAGTTTTTAGCGCTAGGGTTTTCCATCATAAAGCAACTTAGACCGAGCTTAAAATTCTTATCATACATTTTTTTCTAAGTGGATGGTTTTTCAGCCCGGTGCTCTTAAATTTTTTTTTCACTATTTTAAAAGCAGATAGTTATTGTTGGGCAGTTTAATTTAAGCTTCCCCCCCCTCTTTTTCTAAAGTATTATGGAGTTTAATTTTAAGCAGTAAGTAACTGCGACTATTTTTTAATTGCATTGTATAGCAATACTTTAAAATTTGCACGGGTAAAAACCCGTTGTGGAATTTTACGTGAAATTTTTGTCTTTTGGGGAGGAACTGTGAGGTAAAGTAATGTTAGCGTAACGCTACAAATGAAGTTCGCACCTTACGAATAACACGTGAATGTGCAGAGTTTTAGGATTCGGTTGATGAATGGAGTTAGTTCTCATGAAAAAATAAACTATAATTTGCGATATGTTAATTTTATAAAGTGATGGATATAATAGGGGAAGGATGGTAGTGACTTGAGGCTGCTTAGCGAGCTGCTTAGAGAAGGGAGTTGGAAGGTAGAGGTGGATAGTGAATGAGAGGTAGTAGGAGGTCAAATGAGTTAGTAGCGAGCGGCTATAGTAGAAGATAGTTATTTGAGTAGTATAGTGGTTTAGGGAATCCTCCCACTAACGAAAGACGGGTAAAAGTCGTGAGAGGTAACGAAGTTAAGAGAAGCAGTTGCGATTAGTATATGTATATAGTTAGAGTATTTATGAAGGCTGCCCCTTAAGTTTATGAAGGTACTGAATGTGATTATAGTCCAACGCCCACCTTTTCATTAAGCTCTAAATAAAAGCTTTATTTATTTTATATTCAAGTCTTGTGCTCTATTACCTACCATTTAGCTACTTCATTAAGTAATTAAGTTAAGCTAAACCTAAGTTAAATAAGATCATGACAACCGCTAGGTCGTCACAGTTTAATTAAAAAATGTCAGGCAACAATTTTTTTTGTATGTTAGTCAGTAGTAATAAAGATAAGTGTTGGGTTGTCGCTCTTACGTGAACTGCACCTAATCTGGCGAATGAGATGGTATGATAGAAAAGCCTATGTGGATCATGAAACATCCTAGGTACCTTGTCCTATCACCGACTGTTTTCGAGCTATGACAGATAAAATGAAAAAATAAAGAATTTTCTTTCATTCAATTTAAGTTTTGGAATATTTTATAGATCTACATGTAATATATATATATATATATATATATGTGTGTTTGAAAAGAACAGAAAACGCCTTTTAAAAGTCTCCATTTATGTTAGGATATCTGGAATTAACAATAACTTTCAGCGCTGAAACATTGTGGAAGTTCAAAAATATATTGTTGTCAAATGTTGTAACAGAAAATTCCTAAAACACTCCTCTATCTGTAATTGTCTACTGAAAAGTAGCCTAACAAGGTTAAAGAAATGGTGTGGGTAGCTATTTTCTGGAAAATCTTTTAAAAATAAATTTCAAATTTAGCAACAGCCCTAAATCTTTTATGAATGTAGCTACAATATTCAATTTAGGGTTGCGAAGGCGGTAACACTTCTCACATAGAAATTTATGTCAAATAAAACTGTTCATAATATTATTTAATATTTCTAATCACACAAGAAATATTAAAAAACGATACCTTATATTAAAGATCTTTAATTCTAATAATATTCCTACAGTTATGTAGTTTAGGAGAAAGTAATGCAAGTCATAATAGATTATTTTTTTAAATTTAAACATTTATAACATGTTAATCTTTCTGATCAATGATAACACTGAGTGGTAATTACAGTACATGCTCATAATAATCGGTTGAAACATTATTTATTTTAAAAATGATAGAACGAATTAAAAAAAATCATGTGTTAAACAACCACACGACTTCCATTACCCACTATTGCGCCTATTATATGCATTTTTTAGAAATAATGTGATCAGAAGACATAAAATTGACCTAACAAAGTAGACATCTAACAAATATTCTATAAGAAAAAGCTGATATATATATATATATATATATATATATATATATATATATATATATATACATATATACAAAGATATGCAAAACAGAGTTTACACAGCGAGTTAAAAAAGAAATAATAATAATAAAATAAAATAAGCAAATAAAAAATAGAGTTATTTTTTAAAACATCTATTTCCGAGTCTAAAATTGACCTATCTAACCAAGATGACTGTTTGTTTTCCTGTAATAATCCCGTAATACATGACAAAGGATATCTAAAATGGATTTATGAAACAATTTTTAAGAAAATCGTTAGAGCTGTTTTTAAGATACTTACTTTTGCCAGAACATTGCATACTCAATTATTGACCCGAAAACAATAATTGCACACAATATTTAAAAGAGAGTTAATATGGGGAGTTTGAAAAAAATTCGTACCGCCGTTTTTAAAGAAACGCACTCCAGAGACCTTAAATTGAGCTATTTATACAGAGCGCCTATCAATTTTCCTGAACTAACCAACTATGCCATTCGAAAGGGCATCTAATAGAGTGTTTATATAGCAAATTTTACGAAAATCGTTAGAGCCATTTTTGAGATACGGACTTACGGTCCCACTTCTGTTTTTACAATTTTCACCAGAATTTTGAAAATTTATCTGTGCACCAATTCTGACTTAATTCTGAAGTTTCGTAGTTCTGTCTTTATTAGTATCGGAGATATGATAGTTCGAAAGTTCCGCACAACACATATATACATGCACACACACTGACCAATCGCCAAAAACTACTTTTTTTGGACTCAGGATATCTTAAAACTTGTAAATCAGGTGAAAACTCGACATCGAATTTTTGTACCGAATACAATACTTCCATTACCTACGGTAGTCGGGTAATGGAAGTAAAAATAAGATTTGAAAATTAATTCAAAGCTTCACTTTATTAAAGCATATTTTTTTTATATAAAGTCTTTAAAATACAATAAAATTAGAAGATGCAGGGAAATCGATAAAAATCTTTAACGAAAGAAATCATAAAAAGTAAAATAAAAGCAAGATGACATTAATTCCGATACTTATCATCTTAATCCCATTGAAAAGAAAAAAAAAAGAAAGAAATGGTTAAAGTAATCTTTAGACCAAATAATTCTTTTGAAAGTTATCCTCATTCTAGAAATAAAATACATTTTCGTAATTTAATTTTTAGGTTTCCCTTTTTCGATTAAAAATATCATTTGAGAAAATAAAATTTTATAATAAACTATTATTTATACGTGTACTAACACGTATAAACTATCATTTATACGTGTAAATAACAAGAAATAAGATGAAATTGAAAATTTTGGTAATAAGCTTAAACAAAATGTATAACTGACAGTAATAATAATAGTAATAATATAATATTGCATATTTAGTAACAGATTTACGAAAATTCTCTCATATCCTTTTTTTTTTTTTTTTAAATAATTTATTCATGGAAGTCAATATACACAGGATTTTTTTTTTCTTTTTAAACAAAAGGTAAAATCAAAGTTTCATTATTTAAATTGTTTTAATTTCCTTTTTCTGAAAAATAGTGCAGAGAAAACTGTTAAAGTCTATAATTATGCATAAATAGAAAAAGAAAAGGGAAATTGAAATTTCTGGGTATTTAGTTACTAAAAAGAAACAACATTAGCAAAATACAAAAATTTTATTACCAGAAGTCTTTTATTTTCCATCTCATAAAGTTTGAGCTTATAAAAATATAATTTTATTTCTAAAATAATAATTCCCAGTGAATTATTTTTCTAACAAACTGCTTCTTTTAGAAGAGAAACTAATTTTCATTGCTTAATTTCTGTCTTCAATTTCATATTAAGAAAAATATTAAAGAAAATATGAATTTTAATCATGGTAATATTCATGAATAAACGTTAAGTAGAAAGGGAGAAGTGAAATTACTCGCAATTTGTTTGTATAAAAAGCTCGTAAGAAATAAAAATTGTAATTATTTTTATGAAAAAAAAAAAAAAAGGTAAATTTCTGATCGGAAAGCACAAGTTCATGAAAAATTAATCTTTTCATTGATGTAATTTTTCTTTAAAATGTTCTCTTCGAAACAAATTTCTATTAAAATAACATCGTACTTCTGTAATTTAATTTACGAATGTTTTGATCATAAGAATTATTAGAAAGATGCTGCAAAACAATACAAATATTTATTAGAAGCAATTAGGCTTACGGATTTTTTTTTTATTTCTGTTATTGCAATTGATTGCGTATTCATAATCTAATTAAATAAATACAAAACTTTAAGTTAAATGATTAAAAATTTACTCGAAAGTGACATTGTATTATTTTTATTCTTGTGAATAGCACGAATAATTAAAAATAATTAGTTAGAAATTAAAAATATATTGGTACACTTTATGTATGGAAAATATGAAAGAGTTTATGATTCTTTTCTTTAGTCTATACTAATTTATTTTCTGGTAAAGAAAAATAAAGAAAGTCAATGAAAATATATATTTTAGAACATTGAAGTGTACGCTATAAATTATAACTTTTTGTTAGTGATTCATTTATCTAAAGAAACTTCTTCTTATTGTCATATTACACATGCATATACAATATTGAGGAGAAAAATATTTACTTGGTACATTTAAAAACTTAATATCAGTAACTATTAGAAGTACTTGCATACTTTTATAACTTAAAATATAAAATTTTCATATTCAGCATTAAATAAAAGGCATGTAGTTTTACAAATTTTCATTGCGAAATATAACATTTTACCCATGTAGAAATACTTTTCAGATTTTGGGGCATCTTTCCACTTTCAATAATGGTCTGATTATTCATTCTTATTTGATAAATAATCTCATCTAGATACGTTTTTTTAAAAGTTTTTAATCAAATGAATATTCAGAATTTTTCAGTTTCTTACTAAATAGGTATTCAGGATTTTTCAGTTTTTTGTCAAGTGCGTTTTCATTTTTTTTATAACAATTAAAAATTTTACTTTTATTCCATCGATTATATACACTGTAAACTAGTATGTTGTGGCCACCACAAGACTTTCTTCTATATTTTCCTATACAAATTCACGCAGTAACAATATTTAAAAAAAAAACGATTTTTTTTCATTTTTTTTTCGTTAAAAGTAAAAAAAATCGATAACTTTGTTTTAAATTACCACATATTTATAGTTCAACCATTCGTTTTAAAGGTATTGACGAGACCTTTCGAAAGATACCGATCTTGAAAATTTACACCCCCCGGGGGGGGGAAGCGATGCCCCAAATTTTTTCCCTCATTAACTACTACTATTATCAATAATTCATATTAATTTCACAATCACAGGTTAAGAATAACTCTCATTATGTACATTTATACGAAATATTTCTTATACTGCCATGTTAAAAATTTAGAAAAAATACGATCACAGCGCCACCTGTTGAGCGATTGATCCCCAAATCTAATCAGCCTCAGTTTATGTCAGGAGCCAACTAAATACCAAGTCTGGTTAAATTTCGTTTAAAAAAAAAAAAAAAAAAGATTTTTTTCTAAGTTTTTTTTCGTTAAAAGTAAAAAAAAATCGATAACTTTGTTTTAAATTATCACAGATTTATAGTTAAACCATTCGTTTTAAAGGTATTGACGAGACCTTTCGAAAGATACCCATCTTGAAAATTTACTCCCCTCGAGGGGGGACTTCCCCCCCACGGGGGGTGGCGAGGCTCCTACGCATACAAAATTTTTTTCCCAGTTGACTATCTCTATTTTAAATAATTCTTGTAAATTTCATAATGATTACTAAAAAATAATTCTCTTTATGCACATTTATACAAAATTTTGTCCTATATCACCATGTTAAAAATTTAGAAAAAGCAGGATGGCAACGCAACCTGTAAGACAATTTTTACCAAAAGTTGATAGGCACTAATTTATGTCAAGGTACAACTACATACCAATTTGTATGAAATTCTGTGCAGTAGTTCTTGAGATACAGTTGCCACAAAATTTTGTCACACACACACAGACACACAGACAGACAGACAGACAGACAGACAGACAGACATTTTCTAAAAATGGTCAAATCATGTTCTACAGCTCTCAAAACGTGTAAATTCATCAAAAACCCGAGGTCGAAAATTTTTACGAATCCAATACTTTCTCTATATTACATATAGAAGAAAGTAAAAATAGGTTCTTAAAAATTGGTATATATTGTTTTAAAAAAGCCCCGAAACAATATATATTTAGATTTGAAAACCCATGTACTCATTTTTGAGTATATTTACATGCTCAATAATGGGGTTGACCAATAAGAATCCCAATATTTGACTTGTCAATGTACTCAAAAATGAGTACGTATAATTAAGTATATATTGTATATATTGTTTAAGTATATACTGTTTCGGGGCTATTTTGAGACAATATATACTTATTTTTAAGAACCTATTTTTTTACAGTGTAAACATTCCCGTCTAACTGCTCTGGTATTTATAGGAAATAAATTCTTACTTTTAACATATAAGTAATTTTATGTTTACTGCAACTTGCTTCTTCTGTAATGTTACCTGATTGATAGTAATTGTAGATTACAAAATCTGCCAGACAATGGCAGAGTATTATGATATGAAGGCATTGTATGCATGTATTGTATGAGTGTAAAAATGTATTGTATGCATGCATTGATGTATAAATGTATCGTATGCTTTAATACACATCGAAATATATTGTATGCATTTATACACATAATGTATTGTTTGGTTTTATGCACATAGAAATCTACTGTATGCATTTATGCCCACGCGAATGCATTTATTTGCATTAATAGATTTTTACGATGGGTATATTTTGTAATCGTATTGAATTCAATGAAAGATGAATGTATGTGTCTATATATATATCTAAATACGTAATATTCATGCATGTTTATATATTGTTTCTCTTTTTGTATGTATGAATAGATTTATAGATTGGTTAATGAGGTTACTTTTTAAAGAAGTTTTTGATTTTAAAATGAAAAACAAATAATTTATTTAATCTGACGTGTGAATTTTTTTTAGATACTCAGGGAAAAGTATAATAGGGGAATTTCTGCTATTTTTTAATGGAAAATTCCCATTTTCCGTGTTTCCCGTAAAAAAAGGAATAAACTTCGTAAACTTAAGCTGCACAAAGTTTTCTTTGATGCAACTCAACAAATTTAACGGAAAATTATGTTTTTAATGAAAGAGTTAAAGTGATTCACTGAAAAATAAATAAATAAATAAAAGTAGTCATTTTCTGAATCCCTAGCTAGAAATATAGATTTCCGAGCTATGTGCATAAGGTAAGCCAATACATTGAATAGACAAAATGATCGAGAATTTGATTGATTTCCTAAAATTGGGTCATAAATTCGAATTATAATTTCTAAAACTCGCTTCTTGTGATCACATTTATTTGCAGAGAATTCTAAATAAATTTTACCACGAATATATAAGCAACCTTTCTAGAATTCTAATAGGGTTTTCTAGACTTCGTTTTCAAAGGGGACTAGAAGGGTGGCATGGAATTATTTTTATTAGAGCCAGAATTTAGATTCTAGATACCATTCACAGAATTTTTTCCCAGTGTAATGTCAAAGTTGAAGTTTTTTTCTCTTGTCACAATTTAGTTTATAAATGTCAGTCACAGAACTTTTTCTCTGTTTTCTATGGTTTATTTTATTTATATTTCCTACATAATAGCAGTTTATAGTATAAAACTTAAAAGATAATTATAATCTTGTTTTTGGAAAAACTTTATGAAACTTCATTCGTATCGTTGTTTTTGACGTTGTAAAAATGTTTAATTTTCATACTTTCAAATCTAAAATCAATTAAAATCTTAGATACACGCAATGCTTCTAAAAAAAAAAAATGATTATATACATATATATATATATATATAATTATTATTATTATTAATTCACTGAGTAAGAATAAGAAATAAAATAAAAAAAGGGAAAAGAAATGCAAATGCATCATATGGAAGGGATTTTAATAAATTTAATAAATCGAATCTTGAATTCTGCGGCTTCTATCTTTACAAAACAGTTTTCTGATAGATCATAGCTCCCCTTCCAACCCCCCCTCCAAAAAAAAAAAAAAAAAAAAAAAAAAAAGGAAAAATGTTTTCGGATATCTGTGTTTTAAATAAGTACTTCGAATTCGAACTGCTTGTTACCAGAAAAGTATTTATTCTTAGAAGAAAATATTTCTGTAATAGACAATTTAAATAAGAATTTTTTCTTTATGCAAGAACATTTATAGTACGGAAGTTGCAGAGAAATGTCGATACTAATGTGTAAAAGCGATTATAGAAAATCTCAAGGTAAATACATTTAAATCGTTTTCTATAAATTTTACTTTTTGTTTATAGAACCATGCTAAAAATACTGTGTTTTATACATGTCTTATAGATGTTTTATACATGACTTCTTTTACGCAATGGGATTTGAAGAAAAGTTTTTAAGTGTATAACTTTAAGTATTTTTAAGTAACCCCTTTATGATTCAGTATATTTAGCTACGTTTTAATACGCAAACATGGAATTTGTCGTACATTTTAAACCTATTTTTAATAAGAAGAAATGTTTAAAAGTTCTATCGTTCTAAAAGTATGGTTAATGTGTGTTGCAGGAAAAAATACTATTCTTACATGAGGGCAAGAAGCAAGACAAAAATGGCTATATTTTTATACCCTTTTTCCTTTTATAAAGCAACCTTTCGTATTCAAATTTCTTATAGTAAAAATGTGTCCAATGTGCATGTGCAAATTCTAAAAATGCAATACAACGGCTTGTAATTTAGCTCTTTTTCTGGATTTCCCCCTCCCCTCTATTTACTTTTAAAATTCTAACATAATTTTATCATTTGTCTTTTGGCAACAGAAATAAATGAATATGTGTTGGAGGCGAATGTCTTAATTCGTAGCAACATTTTCATCCACGTATATGGATTATCAACTATATTTCTGCATCGGCAGCCTCAGTAAGGTTAGCGAGCGAGTCCTTCACGAAACACCATCGGGAAAATTACATGGATTAAAATATAGCGAGTAAGGAGGCCAACTAACGCTTACACTGTAAACTTTATCATAATGAAGGGTAAAATCAAAGTTTTAAAAAAGGTATTATTTTCTTATGATTAATCTTTTCGCCTGCATGTATAAATTTTTTAGAAATTCTCAATCTGCGTTTGAAATTTAGTGACTTCAACTGCAAAGGACAGAGAAGCATAAGCTTTTATTTTTAGATGGACTTTCGTTTTCCCTTTTTTTAAGCTATTTTTTTTTTCACTTTGTTATTTCTTTACCCTGTATATCGTATTTAGATAACTTAGATATACACATATTAAATTAAATACTTTCCAATTGTTATAAAAGATATTATCTTTGTTTCATAAATTGATTAAAATATGATTAAAAAATTAAATAATACTCTAAAACATCTTTTTATTTTTATTTTAGCATTTTCTCTCAATATATCCCTTTTCCTTTTAAAACTCATTAATATGATGTCAACAAAAATTACTTCTCAACCTAAGACTTTATCGATCATGACTTTGAATATTAAGGTTTCCTTTTAACGTAAAAACTTTACGAAAATAACTTTCTTATCACACTTTAATTTTGGACATTCTTCGTAAATGGCCATTTTAAAGAAAATTCCATACATTCCTGTAATGAAAATATCTCTAGATAAAACGTTCTCATTTTATTTTTCAGAAAATGACTTTTTTTGCTGTTGATAATTTTTGAAGTATTTATTATGTTCCTTTAGGTTCAATTTTTTTCAGTTTTCTGTTATAAAGAATAAAAGAATTAACAGTGTTGTCTGTTACAATTTGCATTTATTAGTTATTAGATGCAATGCATAATGACAGTGTCTTTATTCATTTACTTTTATTGTTAAATTTAATAATGCACTAAGAATTTCGAGCATTAAAATTAATTGAATGATTAAATGGGACAAATTAGCAAAAGGAATACTGAAAGAGATATTTCATCTTTATGCAGTTGATATTTATATACTTTTTTTTCTTCTTAGAGATAGATAGGTAATTATTAAATATATATTTTCAATATACATTTTATACGAAGAAATTTCTTTTATAAAATAAACTGTTTGAAAATTGTTAAGGAACAGAGACTTTTTTGAAACAAATAATCACATGCAATTTTTGAAGACGCGAAGTGAAGTACATATGTAATAGGGGTGAGGTGTTATATTTATCATAGAAAATGGTACAAATTTCATAAGATGGGAAAGTGGGGTTAAAAAAAATTAATACATGTCGCATTTGAAAAATTTTTGCATGAGAAAAAAAAAAAAAAATTCTTTCGAGTTAGAGAGTTCAGATATAAAAAGTTTTTAATAAGGATTGTGCCCTCCTAAGATATTGGTACACATTTCGCATCTGATATTCACGCTGTATATTAAACTAAAGAGTCTTTGGAGCATATTGTCTTTCAAGAGCATCCAAGGTATGCTGTATTAGATTTAAATTCTGAGAGTAAGTGGGTCTTTCGCCATGTTCAATATTTTTCATTTGTAGTGTGTCATTTTAAGGTCTTCTGTAGGTGCGCAATGTCAACCATTACTAAAAAAGTGCTGATCTACCGCGTGACTAAAAAGACAAGCACGATCTAGAATAATCTATCTACAGTACTGCTGTGTTGTAAAGGCCTATCACTCAAAGATGTGAAACATTATTATGACATTGTGCAAAATGGCTGCTCACAGCATCCATACTTAAGCCATGCTTATCATGTTCATAAACATTCTATAGTGCGTAACGTGCATCTTTCCATTTACACTAACTAGCGTCCAAAAACCTTTTTAGCGCTGAGAAGAGAAGAACAGATTCAGTAGAGAACATCACTCTGCACCAGTGTTGCTGACCACCAAACAATATATTGTTTACACAAACGAAATCTTTTTGACGATGTTGTGGTTGAATAGGATGATCAAAGTTTTGTGCATACAAACCAGTCTGATTTAATTTCAGAGAAATAGTTCTGGCAGATACACGTATACTGGTAGAGGTCGCAATGTTTGTAGCTATCTATCTGATTAGAAATGCAATTTCTATTTCTTTTCACTCCTCGGAATACATGTCGAAGTTTTTGATGTATGTTGTTCCATCCACAACCACTGGCATGCTTACGCAATTAATTTCTACCTTAAATAGACTTTTTACAATCATAAGAAGACACTTTTTGACGCACTAAAATTACTTTGGTCATAGTAGTGTCTGTTTGACCTGCTTACAGCTATTCAACTGCACTTCAACGTTAGTAAGGACTCAAATAATAGATTTCAGACATTTTGTACTTAGTTATTGCCACAGCATATTAAATTTAACAGAAATAAATTCTGGAGCTTACGCCACTATTTTTCGTTAAACGCTTAATTACAGGGACTTTCGAACGAATAAAGAACTTCCTTACGCTGCCTTTCGTACGTAATAGGTCCTGGACGACTACACCTTTTATTTTAATTTCTACTATAATTGCACGGCCGTTGGGAACGCCAAGTTATAAAAACTAGTTGTTCCTTAACAATTGTCATGCAGTGTATTTTTAATTAATTTGAGCTGTTATCTGAAATTTAGAGCATTGTTTCAGGAAAAGGTTCCCCAATAAAGCGATAATTCGACCTGAAATTACCAACAGTGACTGAAAGGTATGATAAGTACTGATAAGTGACTGAAATTACCAACAGAAGGGTTTCACACTGATTCAAGACAATGTTATACTACACGCATATTTGGCTACTAGGCAGAAATTTTTACAAATTGACAAAAACGTTTTCGTCTACGCAGCATATTCTACCAAATTTGCGTTTTCTGATTAACTTTTATTTAAATTTATGTAATTTATAACAGTTTAGAGACGATAAAATTTTTACATCCCTGGAAGATATGAAAAACACCTGCAAGATTTTTTTAGAGAAAATCCTAGTTCACCAATATGGGGAAGTATTTTATAAATGATGAGTGGTGCATAATTTTACTGAGGTATGTTTGAGTTCGTGCGTTCATCTATGCAATATTTCATCTTTCAATGCATATTTCTGTAATAACATGTGCATTCGTATGCAAGTGTGTGTATGTGCTTAAGAATATGCATGTATACGTGCGTTAGTATTCGGATATAGGCGTGTATCTGTGCGCGTGAGAGGGTGTGCATGTAGACGCATGCATGTGTCTATTTGCAAGCGTGCGTTTTTGTATATTTGCGGAGAAGTATGAGTGTATGTATTTTCGCATGTATAAGTGTCCGTGCGTGTTTGTGGATACGTGCGAAAATTTGCATTCATGTAAAAATGAATGCTTCTTATGTTGTAACAAATAAAGGGTTTTTTGTCATATTGTGTGCATGTCTGTGTATGCGTGCGTACTTGCTTGCGTGTCAGAAAATCTTAAAGAGCGTATAAAGCGTATTTTGCTTAGTGTGATGTCAATATTTTATATTTATTTAAAGATAAAGCTCTTAAATTGTACTAATTTAGAGTACAATATTATTTAATTGCTTTTGAGAAATTCAAATAAATCATGCGGGAAAGAGCTCTTTTAAAAATAAAACAATAAATATAATTAAACAAATCTAAAATGCTAAATTATAGTTTTGGCAAAAAAACTTTACAGTAAAAAATATCACCAATAACAGCTATAGAAATAGCATAAACACATTGGCCGAAAGTAGCAGCTTTTGTTGGTTGTAAATAATAATAATCTTTGTTATAAAATAGAACAAGAAGTATATTTTGAGACTAATAAAATAGAAGATAGGGATGATTCAGCTAGTTTTTAATCTTTTTTCGTTAAATTTAAAAAATATTTTGCTTCGCAAAATAAGATATTTTAGTGAAATTTTCACTGATTTTTCCTACTTGAAATTCATGGAAGAACTTTGCCATTGTCTTGCAAATTTTAAGTGTAATATAAGTTTATTTGTTTCACACATTGTGGCTCAACTATCCCTATTAAACTCATATATGATCTATAAAATGAACTACAAAATACAATAGTATTATAAATTTTTATTTTTATTACTTTCTTCAACAAAAATACGAAGAAAGTGTTAGATTCGTAAAGGCTTGAAATTCTGTTTTTCGATGGATCCACAAGTTTTCAGATGTCTTAAACACGATTAAAATAATTTTTAGAAAATTTCTTTTTGTTACATAAGTTTTAAGCTCTGTATGAAAATTACACGAAACTTTATATTTGGCTGGACCTTGATGTAGATGATTGTAATTAAATTTCGGAACAACATATGGTTCAAAAGGAGATGCTTCTACGCTGAATTATATTCTATAGGCTTCGAATTATTTATCTCAGTATGTAAAGTATAAAAGTGTATGAAATATGATATGAGAAAGTAACATCTTTAAGCAGCAAATTTTTGGTGCATTTTAGTGCATGTGAGATGAATTTTATGAAGAAATATATTTATTAAATTTACATGCCTCTCTGCCGAGAAGTGATGGTAGTCAGTCAAATATTTTATGACGTATTTGATAGTTTTATCTCAGACTTTAGAATCAAACTGGACACATAAGCTTATTCGTAAAAAAATGCTTACAGCATTTCACAGTTAGTATTTAATTGATTAAATTGAACAAAATTTTATGTATACACAACTCTTTGCATATATATATATACATATCGGTAAATATTATCAGATTGGTGGGATGATTATTACTCATTTTCTGCGCTTTTCTAGATAGCTGTATTTCAACATCTATTGATTAAATTTGTCTATACAAAATATTTATCATCGAAAACTCTATTGATTAACTGTCCGTGCATGCAAATTAGTAGATTGGAATAAAATGATATAAAAGAAAATTTTGTCATGCTTCCAGCATATTACTTCCCATTTCAAAAATGCTTTTCCTTGCAATTCTGAGAGGGATAGCACACACTGTTGAACTTATGCATTAAACTGAATATTTGTTAGAATCTGTAAGAGCTGTATCACAAAGGTCATGTATGCAGATTTAAGATTTAAAAAAAAAAAAAAAAAGAAAAAAAACTGTATTTCTGGTTTCTTTTTCCTCTTCAATACTCTTCTTTATTTTTTTAATTGGAAACGAAAACAAATGATTAAGATTATTTCCAAAATACTTTCCAAACGGAACGTAAGACTTACGATGTCAAACAATCTCTGTAGAAAAGATGTTTCACTAATTAAAGGACCAGGAATAGGACTTTTTTTTCATGAAGTTATGATCGAAATGCTATATTATTTCAATTATTAGTATTTTATGAAAGCCTACTATTCAGGCGCATCTTAAATATTCACTAAAACAATTCAAATGCTCTAAAAAAAAAAAAAAAAAAAAAAAGAAAGAAATTTCTGACAAAAATCCATTGCATACCAAATTTAATGGAATAAACGTTTTTCCCCTTTTAATTTTTTGCTTGATTTTCGAATATACATCAGTCTGTTCCCTTTCCCTGGATAATTTTAGGATTAAAACTGTCACTTACTAGACCTTTAGGTGCCTCAAAACCAATTTTATGCATTAAACACAAGATCATTTATTTATTAAAATAAAAATATTAATGCCTTGCTGGGTTTTGTCAGTTTGCTACTCTCCGAATTTCGGGGTCGCGAACTACAGTCGGTAACAAAAGTGTCCGAACACTAACAAAAATTCCTAGGTAAAAAAAGTACACTTCATTCGTTTTTGTTTTTTTAAATAAATCCTTGTCAAATCCTGTTCTCAGTCAGTGTAAGAACATGATAAGGATTAATCGATAAGGATTTATTTAACAAAACCGTATGAAGCGTAGTTTTTTTTACATAGGAATTTTTGCTTGTGTTCGGACACTTTTGTTACCGACTGTAGTTTGTCTCTAAAGGCTACAAAAATTCATAATGAAAATAAAACTCAGCAACTCATTATATAATAATACTTTAAATATAAAGTACCAATTTTTGTATTAACAGTTTAACTAATACTTTTGATACTTTTTTGATATTATTTTGATCGATTGTATTTCTTCATGGTCATAATGACAAGATAATGAAATATCAAAAAAGGGATACATAAACTTTCCAGTGATTTTTTTTTTCTTTTAATATTTGTGTAAATTTTAACCAGATTTCCATATATTCATTTTCAAGATACTGTTAATATACGCTTGTAATGATTTGTAAAAATTTAAACTAATGGAATTTGAAATGAATATTGCTACTATTTCTTTCTTTCCAGTGTCATAAAATTAGAAACTTTCAATAAAATACGCACTTTTAGAATTATAGCAGATTTAAATAATTACCGCTATTTTTAAGATGAAAGCTATTTTGAGTGTTTTGAAACATTGACAACATGTCATATTAAATATAAAATCCTATCTGATTATTAAGAATTTTAACTGAATTTTTTTCTATCGAAAAGACATTATTCTTACCAAACATTCTTTTAGATATATGTACTTTAGAAGTTACTTAATTGCTTTTATAATTTTGCATGTACAATGTTTGACAACAAAGGAAAATTGAAGTATTTAATTCCTTTGTACAAAATGTTATAAAAAAAATAAAAAATAAAATAATCCTTTAATTCTCGAGCTGAAAGAAAACATTTTTCCAGAGTAATTAATTACGATGAAGTTGCTTTTCAGGAGGAAAAGTTTATGTTAAAAGTTAAAACGTATTTCTATAATTTAATCTGAACTTTTGTTAATTTAATCTGTGAATTGTTCACTATTATAAAGATTACATTTAAAGTAAGAAACTCTTTTTTTTTTTTTTTTTTTTTTTTTTTAAATATTTATTAAAACTGATTATCTTAAAACATTTTTCAGTTTCTGATAATGGTTTTCGTAGTTCGTTGCAGTTTTAGAAATCAATAGAAGAACAGGTTAGTTAAAAAAAAATTTCTTTTTCCTCATGAAAAATGTTTAAACTTTTAAAAAGTAGCTTCTTTTGTAAAAAATCCTTAACGCTGAAGCGCAAAATATTATTTAAAAAATATTATTTTTTTTTTATGACACGGATATTAAACAAAGTTTCCTCGAACCGTTATTAAAAATGATTACATAAAAAAGAAAAGTTTCATATAATAGTTTAACCGTTATCAGAAATCAATAAAGTATATTTTTACCTTTTTAATAAATTTTTAGCAAATGCGTTTTCAACAGGCAGAATATAAAATAAGCTTATATCTTACTTATTTAATACCATTTAACACACTTTAAAAGTAAAATATTTGTAAAATGTCTGATATCGATAAATTAATTATGGTTATAAAATAATACCGCATATAAGTTTGCATAGTGCAATAATAACTTTTTTTTTTTTTTTTTTTTTTACTAATGTTTGCAATTATTATATTTGATTATTATAAACGGTTGTTTCCTTTAATCAAAATTCAGCATCATTATTTTAGAAAGAGTTATACTTACATATCAAATTTAAACTTATAATAATTAATAGATAATGTAAGAAATCATTCATTAGGGATGTAGTGACTATTAGTCCTGTCCTGAAATTGTAATGATTTAAAATGCTCACTACGTATTCTTGATTTTTAGATTTTGATCTTTTAACACGTTCGCTGCCGATCTCACGTGACTAATGCAAACGGCGTTTTTTACCTTTAACCTGCCGATTATGTTTGGCGTATTTCGCAAGAGCACTACATCGCCAGATGTTATGGGCTTTTTGTTTACCTTTGTTTGTTTGCGTCATGTCTTACGTCAATATGCTGTATGACGTCAAACGTATGAAAATTCGTCTGCTCCGTACAAGCAAACTCTGGAGTTAATGCGTAAGAAGTTAAATTTCCATAGCAAATAGTTTCGTTTGTACTGAGCAGATAAAACATTAGATCACTGACTTCATCACTTCGGTCGCGTATTGAATGTACGTGTTTTATTAGAGAGAAAGCATTCTATTTTGAAATATTCTTCAGAGAGGATCAAAATTTAGAAGGCATGCTTCCATACCACCTCTAGGGATGAGATTCAGGCCATCACCACTTGCCATTTGCTCAGCAATAGTGTGATGTAAAATCCTACCAACTATCTATTTTGAAATATGAACATTTCTGATGTTTGCGTTAGTGTTGTTTGGCTGATGAATAGTGTCGAAATTTAAGGATGGTTAAGTTTTACATCGCACTAATGCTGTACGATGGGCAAATGGTGACGGTCTGGGAGACGACCCCTCGAGGTGGTCTGGAAACATTCTATCACAATTTTGATCCTTCACGGAAGGAAAGTTGGAATTTAAGAGGTACTTTTGAATTTTAGAGGCATATTTTTGAATTTCATACCAATACTGGATGCTATAGTATAAAATTTTGCATATTTTTTAATCTCATGCCTTTTGAGATACGGGGTATAGATCAGAGAGTAAACAGATGATTAGAGTGCCATTATTATAGAGAACCGTTAAAATTTTCTATAATTATTCAGTTGCGGATGATTTCTTTGGAAATCGACCTATTTTTTCATTTCTAACAAACGAGGACAATAAATAAAATATTATTGATAAATCATTTACTTTATACAATTTTTGAAAACGTAGAAAAATGCTTTTAAAATAAAGGTTGTCCCCAAAAACTGTAGTGTTGCTTCGATCACATCGATTAACAGCATTTTGGTGTACAACTTCGTGGTCACTTGGTGGTATTTTGGTGGTACTTCAATATTTGGTATAATTGTATGATCTAAGTTTTATTCTTTTATTTGTGATTAGTTATGAATTTGTAATTATTTCGTAATTCTTTTTTACTCCATTTTATGAAATTTTTTCTTTTGTTCTACGTATTTTTATTTATTTATTTATTTATTTATTTATGGATGATATTTTTTTCCCCGATGTATTTTTTGTTAGTTTAGATCGCCGGTGTTCGATCGTACGCCACCGGTAGAGGATTGCTATTCGGAACACGATGCGAAATGGCGTCATCGTGGCGATTTTCGAAATTTCGCCAAGCGGCAGCCTAAAGTAAACTTTCACCTGTAAAGCAATACGACACATCCCGCGCTAGCGCGGGATCGTCAGCGAACGTGTTAACCGAACTGTTTTTTATCTTATACTATTAAGCGAGCAATATGTGTATATTTCACTGATCTCGAAAACAGTAGCTCGGACAGTCACGAGATTTAACACAAAGGTGCCCCCCGAAGGGTCATTGTGCACATCGAAGTAAGATTTTCGAATTTTTGATTAGTTTTTTCTTAATTAATTAAAATGTAAAAATAATAACCTTCTAATTTCTGATAAAAAAGCCATTTAAATTTTAACATTTTATCCATAATTTAATTGTTGCCAATTTTTTTTTTCGACAAAATAATAATAATTAAAAAAAAAAAAAAAAGAAAAGAAAACCGTACATTTATTTAAAATGAGGAAAATAAATCAGAAATATTAGAAAATAAATTAGAAATATCAGTCGCATCGTTACAAATAAGATACCAAATGAAAGTGAAAATTTTTGTAAATCCGATGCATTAAACAGCTTATCAATCGGATGATTAGTTTTTTCTTAATTAATTAAAATGTGAAAATAGTAACCTTCTAATTTCTGATAAGACATCATGGGCGTGTTCAGTAGAGCGCCCGATCCACGACCGGTCGAAAGATTCCGAGCCAAAGCGTTCAGTGGTGTCGACCGATCCAGAGTTACATCGTTCAGTGGAATGGACCGATCTCGACCGGTCGTGGATCAGAAAGCCCAGAAAAATTTCTTGATCCATTGGGTCACGTGATGGATCAAATGCGCAATAGGTTGAAAATCAGGCTCTGATTGACATTACGCAGTGAAAACCTGAACAATCAACATCTGTTTTTGACAATGATTGTTTATTTGTTTGATTAGCTGAGGATTAATACAGATGTACCTATTTATATGCATTGTTTGTGCTGTAGAAAATAAGGTAAGTAATTCCATAAAATGCTAAACTATATTATGTTTATTTATTTATTGTGTAAAAAAGATTTTTTACGTAATAACGATTTTCGACACGTAATTTTTTTTATTGATGAACGTAACATTCAAACATAAAATTAAAACAAAAATTTACACAATTTTAATTTAAACAAAAAAAAATATATTTTTTTAATTAGGACGCTATCATATTTTGTTAATTTAATATATAAAAATAAGCTGGGAAAAATTATATTTCTTTTTTTTTTTTTTTTTTTTTTTCAGACAAAGCTTTTCATTCATGCGATTGTTTTTTGTTTGCAAATAGAAAAGTTTGTAAACGATTGTATTTTTTACCTTTAAAACAATAAGTTAACTATAAGTAAATAAATTAAAATCCTTCCACATATTTTTAATTTAGGTAAAAATAAATTTAAGATGTCAATTATTAAATTTAATAAACAAAACAGACTGTAAAAAAAGTAGCTCTAAAATTATGCAGTGTTGTTTACATTGCTAGTTTATTTTAATATTCAGTCGGTAATAAGAGAAAAAGCTCTTTATATTGATTCATAAATCGAAGAAGAAAATAAGATTATTTTTTATATAAATCCATTATATTAACTGAACAGCATATTTCATATAATTTATTTATTTATTTATTTCAAAAACGTTTTTGTTGTACATTTCTGTTCATATTAAAATTCGAAGAGAAAGAAAGGTGTTTTAAGTGCTCATTTAAGATAAATCTACTCTGCTGGTTTAAAAATAAATGTAACGTAACATTCTTAACATTTTCATGATTAAAATTTATACGTGAATTTAGAAAAATCATAACCAAAGTAATATATATTAGTAATTTGTCAGTACAATCAATTAATAGCTTCTTATTTTTTGTTCGCAGAGTACAGAATTCTACATTAATAAGAAAGAAGTAAAACTGTTATTACATAAAAGATCTTTCTTTCTTTTCTTTTCTTTTCTTTTTTTTTTTAAGAAAAAACGTAATATAGTTTAGCATTTTATGGAATTACGTATTGAAAGTCCAGACAAAATAAACAACAGAAATACAATAATACAGGTCAAATTAGATAGATGGCGCTGCTCCTATCACGTCAAAATTGTTCTAAAGCGTTCAGTAGATTCCTGGCCCGATCCAAGACCGGTCCAGGATCAGTGACGTCATCGCCCGGTCGAATTGATCCATCTCGGGCGCTCTACTGAACACGCTCTTAAATTTTAGCATTTTATCCATGATTTAATTGTTGCCAATTTTTTTTTTCGACAAAATAATAATAACAATTAAAAAAAAAAAAAAAAAAAAAAAAAAAAAACGTACATTTATTTAAAATGAGGAAAATAAATCAGAAATATTAGAAAATAAATTAGAAATATCAGTCGCATCGTTACAAATAAGATACCAAATGAAAGTGAAAATTTTTGTAAATCCGATGCATTATCAATCGGATGATTAGTTTTTTCTTAATTAATTAAAATGTGAAAATAGTAACCTTCTAATTTCTTATAAATAAGACATTTAAATTTTAGCATTTTATCCATCATTTAATTGTTGCCAATTTTTTTTTTCGACAAAATAATAATAATAATAATAATAAAAAACCGTACATTTATTTAAAATAAGGAAAATAAATCAGAAATATTAGAAAATAAATTAGAAATATCAGTCGCATTGTTACAAATAAGATACCAAATGAAAGTGAAAATTTTTGTAAATCCGATGCATTAAACAGCTTATCAACCGGATGATTAGTTTTTTCTTAATTAATTAAAATGTGAAAATAAGAACCTTCTAATTTCTGATAAATAAGCCATTTAAATTTTAAAATTTTAACCCATAGAATAATAATAAACACGTACGCTCCTTCTTCCTTTAATGTTATTCTATGTTTTATCCATAATTTAATTGTTGCCATTTTTTTTTTCGACGAAATAATAATAATTAAAAAAACTGAACTAAAAAAACATTTTCAACTTTACTGAGAATAAATACGAACTGAACTGAAAATACATTTTCAACTTTACTGAGAATAAATATGAACTGAACTGAGAGGAGTCTGAGGTTAAAAAATGTGAAAACGAAAGTGTTGTTCTTTTTGATAAAAAAAATCTTTTTGTTTTGTGATTGAGCTAGTATAAATTAAAAAACCTTCTGATTCTTTTAAACAGGGAGTTATTAGTAAGTCTTTAAAATCAAACTACAGCATAAACATTTTATTTCAAAGGATGATTTTTAAACACGTTCATTTTAAAAACTCTGAAACACTGATATGTGGCATCAGGTTATATGCAAGAAAATCAAAAACAACTTTCATTTAAAATTTAAATACGAGTTTTTAGAAATCAAAAAGTTAAATAAATATTCTTAAGATGAAACGATCAAATGATGTGATACCAGTTAATTCAGAAGAACAAAGTACTTCAAATGCAGACCAACTAATTAATCGTACTTCCTTATATCAAGCTAGGCCTATCCGTGCATCAAAATTAAAATGTCGCCAAAATATAAGGGAAATAGGACAGATGTACAGAAAGGAACGTTCTGAGAGTATATCTAGGCAAGCTTTTCAGCATCGAGCAAGGGAGAGCACGGAAGACAGAATCCAGCGACTTGAAGATCTAAGACAGCGAGCTTCTCAGCGTAGGGTATCAGAGAGTACACTAGAGAGACGACAACGCCTAGAAGAGAAAAGACGTCGACAAGCAAGATATGAAGTGGCATTGCGAAATCGGTGCCCAACATACAAAATAGCAGTTTGTAGAGATGTGAACTATAGTACTTTAGGAGAATTCAATGTGAAATGCGTTCATTGTAAAGCATCACATTTTCCAGAGGAACGTGTTTGCAATCGTCTTCATAGAGACTCTTTTGGTGATTGTTGTCTTCATGGACGATTATTACTGCCAGCACCATATTTTGCGAACGAGTTAGCAAGACTGTTTTTGCACTGCCATCCACTTGCTGAAGAATTTCATAAAAGAATCAGAAACTTGAATTCCTGTTTTGCTTTTTCTTCCTTCAATGTGTCAGAAGACAGAACCATCAACAGTCATGGCGTATACAGTTTTATTGCATGTGGACAAGTATACCACAAAATGAACTTGGCTGCTCAACCGACTCAAGACATACATTGAGAATTTGAAAAACCTCAATACGGTCAGATGTATTTTTTGGATCCTGATAATGCTGTTGACGAACGATTACATCATCCTCTGAATTATGGAATAAGTCGTTAACTCATGGAATTATTAGAGCACGTAATAAGGGCACAGAATGGTTATGCACAGGGTTATATGATGATGCGAGAAGTTCAGTATGAAGTTGAACAGCAAGCTACTGCACAAGGATTATCTGCACCTGAAGTTCAACTTTTGTTCAGAATTCCTCAGGAAAGTGATTACAGAAGATTTAATACACCATCCATTAATAAAGTTTGCGCTGTCTTCACACTTAATGCCGATCAGAGTTTCCCAGAAAATGAAATGATTGTACATCGGCGAAACAAGGAAATTGTTATTCTAAAAAATATTGATAAACGTATTGAGCCATTCACTTATCCACTGTTTTACCCACAGGGTACGGATGGTTTTTCTCTTGATATACCATTGACTACACCTTATTCTTCGCGGCATCATGCAACGCGCCTTGAGTTGGCTCAGAACAGACTTGCTTTTCGACCTGAAGTAATAAATTATTTGTCCACAAGAATGAATTCTACAGGTCATGACTTGCGACAAATACAATTTAATGCATTGCATTTTGGTGGCAGACTTTTTCAACAGTATGTTGTCGACACTTTTATTAGGGTCGAAAGAGATCGTATTCAGTGGATTAAAGCAAATCAAAAGAAGATTCTTGCTGATAATTATACAGAAGTCGCACGTTTGATAAATGACTTAGTAGAAAAAACAAAGCTACAGTTGGAGAGAAAGTCATTCTCCCATCATCTTTCCCAGGGTCAACACGCTATTATACTGAACAATTTGAAGGTGCTATGGCAATTGTTCGCCGTCTTGGTTCTCCAGATTTCTTCATAACAATGACATGTAATGCAAACTGGCCTGAAATAAAAAACGCTTTGCACATTCAGTTACAAAATGGATCTTTTTTACAACAACTTCCTCAAGACCGACCAGATGTTGTAACTCGAGTTGCAAAATTGAAATTTGATGAAATAATTGAAGATTTTGATAAGAAGCAGATATTTGGAAAAGTTGCTGCTTATGTATATTCAATTGAATTTCAAAAGCGAGGTCTTCCTCACATTCACCTTCATCTAATTATGTGTTCTCAAGACAAGATTCATAATCCTGAAGAACTGGATGATCTCATTTCTGCAGAGATTCCCGACTTTGAAGATACAGATCTGAGAGAACTTGTAATAAAGTGGATGATTCATAACCCGTGTGACGAACAGAACCCAAACGCTGCATGCATGGTAAATAAAAGTGGACGTATGAAGTGCCGCTTTCAATTTCCAAAATCATTTGAGGATGTATCTTCATTGGCAGACAATGCAAAACCAAATTATCGAAGGCGTTATGATCCCAAATTGGACCCTCACAGTCGAGATTTCTCTCATGAAAGTGCAGTGTATCGTAAGAGTGTTCATGGCAGCCGCATAACAAGAGATAATCGTCATGTTGTTCCTTATAATGCATATTTACTGAAAAAGTACAATTGTCATATAAACGTTGAATATGTTGGAAGCATTATGGCTGTGAAGTATCTATACAAGTACATATATAAAGGGTTTGATTGTGCTTCACTTAAAGTTGTTGAAGGAGGAAGACAAATCATGTACAATGAAGCAAATACTTATGTTGAGGGTCGATGCATCACTCCACCAGAGGCATGTTGGCGTTTATTTGGAAATGAAATTCAGAAGAAGAGTCATAGTGTTCTACGATTATCAATTCACCTTCCTGGCCAGTACAGAATTGTAAATTTAGATCAGGCTCAGGAAAATTTAGCTGATACAGGACAAAAAGGTTCGACTCTGGAAGCATATTTCAAGCACAATAAAAAGGCTAAGGAAGAACATGAAATTAGACAATCAAATGGAGACACGGAGGAAGAGCCAATCTATTATTACTACTGGCAAATGCCTGAACACTTTAGATGGAATGCAAGAAACAGTGAATGGATTCAAAGAGTACGACAGATAAAAGTTATTGGAAGAATACATAATGTCAATTTTGTTGTACAGCCTGAATTATATCACTTACGACTGTTATTGTATCATGTAAAAGATGCAACCAGCTTTAAGGATTTACTGACAGTGAATAATATTGAACATGCGACATACAAGCAAGCTTGTTTAGCACGAGGATTATGCTATGATGACCAACAATGGATTGAAGGATTGTCCGAATCTGCAAGCTCAAAACTGCCAAGGGCAATGAGAACACTTTTTACACAGATTTTGATTCTAGGCTCACCAGAAAACCCAAAACGGCTGTGGGAAATATTTAAGCAAGATCTCGCAGAAGATTTCATTCATGAAGGTGAAAGAACTGGAATTTCATTTGAAGATTCTATCAAGCGAGCATACGTGTAATTGCCCATAAACTCGACTCAGAAGCGACAGAAGGTAGAAATTTTCAATATTGGGTTGAAAAGTTTTCATTTGATGATATTGGTGATTATGAAACTGAATCGAATCAAGAATTGTCAAATGTCAATGAATCAGCAGCTATTGGTCAACAAATGTATCAACTTTTTAGAGGAAAACAAATTGAAATTGTGGATGCTATCTTTCGTTCAGTCACTGATGAGAATATTCAATCAAATTGCTTTTTTATTGACGGACCTGGTGGTACTGGAAAAACTTTCATATACAAGACTTTGTATTACCTTCTGCGAGGAGGGAACTTTAATGTGCAGTGTATGGCTTTTACAGGCATTGCTTCGATTCTACTTCCTGGAGGACGCACATCACACAAAACATTTGGATTGAAGGTGCCCCTTTCACCAGAGTCAAGTTCCACAATCAAACCGGGCTCCTGTAAAGCTCAAAAACTTTCTAAAGTTCAAGTATTTCTCATGGATGAAGCACTTATGCTTCCTAAATATGCATTGCATGCAATGGACGAAATTCTGCGTAAAACTGGAAATGCAACTTTGCCATTCGGTGGAAGAATTATGGTTTTAGGAGGAGATTTCAGACAGTGTCTTCCAGTTCAACCGCGAGCGAATAAACAAGAACTTATTGACTTATCAATTAAAAAGAGTGTGCTTTGGTGTAAATTTAGGAATTATTCACTGGATGAGAATATGCGGCTTGATCCAGAACAAAGAGACTTTGCAAACTATATTTTAAAAGTTGGTAATGGAGAATTACCGATTAGGTCTTTAGATGAGATAGAGCTACCCGAAGACATAATTTCAAATGGAAATCTCATTGATGAGGTTTTTGGTTTTTGCTTTGTCAATGAAAATTATGAAGAGATGAAAAATAAAGCTATACTTGCTCCTCTTAACAAAGATGTTAACAGGTTAAATACTGAAATTATTTCGAAATTACCCGGAGAGTACAAAACTTATCACAGTTACGATACTGTAAATAACCAACCCGAAGGAGGACTTCAATTTACTGTTGACTTTTTAAATTCTGTTGAAAATTCCGATTTACCACCTCATGAACTTAAACTGAAAAAAAAATGCTATTATTATGTTGATGCGTAATATAGATGTATCAGAAGGCCTTTGCAATGGTACAAGATTAATTGTTACTGAGCTGTGCAATCATATTATTAAAGCAAAAATAATAACTGGTGAACACTGTAGCCGAGATGTACATATACCAAGAATCACACTTCAATCATCAAAAGGTCAACTTGGTTGCGCAATATCTAGACATCAGTTTCCTGTAAAAGCAGCATTTGCTATGACAGTGCATAAATCACAGGGCCAAACTTTTGACTTTGTAGGTGTTGATCTGAGAGTACCAGTTTTTATGCATGGAATGCTTTATGTAGCTTTTTCAAGAGTTAAAAGAAAAACATCATTGAAAGTACTTTTGCCGATAGAAAATCAACGCCATACTCGTAATATCGTCTGGAAAGATATCTTAAACCATTCAAGAACTACAGAAATGGATTACTGTTTTAATGAAAATGCAGAAGATTTAAGTTTTAGCTTCGATTTGGACTAATGCAATTCAGGCACTGTTCTTATGCGTTTAATGTGTTAATAAATTTTTCTTATGCGTTTATAAAATGGTAGCAAATTTTTTGTTTGTTTGCTGCAATATATTTTAATATTAACAGTTAAAATTCTTTAATTTATAGCATTGCAGTAGAAAGTTATTTAAATGTGATGATTTATTAAAATGTCTAATGATTTATAAAATATATGTATAGTTATAAATTTGTAAAAATAACATAATTATTCAGCCTTAAACTTTTATATCCCACAGTGTACTCACCCAACAACAAATTTATTATCATCTCTAAGTGTTTTTGTTCTTATATATTTTCTTTTACGTGTTTTATTTCTTAAAAAATAAAAGAGCGATACAAATGTTCTAAGAATAGGGGAAGAAGTTACGATTGGCGCCACAGGCACCCAAGAGTTAATTTAAAATCGTTATATTTTTAGTATTAAGCCACTTTTACAGAGAACAAGTTATGATTGGCGCCGCAGGCGCCTAAGATTTTATTTAAAAATATTTGAATTTTCAATATTTTTATATTATGCGACTTTTAGAGAGAACAAATTACGATTGGCGTCGCAGGCGCCCGAGAGCTTGTTTTTTTGGTAAAAATTTTCTTGGGTCTCTGGCCAGCTAGCTGGTGAAGCCAGCTAGTAAACAATAATCTCAGTAAGCGTCAGTTACAGTGCGTGTTTAGAATAATCTGTGTCTATCGCTAGTGTAGAATCAGGAAATAAAAGAAATTAGTAATTAAACAAATTAAATATTAAAAAGAATAATCTAATTTCATTAACACCCAGTTTTGTATGTAACATGTCTAAAAAGGTTGAAACGAGATTATATTATTTACTTTTTAGAGGTAATTGAGAAGTGTAATTTTCAAAATTGTTGATATTAAAGTACAGTATAAAACGACGTTATTTAGATTTCTTCCCGTTAATTTTTAAAAGTTACATTAAGAAAATTTTTATCTATCCCCTCCTGACATGTTTGCTCAATTAGAAAATTCTTCCTGTATTTTTCAGCATTTAAAACATGAGGTCTTGTAAATAAGTTTCAAACGGGAAATTTTAATTAACAAGCAAAGCTATTTTTCTATGTGTTTTTGCTTCGTAAAAATACAGACTTATTAGTAAATTAAACGTTCTGGTGTAAAACTTATTTAACCGACCTGCATAAATTGCGGTACTTTTAATGTAACAATGTCATGCATATATATATATATATATATATATATATATATATATATATATAAGCAAATTTGTATTTTTAAAACTGAGTGAGTTGTACTTTATTGAAATTTGTATGTTATGCATAGAAACCATTCACGAAAATAGAATTGTAAATTTGGGAAATATTATAAAATGATAAACTACATAATTTTATTTACATTAAAACAATTTTTGGTTGTTTTGAGTAACGTCGCCTTCTAGTAAAGTTGTATACTTGAAAATTTTTGTTTATTTATTTATCTATTTTTTTTTTATATTAAGCCTAATATTCCAAAATAACTGTGCACATTTCTCTATATATTAAAAAAAAGTTTCTGTCGTTGGCGTCAACTTTTTTTGTCTGCTACAGCAACTTCTCGCGGAGGGCAGGGTTCTCCGCATCGTTAGCGGTACTAATGTATGCCGTGTATTCAATGGAAGAAATTTCAGGTAATTAGAAATTTCTATCTATTTAAATAAGAAAATTATTAATTAAAAACTTCGGATTTATAAAGATACTCTATTTGCCACCGTAGAAAAAGTTTCTCTTATGACGTTGTTTTCTATCATGATGTCATTTTCCACGGGAAATTTAAAATGTGATCCATCATCCATGGTGTAAAAAGGTTGGTTGGTTGGGGGGTCTCAGACTACCATGGTGAAAAAAAAATAATAAAAAATAAAAATAAATAAAAAATATTTTCCATGCAGAAATAAATTTAGAATTGTAATTTGTCGTCTGTAAATATCTTTATTTTCTGTACTTTTAGAAAAATAATTTTCTTCTTGTCAATCTTTTATGTTTTTTATAAGTTTCTTTATAAGTTTTTTTTTTCTTGTGAATAATGAAATAATGGTGTATCTGTATATTTGAATGCATTTCTTTTTGTCTTCAAAGTGTATTTATCTTTTTTACTTAAAAACATATTTTAAAATATCTCGAATATATTTTAGCATAAAATATATCCAAAGTATTTTAAATTTATGGCTAGAAAAAAAAAAAAAAATCATTACATAAAAGTTTACAGAGAATCAAGTACATTTTATTCTTTGTTATTCTAAGAAGTAGGTAGTAAAGACTTAGGAATTGAAGCAGTAGTTCATTTTTCCAAATTAAAATGGCAATAATAATAATAAACTTTTCAGATATTTTGAAATGTGTAAAATTATTACGTAACTGTACATTAGAAATATATATAGAATATTATATACTGCCCTAAATTAACTAAAAAATGCAATAGTAAAAGTATAGGCAGTAGAAAAAAATAGGGGAACAAATTTGATATCTGTCGTCCTTGGCGATAAAAATTTCGCCAAGTTATGTCTCGAACATATTTAATTCCTTTCAAAAATTATGATTATTTTATTAACTATACTAAGAGAGCAAAGAATAGTATGAAACAATATTTCGTATAATATATATTGCGAAAATATACATATCAGATTTTCGTATAATGTTTTTGATCGTGAAATACAAAAATCGACAAGGATGACAGATATCATCTATGCCAAAATGGGTACTATATGTACAGGGTGGCCATAATTAAACTGCAAGTGTTCAAGGGGTGCTGGAGAAAAAACTACTAGGAATATTCCAGTGGAATTTGGTATCTACGCGTTTCAGAACATGCGCAAATCAAATATGAAAAAAAAATCGCCATTTTTACCCGATAGATGGCGCTGTACCGTATTTCAACGCTCACCGGTAGCATATACTACTTCCAAAACCGATAGACAGAGCATAATGACATTCTAAGAGGCATATAAACAATATAAAACATCACTTACATTTATTAAAATTTATGGATTGTTTAATTTGTGATCTTAATTTACGTTAATTTTTGATTCCAGGATACTGTAAGAATTTAATTACTGAAGCGAATTGTATGGAATTTTGATAAACTGTAAGTGATGTTTTATACTGTTTATATGCCTCTTAAAATGTCATTATGCTCTGTCTATCGGTTTTGAAAGTTGTATATGGCACCGGTGAGCGTTGAAATACGGTACAGCGCCATCTATCGGGTGAAAATGGCGATTTTTTTTTTTCATATTTGATTTGCGCATGTTCTGAAACGTGTAGATACCAAATTTCCCTGGAATATTCTCACTAGTTTTCTCTCCAGCACCCCTTGAACACTTGCAGTTTAATTATGACCACCCTGTATTATTATTTTTCTTTAACAAGCAGTTATATAAAAAAATTCCTCGGCAAATAGTGACAAAAATTTAAAAGGGGTCATATAGTAAAACTGTAATGCAAATGATCTAGATATTACGAAATTCTATTCTAAAAAAATTACTCGATTTTTAGTATATTTTATAAAAAATAAATAAATAAATAAAATGTGGTATTAAATATTATATATTTGAATTTGACATTGAATTCTGGGATTTCTATAACATTTTTCTGCTTTTGTCTTGTATTATGCACTATTAATATTCCTATTCAGTGAAAGGCAAAGCAGCGAATAGGCGGACAAAGTGCCGCAGGGATTAATAAGTGAAGCAAGTCTAGGGGAGGCGAAGCCTCCATCGGGGGTTGGTGAGCGGAGCGAGCAGGGGGCAGAGCCCCCTAGTATTAAAAAAAAAAAAATTCTGTTTTAATTTAGAATTTTTTTAGGAACATTTTTGAAACGGTTTATTCAACAGCTTTTATTTTAGACCTTTTATTATAACGTTTTTTAGAGAACTTGTATGTCAGAAATTTTAAAATAAAAAGCATTAAAATAAGACTTCTTACAAAGATTATTTGGTCAGAATTTTTATGAAAAACTTCTTAGAATATCTATTTTGCCATATCTATACAAGTTATTTATTATAAAAGTTGTAAATTTTTTATGTCAGTGGCAACTTCTTACAATGTCAACCTGTTTATAAATGTGGGATATACAAGATAAAGGTGCAAAGATACAAGATATTTTAACGTGTTTGACTCTATAAAAAGGTGGGAGGAGCATTTACTAATTTCTAAATTAAAAATGTTGCATTAGGTGGAAAAAAAAGAAAAGAAAATCGAATACGTGGATGTGTAAGCATTTTTAACTTCTACTCCCCCCCCCCCCCTCATCACAGTACAAAATATTATAAATAAATATTTGAGGTAAAAATTTGACTGATAAAAGCCAGTTGATGGAGTTAAATATTTTGTAGTTAATATTTTTATTTTATTTTTTTATTGTAAAATTATGATAACACTCCATTTACCCAGCGAAATATGTTTAGAGAGTCTTACAACCAAGTGTAATACATTTTAGGAAGTAACGCTGATATTTAAATTGAAAAAAAAAATCAAAAAAAAAAAAAAAGTCCTTCCGGATTGTAAGGGTAGGTTGATTTCTTTTTTCTTAGGAAGTAGCCGCCACTGTGAAACAAGATGGCGGCCTTAAAATTATTAATGGACTTGGTAGAAATATTGATGTGGGCTATGTACATACGGGGCTTTATACAAATCGGTTCATAAATACTTTTTATGTGAAAGTGAAATTTTCAGGTGGCCGGCACTTGGAAACGAGATGACAGGCCAAGCTGGCAAACAAATATATCAAATGCATTTGTGAGATAAGTCTAATATGCAAACTTAGTTCGAATTAATTCAGAATCTCAAAAGTTATCGTGTTGGCAAATTAAGTGGCCGCCACTTGGAGCAAAATCTCAGAGCAAGTTGTTCAGCAAACTAATTCAAGATATTTGTAAGACGATTTCACTGTCCAACTTTGGTTCGAATAAATTCAGTATTTCAAAAGTTATCATGATAACAAATTCTCAAGTGGTAACGTTCAAGTGGCCGAAACTTGGAAATAAAATTGCAGAGAAACTTGCACATCGAAATAATAGATATTTGAATGATAAATCCATTTTTCAACTTTAGCTCGAATTAATTATTTCAAAAGTTATCGTGATAACGAATTTTCAATTGGCCGCCGTTTGGAAACAATATGACGGAGTACGTTGCCCAGGAAACTCATCCAAAATATTTGAAGCAAAAGTTCACTATCCAACTTTGGTTTGAATGAGTGCAGTATTTCAAAAGTTATTGTTATAATAAATATTCAAGTGGCAGTCTAAGCGGCTGCAACTTGGAAACAAAATGGTGGTGCAACATTCCCAGTGAAATCATCCATGATATTCGTATGATAAGTTCACTGTCCAACTTTGGTTTAAACTAATTCAGTATTTTAAAAATCCTCGTGATATGAAATTTTCCAGTAGCATCGTGATTTCAAGTAGCTACCACTTTGAAAAAAAAAGCTGAGTGAGATGCCCAGTGAACATATCTGAGATATTTTAATGATAAATCTACTACCCACATTTGATACGAATTGATTCAGTATTACAAAAGTTATAATGACAAATTTTCAACTTGCCGCCATTTAGAAATAAAATTGCGGAGCATACTGACATGCGAATTTATCCAAGATATTTGAATCGTAAGTTTCCTGTCCAACTTTGGTTTTAATCAAGTTCGTATTTTAAAATTTACCGTGATGGCACATTTTTAAGTGGCAACCTGATTTCAAGTGACCGCAACATGGAAACAAAATGTCGGAACAAGTGGCCCAGTGAAGTCATTCAACACATTTATATGATAATTTCACTGTCCAACTTTGGTTCGAATTGAAGAAGAATTAAAAAAGTTTTTATGATTATAAATTTTCAAGTGATAGTCTGATTTCAAGTTGTCCCGCTTAATTTATAACATCCTTACTTTGTTTAAAATGGTGGATAAAGTTCATTAATAAACTTCGTTGAGACCCTTATATTGTCTATGCATACATCAAAATTCAAGCAAATCCTGTCTTAAATGCGCTTTTTATAATGTGAACTTGAAATTTAGACACCGCTTGAAAACAAGATGGCGGAGCAACTTGGTAAACAAATTCATTCAAGATTTTTATAAGATAAATCCAGTGTCCAAATTTGGTTCAATTTGGAGTATTATTTCGGAATTATAAATTTTTAAGTGGTAGCCTGATTTAAAATGGCTCCGCTTAGTTTAAGATATCCGTCACTTTGTTAAAAATAGCGGTTAAAGTTCATTGATAAACTTGGTTAAAACCTTTATATGCGGTCTATATATACATAAAAATCAAACAAATTCGGAACACGCTTTTCTAACATGAATTTGAAAATTTCAAGTACTATCGACTTGAAAACAAAATGGCTTAGCAACTTGGTTAACAATCGCATCCAAGATATTTATAAAATAAGTTCACTGTCCAAATTTGGTTCGATTTCGAGTATTATTTCAGAAGTTATCGTGATAATAAATTTTCAAGTAGTAGCCTGAATCCAAGCAGCTCCGCTTAGTTTAAGATATCCGCCACTTTGTTAAAAATGGCGGATAAAGTTGATTAATATACTTGTTTGAGACCCTTATGTGATCGATATTTACGTCAAAATTCAAACAAGTCTGGCCTTAAATATGCTATTTACAATGTGGATTTGAAATTTTAAAAGTGGCCGTCATTTAAAAACAAAAAATCGGAAAAACATGATTAAGGAACTCATCCAAGATATTTATAAGATAAGGTCACTGTCCAAATTTGGTTCGATTTGGATATTATTTCGACAGTTACCGTGATGACAAAATTTTCATTATATATCTATATTAATGAAATAAGACTTTTGTCTGTAAATTTGTCAGAATCAAAAAAATTTGAGATATTTTCACGTTTCACACACCATGAAAGCCAAAAATGAATTCAGAAATTTTTGCCTGTGTTTGTGTGTGTCATCGTGTCTGTATGTCGCTATTTTTTTGTCCTGGTACCACTCGAGAACGGCTGGACGGAATTCAACGGCACTTGGCAGGAAGTTAAGTCTTCACCAAATTTAAGATTATATCTATAGAAATTTTCAAAATTTTGATTAGTTTTTAAATTGTGGGTAAAAAACATCTGCGCATGCGCAATAAAGATTTTGTCTGTAAATCGCATTGAATTAAAAAAAAAAAAAAAAAAAAAAAAAGAAGAAGAAGAAGAAGAAGAAGAAAGAAGAAGAAGAAGAAGAAACGTTATCTTTACGTTTTAGACAACAGGTCTCTCTTTATATATATACACCACCTGATATCGATACCGAATTCAAATATCGCCATATGTTTATCATTTGACAAAATGTCAATGTAGAAAACTCTAATAGATTGTCGATGCAGTTGAATATTGAAGAAAAGATACAGTTTTAGTATGAGATCCTCTTGAGAACTTTTTATTTTTTTTTATATTATTTTTTCGATTTTGGCAATGAATTATAATGGCTATAGCAGAGTCGAATATAAAGAAGTTGGCGAGAGCTGTCCAAAGTACTTCGATGCCAAATTTCAAATTTTGCTTGGGGATCTCATACTAAAGGTGTTCCAAAGAAAAAAACAAAAGGGAAAATAATAGACTTTAAAAAATTAAAATGTAAATTAAGCAACGTTGCCACGCTAGTTGACGTATTTGGCGATGAATACACACGGAAACACAAGGAAAAGTCTATCAATGTGAGGATTAAGCCATTTGAGATATTCTTCTCTCGGACAACTCATAAGCAAGATGTTTGTAACAAATTATAAATTTAAAAAATAATTACATTCAAAAGGTAATTGTAAATAGGGTTTTAATTTAATATTATCTATATTAATAAAATCACACTTTTGTCTGTAAATTTGTCAGAATAAAAAAAAAAAAAAAAATTGCGATATCTTCATGTTTCACACACCATGGAAGCCAAAAATGACTTTAGAAAATTTTGTCTGTCTGTGTGCGTGTCATAGTGAGTGCATGTCTGTAATGCTACTTTTGTCTGGGTATCACGTGAGAACGGCTGAGCGAAATTCAATGGCAATCGGCAGGAATTTTGGTCCTTGCGCAACTTAAAATTATATATATATCAACTTTTTCAAAATTCCCCCCTCGTTCCCCTCCTGAGGGGGGGGGGGCAAAATTCAAAAACACGTTTGTAAGCATAACTCGGCTCCAAATTACTTCACAGTAAAGTAATTGCCTATGAGAAGACTAGATATAAGTAAAACTAAAAAATTATTTTCGATTTAGGAATTTTCGATTTTTAAAGGGAGAAAGGGGGGGAAATAGATTTTTGACGGGGAATTTCGCAAATTCTGGATTTTTGAGTAGAACACTACCAAAAATGGAACAAAAATGTTGAAAAAAAGCTATGCGACTTCCTTAGGATATTTCTAAAAACACATTTTTGTTTTTTTGTAATTTGCGATTTTTTTGGGGGGTTACGAGGGGGCAAAATCGAGATACACCTTTCAGCGCTAAATTTGTCCTGGGTACTTTTTGCTATGGTGCTTTTTGCTATTATATGATTCGTTATGGTATGTAATTTGCTTAAGTATTTAAAATTCAAACATAAAAAAAATATTGTTCATATTTTAAAATTTTAAAATGATTTTTTCTCACAATAATCAAAATACATCCAATGATTTTTTTTTTCTTTATAATGAAGTCAGGGGAAAAAAATGGTTGGGAAAAGTATCGAGTGTCCTATAAAAACTTTCTTTTATAAAATCTCTTGGTAAGAAATAAAATAAAAGAGAGAAATAAATGCAAATACATCACATGAGAGGGATTTTAATAAATCGAATCTTCAATGGCATAGTTTCTATCTTTACAAAAAGTTTTGTGATAGATCGTAATCCAGAAAAATAAAAAAAGGGAAAAATGTTTCCAGATATCTATGTTTTAAAGCAGCACTTTGAATTCAAACTGCTTGTTATCAGAGAAGTATTTATTCTAAGAATAAGATATTTCTCTAATGGCCAATTTAAATAGGAATTTCCCCTTTATGTTTGAAAATTTCCCCTTTATGTTTGAACATTTAAAGTACAAATGTTATAGATAAATATCGATATTTAAATTCATTGGCAGTTATAGAAAAGCTCAAGGTCAATACATTTAATGTTTCTCTTTTTTATTTTTTAAATAACGTTTAAGGAATCATGTATGAAATTATATGTTTTATACATGTACGCTTTCTTTTGTCATTTATACGCAATGGGATTCAAGAAGACTTTTAAGTTTATATGTCTTCTTAAACTATCGTTTTTATGATTTAATGTCTTTATTAACACTTAAGAATAGTCGTAAAATAAAAAAATATATATATAAATTTTAAGTAAAACTGCATTAAAAAAAATTATATATTTTTTTCTTGAAAATAATTTACAGGGACTAATATATGAAACAAATATAATGTATATATGTATATCTATATCTCTATCTGTCTACTTATTAATATCATATACATATAAAATATTCAGTGCTAACGCGTAATGGCGAGTAATACAGGTATGCTTGAATACGATCTTCTAGAGAGTTGTTTATAAAAACCTTTATTAAATTGTTAATTATATTGTAAAATAAAATTATATATATTCTTGTATTTTTAATACACACTGAGTTTTAAATTTTTTTATGGGTTGCAAATAACTATGAATTTAATATTATTTAGTATTCGACGTACTATGATAATATACTAAAAAAATTTAATTGGACAAAATTTACAAATTATCGCAAATATTTTTACTTGTAACCTCTACTTCATAGCTCCAAAATGTTTCAATTTCAGAAAGTTAAAAGTCTGACAATATTTGTCTTACACTAATACCATTCTTCCTCCTCTTTTTTATATGCTAGTATATGGAGAAACTTTTAATAAAGAAATTTAGTAAGAAAGGGACACACTTTTAGGCGCCAAAAAGTGTCTTAAGACAAATTGTTTAATGACTTATAACTCAGAAAATTTAGATCGCATGTTTTATTTAGATTAAGTTATTTTTTAATGAAATTCTGTAATGTCCATTTTCTTAAATATAGATTAGATTAAAGATTGCATGACAAAGACTAAGTGTAAAAACTTAATTTTTATGATTTATACAGTGTCACATTCATTGAGAAATCTTGTTTTAAGTATAAACTTTTTTTTTTTTTTTTTTTTTACTATTTTGAAGTAGATCTCTGTAATTAACAGTTAAATAATTACTCATTGGTATCCGATAATACTGTACATCCTGTTTCCTTTCTTTTTCTTTTTATTTCTGTATCTATTTCTATCAGTTGACGAAGGTTTCTTCAAAATGCACAGAAGAAACCAATTTAACTGAAATTTCAATTGTTTTACTATTCACGATTATTTAACTTTTAGATTTATAAAATGCACGAATGAATCACAAAAGTTTCACATTATTTGCATTAAAAAAATATATATATATTCGTTTTTTTTAACGTTCGTTTTTTATTTTAAAATAATCTGATAATAATATTTAGAAAAATATCAAATTTGCTATCAGTTTTGTAGTTATGTAACACTAAAAGTGATTTGTTAAATTAATTGAAACGTTTCTATTAATATATATGCAATAAATTTATTAGTGTGGGATAGATTAAATCAATTGCTAAACGATAACACTAAATATTTAAAGGTAACCAACTAATCACTTTCATTCTTAAGGATATTGAAATATCGTATAACATTTTAGAAAACATTAATTGTATTTAAAAAAATTTTTAAAAAATGTTTTCAAAATTGTATGTATATATATATTTACTCTATAACAAAAAAAAGTGACGCATTAAGAAGGAGTAATGCAAACTGGACACAAAATGACGTACATACAGGTTTTGATGGAATCAAGGACCAATTCATCATTATTGTCGATCCTACGTGCAACTTTTACTTCAGTGACTTCAAATACCCTTAATAGGCGGCTCAGTGAAATGGGGTTGAGCTCAGTCCCCTGATCTCTCTTCAACTGAGGACGTTTGAAGCATCATAAAAAGGGTCCTACAACCAGCTCGGGATTTTACCAATCTAACGCAACAATTGGACGGAATTTGCCACGAAACTTCACGGAAACACATCTGCCAACTCTATCAATTAATATTACAGATTAAAAATTACAGATTTTTCTGTAAATTTCACAGAGCAAAAATTTTTGTTCTGTAAAAGTTACGGATATTTCTGTAAATTTTACAGAGAAAAATTTTTTTGTTCCGTAAAAATTACAGATAATTCTGTAAATTTTACAGAGAAAAAAATTTTTGTTCTGTAAAAATTACAGGTATTTCTGTAAATTTTACAGAGAAAAAATTTTTTGTTCCGTAAAAGTTACAGATTTTTCTGTAAATTTTTACAGAACTCTCTTTAAAAATAACAGTATTTTTCTGTTAAGAATAACGGTTTTATTGTGTTAATTTGAAACATTTTTTCCCCGTAAAGAAAACGGAATATGATTGGCGTCCTGGGCTGACAATTTTTTTCCGTTTTTTTCACGAGTTTTTTTTTACAGTGTACCAAACCGAATAACTGCGTACATAAGGGCCAGAAGTGGACCAACGCGTTATTGACTTGTTTACTTTGTGAGGCCCTTTCTCTTGATTAAGTCATTCAAATTTTCTGAAACTGTAATCAATTGTTTTTCTCCACGTATACATCATATCTGCCAATTTTTGTCCCATTCGGACCACCCATTCTACCCCATCTAACAATTTTTGTCCCCACTTATTCTTGATGCGTCGTTTTTTTTTTTTTTTTTTTTTGTTATAGAGTGTATATGGAAATTTGGTTGTGTTATTAAATATTTAAATTTATGAAATGCATTAAGGTAAAATTATTTAAACTAGAATAATTTTATACTGTTTATATCTTGGTTTTTTAATTTTTAAATACAGTTTAAAATTTCTACTATAAAATTAAGCATATTTATTAAGGTTATAATCCTCTCCTGTTCGAAAAATTTTATTATTTCTTCATAAAGGAAAAAAAAAATAAAGTTTTATTTTATTTTTTGTTAAAATCTAAATGTACCCAATCAAAATGAAAAGTAAATCAACTGAATCACATGGAAGTATTTTGATAAATCCAATCTTCAATTCGCTGTCATATATCGTCACAAGAAAGTATGAGGTTTAAAAATGTAAGAAGAAGAAAAAAATTGTTTCCAAAGGAATATTTTTTTAAGAAGTACTTTGAATGTAAATTGCTTATTATCGTTGAAGTATGTATTTCTAGATAGTAATTTTTTTCTAATGGTAAATTTTAAAATGTTTTTTTCTTTCAAATATTTAAATATAATGATGATATTAGAAAATATCAGGTTTAATGATCTGAATTTCATTCTTTCTTGTTGCAATGCATATAAATTTGTAGTACAGAAGGTATTTTATGAAAAAAAGAATTTTGAGATTTTTAGCAATTGTGTCAAAAGCTGTAAAAATTTCTCCCAAACTTTAGTAAAACAATAGTTGTTTCAAATGGAAATAATTAAGCAAGATCTTTCCTCAGACACAACAAAGAAAATACAAATGTAGCGTGAGAATGTTGCTTTTTTACTTCCTTATACAAAGTATAAGGAAGTATAGTAATCCCGATTTGCGAAATGGATTTTGCATTTCACATTGCTCGAAAACGAATCATCGCTGAATGTTGCCAATTTATACGTGTGACTGTCATGATGTCTAGTTGTACACCTGCAAGTGTCGTCTTAACACGAGCTCTCGTTTTAGAGATATAAGGGACTTTACACGATTTTTCGTGACGTCTGTATGTATGTGTGTCTGTGTGTGTGTGTGTGTGAGTATGTCGCATAACTCAAAAACGGTTGGACGTAGAAAGTTGCGAATTGGTACATAGGTTTGTTATAACATCTAGTTGTGCACCTCCCTTTTTGGACTTTGTATGATTTTCCGTTTTGGAGATATTTAGGAAAATTAGGTTCATAATGGCCAAAATGTATCAAAAAACGGTAGTAACTCAAAAACGGTTTGGACAAATCTTGCAATTTAACTGACTTCCCGACTAGCTAGACATTTGAAACTTTCAGAAAAGTTCAGGACACGTTGACAATACATTTTAAAAATATTTTTAGCCAACTGTTTCTAATACCTGCTGCCTTCAGCAGCGTTTATGTGATTCAACAGAAAATTTATTTAACTAACTTCTCGACTAGCTAGACATTTGAAACTTTCAGACTAGATCAGAACACGGTAAAAATGCATTTTTTAAATACTTTTATCAAATGTTTAGGGTCCCTGCTGTCTTCGGCAGCGTTACCAGTACAAATCTTGCAATCTATTTTTAACTAACTTTCCGGCTAGCTAGACATTTAAAACTTCTGGAAAAACTCAGAACACGGTGACAATGCATTTTTAAAAAATATTTTCACCCGATTGTTTCATGTGACTGCTGCCTTTGACAGCGTTTATGCGGTTCAACAGAAAATTTGTTTAACTAACTTCCCGACTAGCTAGACATTTGAAACTTTCAGAATAGTTCAGAACACGGTGAAAATGCATTTTTTAAATACTTTTAGCCAATTTTTTCGGGTCCCTGCTGCCTTCGTCAGAGTTACCAGTACAAATCTTGCATCGGTTTTTAACTAACTTTCAGAAAAGCTCAGAACACGGTGATCATTCATTTTTTTAAATATTTTTAGCCAACTGTTTCGGGTCCAATGGCAATGTTTTTTAACATTATGTATATTTCTAACAGTGTATAAGGAAGTCATGTGGTGTCCACATCAGATTTTTAATGCTGTTTTCGCGACTTGTTTTCTTTTACAGGGTCACACACACACACACACACACACATAATCTATTAAAAAAAAACTTTTACAACCCAAATTCTTAATATAGCGTATCAAATAAATCGTTTCGAAGTTCGAATGAAATTTAATTTGCAAAAAAATTGTAACTATTTTGTTTATTAACCAAAATTGTGGAATTTTGAACTGTGTTAAGAAAAGAGAAATTATTTCTTAAAATTCACAATAGATGGCAGCACCACACGATTGCATATATTTTTTGTGATTTCATTTTCTGATTAAGGGCCAATATCTGCAATTTAATTATACGTTTGAGGCACCTTTTTATTATTATTTTAGTTTATTATTTCTTTTATATTATAACTTAATATTTTACTGATTTGGTTAATGTTTATGTGTTTTTCGTAATCCTTTTTTATTTTGTATTGTTAATTGTTTCTTTGATATTTTAATGAATATTCTGCCCAATAAAGGACGCTTGTATTCCACAAAAAACTCTTTTTTGCTTCTAAAAAGAGATGTAAGATAAAAAAAAAAAGGCTTCTCAAAAAAACTCTTCAAAAATTCTTAGGATACTGTGTAGTCAACGAAAAATTTTCTTTTATCAATTGACTTCTTTTTTACTAATTATCTGCAAAAAATAATACTCCGGGGTATCGAACGCTCGACTACAGTGTTTCTAATATGGCGCTCTAACCACCTGAGCCATGGAGAAACAAATGTAAAAGCTTATATTTACCTTAAAATGGAGCCGCATTTTTTTATTAGCTTGAGATTTACAAACATACTATAGTGAATGACAGTAAGTACAAAAGAATTTGGGGAAAAAGCTCCTTAAAAAAAAAAAAAAAAAAAAAAAAACTCTTCAAAAATTATTAGAATACTGTGTAGTCAACGATAAATTTTCTTTTATCAATTGACATATTTTCTACTAATTCTCTGCAAAAATTAACACTCGGGACCTTTGGGGAATCGAACGCTGGACCACCAGATTACTAACATGGCGCTGTAATCACCTGAGCCACGGAGAGACAAATGAGAAAGCTTGTATTTACCTTAAAATGGAGGCGCATTTTTTATTAGGTTGAGATTCACAAACATACCGTAGTGAATGACAGTAAGTACATAAGAATTTGGGAAAAAAAATAAGCTCTTTTATATTTGAAAAGATAATGGTTTGTACAGAGAAACTTGTTGAATCAAAAATGTACAATTGGTATGGTAAAAGTTTGTAATAACTTGTTTGAAAATAAAACCTGGGATGTCTTAAACCACTGCGTGTGTTCTACTTTGTGTTATAATGCGTGGCTATGTGTGCATGTGTACTGACAGTACTACAGCCGTGTTTCATTGACAATAGTTGTATTGTTAGTTATGTCATTACCAAAAATTAGCACACAATATTTCCACCCATAACATATCCCCTATCAAATCTGAGTTATTATTATTATTTTTTAGTCAATTTGTACTTGTGTTGTTTACCGTCCTATTTGTTTATTTCTCCTTTAGATACAATCCTACTTATTTACTTTGAATGACGTTAAAGTAAATCGAAGTTACCTCGCGTTGTTACAACTTCCTTCATTAAAAATAGATTTTATTAAAAAAAAAAAAAAAAAAAAAAGAAAAAAAGAAAAAAAGAAATTAGTATTAATAGCGATGAAAATAATATTTCTGAAAATAGATGTATATATACTTATACTCGTTTTTAGACTGCAATTAATTATTTAAAATTTTTCAATATATATTTTTATTATTATGATACAGAATATCTGCTGTTATGCTTAAGGAATGTATAACGTTATGTATTCAATGAGTATGATTAAAAAAAAAAAAAAAGCTTCTATATAAACAAATTTAATTGAATTTTCCGAATAGTTTAAAATTGTTTTAACAATACAAAGTTGCTAAAACTACTTCTCAAAATTAACCATCTTTTTCCTATAGCTATTACGGAATGTTATTTTTGAAAATAAAATATGTTTACGGAACAAAAGTTTTGTTTCACATGATTTATATATAGGTCATATGATTTTAAAAATCGCCGTTTATACCCCTCGAATAGCGAGATTTGTCAGCAAATTGTTCGTATAACGCCAATTTCACACGAGATTTTATAATTAAACAAATTTTATTACATTTTACATATCTTATATTACAAATATTAAAGATAAAGACGTTCAAATAGTCTTGCTTAAAACCTTAAAGTCATTAGTAGCATAGAACGTTCACGCAAAAGTATTTATAAAAACCCTTCCATTAATTTTTATTCTTAAGATTGAAGTCTCTCCAAAATCAAAATGATTTTAATATTATAAATTTCTGATATTGTAAAAATAACAACATAGTCCAGTTAAAATGGGAAAAATAGAAAAAAGAAATCGTGTAGTTTTGAAATCAGGCATAGGCATAGCTAAGAATGTCCTGAACAACATATTAAAATTCCCCATCCATGAAGATAAGAACGGGGGGGGGGGGAGCAGGGGGGATTTAAAGGGGCATTTTTAAGTTTTTACTAAATATCTTGAAATATATGAGGTTTAGCGAAAAAACTCATTTACAAAATTAAACTGCGTAAAATTTCCTGCAAAAATGCCTATTACGTTTTCTTTATACGATCAATAGTTTAGAAAATATACAGGAAAAAAAAATCACAATTTCTTGAAGAATGTTTTTTTGCACTAGTAAAATCAACTAAAGTGTGTAATTAAAAGTGTTCTGGTCAAATATTTTCTACTTATGAAATAAATATGCACATAGGGGCAGCGTAAAGATAATATAAAAAGTTTTTTTAAAAATAACTTTGAGGCAAGTAGGCGCTAATGGCGTTTTGAGTACCAATTCAGACAACTTGGACCAAAAATTGACAAACAGAAAAAAAAAAAAAAAAAAAAAAAACGCGTAGTTTTGTAAATGAGCATAGTCATACCTAGAGTGTCGTGAACAACATACTAAAAGTCATCTTCCGTGGCGAGTAAGAAGGGGGCAGGCGGGCATTTAAAGGAGGCAGTTTTCAGTTTTTTTTTTTTTTAAATATCTTGAAAATTATCAGGTTTAAAGAAAAAACGTAATTGCAGAATTAAACTACGTAAAATTCTCTACAAAAATGTCTATTACTAAATTTTTCTTGTATGATCAGTAATTTAGAAAATATGAGGGAAGTATTATCACATTTTCTTGAAAAATACTTTTTTGCACTAGTAAAATCGTTGAAAGTGTGCAATTAAAAATGTACTGGCACAAATATTTTCTATTTATAAAATAAATATTTACGTAAGGGCTACGTAAGGGTAATATAGCAAGTTTCATATATATATATATATATATATATATATATATATATATATATATATATATATTTAATAACTTTGAGGCAAATACGGACAAATGGCATTTTTAATGCCAGTTCAGATAACGAAGACCAAAAATTAACAAACAGATAAAAAGAAAAAAAATCGTGTAGTTTCCAAATGGGCACAGTCATAGCCTATCCTAGTAGCAAAATTTAATCGGCCATTAACGGCCTCTCATCGACTACCGATGAACTTGAAACGGCCAATACTCGAAATCGCATCAAGAGCGATGAATCTCATCGGGAGTTCATCTAAAATGTTTCATCGGGAATAGTTGAATCTGATGATCGGAACCCGACGAATTTCAGAAGCTGATCCGATGAAAATCCGATGGAAAGACGTAATTTGTCATCGGTTCGATATTTTTTTTCGGTGAATTTTTCCTTATCGAAAAACGATCTTAGATACTGCTCGAAATGATATATATTTGGTATTACTCGAGCAAATTTCGAGGAATTGATGAAAGGACGAGCAAAATACGATGATCAATGCTGCTAGGGTAGAATATCCCGAACAACATACTAAAATCCCCCGCCAGTGGGGATGAGCGGAGCGGAGCATAACTTACGCATAACTCAGAAATCTATATTTCTGATTTAGGAATCCAGAAAATGACTATTTATTTGTTCGAGATGAAGGCGGTATATATTTTTTCTCAATACTCGCTAACCAATCTACGAGTATATTTGTAAATAAACTTTTTTTAGATGAAGTACAAATATATGTTACAAATCGTTTTAATGAATCATTATTTAAAAGAACAGTTTATTAGTGTATATACAGGTTTATAAGAAATTTTTGAGATGCCATAATTGTTTGAAACTACACTCTAAGACAAGAAGTAAAAAAAAAAAAAAAAAAAAAAGACGCACAAAGAAGGAGTTATCCGAGTGAAACTAAAATCGGTAAATGTGATGTACATGTAGAGAAAAATAAATGATTATAGTTTCAGAAAAATTGGATGATTTAATCAAGAGAAAGAGCCTCACAACTTGAACAAGATAATAACATATTGCTACACTTCTAGATGTAAGCAGTTATTCGGCTTGGAAATAATTGATAGAGTTAGCAGATGTCCACCTGTGAGATATTGTACCAAATTCTGTCTAATTGGTGCATTAGATTAGCTAAATCCGGAGCTGGTTGTAGGACCCTTTTCATGATTCTCCAAACGTCCTCAGTAGGAGAGATATCTGTCGACTTTGCTGACATAAATAGTATTAGACAAGCAACAAAACAAGCAGTAGAAACTATCTCCGAGCACGGACGGGCATTATCATTCTGAAATATACACTCAGGTTTGCGCGATAGGAAGGGTAACACAATGGGACGCAGAATTTCGTCGACGTACTGCTGTACTGTAGAGATGAAACGGTTGACAACCAAAGGGGTCCTGCTATGATAAGAAACGGCAACCCAGACCATCATTCCTGGTTGTCTGACCGTGTGCCTGGCGACAGTCAGGTTGAAATCCTCCTTTTTTTCGGGCGTCTCCAGAAGTGTCTTCGTTGATCACCAGGTCTAAAATCGGAGCCGGACTTATCACTCAAGAGAAATCAACTCCATTTAGAGGCATTAAAGGTCGAACGTGCCCGATATCACTACAGGCGGGCTTGTCGGCGTACAAAGTTTAATAGTAGTCGGCGCAAGGGGCTCCGTGAGCTTATACCAATTTCTCTCAGCCGCCTATTAATAGTCTTTGCAGTCTCTGAAGTACCAGTTGCACGTAGGATCGATGATAATGATGAATTTGGATCTTTGTTTACCGCTTTGACGATGGATCGATTCTCACGTTCTATCCTCTCTCTAGGTCGACCACTTCCTATTGGTCGCTGCGTTTGGCATTGGTTCACCCATTCCTGCCAACACCATCTAATAGTGGCATCTCTCCTATCCAATTGCCAAACAATTCGTAAATTAGACCAACCGGCTTCTTTGAGCCTAACTACATTCCTCTCGCAAATATTGACATCTGCGCACCTGTTTGTGCTTCTGTATGCGAGGCATAGTTATTGACTATCTGAGTTGACGAAATAAGATTCTCAAAGAATTTATGACTTGGAATCAAAATTTCTTCTCTTAACCCGTTAGTAGTCGCTATAGACAGCGCCACCTATTACAGATTGCTCACTTTTTATTTAACTGCCACCAATAATTTTAAGAAGTGATGTGATCGACGTTTCTTCGATGTTATTCGCGTTTTATGTATATCAAATGCCACTTCTAAAAATTTTTGGTGGCTATTGAATAAAAAAATCCGGCAACACTGAAGTATGGGCGGCAAATCGACCAACTAGCGACTACTAACGGGTTAAATATATGCACATTTGCGCAGTTAAGATGCGCTGCAGCGTCATATGCTCATCCGATGACATCCAAACTTTCAAATTTTGTATTTTCCATCGAAACCTTATACATGTCAATTTGTGCCCAAATTATATTACTTCTTATTGGTGCGTCGTTTCTTTTTATTCTAGAGTGTATTTTGAAATTTAACAGGTGAAACATTTTTATTTATTTTATTTTTTTTTTTAACTGTACGAATATACTCTAATTTTAAAATTGATTTTCTTTATTAATTTAACGCTTGTTTTACCATGGAAAGATGAAGAATTTTTTAATTATGATATTTATTAAATAAAAGTTTCAACTTATTAAATAAAAGTTTTATAGCTCAATAGATTTTATTTTAGCTATTGTCATTTGAACAGATTGTGTTAATCTCTGCAAAATTATCTCAAAAGTTTATTGCAGTTCTTTCATGATTTTTCTGTTACTAAAATATAGTTCAATTTTAAAAGGAAAAAAAAAAATGTATCAAAATATTTGAAAAGTGCAGTGAATAAAGGAAAAATAGAATGAAAATATGTATCACATGGGGAAAATTTGAATAAATAGAATATTCAATTGCTTATTGCTTGGTCGCTATAATTCAGACAAAGATTATAGTAGTTCGTAATGTTTAAAAAAGAAAAAAAGTAGATAAAATGTGTTTCTAGAGACCTGTATTTTAAAGAAATATCTTAAATAATAATTGTTTGTTATAAGAAAAGTATTCATTCTAACAACAAGGCATTTACTTTAACGACCAATTTAAATTCAGATTTTATCTTTATGTAATAGCTTATAAAAATAGGATAATTACAGGAGAATACCGATCATTAAAATAAATTGAATAATTAAAAATATCGCAAGACATTTTCAATAGTTCAACGATTAATAAATAAATAAATAAATAAATTCAATAATTAAATAATTCATTTTTCCATAAATAATTTCCAAAAATTTTGCATTATATCAGAAAGTATGTTATTTTAGGTCAAGACTGAAAATTTCTCGGAATCTTTCGCCGCATTTTCCAGTCACCGACTGAAGTAACTTAGATAATATTTGGTGCAGATGAATGCTTTATATGGCAATCATTTTATCTTATTTGCAATTAATTTAACCCACATTAATGGCTACATAACTCTCGTTTCTATTTAAGTTCAATAATTGACACGATTGCAGAAGCATCTTAAAAATTAAGAATGACGCTTACCTAGAAATTTATGCTTTTAATTTGATTTTATATTGCATTTTTTTTTCGGTACTGTAGTAAAAGCTATTTTGATTAAAAAAAAAACTTTTTGATGAAATAATTTATTCTACACATTTTACAAATATAATAATTTTTTTTATAAACACTAGCTGGCTTTGCCCGCTTCGCTGGACACTATACTTAAATGAGTTGTCCAAATCACATATTATTATTAATAACCCATGTTAAAGTTCACGCTGTGTTCTTTACATGTTTTTCCCGCTCGCAACGTGAGGATTCCGGGTTTCGAGTGCCTTTGGCAGAACTTATCTGCTTCTTATCTCCCCTTCCGCAATGGGTATGTCCGAAATTTTGCGAAATCCCCCCAAAGTACATAATGGTAAATCACTTAATCAACATCCACACACCAAAATTCGAAATTTTAAGATCATTTAAGGCACTGTTAAAAATTTCAGTTCAAGGTTGAACCAAATGTTGGTACTACAGTAGCTTCAGTTTGCTAGGTTGAACCAAAACATAGTACATTTTTGCTGCCACCATGCGATGGTGAAACCTTCTACTATGATTTGGCGTTTCTTGTTTAAAAAAAGCACCAAATTATGGTAAAAAATTTCTCCGTCTTATGGATGTAGCTATTGATGTACCAAGCCGTGGTTTAGTACAGCACCAAATAATGGTAAAAGGTTTCACCATCGCATGGTGGCAGCAAAAATGTACCATGTTTCATGTTCAACCCATGTTCCCATGTTCCCATCCCCCAACCCATGTTTATGTACCCATATTCAACCTAGGAGAAAATTTTTAACAGTGAAGTAGGAAAACGTGTTTTTACACATGTGTATCGCCCCTGACCCCAAGAGGGTTTAGCGAGGGGGGAGGATTTCGTAAAATCCCGTTCCAATAAGTGTCGAATACATATAAACAATTTACGCACCAAATTTCGTGACCGCAGATCCCATAGATTTCCCAAGACAAATTTAGCGATAATGGGGGATCTCGAATTTGGAACTACCTACGCCCCAACTCCCCATCCCCCACCCCCAAAACAAACAAACAAACAAACAACAACAACAACAAAAAAAAAAAAAAAAAAAAAAAAACACGAAAATATGTTTTAGGAAATATCCAAAAGAAGTCACATAGTTGTTTTCAATATCTTTGTAACATTTTTAGCAGAGCTCTACTTAAAAATTCGGAATTTCTGATACTTTCCCCTGAAAAACGATTTCCTCTTCTCTCTCCTTTAAGAATCAAGAATTCCAAATGCGTACATAATGTTTTATTTATACTCAAGTCTAGTCTCCTCTTGTGCAATTCCTTCACCGTGAAATTGGGGCCGAATTATGCTTGCAATAATTTTTTGCCTCCAGCGTCCCCTGCCCTCCACACACACACAGAGGAATTCGATAAATCCCGTTACTTTAGGTTTTGGATACATATAAACAATTCAAGCACCAAACTTCGTAACCGCAGCTCTCATAAATTTTCCAGGACATATTTAGTGCTTAAAAGTAGCAAGTTCGAGACCGTTTTAGAGCTAAATCTGTCTTGGGCAATCTGTCTCGAATTTGCCCTTCGTAATACATACACCCCTCCCCCTTTCCAAAAAAAAAAAAAAAAAAAAAAAAAAAAAAAATCAAAGATGTGTTTTGGAAATATCCTAAGGAAAACGTGTGGCTGTTTTCAACATCTTTGTTCCATTTTTGGTAGAGTTCCACTCAAAAATCTGGAATTTCCAAAATTTCCCGTCAAAAAGTGATTTTTCCCTCCCTTTCCTAAAAAATCCAAACTCTCTAAATCGCAGATAATGTTTTATTTGTACTCATGTGTAGTCTCCCCATGTGCAACTGCCCCACTGTGAAGTCACTTGGAGCCGAGTTATGTTTACAAAGATGTATTTGCCTTCTGTCCCCCCCAAGGGGGAAACGGGGGTAATTTTGATAAATCCCGTTACTTTAGGTGTTGGATACATATAAACTATCGAAGCACCGAAATTCCTGAATGCAGGTACCATAGATTTCCCAGGACAAATTTAGCGCTAAAAGGTGTTTCTCGATTTTTCCCCCTCGTAACCCCCCCCTAAAAATGGCAAATCACAGAAAAACAGAAATGTGTTTATGGAAATATCCTAAGGAAGTCGCATATCTTTTTCTTTCAACATTTTTGTTCCATTCTTGGTAGCGTTCTGCTCAAAAATCCAGAATTTGCGAAATTTACCCACAAAAATCGATTTTCCTCTTTTCTCCCCTTACAAACCGAAAATTCCTAAATCGCAGTTAATTTTTTAGTTTTACTTATGTCTAGTCTCCTTGTGTCTACTTCTTTACTGTGAAGTAATTTGGAGCCGAGTTATGCTTACAAACGTATTTTTGAAATTTGCTTCCCCAGGAGGGGAACATGGGGGGGGGGGATTTCGAAAAAGTTGATAGATATAATTTTAAGTTGCGTAAACGACGAAATTCCTGCCGAGCGCTGTTGAATTCCGTTAGCCGTTCTCACGTGATACCCAAACAAAAATAGCGTTACAGACATACACTCACGACGACACACACACAAACAGACAAAATTTTCTAAAGTCATTTTTGGCTTCCATGGTGTGTGAAACGTGAAGATATCGCAAAGTTTTTGATGCTGACAGATTTACAGACAAAAGTCTGATTTTATTAATATAGATAATATTAAATTGAAACCCTATTTACAATTACCTTATGTATGTAATTATTTTTTAAAATTTATAATATGTTCCAAACATCTTTTTTATGATTTGTCCGAGAGAAGAAATCTCAAATGGCTTAATCCACACTAGGCAATCTTTTCATGACACCGTGTGTATTCATCGCCAAATACGTCAAATAGCATGGCAGCGTTGTTTAATTTATATTTTAATTTTTCAAAGTCTATTCTTTTTTCTTTTTTTTCGGAGCAGCTTTAGTATCAGATCCCCAAGCAAAATTTGAAATTTGGCATCGAAGTATCTAGGATATTTCTCGCCAACTTCTTTATATCCGACTCTGCTATAGCCATTATAATTCATTGCCAAAATGGCAAAAATAAAATAAAATAAAAAGTTGCCAAGAGGGTCCTATGCTAAAACTGTTTCTTTTCTTAGATATTCAACAGCATCGACAATCTATTAGAATTTTCTTCTTTGAAATTTTGTCAAATGATAAATATATGGCGATATTTGAATTCTGTATCGATATCAGGTGGTGTATATAAGAGATATATATATCGAGAGTATATAAAGAGAGAGACCTGTTGTCTAAAACGTAAAGATAGATTTTTTTTTCCATTCAAAGCGTTTTCCTGACAAAATCTTTATGGTACATGCTCAGGTGTTTTTTACTGACATTTCAAAAACTAACCGAAATTTTGAAAATTTCTATACATATAATTTTAAGTTGAGTGAAGACCTAAATTACTGCCAAGTGCCGTTGAATTCCGTCCAGCCATTCACGAGTGATACCCGGACAAAACTAGCGACATACAGACACGATGACACACACACACACACACACACACACAGGGAAAAATTTCTCAAATCATTTTCGGCTTTCATGATGTGTGAAACGTGAAATATCGCAAAATTGTTTGATTCTGACTAATTTATAGACAAAAGTCTGATTTTATTAGTATAGATTTCATTTCAATGACGCATTTAAATAACAATTAGCTAAAAATTAAATCTTATTTACAAAATGTGCTTTCTTGTAGATAAGAAATTCAACTTAATGTACTTGAAAATTTATACTTGATTTTATTTTCCAAATTCTTCTAAATTGTTAACTATTTGCGAAAGGATTATATCATAGTTTTCATCAATATATATATATATATATATATATATATATATAACCGTTACAAGCGTAAATATATATATATATAAATATATAAGTTTAAGAAAATTCGGGTTTGAGGTTTTGTAGAAAACGATTTGTACTTCAAGGTTTAAAACGAAATCTTTTACAACTCTATGTGTAATATACAGGTATAATTTAATTTTTTGATTAAAGAAGTACACATTTAGTATATATGGGCAATGAATGTAGATTTCATGTACTTAAAATCAACCACATTTATTTTTTAATTAGATATTATTAAAACTTAAACGAAATGTATTTATTTTTTACGTAATTTAGAAAACCCACACATATTTTTAAAAATATAAACAGAAACTCATTTTTTCCCCCTATCACTCAATACCACTTAAGATTACCTACCACTCATTACGTTAAATCAGTGGTTCACATCTTATTGTTTTATTGAAACTTTCAAAATAATAGCATCATATACACAATAAAAAACAAATGATATTTCTTTACGATTGAAGTTGTTAAATATTTATACATTATGTAAATTTTGCGTAATATTTTCATCAGAGTTTTGCATTATGAAAACTTTATTTTTGCTTGTAAAGTAAAGCTGCACAAAAAGAATTGGTAGAATTATTTCAAACTAAAACAATTTTAAATTAGAAAAAAATAAAAATAAAAATAAAGCCATATATAAGAGCCATGTATATACCCCCCCCCCCTTTTTTTTTAAAGCGATTGAAACAGTATTATATAACGTTGTTATATAATATTAGAACCGGTACTAATAAGACATTTTACTTAGATGATGGAGTTAAAATTAATTTAAAATTTGATTATAATTCAATTAAACCCAAACATATGTTAGGAAAATAGTATAAATCAGTGTAAGAATATTTAAGAAATTTGATTTTTAATATATATATATATATATATATATAAAGTTAACTAACATGAAATAACATAACAGTTAATGTGAGGGAGTTCTATTCATAATTTCATAATAGCTTATTTAAGATACTGCAAGAGGTTTAACGTTGAAATAAACATTTTATACTTATATACCACTTACATATACTGATGAAAAAATGATCTGTAGTGACTCCCACACTACGTTTTCTTACCTATCTTCTTTATAAAGACTGATTGTAGCAGTTCAAGCGCTAACATAAACTGATTTTCAATATTTTTTATAATAATTTAAATACATTTAAAAATGTTTTTTGAATGTTATTCGACTAATTTCAGAAGCCCTGTACATTATATATAAATTGTATACGCATCGCATAATGGACTTAAATATTGCGTAGTAAGAAAAAAAAATGAAACATGACACAAACAATTTTCAAATGTTGAATTAATAAATCAGGACTCTTTTGCGAAATCTTACAGATGAATGGTGAGTTAGTTTCACATTAAATTCTCTATAATGCATGCTTTAGTGCATATAAAAAGCATATGTTAATTTATTTTTATTCAGTATAATATAAAATTTTAAAATGTACCACCAACAAATTTATCCTTTGTACGAAATTTGTCAACGAATTTTCTTTCTTAGACGTGTATTATTTTGAAGATCCCTGTACACGAAACTATTCTCCAATCTAAAATAATAATAATAATAATAATAATAATAATTTTTCTGTATGGTACAGATTTATAATATTGACATTATACGCTAAACAGACTCATCAACAATGAGCTTCGAAGAATTTCCATCTATTGAACTATATACAACCGAATTCTTTTGTGTAACACTGTAAGCAAATCGCGAATACTTCTCCTACTATGTTCTGTAATAAGCATGTTTTGGATATATAAAAAATACGTTAATTTCATTATGTTTTATTCAGTTTAAAGATGTTAAAATATATCAAAGAGAAATATTGCTAGTACAGATAATGTTTTTAATTTTTTGTATGTCTCTGTACATAAACGTTTTATTAGATCCCAATTAAAGTTTCGTATTACATCCCTATATAATACAGGTTTAAAATATAGAATAAAGACTCCTTTCTATTATAAGCTTTTGAATTATGCTGATGAAAGACAGACACAACTACTAAAATTTGATTTTTTTCATTCAATGAATCTAGAAACGTGCAATGGAAAACATGACTAAATTTCGGAAATTTTACCTAAAAACAAAACTTTCTCTGCTATATATGAGTAAAAGAAAGAAAAAAAAACTTTTAAATTAATCTAAATTTGCTTCATAAGTTTTCCGAATTTCTTTTTTTAAATTCTATTAGCGTAAAATTAAGACGAAAAAAGTTTTAATTGCAAATATGGAGCTTATCGATCTTGACTAAACACAATTTTTTTTTTCTTGTTTAAAAAAAACTTTACAAAATTACCTTTTTTTATGCTTTAATTTTAGAAATTTTCCTTAATGACCAATTTAGAGAAAACACTATTATTCACGTTAATTGAAATATTTTGCGATAAAAAGTTTTTATTTTATGCTTTTAAAAATTAGTACATATTTTTCTCATCATGGGATTATTATTTTTTAAACACTTTTCAAGCTTCTTCGTTAACAAACGTAAAACGACTAATGTAAGAAATGAAATCCATTTTCATTATTTTTTTAATCTAATTTTTATAGAAAGTTTTGAAATTTTAGTTATTTTTCTTAACATAGAACAGATTGCGCGTGAAATATGCGAATATTGTGCATGATAAGAACTGAATATTTAAGATGTACGTTTTGTACATTTCCAGAATTTCTAAAATTTAACTGAGAGATATTAAAGTATACCTTCTTGTTTTATTCCGGTTTGACATTATATGTCACTCTTGTAATTTTTTCATAGTTAGGGTTATTAAACCAGTTCGTAAGTTTTAAAATGGACTTCGAACCACAAAAAATATCTATGCATAACCGGTGTTTGAACTTGGCAATTAAAAGCTATAGCGCTAATTATTTGGCCACCAACCGAGATTTTATTTTGATACACATGTTAAATTCTAACATATTATGTAATATTATTCCAATAATCTACACAGTAGATGATTATATGATCAAGTTCATTTAGAAATACACTGTTAAAAATTTCAGTTCAAATTTGAACCAGAAACTCCAGCACCAAGGTTTGGTTCAAACAATAAATTTTTAACAGTGTATACATGAAAATGCATTAAGGAAATGTTGACTTTTACATGAGGAAAAAGGTAATGTCATATTGATTTTAATTTTTTTTTATAAGATAGTTTTAGTTATTTATATATGTACCGAAGGAAATATTTTGTAAAATGTTCAAATATTGCATATAGTTCTTTCAAAATAAATAAATCCCCCCTAAATAATGAATAAATAAATAATAAAACAAAACATTTTGAAAATTTAAAGTTAATTTTAGTTTTCATTGATAAGTGAAAACTTTTCTTTTTATTAGATATTTCATTTGTTATTTTATTTCTTGGGGGTTTTGCTATGTTTTCATAGTTTAATTTTGATGCGTTCGTAATATACTGAACGGTGTTACACCCTATTAAAAATGAAGGCAAGTCTATCTAATTTTGCGAATGGGAAAAGATGAAATTAGAGAATTAAGCATATATATCAATATTATAAAATTTAATCCACAAATTTTATGTTAAAAAATGTCCGTATCGGAATATCTAGAAGCTATGAAAAAAAAAAAAAAACTTTTAATAAAATAACTTTTAATGGGTTGTAGTACTTGTACTTAAATGTACTTGTGATAACTCGATAAAATGACATTGAACTGGATGGTTTTGAATATATTTCATAGCGCTCTATCTTAGATGCCTAGAAAGTGGTCTTGCGTTAAAAGCTGACTGAATGAAAGAATTATTAAATAAATCAATTGAAACAAGAAGATGTATGCATCACAAAAATAGAACACTGTAAAAAAATTCAGTAACGTTATTCTTATGCGTCAGATACGTTCCTGGTTTTTATAAATTTGGGGTAAGTTCCTGAGAATAACAGGTTCTCGTCCATGAAACGTTCCTGATTTCAGGAATGTAGTATTATTTTGAATGTGTGTGTATTTGGTGGTTACTCCCTCAAAAGTTGGTGTAGTAATAGTTTCGGTTGGATCTAGAATCATCTATTTTATCAGTCTTAAATATTTTAATAACAGTATAAATATGTATTTTAATTAGTATCATAATTATTAATATATTTTATCAATTCTTTCTTTTATATCTGTACTGATAAGTATAAAGGATTTAAGTCCAAAAATGTCGATTTTGAGTTAAGTACATAGTCAGACTCAGAAAAAAATTCTCTATCGATTGGTATAATGGATTTAAATCCATATCATTTAGTCTTTGAGAAAATCTATAGGTAAAAAAAGATTCAAGTCCGAAATTTAGCATTAATCTTTATATAAAATATTTAATTCATTTTTTTTCATTTATTAAATGAAGGTTGACAATCACTGAATGGTATAAAGGGTATAAATCAACATAATCCCTTTTTCCTAATCGATTCTTCTGATTAGTTTTTAGCTAGCTTAACTTTATTTTTCGTCTCCTGAAAAATCAAGAATATGGACTTAAATCCTTTATACTTATCAGTACAGATATATTGCATGATGTTCAGATGATACTAGTATACATATAATTATTTGAAAATTTTCAAACTGCGTGAATAGAAAATATTATCTGTGTTTCATAAGTTAATGGAAACATAATTAACAAGAATGAATATTATGTTGAAACGATTTTATTTTTGTTCAAATTTTTTTTTCCACTTCTTTCAAAACCCATTAATGTGATGTCAACAAAAATTACTTTATAGTAAAACTTGACATAGATCGATCATGAGTTTGAATATTAAGGTTTTCTTTTAACGCGAAAATTTTAACGAAAAATAATTTTCTTATCAAGCTTTCATTTTAGAATTTCTCCGTTAATGGCCATTTTAAAGGAAATTCTATGCATTCTTGTAATGCAAATATTTCTAGATAAAATGTCTTCATTTATTCTTAAGAAAATGTCTTTTGATTCTGTTGATCATTTTTGAAATAGTTATTATGTTCTTATAAAATAAAGATTATTATTATTTTTAAATATAAAGATAGCAAGACTTATTTGTTTTTATTCTTAGAAATGTATTCATATATATTTAATTATTAGCAATGAATAAGGAATGATGTTCTCATTAAATTAGCAGTTTTGCGTTTACTGTTAAGCGTAACAAATCAACATGGATTTTACATGTTATAATTGCGACAAAGAATGTACATTTAAACTGATCATAAGAAAAAAAATTTTGAAAGGTATGTTTTTTAATTTCATAGTCTAGGTGTTTAATTCATATTTTATTAAAGAAAATGTATGTTATTTTTGTTATATAAAATGTATGTTACATAAAATAATCTGATGTGTCACTTACAAAACTTTCTATTACTCTGCATTTCAACACTATAAAGACAGACTGCAAATTAAGAGGGAAGGTCAATAAAGCAATATAATAAAATTCAATCTAGCTTGAAAATAATCTAAAATAGTTTTAGAAATAGTTTTATTTGACATATAATTCTCTCTGTATGTGTGTGGGGATGGGGGTTCAATAATCGTTCAATTATATTCTCTAAATTTATTAAAAAAAAAAAAAAATACAAAAATATTAAAATTCAAGTCCGTTACTAGTTTGCTTTGAATCTTGCCAATCTTTATCAACTTTTCATGTGGTAACTACATATCAAAATATCGAATTTGAATTTTCTGCATTAATTCGTTTCTAAATTATTCTAATAATATATATGCATATGAACTCATTAAAACTTGATTTTTATATTCAGGGAACCTCAAAACGTGATATTATAAAAAAAAAAGAAAAACAAAAACAAGCTCTAAGTGGGTAAATATGGAAAAATATCAATTTTAAGAGCCTTGACCGAATAATAATGCTTTCTCTATCCTATGTAGGTTTAAACAAGTAAAAATTACATATTTTATGTAATTATTTTATCTATAAAGCGTTAAAGTACTTTTAATAGTTTTATAAAATTTCCTTTCTAGTGAAGGTCATAAATGGATTTCTGTCACATCCCAGTAAACTCCAGCAATGAGTGAAAAAAAAAAAAAAAAAAAAAAAAAAAAAAAAAAAAACACGCGTCAAATTATTATTTGGAAAAGTATTTAAAACGATAAAATGAAAGGTGTTATGCAATACGGAATTTTAAAACACGGATCTTTTCTCAATTCAAATCAATAATCAATGAAAACGATGAAAATAAACTATAGATTCATAAATCATGTCGCTAATATGCATTTTAAATGGTTTATATTGCGATGGTTATTACCTGAATAAAGGCATTAATTTAGAATATCTGTACTAATTGACGTTAAGTTATTTACAGCAATTATTCCGTAAGGGATATTTCACTCCTAGTTTTTATGTTGTTAAATATCGAATTTTATTACATGTTTCTAATAATATTAAATTCGATTTCATTAAATTACCTGCTTATTATGTAGTTTGAATGATTGGATTTTATTTAATTATCGTGTAATGCTTAGTACTTCGTATTTTAAAAGTTGAATATGATTATGATATCATTTTACTCATTTTAGAAGCTAAAATAATTTTCAAATATTATAATGAAGGAAAAGAGATAATTATTCAACGGAGTGAGTAACAGCATGCAATTCAATGTAAAACTACAAAATAATTGCATATTAAGGAAAACATTTTTACCTAATTGCTGAGAGAGAAGGGGGTTTCTCATAATAAAATAAAATGAAAGACTGTTGTCGTTTTTTAAACACACACTATCTAAAGGAAATTACTGTAATCATAAAAACAAAATCGAACAATAAGATTTTGGTATATCTGTACCTTTTGAGTTTTCTAAATTTGCTTCGTCTATTTTCATGGTGATGTATGCATAATTGAATGAGTACTATAGTTTCTAAATGCTGAATTTGATTGTGCTCAAATTAATAAGTCGTCGGACAAATTGTATAGACTTACAAGAAAGTAGACTTTATAGATTTTTTTTCTTTTACAAGTACACAAAAATACTTTTATATAATATGACATACGATTTCAATTTATTTAAATTGGCAATTGCTCATTGCGTAATTTTTGTGCGACATAAAACCCATATAAAAGCGACTTCAACTTCAACATTGTCGAACTGTGCTACCATTTAAACTCTAATTTCATTTTTATTCAGTATAGTTCATGGACTCAAATTATATGAGGTTTATTTTAACAATGTAGGCAGAAAAAAAAAACTAATAATTTTTTAGTCAGCTCTGTGAAGTATTATAATTATGAAAAAAGTTATTTATAGTTACATTTTTACAGGAAATAAATAAAACAATGTCAACTTATTTCGTGCTAATGGGCCTTTTTAGAATTTTCTTACAGCATGTTTTTATTGGAAATTGGTGTAGTTATCTATAATAAAAAACTAAAAAGCCCTTTAATATTATTAAAAACCATATTTCAGATCCTTATCTGCAGTATATTAGGTCCTTATTCTGACTACCTGCGATAAAGTCTTGAATGTGTACTTTAATTTGGATGTTTAGAGGACCACAGTTTCGATACGAATGGTATTGAATTTATTAATGTACTTATATAATTAGCAAAATCTTTAAATACCATAAACAACACTTTACATATGATACACAATATTCACTATATATCTATTTAATATATTCTATTTTATTCTGTCGACCATAAATGGCAACGATTTCGCGTAAAATATAGTATATTACAATATGCTAAGAGCGCTATTCTATCAGTATAAAACATCTAATTTTTTTTGCGGCTGTATATATTTTCTATTTTCTATTTTCTATATTTTATTTTGATTTATTTATTAACATATTGATTTGAATCAGTAAAATATTCTAATATTATAACTACACCTTTACTTTTTTAAAACAAAAAAGAAATATATTTTATGTTGAACGTGAATGCTACACGTGATGATAAAATTAAAATAAAATTTTATATAAATCTATATATATATATATATACATATATAAAATATTCAAAGTTATAATAAAGTCAGTTTTGCCAGATGCACAAGCAAACTGATGAATTGCAATTTGATTGATTCAATTGTACTATTCCCGTTTGTATAATTATATAGAAAAATCAGAAGAGGTAATAACGGACTTTCAGGCAAAATTCTAAAGTTCTGCCGCCAGCTGTTAGCCTACAAAGTGGCCGACACACACACACAAAAAGAGAGAGATAAATCTCTTTTACTATAGATTATCATAGATTACCATAGGTAGAGATTATCATAATTGCAGACAACTAATTTTCTAAACTAGTAACAGAAATGAATTAGACGATTTTCAATTAAAACACAGAGAAAATTTGAATTAAATTTCAATTTTCAAAGAATCAATTTAAGTATTTTACTCAATTGATACAACTGAATTAGGATAGCGTTATTTTGTTCCAAATATGAATTAAAAGTTATTTACAATATTATTAACAAGGTGATTAAGCATCCAATGTTTTATTTTGATTGGCTTTATTGATTATCGATTTGGAAAGAGGGAGATTGCGAATGCTGTTTTCAAAATGCTTGGTTACCCAATGACTCTCATTTCACTATTTAAAACAACTTTCTACACATTAAGCCGCCATGTGTTCTTGGTTAATATAGTTTAAATAGTGCATATATAACTGATTTACTTTGAAAATTGGAAAGGAGCGTTTACGTTTTCTATTGAAATGATACATGTAGTTTTATGCTTAAAGCAGAAATGTATTTAAACTTTGTATTATTATTAACAGTATTACTTTTTTTTTTATGGTATGTTATGAAAGTATTATTTATTTATTTTTATGTAATGAAATTTTATCGAAAATACTTAAATTAAATTATAATTAACACGTTCTGTATGAGGTTTAAAGTAAGGGTAAAATTATATCGTTGTTTTATGTTAGGATGTGAAGAAGCAAATGTACAAGGTTAAAAATATATATATATATATATATATATATATATATATATATACATATATGTAATAATAAAAACTATAATGAAAACGTATACTAACCAACTGTTATTTTTCTGCTGGAGTTTGGCGAGTCAAACTTCAATGTGTTCAACTCCTCTTACTTTACTTTATTTACAAATCCGTTAATTACTCAATGTTCGGAAAAATATTTATGCATATAACACAAGCTATCATCAATTTCATTGGAATAATAATAATAATAAAAAACAATAATAATAATAAAAGAGGTATTTCCGTAGAAAATTAAAAAAATAAAATTTATTAACTGTTTGGTAGGTATTTAAAAAGAAACGCGGGAGGAAAAGGTAGGGAAAGGTAGGGGCTGTTCTTCCAAAAAAAAAAAAAAAAAAAAAGAGCTAGGGCCTAAAAAAACATAATATTAAGTTTTTTTTTTTTTTTTAATGGCGTTGGCAGTTGAGGAATGGACTGCGCATACTTTAAAAGCTGAAATATTATTACGGAGGCGATGAAGAGGGCGAAGTAAAAAAAAAAAAAAAAATAGCTGTAGTCGCACTGCTTGCCAATTAAAAGGGGAAAAAAGGCACTGAATGATGTGAAAAATTCTTGTAGTCCATTGCATTACAACAGCGCCGCCTAATGATAGTAGGTGCTTTTATTAGGTAAGAATCATAAGAATAGAAATCACAAAAACAACCAGACCAATATGTACATGTGTACGCGCATGCGTGTGCGTATGCAGTTATGATTCTTAAGTAAAAAAAAAAAAAAAAACGAAAGCAATAGCAATAAAGAGAAATGTTCATGTTTAATATTTCAAGAATATGTCAAGTTTAATACAACATTTTTATCCGTAAATGCGTTTAAGGGTAATTAAAAAAGAAACTTTTTCTTAACTTAGTTAACAGTAGTATAACAAGTACTTAATCTAAATACATATACGAAGTAGCATGTTGTGACCACCACATGACTCTCTTCTATATTTTCCTATACAAATTCACTTAGTATAAATAACTTATTAAAATTATTATTTATCAAAATTATTCTCTATGATGAATGTACACGGGTTTATTTTCTTTCTACAGAAGTGCAACACTAAATATCCAAAGCTTTTTCTTTTCTTTTTGTAAAAAATGAAAAGAAATTAATAACTATATTCAATAGAAGAAACTATTAGAATCGTAAAAATTTTCGACTTCCGGTTTTCGATGAATTTACACGTTTTGAGAGGTCTAGAACACAATTTGACCTTTTTTATAAAATGTCTGTCTGTCCATCTCTCTGTCTGTGTGTGTGTATGTGTGTAAATTTTGTGCAGACTGTATCTCAGAATTGTATACAAATTTATATTCAGACGTACCTTGACGTGAATTAGTGCCTATCAACTTTTGGTGTTAACCGCTCAACAGAAGACGCTGCTCTACAGCGATTTCCGCAATTTAAGGGGAGGCTATATCTTAAGTTCTTTTGCGTATAATTATACAAAACTTAATATGTGAGAAGGGCATTATAAGACATTTTGCTTATTCAAATTTAATACATATTGGCCAACAGGTGGCGCTGCTATGTAAATTTATCTGTAGATACACATTGACACAAATTAGCGACTATCAACTTTTGGTGTTAACCAATCAATAGGTGACGCTGCTATACAGCGATTTCCTCAATATAAATGAAGGCTATATCTCAGGTTCTATTGCGTATCATCAAACAAAACTTGACATGTGAGAAAGCCTATGAGCCATTATGCTGATTTCATTTGGAGGCTTATCAACCAATAGTTGGCGTTGTTATACTGCAAATTTTCTCGACAACTGAAAGGCAGTATAGGAATTTCTGTGGCATATAACTGTACGAAACTTGATATGTGAGATAACCACTATAAAAACGCATTTTTTAAAGACAAATTTTTATAAGAACAAAACTATCTTTCTTTGGATATTTAGTATTAAGTTACTCTAAGATGAAAATCATTTGCATTCATCATGTTAGATAATTTTAATAAATAATAGTTTTAATAAATTATTTGCCCTTAGTGAATTTGTATAGGAAAATATAGAAGAAAGTCTTTGGTGGCCACAATATACTAGTTTTAAAAAGTCACAGATCAATGGTTCAACCATTCGTTTTGAAGGTAATAAGGAGCTCTTTTTAGAGATACCCATAATAAAAATTTGCCCTCCCCCCCTCAGGTGTGTGTGTGGGGACTTCACCCCAGGGAGTGAGTAAGCGAGCTCTTACATATACAAAAATGTTTTCCCATTTGACTATCACTATTATACATAATTCTTTCTAATTTCATAATGATTCTTAAAAAAAAATTCTCTTTATACACATTTATAGGAAATTTTGTCCTATGTTAAAAATTTAGAAATGGCGGGATATCAAAGTTACCTGTTTGAAGATTTTCACTAAAAGTTGACAGGCACTAATGTATGTCAAGGTGCAACTACATATCAATTTGTAATAAATTCTGTGCAGTAGTTTCCAAGATACAGTTGCCACAAAATTTTGTTATACACACACACACATAGAAAAACAGACATTTTCAAAAAATGGTCAAATCGTGTTCTGGACTTCTCAAAACGTGTAAATCTACCGAAAACTGGCAGTCGAAAATTTTTACGAGTTCAATACTTCTTTTAATTGAATATAGAAGAAAGTAATAAAGTACACACTATTTGAATCAATATCGATATTTAATTTGTTTAATGTATTACTGAACTTATATCTATTGCTTAGTATAAAATGATGCTTTATTCGTAGCTTTCTATGGGTCCAAATTTTTGTTATTGCTTGTAGGTTTCTTTCGAAAGAGTATTTTTAACTGCTTTTCTTTATGGACTGTCACAATTGTCTCATTAACTTAATTTTATCAAAAGTATTAAGATGCCTGTATAGTAAAAGAAGTTGCATAACAAAAGAAAGAGTTCAGGTTTAAGGGAAAAAATCATTACTCAGAACAAAGCTCGTAGTATAAAAAAGAGTTTTTAATCTTTCTTTCATCTAATGTATGTCAAGGTGCAACTACATATCAATTTGTAATAAATTCTGTGCAGTAGTTTCCGAGATACAGTTGCCACAAAATTTTGTTATACACACACACATAGAGACAAACAGACATTTTCAAAAAATGGTCAAATCGTGTTCTGGACTTCTCAAAACGTGTAAATCTACCGAAAACTGGCAGTCGAAAATTTTTACGAGTTCAATACTTCTTTTAATTGAATATAGAAGAAAGTAATAAAGTACACACTATTTGAATCAATATCGATATTTAATTTGTTTAATGTATTACTGAACTTGTATCTATTGCTTAGTATAAAATGATGCTTTATTCGTAGCTTTCTATGGGTCCAAATTTTTGTTATTGCTTGTAGGTTTCTTTCGCAAGAATATTTTTAACTGCTTTTCTTTATGGACTGTCACGATTGTCTCATTAACTTAATTTTATCAAAAGTATTAAGATGCCTGTATAGTAAAAGAAGTTGCATAACAAAAGAAAGAGTTCAGGTTTAAGGGAAAAATCATTACTCAGAACAAAGCTCGTAGTATAAAAAAAAGTTTTTAATCTTTCTTTCATCTCTGGTATTTATATATTTATTTTTCTTTACCATTCTAACAAAAAAGGATTCTTTGTTCTTTTTCCCACAGCCCATGGCGGTACGCTTTATTTGTCATTGATATTATAGTTTCTATTCTTACGCAAATACTATCAAACGACTTAGATAAGAGTTGCATGAATATTTTAGAAATTTTATTTAAGGAAATTGAGCGATGTTCAATAGTTTCTTATTATAGACGGTGGAAAGTAATTAATACTTTAATAGACTAGAAAGTAATTAAAGCGGATTTTCTTTTATTATTAAAATGCAGTCTATATTGGTAGAGAAATGTTCCATGAATAGAAAATTCTTTGTCTGTGAAAATTTAGCAAGCATTACTTATATAAGGTATATTTTTTCTAATCATTAAGAAATTTAAAATTTTAGTGTAAAGTAACTATAAAGTATAAAGTCAAAAAAATACTCTTTCTTTTTTTAATTAGGTGTAGAGTTCCGAATCTTTGAGACAGAGTATTGTTAACATATCCGTAGACTACATTGAATTAAAATTGAATTACAAGAAATACCAAAACTAAATTCAAAACTGATGTACAAACGATAAATAGATTATAAGACTTCTTCACACACCATAAATTTTAAGCCAGCACAACCGGTTTCGAAAGTACGTAGCCTTTCTTCATCAGGTGCAAAAAAACACGTGCTACTGCCTTGGAGGCAAAAGCAAGACTGAAAACAGGGCAAAATCTAGAGGGGGAGGAGCAACACAACCAACCAACAGGAAGCATCATGCAGGACCAATCAGAGAGGAACACACATACACACACAAAAACAAAAGGAGGGAGGGAAGGAATAATCAATATTATACTAATAAGAAATAATTAATTAATTAATTAATTTAATATTATACTAATACTTTCTTATTAGTATAATATTGATTATTCCTTCCCTCCCTCCTTTTGTTTTTGTGTGTGTATGTGTGTTCCTCTCTGATTGGTCCTGCATGATGATTCCTATTGGTTGTTTGTAAACGTAATTTATACGTCTCATTAATATACTAAAACCAATGTAACATTTAAAATGAGATAATGAATACAAAATTATTTAAAACTTTAAAAATATATTTTAATTAAAAACATTAAAATTCACTACAGACGTTTCGGCTAGAACACTAGCCCTCCCCAGTGTCAAATATACAAGCACAACATTTACAAAAATTCATAATACATGAAGATTATATATTCAGGAGGAAAAGCTTTAGCCTCGTTCAAGGTAGAATGTTGCATTTCAGTAAAAGCGCCCTCTAGAAAAATCATATTCCTGATTTTGACAACTTTAAAATTTTAGCCTCTAATGTAAATATATATGTATCCCGTATTTTTCTAGAGGGCGCTTTTACTAAAATGCAACATTCTGCCTTGAACGAGGCTAAAGCTATTCCTCCTGAATATATAACCTTGTTATGATGTATTATGAATTTTTTTGTGTATTTTAATGTTTTTAATTAAAATTTATTTTAAAATTTTTGTATTCATTATCTCATTTTAAATGTTACATTGGTTTTAATATAAAATTTCTGCTCATTCGAACAAAGCGTTTAGACTCGCTATCATCTTCACTCACAGACATACACGCACACACACACACATACGTACATCATAAAAAATCGTGTAAAATTATAGAGGAGACTTGTGTATCTAGGGCCATCATGTACCTAGTGCCACTTCATATTATTTGAATAATATTTAGTATTATTATTTTTTTTTAATTAAATGATTAACTACACCAATTGCTACTTTCGCAGCCACTTTGAAATCTTTGAGGAGAAAGATTTGACAATTTATATGTGAAAAAAAAAAGAATATATATATATGTGTGTGTGTGTGTATGTGTGTGGTCTAAAATAAAATTTTGCAGCTCATCTATTTTATTGTTTCATAAAGCCAGGTCAAATATTTGTCTTTTATTCCTAATACATAATTTTGCTTGTTATATTAAGTATTAAATGAGATAGTGAAAAAAATTCTCTCCTCCATCTGGGATTTTTAGCAGAAGGCGTTTTGAATGAAATTACCTAGTCTTTTATTTAGGGCCACTTGGCTACCTTTTACTTAGGGTCATGACATCACTTAGCTACCTTCTACTTAGGGCCATGACGTAGGTACAGTTATAATCATATTCTTTATGTTGTTGCAATTTTATTGAAAAAATTTCATGATTAAATAGAGGAAAATGGTTTTAGTTAATTGACACTGCGAAAAACATTAGCAAATTCTATCGTTTGGCTTTTATTCCTATAAACATCATAATGAACTTTCCAGAGTCTTGTGAATGGGTAGTGAATCAAAAGTATATTCACCGATGATGAATATTTGAGTTTAAGTGTGACGGACGATTAGATTCATCCATAAATTACCAAAATAATGATTTTCCTGAGGAATGAAGTGTGTCAACAATGATGAAACTTAATATTTCTGTATCAAATGATTATAATACTTCCTTTATATAGAATGCTCATAAAGTAATAATTAACTTTCAACATTTTCGAGAAAGAAGAAAAAGAGAAATACGATTTTGTGTTTATTTTAATTGATTATTTGTTTTTATGTGCGTTTATATAGGTAAAAAAAAAATCACTTGGTTTGTGTATACTAAAGACAGTTTAAAACCAGCATTGACTTTTTATTTAGTGAAATAATAATAATAAAAAATAAAATCATTATTGTTTTTATCTTCAGTAATTCAATTTTACAATATTTTATAAATTGTTTTAAACAGAATTGCCACAATTATCTGTTTCAATTAAAATTACAAAAAAATATTTCGAAACAAGTGCTACATAACAAAAGACCAGGTTAAACTCTGATAACTACACATGCAAAAGAAGTAAAGTAAATCATTGCTCATTTATATTTTATCCTTCCGATAAAAAGAAATCCATAATATAAAAGAAAAAATTCAATTTCTTTTATTTCAATTTCCTTTTCTGTCTTAATAATTTCCTTTTCTTTTTTACATAGAGGAATGTTTTGTTTATTTTTCATTATTACTTTAGACTTTATCTTTATCGGTAAGCGATAGAACATGTTTCTGTATATAATGTCAGGACTGTTCAAGGTCTTCGTAGTATCTGTATATTGTTGAAATTTCTATAACTGTGATTGAATAAGTGTTTCAACATTAAAGTTAATTTGTTTTACTTAGTAATTTTCAAATTGTATAGAAAGGATAATTAATTAAATGTCTTTTAATTAATTAATATCTCGAAAGCTTTAATTATTTTTATTTTAAGATTAAGGATATATTTTATTGTAAAAAAAATAATAGTGCTATAACTTGCATTAATTAAATTAAGTAAATATCTCTAAAGTTAACCTATTCCAGAAAATTTTGTAAATTATTTAATTTAAGATTTTTTTTTTCTTTTATTAAAACGAATTATTAAAACTACAATTGGATATATTAGTATTCTACTTTGAATATACGCTGATATATTTTTATAGTATATAGTAATATATTATTAATACTACTATAAATACTGTATGTATAGTATCTAAAAACTATAAGTACTATAATATTATTATTATTATTTATAACTAATTTAATACAAATTATCGTATAGTTATTACTAATAAACTTTATTATTCAGTAACTGGACTAATTTAAATTCATTAATAAATTTAAATTAAACTATATCCATATTAATGATTTTGTAATTTTTTTATGAGAGATTTTCAGCTTTAAAAAGCCTTATACGAGGGGCGTTCAAAAAGAAACCGAACTTTTGAAACAGCGCGCCAACCAGTAGAGAGAGCGCGCTGCGGCTACTGAACAAACCTAGCGGCAGGTTTAGACAACAAACTGCCATTTGCTTCGTGTCGCTCGGACAATTAGCAAGCGAACCACAGCCGTTGAAGTAAGCACGTGTACAGCCTGCTCGTCGGATTAGTGACAAAGTAACGATGAAGGAACTTGAAGAACAACGTGTGTGTGTGAAAATATGCTACGTAGTGCTATGAGTGGTTTAAACGTTTTCAACGGGGCAGAATGTCGGTCTGTGATGATTCCAAGTCTGGACGTCCTTCCACAACAACAGATGATGGTCATGTGGATAGAGTTCGTGCTGTGATTCGTGGAAATCGCGGTTTAAGTGTTTGGGAAGTTGCTGAGGAGGTGGGCATCAGCGTAGGATCAGGCCATAAAATTTTGAGTGAAAAACTTGAGACGCGTCACTCCTTGTCTGCAGCTATCTAGCAAAACACCGCATTCCCGTTGTGACCCATCCACTGTATTCGCCGGACCTAGTCCAAACATTCCTGTTTCATACTACATTTTCCTGTATCCCAAACTGAAAAACATGCTGAAAGGACGTCGTTTTCAAACTATAGAGGAGATACAGGACAATGCGATGAGAAACCTGAGCGCCGTTCCACAAAATGCGTTCCAGGAGGCGTTCCAAAAATGGAAGAAACGATGGAATGGCGTATTGCCAGTAGAGGGGACTATTTTGAAGGGGACAGTGCTTAAAATGTTGTAAAATAAGCAATAAAGGTGATACAGCAAAAGTTCGGTTTATTTTTTAACACAACTCGTATGTTCTGAATTGTCTATAGTATTGCACTAGTGCGACTTAAAACATTCTTATCCTCAATCTTCTTATATGCTCATCAATGTCATGTGTGTTTATCCTAAGATAAACAGTAAAAATTATTAGCACTGAAAATAATTTTATTTTGTTCTTTTAGATGTTTTTCATACGTTTGAATATCAGACTGACTTGAGTTCTATGAACATTTAGTATCAAAGAACGTAAATTATTAAGCTGAAATCAAATGCAAATTACAGCCTTATTCAAGAAATTTTTGACACTGAGGTTAACCCGGGAATTTGCTAGGTTAGCTCAGTTCAGTATTCACCACGCAAAATCAGCGATTTAACACTCGAGTTAACTTTCCTTTTTTAATCCTCCAAAACTAGTGTGTTAACTCTAGTGTTACTTGAGCATGTTACAGCTACAGTGAAAAAACACTTGTTTACTTTCTTTAGTACGTTGCTTTTCTATTGACCAATCAGCGAGATTCTTACAAATTTCTCCAGATAATTCTGGTGTCAACAAGTCTACGGTCGGTGAATACGAAAACTTTCTAACCCAGGGTTAAGGAGTGTTAACTCTAATACAATTGTTACGTAAACCATGGGTTAACACTTGTTTGGTGAATAAGGCTGTTAAAGTAAATTAATATATATATATATACATTAAAATGCAAAAATGCATAAATAAGAAAAAATCAGATATGGATATCGCACGAGTTCTTTTCAGTCTTTTGAGTATTTTTGTTCTTAATTTGTCATCAATGAATTTGAAGAGAATCACTCTAAAGATTACGTGGTGTGGAAAAAGGAGCGGTACTAACAATCCTCCGGATTAGGTTGACAGCTAGAATATATATATATATATATATATATATATATATATATGAATATATATATAGAATATATATATATATATATATATATGGGAAATTATATTTCCCGGCTATCATCTCCACTGTGTGATGTCACTGTATACGTACCTATCACGTGTCATCACGCCACCGTTTGTATCATCCTTTCGCTGTATGCGCGTGCACTGCCGCGCACCTTTTCCCTATATTTTTCCCTGTAGCCTTTTCCCTATATTTTTAGGGGTTCGACCTATCCCGTTAAATTCTACCCCTAGATAGACGTTACTAACAAAAAAGTCGCTACTTTGGTTTTCAAAAAACAGTAGCGTGAAAATGTTGTTCTTCAAAATGTTGTTTGTTTTCAAGTAGCTGTGAACATTTTTTTTTCTTTAGACGATATTTTACTTATTATTTCATTGACATACATTCGGACGTTAAAGAGAAAACTAATAAAAGTTCAGATCATTAGACGTTGATCTATTGTTTCGTCCTGTTCTTCATATCTACTGGATGTTGTTCCATAACAGACGTAATCTAATGTGAAAGATGATTTCCACATAAAATGTTTTAATCATCACGGCATAAAGGACTGCCCTTAATGTCAGGTAGGAGCATGCATTTTTTTTTCCTCCTCTTTGTATGATAGTATATAAAGAAATTTTTTTTTTCATTTGTAATTAAAATTTGAAATTCATTCATTGCCGTTTTACGCCCTTTAAAATTATTTGTTTGTTCATTTTTATATAAATAAAGAATTTTCTTCCCCCATATTTAATTGCTTTCCCTCAATAAAAAAATATTCTGTTCCCCAATATTTATTTATTATTCCTAAAGTATATATTTTCCGGTTTTAATCCATTTTTTTCCCCAATATTTACTTAAAAAAAAAAAAAAACAGTTTTTTTTTATTTACTTCGGTTTTCTTATTTTATTTTTCTTGCATCCTAAAAATGGCCCTTAAATTAGGCGACCTTCTGCTAGTTGCAAATTCTTTGAAATATTCTAAAACAAATACCATAAAATTACTCAACACGCTGTTAGGATACCCAACATTTGATCATCAATCGCGTAAACGTATGCGAAATTTTAGCGGTTTTACTGCCGATTTCGACATTAATAAACATCAAGAAAACATTTTAAAAACGTTTAATTTATCCGATTTTATATCAATCGCTAATTCGCTACACTTAGAACCAGTCGGTAGTAAGGAAAATTTATGTAAAGACATCTTTAATTCACTTACTAATTTATCTGAATTTGAGAAAACATTAGATACTAGTTTTTTGTCAGACGAAGACGATCTCAGTGTAAATAATCATTCTGTTGAAACCCATTCTTCGATCGTTCCAAATACTTCTGTTTTTCAAACCCAAAGCGAAACTTTCCCTTCGGGTGTTCAAAATATTTCTCCGAATGACGCTGCAGACGCAATGTCTGATTTGAGTAATCATTTCTGGTTCCTCCTTCGAGATCTAGCTAGCACATGTAGAACTTTTTCTGGAAATGATTCATATTCTATTCGTAATTTCTTTAATGACATTGAGGAACAATTCTGTTTATTTCCTAGTCTTACCGATCAACAAAAACTTATCTTTGCTAAACGTTTAATTAATGGTTCTGCTAAAACATTTTTATTTTCGCAACGAAATCTTAATACTTACGAGTCATTTAAAGCCGCGTTAATTTTTGAATTTTTGGATACCATACCATCCATCGAAATACATAAACAATTAGAAAACAGAAAAATGCGTCCTAATGAAACTGCTACGCAATATTTTTTAGCGATGCGCGAAATTGCTAACCGCGGTAACGCTATTATTGACGATTCTTCAGTAATTCAGTACACCATTCAAGGTATACAGGGTAACCCCTCTGAAAAAATTCTTCTCTGTGGAGCAAAATCTTTTTCAGAATTTAAAGAAAAATTGCGTATTTATGAAACTGCTCTTAATACAATAAACTTAAATCAACGAAATTCAGTTAATTATAAACAAACATATGACAGTCGAAAACGCAGTACTGGTCACACACAATCAGCTTTCACTCGCGAATCCAAATTTAATATTGGTCCGGCATCTCAAAATAAATTACGTTGTTTCAATTGTAACGATATCGGTCACTTATCTAAATTTTGTCCTAACAGTTCTCGTGGCCCTAGGTGCCTTGCATGTGGTCTTTTTGGACACAAGTCTACTGATTGCCGCCGAACCGCTGCAAATGAAGGATCTCCTTCCAGAGATAGAGTTAACACTGTACATGAATCGCATGCTTCTCATATGTGTAAACAAGTTAAAATTAGTGGTAATGAATTAACTGGTTTGGTTGATACTGGTAGTCAGTTAACCCTTTTGAAACATTCTGCATGGATAAAAATAGGTTCCCCACCGTTGTCAAAAATTAATAAATCCTTAACTGGTTTTGGCTTTGCGCGTATACATGTTATCGGTACTTTTAATTCTTTTATTACTATAGACGATCAAGAGTTTTCAGCAACTATTTCAGTTGTACCCGACGTGTCCACATTTTATGACCTTATAATTGGATGTGACGTCATCCAACAAGCGAACATTAGCATTTCACCCACCGGTGTTACTTTTTCTAGTTTTTCACAACAAAATGAGTGTACCACAGATCCAAATTTTATCATGACGATCACTGACGATAGTCCCAAATTTGATATTGGCCCTAATGTTTCACGACATATTCGTAACGACATTTACAAACTATTGTCGACCTATAAACCTAATAAAATCAAAACTGCGAGCATTGAGCTTAACATCACTTTAACTGACGATACACCTATTTTTCACTCACCCCGACGTCTACCCTTTACCGAACGAGACATTGTAGACGCACAAGTCTCTGAATGGCTTAAAGATGGTATTATCGAACCAGTGTCCTCCCCATATGCCAGCCAAGTTGTAGTTGTTCGAAAAAAAGATTGTAAACACAGACTTTGCATCGATTACAGGAAGCTCAATCGTAAGTTAGTTAAAGATCACTACCCCCTCCCCCTAATTGATGATATTTTAGATCGACTTCAACATGCCAAAATTTTTAGTACGATAGACCTACGTAATGGATTTTTTCATGTACCCGTAAACAAACAGAGCCGCCCTTTCACTAGTTTTGTAACCCATAACGGTCAATTCCAATTTCGCTACATGCCTTTCGGACTTAGCTCCTGCCCTTCAGTGTTCATGAGATATATAAACGCTGTTTTTAGAGACCTTATTGCTGCCGGCATAGTACTCCCTTATATGGATGATCTTGTAATTCCCGCGAGTAACGAACATGAGGCCGTAGAACGTCTAAAAACTGTTCTTCAAACAGCTAGCGAGTACGGACTCGACATAAATTTTAACAAATGCCAATTTTTACATACCAAAATAGATTTCCTCGGTCACATAATAGAAAATGGTAAACTTTTGCCATCCCCTTCCAAAACTAAAGCTGTTTTAAATTACCCAGATCTGAAAAATGTTAAAGACGTACGTAGATTCCTTGGCCTTACAGGATATTTTAGGAAATTTATTCCTTATTTTTCTACCATTGCAAAACCCTTAAGTGATCTTCTGCGCAAGGACACCCCTTTTCAATTTCAAAATGAACAAAGAGCCGCATTTCAAAAATTAAAATATTTACTTTCCCAAGAACCAGTTCTCAATATTTTTAATCAAAATTCCCCTATTGAGGTACATACAGACGCGTCTATAGATGGCTTGGGGGCAGTCCTGTTGCAGAAAAACATGCACGATAATCAATTCCATCCAGTCTTTTATTTTTCGAAGAAAACATCTGATAACGAAAGAAAATACACTAGCTTTGAACTTGAAGTCCTGGCTGTGGTAGAAGCCCTCAAAAAGTTTAGAATCTACCTGCTCGGAACAAATTTCAAAATTATCACAGACTGTGATGCGTTCGTCAAGGCACTTAATAAAAAAGAAATAAATTCCCGCATTGCACGATGGGCTCTGTACCTTCAAGAATTCCATTACAACATTGAGCATCGAACAGGTTCCCGCATGGCACATGTGGACGCTCTAAGTCGAGCTCCACAGTGTTTCATCATCCAAGATAGCCTTCATGTCAAACTTTTGAAATCTCAACAATCGGATGAAGAAGTTCAAGCATTAAAAACGCTTTTGCAGTCCACACCCCATGATAATTACATTATAAAAAACAACCTTCTGTATAAAACAGTGAACGGTGTCGATTTACTCGTCCTACAGACTTACAGCATAGTATAATTAAAGAAGCACACGAGCGTGGACATTTTGCAGCACTCCGTACCCAAGAGCTAATAAACAAAGATTTTTATATACCTCACCTCAAAGACAAAATCGAAAGTTGCATTAAAAATTGTGTAAAGTGCATACTCTATAATAGAAAACGAGGTAAACAAGATGGTTTCCTCCACCCAATTGTTAAAGACGATGCACCCCTGCACACATACCATGTTGATCACCTTGGTCCCCTAGCTACTACATCAAAAAAATACAAACATATTATGGTTGTTGTAGATGCGTTTTCCAAGTTTTCCTGGCTGTACCCCACAAAATCTACAGACGCCGCAGAAGTTATCAGCCGACTAGAAAGCCAACGATCAATTTTCGGAAATCCAGCCAGAATCATAACAGATCGAGGTCCAGCATTCACTTCCACTGCATTTAAAGACTATTGCCACGACCAAAATATTACTCACATACCAATTACAGCAGGTTTACCAAGATCGAATGGTCAAGTTGAAAATAAAAATTCTACTATCATCGCAGTCTTATCCAAACTATCATCCGACAACCCCGAAAAGTGGTTTTCCCATGTGCCTGCTCTCCAACAAATCCTCAATTCGACATTTCAAAGAAGCATAAAGACGACACCATTTCAATTACTATTCGGTACCAAGATGAAAAATAAAGATGACATCAAGATCCTGGAGCTTCTCAACGACGAATCTACAAACACATTCCAGAGGCAACGTGAGGAGCAGCGCATCGACGCGAAAAAGCAGATTCGAATAGTGCAGGAAGAAAATCGCAGGCAGTATAACCTTCGAAGACGACCAGCTGCTAAATTCCAAATCAACGATTTAGTCGCAGTTAAACGCACCCAGTTCGGGCCTGGTCTGAAACTAAAACAGAAATTTTTAGGTTCATATAAGATAACCAAAATAAAACCAAACGACACATATGACGTCGTCAAGTGTGACTTCGTAGAAGGCCCATTCAAGACCAGCACATGCGCTGAATTCCTGAAACCTTAGACCGACACTTGTGAAACACTTACTTGACATATTTCTTCAGGACTTTTTTTTTTTTTTTTTAAAGACTTAATTGACATATTTCTTCAAGACTTTTCATTTCTTTTTAAGAACTCTTCCTTGGACATTTTCGTGTGCACAATTAAACTTTTTTTTTTAAATCATACGTTGAACTTGAACTTGCCAAAATAAGAACTCTCCTTTTAACGAACTATTTTTTTTCATGAACAATTTTTTTTTTTCCCATGAACATTCTTCAATACCTGATTTTTTTTTTTCTTGAAAATTATCTACCTATTTTTTTTCTACTTGTCTGTATGTATATTAACATCTTATCTTATTTTATTTTAGTATTTTGACGATATGATTCAGGTTTTGAGTGTAATATTTACAATATTTTCCATTTGGTAATGTATACATTTTTTTTTTTTTTTATTAATGCAGCTATATTATTACTGTATCTATAATTGTATTATAAAGTGTTGTATATTGTTTATTTTTTTTATTTCTTTTGTTTTTGTATAATTTAATTTTTTTTCTTGTTGTTTAATAACCTTCAGGCGAGGCCGCCTGCTTGGTCATGATGGCCGATATGGGAAATTATATTTCCCGGCTATCATCTCCACTGTGTGATGTCACTGTATACGTACCTATCACGTGTCATCACGTCACCGTTTGTATCATCCTTTCGCTGTATGCGCGTGCACTGCCGCGCACCAGTTTAGTTATTGAGTCGACGTCGAACTGTTATGTGAGAGACAGACGGTCTTCTCCGCTCGTAAAATATGTATATGTTAGTGTTTCTGTAATGTCCCTTTTCTTTATTTAATAAATGTTGTAATGTTATACTGGTCTGTAGCCGTTTCCCTATTATATATATATGTGTCCTAATTCTCTTTGAGTTATGTGCGATACAGCAACCATTTTAATTTTCGAAACTATAAAATTTCCTGTTTTGAATATAAAGAAATAAGAAAAAAAGAGCAAATGAATTTTGAATTTTTATATATCTAAATTATATATATTTATAATTTAAAAAAAATATTTAAACTTCTAATTTTATTTATTCATTCGTTTATTTATTTATATTAGTGAAAAGCTAATTTGATGATTTTAAAATTATCGATAATTTTATCGATTTAAAAGTAATTATATTTTAACCGACTTTTCATCTTCAGGAGAAATTCATTTTGTTAACTGCTAAATTATTATCATAATTTCTTTACAGCTTCTCCTGATAATTATATTGTACACATTGTACATTGTATTACATTACATGTAAATATTTTTTTAAACGAGTAAAAGATAAATTATAGGGGCTTCGGAAAATAATATTTGATTTTTATTAAAAGTTCCCTTCGAGCAATTTATAATTTATCAAATTGGTGATTTAAATTTTAAGGAACAATTTAGTAGAATTATATTAAAAAATTCGTATACTTTAAATTTAATAAGTGTAATACTATAATTCAACTTTAGATAGTTAATATATTTGACAGGTTTATTTTGAACGGCTGGTACAACGTAATGTTGAAAAGAAAATTAATAGAATAGAAAATTGAAGGTTATGGTTGAATTAGATGCTGATAAGAATACCTTTTATTTGCGAGAATTTTTAGTGATCAGTAGGGTCTTCCTTATATTCAAGGGCACTCCACGGAGCGAGCTTAGTCAATCCTACATTGCAGCCAGTGCTAGATGCCAGGACAGATCTAGATATAAAATTCAATATTCAGAGCTGCAAACATAATCAGGAGGATTGCTAGTACCGCCACTTTTCCTACACCAGTGTTTTGAGTACTTTTCTTCTTAATTCATCGTAAAAAATTTGAAGAGAATTACTCTAAAGATTAAGTGGTGTGGAAAAAGGAGCGGTACTAACAATCCTCCGGATTGGGTTGGCAGCTCTGAATATTAATGCCTAACTCTCTCTGAGTTATGTGCACGGAGTAATATTAATAGGAGTTGAAGGTCCAATGGGAGAAAGCTACGAAACTGTGATCTAAAATTTTGGTAAATATTGAGGGCGCCACTTGTCATTCCTCCCTACCTCGGCGCGGATATACTGTTGTTTTCAATAGAATTTTGCTGGAGTACATTTAAAATTTTTTATTTTAAGCAATTTAATTTCTTTGTAAGTTCTTAAAACTGCATAATTCAGATGTTTCAAATAAATGTTTCGTTCCTAGTTGTAAAACAGGCTATGATAGTGATAAGAAAAACAAAAAAAAGCCCTAGGAGAAAAAGAAAGTCCGAGTTCGTGTTTTCTGCACCTAAAGTAAGTATATTTTTTTTCTTTACAAAATTTCATCCATTCTCCTTCCTCCCAATTATATGTTTTAGCTAGCTTCGGTTCATAAGAATCGTCATTTTTTAAAGCTTTCTTTCAAAGTAAAATTAGTATAAAATGGCTCTTAAAAAAAACATGTTGGTTAGAATACTCTATTTAATGAAATTTGCTTTCAATCGAAATTTTTTCAGCTTGATATTATTTTTAAAAAAGTAATTAAAACGGGGCATTTCCCCATTGAATAACATTGCGAAAGCTGGAGAGAAGGAAGGATTGCACGCTGGCGCCATCTGTAAACATTAGAAAACAACATCACAAAATTTCAGCGTTACCTTCTTCTCCTGTCTTTTTACTCCGTGGTTATGTGCTATACAGCAACCATTTTAGTTTTCGAAACTATAAAATTTCCTGTTTTGAGTATGAAGAAATAAGAAAAAACAAGCAAATGTAATTATTTGGAATTTTTATGTATCTCAATTATATATATTTCTAATTAATATATATATATATATAAATTTCTAATTTCATTTATTTATTTATTTATATTAGTGAACAGCTAATTAGATAATTGTAAAATTGTCGATAATTTTATCGATTTAAAAGTAATTAAATTTTAACCGACTTTTCATCTTCAGAAAAAATTGATTCTGTTAACTACTAAAAGATTATCTTAACTTCTTTACAGCTTGAACTGATAATTTTATATATATTTGTTTTAATGAAGGTAATAATTGCTAAACAAAAACTATATACCAAAACAAATTCTTAGATCTAGGAAACACAAATTAAAAGTCAAATATTTTATAGATCTTGTACATTTTTTATTACACAAGAAAAAATACTACAGTATCCGTCTGTTTTTTCCTCACTGTTTGTAGTGATATATTTTGTTTTGCTGTTCACCATAGCAGCACAAGTGTAATTAAATACACTTTCATATTCAGGGATATATAATACATATTCAAAAATTTACATTTTCGAAGTGAAAGGAAGTTAAGGGTTTCTAGTATTAATCAAACAGTAATGCTTGAATAACAAAAATGTACTTCATTTATAATTAATATTTATCCGTTATCTATATTGGAACAGCCTATGTATTTTATGGAATGTTTATGATCGCTTTACTTTAGGAATTTGCTAGATAAAATGTATGTTTAAATAATTATAAATGTTTTATTTTCTGAAAATTTCTGTTTTTATTCTGTTCTTAATTCTGTTTTTATTTTCTGAAAATGACAAAAAAAAAAAGTTATTTTTTTACTAATTAAATTTTTTATTAGTTTTTATTATTAGGAGACTGAAATAATGTTTGTCTGTATTTATGATTTATTTACAAGGTCTAGCTATTTAAAACATATATTATTTTGTTTTTAATAAATACTAGCATACCCTTGCGATTTTTTTCCATTTTATTTGTTTTCTTATTTACTTTTAAATTTTGAAACCCACAAAGCTTCTCCCAATTGCAAAGTCCATTTTAAACTTTAGTTTATCAGAAGCGAAATTATTATAAAAACAAAATTATTTCTGTGCGAAAGTGAAATTAAAGTCATTCAAAGAAAATTTTCAAAATGAAATTCATATTTGATGACCCAGCTTTCATACTTTCCCAGGCAGTACAGCTATACGACACCCATGGCGACTTTCAAATTTTCATCGCCATGTTGACGATGCCTTTTTATTTATTTATTCATTAATTAATTTATTTTGGACAGATTGTTTTCTGTTAAAAAATCGTAGTACCTATTTTGATTATTATGATTTTTACTGAATTTATGACAATAGTTCATATTCTGTTTATATCTTTAAATATTGCTAAATTTAAAATATCGTTTGCAAAGATTGTAAAGATTTTAAAATTAAAACTTAAATTTTAAATTTTTAAACTTTTAAAAATACATTTTTCTATAAAACGATCTGATCAGACAAATACCTTCATTTTTTTAATTAGATCATTGAACTGAGTCCATGTGCTTAAATATTGTCCATGTATAAATATTCTTTTTATTCACGTATTTTATCAATTGCGTCATTATCGTATTGTTTCGTCAAATTTATTCATAACTGGTCTATGTTAGAGAAATATTTATATGTACTTTTATGTAAAACGCTGAAATGTATATTTAAACTCACAGACTTTGATAATTATTTTTTTCTGCTAATTGGAGTGGAAGGCTGATTTTTACCAACATATGTGAAAAATACCAGAGCCGGGAATCAAACCCGGGCCTTCCGCTTAACGCGCAGATGCTCAAAACCACTGAGCTACCCTGGCTGATAATCAGCTTGGCACTTCTCACATAATCCGCGCATCCGCGTTAAGCGGAAGGCCCGGGTTCGATTCCCGGCTCTGGTATTTTTCACATATGTTGGTAAAAATCAACCTTCCACTTCAATTATCAGAAATGAGTTTCAGAGTTGTTGTTTGAAAATTTCCAATTTAGAATTATTTGTTTGTTTAAAATTTTCTTTCCTTCGATGTTCATTTACAATTCTTTTAAAGAACGCAAGAGGAAAATATCTCCATGAAAGCTTAATTTCTTTATGTACGAGAATCAAAACTTTGATATTGATACTATTTGACTTTCTTGTACACCACCGATTAAACTATAGATTTTGACATGAAAACGTTGTCCTTTGTATGTCAAACAATTTAATACGTGGTAACTGATCTACAAATAGCAGACAGGTTCTCGTCGTGAAATTCCCTTTATTTTACGAACTAACTCTGAAAAATCCAATAAGTCTATTATTCATACAATGAACTCACAGAAAACAGTGCTATGCGCACCGCAGAGCATGAGAATGGCTTGTTTACAAACAGTAATTAACAACTTGTCATACAGTTTCTGAATCAAAAACTCACAGATATTAATTCAAAAAAAATTTATTCGAGTGGAGGTGACCACCATTTATACACTTATTTAAGATTATATCCTATTTAAGATTAGAGTCAAGAAATATCAGTACATATGCAAATAAAAAAGAAAGAACTGATTGTTTCTGTTTTAATTTTAGATTGAACTTCTAAATTCTGGCGATCTTAAGTTACTATTTATCGCCAACTTTGATTAGCGTGATTTTTGTAATTTATGTTGTTGTTTATAAAGTTCGCATTCTTTACGTACGCTACTTACGAAGTTTCGAAGTTGATTGAAGAATATTAAGCTATAACATTTTACATATCGAGTGGAAGTATTGAAATTTTGCTACAATAAAGCTTGTGATAATTATAAATTAATATCCGTATTTGGTTTGCAGTGAGGTTAATTGCATTTTAGATAATATAAATGCATTGAGACAAACCCTGTGACAAATGTTGTTTATTTTCCTAAATAAATACTCTATCTTCTTAAAGAAATTAGAATAATACTCTACTTTAAAAAAAGCAATTTTGAATATTTTTAAAAAATTCCACATACAATTTGCCTGCTTGTTTTTACAGTACTTTTGATCAGAGAATTGTAGAATAAGACGTTTATGGTAATATATGTATTATATAGTAAATTAATGTCGTATGTTGTAAGTTAAAACCGGCATAGATGCAGAGTTCTCAAACATGAGACTTCAGAAATAGAAACGTAGCTGTGAGATCCGCAATCTGGTCTAGGTTTTGAATTTTTAGGTTGTTTAGAAATATATTTTTCCCGAAGGCTATTTCTTGCATTTATCATTCAAAAATGAAATGTCTGTTTTGTTTTACATAATGAAAACATCAAATATTTATGAATGGGTCTTTTTAAAAGCCAAACAGTTTCATAAAAAAATATATATATATATATATATTATGTATTTACATTAGAGAAATACATTTTTGTGCTTCGTACATTCTTTTTAAAACGATAAATTGGTAAAATACTATATCATCTTAAATATTCTTTAACCTAGGATAAGAAATTTAAAAGATTTTACAGTGTTATTTAAAAATATATAATACATTTAAAATTCCAGTAATACATATTTGTGTGAAAAGCTTTTAAACTTGAAAGCATGTAATCCTTAATTTCAGTTTCAATACTCTTTCCTCAATGCAATTCTATTAGTAATAATCTCTTTTGCGGACTGTTTGTTGATATATTGATTGGTTAAAATAAACAGATACGCAGTATGAAGAGCAGAGTGGGATTTTGTAGAATTATTTATGAAATAGAAATTGATTTAATCAGTTCTAAAATCCAGAGTAATATAACAATAGCAATTTGTTTTATAAGGATTTATCATTGGAACATCGTTAAAACTTATATCTATTATAATCAGAGATAAAATATATTCTAGCGGTTTAGAAATTACTGCTAAAACAGCATGTTTAAATCGCAGATCAGAAATGGAAATATTATGCTTCAGTATGTGAGGAAAAGTGCCAGAAAAGAGCTGAACAGTTAATCATGTTTGGAAGTTTGAAAAATGTACCTCATTTATTTTGATTACTCTGTTTAGTGTTAGAGGAAATGACCATATATTTATATTTGGGCTTGCATTGAAATGAGTTATTTATTTTCGAGATGTAATCTCTCGAAATATTTATATTACGTGATGGATAACTACATGTGTTGGAAGCAAAAGTTGAAGACTTATTTTATCTTATTCTATTTCCATTTAAAATAGATATCTAAATATTTGTGTTTTGAAAATGAACTAGCGTTGTATATAAAGCTCCGATAGAGTATAAACTATTTGATTAGAGAATTTTAATATGGTTCAGTATCCTGATAAAAATTGGATTTAAAAGGCATATGATCAACATGAGTTTAATAATTTTATAAGAAATCAACGAATAAAATTTCGCATCAGATATGATAAGAAATGTAGTATTGAAGAAAAATAGGTAGATAATAAAAATAGATAAAATATTTTTAATATTAACTGCCAACTTTGATATCAATGAAATGAAGCATTTAGATTTTATTGGGTTCATTCATACACACACACACTCTCACACACAGAGACAGAGATACATGTGTGTGCACACATGCTTTCACACAAACACATCGCCGTAAAAATAGCTAAAGAGATTTCAGGGTTATTCCAAAACATATAGATACCCTAAAAACTGCACGTAATTTTTTTTCATAAGTTCACTATTTTTTTACATGGTGTATTTTCAGACAGTAAACTGTGCTCCTTCCTCTTCAAGGCGCGGAAGAGGTAAAATGAGCGGTTGAGGATACAATTTCGTAACCGCTTGAGTTAGAAACTTGATATTCTACATGAAAAATATTCAAGTTCCTATTCACTACGCTATTGAAATATTTGTCAATCCTCTTAAAGAGGATGAAATAAAGGTAAAAAATGTGGTATGCTGAGCAGTTTCGGTTGTACTAGAAGTGATAGTAAACTTTGTATGAAATCTTCGGACTCTCACCTTTAGCATTTCAACTAGCCTCTAAGTAAGTAATGACTTTGATGTTGTTAAGATTTTTAAATTATTAATATTATTATTATTATTATTATTATTTAACTCGTTAAACGTTTTCTTTCTACAGTGATTCAAATCTTTAATCGATTTTTTTTTTAGTGTTAGAGGCCTATTTCAGTCGGTACAGTTGTCGAATTTTTATAATACACTCTTAATAGTGCTATGAGCCTATTTCAGTCGGTTTATTGAATGGGGATTTATTGAATGAAGTCCCCCCCAGGCCCAACTTTGACATGAGTCCCCCCCAAGGTACCCCTATTTCAGTCGGTACAGCGTTGTCGAATTTTTATAATACACTCTTAATAGTGCTAAGGGCCTATTTCAGTCGGTTAATTGAATGGGGATTTATTGAATGAAGTCCCCTCAAGGCACAACTTTGACATGAGTCCCCCCTCCCCCACAAGGTACCCCTATTTCAGTCGGTACAGCGTTGTCGAATTTTTATAATACACTCTTAATAGTGCTAAGGGCCTATTTCAGTCGGTTTATTGAATGGGGATTTATTGAATGAAGTCCCTCTAAGGCACAACTTTGTCATGAGTCCCCCCCCCCAGGCCTAACTTTGACATGAGTCCCCCCAAGGCCCAACTTTGACATGAGTCCCCCCAAGGTCCAACTTTGACATGAGTCCCCCCCAAGGTCCAACTTTGACATGAGTCTCCCCCCAAGGCACAACTTTAGGCACACCTCCCCCTCATTGGGAAAAAGAGAAAAAACGTTGTTTTGCGGCTATAAGACAGTTTGGACTTCCAACGTTATTTGTTACAATATCTGCAGCTGAAACACATTGGTTTGATTTAATGAAAACTTTATCATGGAATTTAGATCGTCACGGATTAACTAAAGAAGAATTTGTTGATATTAACAAGTTTAGCAGTAGGCCTCTGGCACTAAATTAAAATCTGTCAATGTCAGATTTTCATGTTTTAAATAATGAAATAATGTCGTGTCTGTATAATTTATTTTTTCTGTATGCGTGTGATCACAGGAGTTGATTCAATTTTAAATAATATTGAATTTTAAAAATTTATTCAAATACAACTATTTATTATTATTATTATTATTATTATTATTATTAAAACTTTAGTTTTATTGATTAAATCATTAGTTTTATTGATTAAATCAATCAAATTATGCATTTTTTGTTCTTTTTTCTTTCTTTCTTTTTTTCTTTAAATAAATTTCTTTTGTTCGTGGTTTTAACTTTTCAGAGGGTTTTTTTTTTACGTTGTGTGAGGTTCTTTATTTTTATTAATTTATTTTTTCAAAGAATAAGTGCAAAAATCCAATTAGTGTTAAAGGTTATGAATTTGAAATAAAGGAATAATTAGACCACTGCATTTAGTGAAGAAAAGTAATTAATGCATGTAATTTCAGGCCATTTTATGTTATTTCAGAATATGCGTTATTATGCATGTAGAAAGAATGCGTAAATGAAATTATTTTATCCATATTGGAGTTTATTTTACTTTAACATTTATCAAATTTATTTACTTTAATCAGTATATTTATCTGGCATTTTTTTTTAAATTTTTAATAAAAATTTCAAGCAAGGTGAGGGTTATGAGGGTACATTGTTACTCGTCATACTAACAAAAGATATAAATAATATATATATACATGCTTTTATTTAAAATTGCACTAAAAACCACTAATTTAGCAGACGTAGATAAAATACATGCATGCAAAAATTCAGATCAATCGGATGGTAGAAACAGGGTTAAAATTTTAAAACAAATTTTGAACAAAAGTTGGGGACTTTTTAGCCTCACTTCCACAAAGTCTGTTTCTGTGTGAGCATGCACTGTTGTCGGAATTCTACATGTATACAAAATTTCAGCTTACTCCGACGAAGGAAAAGGAATTTAAAAAAAAAAGGAAGTTGGGGGCCTAGATCTTTAAGATCCTCACCGTAAGCCCGTTACTACTTACGCATGTATTGCCATCTGAGATTTATATGTATGGAAAATATTAAGTCCATCGGATGAGAGGAGGTAAAGGAAGTAAATGAGTAAAAATAAAATTCTTAGATTTGAGTCACATACATGAATAAACATTCAAACTAAATTACACCGTCTAATAAAAGTAAGTCAAGTTTTTGTATGTCAATGAAAACTTAGAATTTCACATCTTTAAACACAACAAAATAAAAAAGAAGTATTTTATAAAATAAAAATATTTACAAGATACTGTGTGCACAACCCCCCCCCTCCCCTACTATTTATTAGTAATTACATTAATCGATATTTTGAGTATGTCTCATATTATATTTACTGCTTAAGACAAAACAGCAATAAGATAAAAATGTAACAAACATTTCAAGTGTTGCCAGATTTTAATTCGTAAAATTAAATGAATGAACACCAGATACGTTCAAAAGAAATTTGAATCACTTATTTTAATTATTATTACTATTTTTTACGCTGTAATTTCTATGTAATGGGAAAATTCCTATTAGAAAAGCTTTATTATTATAATTATTATCAATATTTGTCAATAATTTATATTTTAGATTTGTTAACATTTATATGTCTCTCACTGTATTAAAATGTGAATGTTCTATACCACTTTTGTGTTGTAGAACCAAATGCTTTTTAAAACTATGTTTATTTTCCTTTAAACATACTGCAATTACTGTTAATACTTTTAAAGAAATTGGTTCTTGTGTTTTACAGCGTTTCTTTTCTTTTCTTTTTCTTTTCTTAATTCGTTTCTTTCTTTCTTCATATATTTTTAAACTGATACAATAACAATAATTATCATTAATAATTGCATTTTAAAGAAAACTTGTGTGCTGTATCTTAATTTCGTTTTATTTTTCTGTGTAAAAATGTCTTTTACATAAATGTACTGGGAATTAAGATTGAAAGCGTAGACAATATACAGCGAGAAGGAACACATGCTAGTTCGATATGTTTTATTTTTGATGTTTTTTCCAAACAGATTTTAATTAAGATTAAAAACACCATTTTATTCCAATAGAAAACAGAATCTTTTGTCTGATTTACAAAAATCGCCATCAGTTTAAAGGTGAATTAGTTTATTTTAGAAGAAATGGAAAATTGAATTATTTGTTTTGTCTGTACACAAAAATTTAATTAATTTTCTAGATAAAAATGTTTTTTTGATGACAAGAGAAAATAAAAAGTGTAGTCGAGTATTTGGGTAATAGTAATCCATTTTGTAAAAAGGAACTTTCCTGTTTAACTATTACATTTGATCATTTCAATTGATATGTTAAACTAACTATACTTTTTTTTTTTCAATCATAGATTTCTTACTGTCTTTCATGAGAAAACACATAATTTAATATATGTAAGATATAACTTTGGTATATATATATATATATAATTTCTGAACTTTAATCTCCTTATTTATCTTTAAAATATTGAATTTCTGAATTAATACATTATAATTTGAAAAAAAAAAAAAAAAAAAAAAAAAAAAACCTTTAACTTAAAAAAATATTTTTTGAATTAAAACAACAACCTTTTTCTTGTACTTTCTTCTTTTAAGCGTAAATTTTAAACAAATTAACCCATGGAAATTAAATTTGGATGACATATTCCTTATAAAATTAATATATGAATTTTATTGTACTTTGACTTCGAGGGTAATTTGTAAATTGATACAGTTTAATTTTTATCAAAAGTGCATTATTTAAGAAAAATAAAGATTTTAATAATTTTCGAATTGAAAATTTTATAAGAGATGATGTTAAGTATGCATTAAAAGTAGGTAAAATACACATATATTTTCAAAAATAAATCAAGAATTCTTAAAAAATAGTGATATTAAGGATATATACGAAATTGCAGAGGGAAGAAAAAAAGATAAACAACACATCAAGCAGTTTATATAAACACCACTAGTTATTACTTACAAACTTTGAATAAACACCATAAAATGTAATAAACTCGCAACAATTGTTTCGGGTCAAAAAAACACACGATCCTTCATCAGGCGAATAAAGTAAGCACGCAGCACTCGTGCTTACTTTATTCGCCTGATGAAGGGTCGTGTATTTTTTTGACCCGAAACAATTGTTGCGAGTTTATTGCATTTTATGGTGTTTATTCAAAGTTTGTAAGTAATAATTTTTACAACGCCAGTTTTGTGATGCTTCTTTAACAAACACCACTAGCATTTATGCATAAAATACTTATCTGTAATGCCTCAACGTCCTATTCGGATTACTCATTTACTGAGAAAACCATTTATACCTAACCCTTATTATTTAAGATAATTATTAATACATACGTTTCTCTATTTATCTACATATATCTACATGTATGTGCGTGTATATTTGTATCCTTCTAACTTATAACCTTGTGTTAATTCTTTATAACTCATAAGTACTTGTACATAAATATGCTTCCATATAATTGCATAACCATAACGATATTCTTTTCTTAAGAAACTCTGTAAATTAATTACTAATTATAATTCTTCTATTTTCTACAGAAAACTTGCTGATTGCAGAGCTGAAGAATTTTGCATGGACGCTCATTTTGACCTCTCTCAATGCACCTCGGAGACCGATTTTCGATTAGTTTATTATTATTTTTAGTATTAAATTCATTAATATATTTTGCAGGTGGGAAGAATGTCTGGTACTGTTTTTTGTTTTCATATAGTCATACTTGCCAACATACTATTTAATATTCCGTAGTATTGTTAGCCCCGCCTTCTTTTTCACACAAATATCTTTTTAGAGTATTTTTCTTCTTATTTTATCGCAATCGCATTTGGAGAATATTACTATAAAAATTTACCGGTGTGAAAAAAAAAGGGCGGGACTAAGAACACTACGCAATATTAATTAGGATGTTGGGGCAAAACAAATAATGGGGCAAAAGCTATGGGGCAAAAACAAATAAAAATACAGTTAGGGCGTTCAAAATTGGTACAGATAGGTTTTAGAGGCCTGCAAGTTGAATGGGGATATTTTCGATTGTGTAAAATTATTAGGAGGGGCAGGAAGAGGGAGGGGAGAGGGGGGGCAAAAAAATAAAAATAGTGTCAGATCGTCCAAAACTGGTACATAGAGATTTTCGATACTTACAAATCGATTGCGGATATTTTTGAATTTGTAAAATTATTAGGAGGAGCGGGAAGGGGGTGGGCCGGTAAGGGGGGTTATGGGGCAAAAACAAATAGAAATACAGTTAGACCGTTCAAAATTGGTACAGATAGGTTTTAAAGGCCTGCAAGTCATATGGGGATATTTTCGAAAGTGTAAAGTTATTAGGAGGGCCGGGAAGGGGGGGGCAAAAAATAAAAATGGAGTTAAATTGTTCAAAATTGGTATATAGAGATTTTCGATACTTACAAATCGATTGCGGATATTTTCGAATTTGTAAAATTATTATGAGGGGCGGGAAGGGGGGGGGGGCTGTGGGCAAAAACAAATGGAAATACAGTTAGGCCGTTCAAAATTGGTACAGATAGGTTTTAGAGGCCAGCAAGTCGAATGGGGATATTTACGAAAGTGTAAAGTTATTAGGAAGGCCGGGAAGGGGGGGCGGAGGGGCAAAAAAAAAATAGAGTTAGATCATTCAAAATTGGTACATAGAGGTTTTCGATACCTACAAATCGATTGCGGATATTTTCGAATTTTTAAAATTATTAGGATAGACGGGAGGGGGAGGCGAAGGGGGAAAATAATAGAAATAAGAGTTGGAGCATTTTGGGAATTTTTTCCGAAGGCAGTGAGAACCCGGTGCAACATTTTTCCTAATCAGATTTTGTTTCTGCTTTTTTTTTTTACGCGATAAAAATTAATGCAATTTTGAGAATTCAGTAATTATAGCGGTTCATTTAAAAATAGGGACCAGCGAAGCGGGCGTTGCCTGCTAGTATTCTTATATTACGATTTTGGTTACTAGTATGGTTTCTAGTTTGGCATGTGAAATTTTTAAATTGACATTCACTGATAAAACACGTTATTTCATAAACAAAAACAAGCAAAAAAAAAAAAAAAAAAAAACTTATCTTTCCAACATTTTATGAACTGTTCTCATACCAATACATATAGATAAAAATAATAATAAAATATCAGAATCATATGCTATAGCTAAAGTGGATTTGAATCATTAACTTTTAGACTATATTCTTAAACATTATTTTTTCCCTTAAGAGAGGACAATAACTAATTTCGCAGACAGCCGTGGACCATGGTATTCTATGGGAAAATTAGTTTCCTCAGTTACTATTTATCTAATGTATTTTTTTAAATTCCGTTTTCACATTCAGAAAGTTCGTAAAAGTTAAATTGGTACTCATTTTGGAAAATTGATTCTTTTTTCTACATTTTAAGTTCAAACATGCGAATTTTCAATAAGTGCATTTCTGTCACTTTTTAGCTGGAAAATGAAATACTAAAAATTTAAAAGATCAATTTAGGAAAAAAAAAATACAAAATTAACGATCATGAATTTCCTAAATGTGTAAACGGAATAATAATAAAAAAATAAAAAGAATAATTTTTAAGTAGAATAATATGGGCCACGGTTGTCGGCGAGATTAGGTATTGTCTGCTCTTAATTTCTTACAGCTTCCTATTTTATTTTCGAAGCAAAATCGTCCCTGAAACTTATTAAGTATAACATTTTTATTTACACTCATGACATTTCAAGTGAATTTGTCAAGTATTTCTTTAGATATTCGGCAAAACATTTGAATTCGAAAATGTCCAAATAGCTTTGTTTATACTGTGCACCAAAATTTATATTTCTACGGAAATTTACGTTAAATTTTATTTAATGCAAGGAATATATTTATATAATTCTATAATATCATCTCTTTTGTTTGAGGCTAAGCCAGTGCGATGTGCAGTGTCAGTATTAGTGTACTGTGCAGCGCAAAAGCTTAAGCACAAGCTAAACTTTTAAATAAAATGAAAAATATACACCGAAATTCTTCGAAAGTTTTACTGAATTTAAACAATTGGATTACAAATTCATGTTTCGAATTTGAAAATAATTAATTGAAAGAAAAATGATAAAAAAAAAAAAAAAAAAAAAAAGCAGAATTGTGATGTCGCAAATGTTTAAACACAAATGCGGTTTTATGGAAATATCTCTTTGAATGTGATTGGTGGAGAATTGTTGAGTCTTATCTTCTAGGCTATAAAGTGCATGAGATAAGATTGATTGCTGTACGAGTTATAAAAGTGCCGAATTCGCTGCAGTTCTCGCCTGAAAAAGTTGCGAAAGTGCGGAAGCTGAAAACGGAGGGTAAATCCTTTTTACAAATGTCACTTATTTTAAATCGGTTCGGGTGTGGTATTTATAGTGTTTTGCAACGTGAAGAACAATTTAAAATTGCGTATCGCTCAGGAAGGCCGAGGAAAACCCATTTCGTGAGGCTAGAATAATAAAAAGAATGCACTGTAAATGCAAGTGTCTGAAATTCAGACACAAATGTGTCTAAAATGGGGTGTTTAGTTTTAAGATGCTAAAAAGTGTCTTATTTATTTCAGACACTTTAAGTAACTTAAAAGGCATACCGTTTTACACACTTGAAGTGCCTGAAATTCAGCCATTTTTGATCCTGTCTACAGTGAATACTTTTCATAAATAAATAAATAAAAATTTGCGCGTTATATTGTTTATCTGTGAAAAATAGATTGTAGTATATCCTAGAGCATAAAAAGAAAGCATTAATATTTTTTACAAAAACATTTTCCACTGCTCGTGCTGGGAATTGAACCAACAACCAGCACATTCAAAGACGAGCGTCTTCCCAATCAGGCTACCGAGACACATGCTACATGTTGCTTTTATAAGGAAATATATTCTTGTATCCGTAAAACAATTCAAAGTTTTGAGTCTTTGAAATAAAACTATCCACAATAACTAAAGCTTAATACATATTATTATCTTAAATATTATGTATAGAGGTTTAAAGTTTTTTGTAAAATGCACAATAAATGTGAAAAAATAGTAGACTATAGATTTCAAACGATTTTTTTAAAACTGGTTTTTTCACGAAAACAAACTATGTACATGAAAACCAAAAAATTTGTTCTTTTACATTTTGAAGTGTGGGCAAACATTGCGAAAGAAAATAATTTTTACAACAGGGAAAAAAAAAAATAAATCAATTATGCACAAATTGTTTAAGATTGTTTCGTTACGAATTCGCTTTTTTAGCTACAAGTGACATGCTTCATTTATCTTAATATTTTTTGTTTTATTACGTGTGAGAACTTTAAATAAAAATTAACTTTGTTTTTTTAATTTTTAACCGAATAAGTTTCCCGTCTAAGTACTTTAAATAAGTTAGCTACTTATTTTATATAAAATAATAATATTAAATTTATTTGTTAAAAAAAAAAAAAATAAATAAATAAAAATAAAAATAAAACAGGATATGCATACTGCTTAAAGTAGATTCCATATGGAAAACTTGTTAAATAATATAAATATCTGAAATTCTAAGTGTCTGAAATTTGAAATGTCTGAATTTCTACGTGCCTAAATTGTAAAATGTCTGAATTTTTATGTGTCTAAACTGTAATATATTTTAATTTCAGACATATCAACCTTATTCAGACACTTATCTCAGCTCATTTATAAAAAGACACTTAAGTGTCTTAATTTAAGACAGCACATGCGTCTGAAATTTGCATGCATAAGTGTTTCAGACATTTGTGTCTAAATTGGTATTTCAGACACATTTGTGTCTGAATTTAAGACACTTCTATTTAGAGTGTAGCTCTAATTATCAATTTGTCTTTTAATCAGATAATAAAAAAATCTACTTGGATAAAAAATAGCACGTGACACTATACGCAGACAAATAACCGAATCGGAATTCATTCAATTATAAAAATTAGCATGTAAGCCTTTTTTTAAACAGAGTCGCAAACAAGCAAGACTTTAATGGGCAAAGCAGTACATGTATTATCGTGACGAATGGATTAGTGTTATTTTCTCTAATTAAAGAAAAAAAAAAGAAAGAAAGAAAAGAAAGGAATTTAGATGATCCAGATGGGTTTCCATTCTATTGGCGTGACTTGAGGAAAAATCCGAAGAACATATTCAGCAGGCAACAAGGTGGTGCTGACGATATGGGGCGCTTTTGTCCAAAATAGACAAACGTCTCTTCGATTTTTAAATGGTAGACAAAACTCAAAGATTTATCAGGAAACTCTGAATGAGCATGTGCTGCCGCTTGGTGAACTCCTAGGTGGTCCCAACTGTACCTTTCAGCACTACAACGCGTCAATACACACTTCCCGTTGTACAAAAGAATGGCTTAGCTATCAAAATATGAGTGTGATAAACTGGCCAGCACTCAGTCCAGATCTCAATCCGATAAATAACATTTGGGTAATCCTCTCACGTGGCGTCTACAAGAATGGGAAGCAGTTTTACTCAGTGCAAGGGCTCAAATTAGCGATCGAGAAAGTCTAGTACAGACTCGCTCTCGAAACTTTTCATAAGCTCGTGTTATCAATGGATAATCGCGTATTTGATCTCCTGAAATGCAACGGAAACACCATAGTCTATACTAAAGGACTTTTGTACTTTGTGAAACATAAATACTTTGGTTTTGTGCATAAACTTTTGCGACATTACAATTTCGATTTTTTTATAATTTATTATTTTCCTTTCAATTAATTGTTTCCGAATTCGAAACATAAATTTGTATTATAATTGTTTAGATACACTAAAACTTTCAAAGTGTTTCGATGTATATTTTTCATTTTATTAAAACAAATAGTTGGTGCATAAACTTTTGCTCCGCACTGTAGTACATGAATTTACTTTCCAAATTCAATGCAAGTTTTAGCAATTAGGCCTGGAATTGTTTAATGTTTTTATAATTCTGAACTTATTATTAAAGGTTGGTAATTGTAGGAATAATTTGTGCTACTTTCAGTACTCAATTCCTTTTTTAATGGAAACAGATTCAGTCAAATGCAGACATACAGTCGGATTTCAATGCACGTAATATCCATAAAGAGCGTTTTGTGTATAATGTCAATGGATAAAATTCTAATTTCTGTATACATTTAGAGAAACCGGGAAAAAAATGTTTAGTAGACCCGTAAAAAGTAGAAGAGATGTTAATGCAGTATCATGATGATATTACATTATGATGCTATAGATTAATTCACTGTCAAACATTTCAAGAGCTACGCTAGAATGCTTAATAACATACAAATTCACCAATTTTTTAAATCGAATTTTTATACATTTTTCTTTTGTAAATATTTCAATGGAGAAATTCTTTTTGCTAAAGAAGCATTTAAAAGCCTTTCAGATATGTTTTCGAGAATTATTAAATTGATTTTACTCAGTCATTTTATGTAGGAAGCCGGCTGGCCGATCACGTATTTTTTATTGACACAGAAAAAGTTGCTAATAATAGATAACGTCCAGCATTCTGCGAGTCAGATTTGTTCAAGATTTATTAAGTCAGATTCACCCATACAATAATTATTAATTTCTAGAATTACTTATACCATCCTTTTAGACTTTACAAAAAGTTGGTGATATCAAATCTTTTAACTTTGTGCTCTACGACTTAGCACCTGGGAGCTTTCCATATTTTTTCCTGAGACTGCTGTAAATACGGGCGAATACCCTTTAGAAAGATCACTATAAAAGGCACCTCACTCATGAATATATCCCTCGTGTAGACAATGAGAATGAAGCTCCAACACTAACAACAAAGCCGCACTTTTTAACTATCCTAATTTTCCATGACCATTGTCTTATAAGAAGTAATAAAATTGTTTTTAAGATGAAAAAATTAATAATAGTTTATAAGAAAAAATAATTACTACCTACAAAATTTTCAGGAAAAAAAAAAAAAAAAAAAAAAAAAAAAAAAAAAAAACCCTCATAACTTTACGTAAAATAAAATTTCAGAAATTGCATTGTTAAATTGCAAGAAAAAATAATCTGGTGTGTCACTCACACGACTTTCTCTTACTCTGAAATTTAATACAATAAATACAGGTTGCAGATTAATAGGTAAGATAACGAGTACTGTTATGTAAACCTATGTTAAACAATTCATATTAGGCTTCTGAAGAGTTTTATATGATAATTAGTTCTGTGTGAGGAGGGCTACCGCCCCCCTCAACAGCCCGTTTCATTAATGCACCTACATTTATATAGAATTTAATTCGGTTATTAAAAAATATGTCTGTTTTTAAAAAATAATTTATTAAAATTATTATTTAAAAAAATTATCTTTCATGATAATGCAGACGATTTCCATATTAGAGAAGTAGTATAACATAAAATATCCAAAAAAAAAAAGTCCCATTTTAGTCTCAAAATTAAAAAAAAAAAAAAAAAAGTACGATTTTTTTTCTAAGTTTTTTTTTTTTTGGTTAAAAGTAAAAAAAATCGATAACTTTGTTTTAAATTATCGCAGATCGATGGTTCAACCATTCGTTTTAAAGGTATTGGCGAGCTCTTTTGAAAGATACCCATCATGAAAATTTACTCCCCTCGAGGGGGGACTTCCCCCCCAGGGGGGGGGGGGGAGGCAAGGCTCCTACATACACAAAAAAAAAAATTCCCAGTTCACTATCTCTATTACAAAATATATATATTCGTTTCATTTGGTTTAGTGCAGTCTATAGACGTTAAACTCTACTTTCCTGCAATTTTCCCCATAGACGTAATGTATTAGAATTCTCTTGATTGTCCCTGTACACAAACCATTAGCTTGATCTTAACGAAAAGCTTACTGTAGCATCCTTATATGATACACATTTAGAATACCATGTTTGAACTTTCTGCCATAATTTGTTTTTGAGATATGCTGATAACAGACCGACACACAGACAGACACACAGACAGACAGACACACAGACATACACACAGACCATTTGCTAAAAACATGATTTTCGTATTCAGGGTACCTCAAAACGTGTAAATATAACAAAATATCGCGTTCGAAAATTTGACCCAAAAACAATACTTTCTCTACTTTAAGGGTAAGAGAAAGTAAAAAAGTTCTGAAAGAACAAGGAAGTTTTACGTTATTGACTTGCAGACTATATAAACAGACTATATAAAATAACTATTAAAAATAGAGAACACGATTTGTTTTCTTTTTATCAAAAATAAAATAAAATAAAATAAAATAAAATAAATTTTTTTCAAATCGAAAATTTTAATCTCGATGAATTTTGTGAATTTTGTGAATTCAGAAAGATTTTTATAGTCTTTATTAAAGTAACAGATGAAGCAACAATGTAATCACAATAAATAAATAAATTAAAAAAAAAAAAAAAAAAAAAAAAAAAAGTACAAGTTACTGCTTTTCTGCCACTGTAAACAAATTGTCAGCGAAAAATTACTTAAAAAATAATTTTTAACACATTTTTAACAGTTAGTACACATAACGTATAAAGCCACATACCATACGGCTTTTTTATTTTTCTTTTAGCTTCGTAAAAAAATATTGGTAATTCTACATTTTTTTTTTTTTTACTTTCTCTTACCCATAAGGTAGAGAAAGTATTGTTTTGGGGTCAAATTTTCGAACGCGAGATTTTGTTATATTTACACGTTTTGAGGTCCCCCGAATACGAAAATCATGTTTTTAGCAAATGGTCTGTGTGTGTCTGTGTGTGTGTCTGTGTGTGTATCTGTCTGTTATCAGCATATCTCAAAAACAAATTATGACAGAAAGTTCAAACTTGGTATTCTAAATGTGCACCAAATAGGGATGCTACAGTAAGCTTTTCGTTAAGATCAAGCAAATGGTTCGTGTACAGGGACATTCAAGAGAATTCTAATACATTACGTCTATGGGGGAAATTACAGGTAAGTACTAGAGTTTAACGTCTATAGACTGCACTAAACCAAATGAAACGAATATATATTTTTTTGTAATGGAGATAGCCAACTGGGAAAAAAATTGTGTATGTACGAGCCTCGCCCCCCCCCCCTGGGGGGGAAGTCCCCCCTCGAGGGGAGTAAATTTTCATGATGGGTATCTTTCAAAAGAGCTCGCCAAAACCTTTAAAACGAATGGTTGAACCATCGATCTGCGATAATTAAAAACAAAGTTATCGATTTTTTTTACTTTTAATGAAAAAAAACTTTGAAAAAAAAAATTTTTTTTTTTTTTTTTTTTTTTTTTTTTTTTTTTTTTTTAATATTGAGAATAAAATGGACTTTTTTTTTATATTTAATGTTATACTACTTCTCTAATATGGAAATCGTCTGAATTATCATAAAAGATAATTTTTTTAAATAATAATTTAAATAAATTATTTTTTATAAACAGCATTATTTTTTAATAGCCGAATTAAATTCTATATAAATGTAGGTGCATTAATGAAACGGGGGTTGAGGGGGGCGGTAGCCCCCCCTCACACAGAACCAATTATCATATAAAAGTCTTCCGAAGCCTAATTTGAATTGTTTAACACAAGTTTACATAACAGTACTCGTTATCTTACATATTAATCTGCAACCTGTATTTATAGTATTAAATTTCAAGGTAAGAGAATGTCGCGTGAGTGACACACCAGATTTTTTTTTTTTTTATTAGCAATAATGGTTCTTGGAGGAATTATATAAGCGGTGTTGGCATACGGCGTATCAGCATGCAGGGCAAATGAAGTTAACTATTGTCTACTCAATATGGCTGCTGCAATAGCAACCAACGCTACGCTAAGAGCCATATTTAGTCTACCAAAACATTGTATAGTAATTTATTTTATTTATTTAACATTTATTTAAAAGTTTTCAGATCTATAATTGCAGTGAAAGATCTACATTACATAACTTCATCATAACTATGTAGAATTTCTTATATGACTGTGTTATTTAATAGCTTCTGCGGTTACGATTTTGGGTTCATGTTGTTCTGGACACTACATGTCCTCTTATACCATTCCGCAAAGTAATGGTTGTATATCAAAGAATATGTACAGTGTAACCGAGAATATGATAGCATTTTATTTTCAGTACTATTTATGATGCCAGCATATTTTATATTTAAATATCTTTAAAGTACTCCAAATAAGTCTACATGATCATTACTGTTAACCCGTTAGTAGTCGCTATTTGGTCGATTTACCGCCCATCTTTCATTATTGACGGATTTTTTTTATTCAATAGCCACCAAAAATTTTTAGAAGTGGCATTTGATATACATAAATTGCGAATAAAATCGAAGAAACGTCGATCACATCACTTCTTAAAATTATTGGTGACAGTTAAATAAAAAGTGCGCAATCTGTAATAGGTGGCGCTGTCTATAGCGACTACTAACGGGTTAAGTGCAATATTATCGATTTGATTTATAGGAAATATGAATTTCTAATTAAAATAATTTTTATATTTTTCTTTCTATGTAAAAATCTTTCTTCTTTTTCTTACAAAAAAGCATGTATGGCTTTTTTTTTTTTTTTTGTGTGTGTGTGTGTGTGAGAGCTGAGAAATTGCCTGAAACAAAAAAATATTATTAATTTATAATCTATAAATATACAAAAATAACAGATTTCTTATCTATAATGAATTTACTTTAGATTATAGTGAATAAATGTAAATTTATTTGAGAGATTTGCAGGTTTGTACAGTTTTATTTTAACTATATATTTTTATTGTAAAAGAATTGCATATAATGCATTTAACATTTTTGAAGTCCATGTAGTACACTTTATCTTTGATTGTTAAACAAAGTTAACAATGAAAAAAAGTCACAACAAGCACATAAGAGGTGCTTCATTTAAAAAATCATTGAACAAAGACATTTAATTCGTTATTTCATCTTACACGGAGGTTTTCGGAAGATTTAAGAGCAATATAACATACAATTGCGAAAATTGGTTACGCATGCAACACAATTTTGTTTAACTCAAATTCAGACATTTTTGTATCATGAAATTAGCGGTGTCATTTTTTATTTGTAATTTATAATTAAAATTTTTCAATAATTAGTATGAATGACAAAAAAAAAATTTTTTTGTCATCTAAATATTATTTAATCTCCCAAAAGGATTAGAGAGATGTTACTTGAAATTTTTAAATTATAGATATGTTATAAGAATATTTTCGGAAAAAAAAGATGAAAAGCCTATATGTACATTATTAAACTTAATTATATTAATTATATTAGGTGCAATAACTTGATTTGTTTCAACTAGTTAATTTTATTAAATTCCCAGGGAATTTTTTCCTAAGTAACTTTAAATATAAAAACTTTTTGTTGGGTATTTAATTTTCTTTGATTATGTATATATATATATATATATATATATGCATATTAATATTTAAACTATATGTACATCTATGTTTATCTTACAGTTAAAAAAAAAAAAAAAGACATATTAGAAAACTAAAACTGTATAAAACATTACACACACTTCATTTTTATTCTTTGCATGTTTCAAAAGGGTTTAGAATTTAAATTGCATTTTTTTTCTGTCTGGTTTACATTTACTTTTTAATTATGACTTGCAATTATCGCTCAGACTAAATACTTATTATAAACCATAAACCTTTCAAAAAATTAAAAGAATGAAAAAAAAAAAAAAAAAAAAAAAAAAAAAAGCAATGTGATGTTCTTTACTTTCAGACATAGTCTTATGAGAATTAATAAGATGAAATAATTCTATTGGGAATTAAATAAAGTATTAAAAAAAAGAAAGATTTACCTACATACAACAATGTATTAAAATAATATATATATTTTTTTTTTAATATTTTTTTTGTTTTTTTTACGTAAGTACTTAAGACTTGACGATAAATTCTGGGCAACTTTTATCTTGTTGGAGACGATCCAAGCTACACAGTCATTATTTTATTAATCCCTAGATACTTCATGAAATCTTATGCTATGTTTATTGCTCAGAGAATAAGGAAAAAAAAAACCTTTAAAATTTAATTACTTAAAATTTATACGGTTTTAGATGTTTAAAAAAAAAAAAAAAAAAATGTATGCAGATATTTTTTATTGATCATATTTAAAGCAATTTCAGTGCTTTTAAGACTAAATATAAGTTATAATTTATCTAGTAATAGAATATGGAAAAATACTATATATTCATAAATTTATAATTTTTTCTATCTATGAGTTATGTTCGTATGTTATAGCGTGGATTATATAAATAAATAATTTGATATAAAGGAATGCAAATTATTGGGAAAATACATGATACCACATTATATATGAATATTTAAAGAATCGTATTTTTTTTTTTTTTAATTATTCTTTTTCTACTTAATGTACAAAACGAGGAATTTAAAAATAGAAAGGTTTTTTTTTTTTCCTTCATTAACTTTTTCGGAAAATGGCAATTGAGTGGAAATATAGAATAAATACTATCAATTCTATACATTTAACAAACCCAAATCTGACGTTTTTAAAGCAACTTATTACTCGCTCTTTTTACTTTCTTCTATATTAAATAGAAGAAAATATTGGATTCGTAAAAATTTTCTACTTCCGGTTTTCGACGGATTAACACTTTTTGAGGGGTCTAGAACAGGATTTGACCATTTTTAGAAAATGTCTGTCTGTCCGTCTGTCTGCGTGTGTGACAAAAATTTTGTTGCGACTGTATCTTCGGAGCTACTGCACAGAATTGTATATAAATTTATATGTAGATGCAGCTTGACCTACATTAGTTCCTATCAACTTTTGGTGACAATCACTCAACATGTAGCGCTGCTAGACAGCGATTTCCGCAGTTTAAGGGGAGACTATATATCAGGTTCTATTGCATATAATCAAACAAAACTTCATATGTGAGAAGGCCATTATGAGACATTATGCTGATTATATTTAAATGCATATCGGCAAACAGGTGGCGCTGCTATATAGCAATTTCTACAATTAAAGCGAAGGCTGTATTTCAGGATCTACTGCACATAATTGCATATAAATTAATATGTAGATCCATCTTGACATAAATTAATGCCTATCAACTTTTGGTGTCAACCACTCAACAGGTTGCGCTGCTACACATCAATTTCCGCAATTTGAGGGAGAACTATATATCAGGTTCTATTGCGTATCATCAAACAAAATTTGATATATGATAAGACCATTGTGAGACATTATGCTGATTCAAATTGGATGCTTATCGGTCAAGAGAAGGCGCTTCCATACTGCAAATTTTCTCGATAACGGGAAGGCTCTATTTCATCTTCTATAGCATATAACTGTACGAAACATGATATGTGAGATAAACATTATAAAAACGCATTTTTAAAGATATTATTTATAGACAACAAAACTGTCTTCCTTTAGATAATTAGTGCTAGTTTCCTCTAAGATGAAAATCATTTGCATTCATCATGTTACATAATTTTAATGTATAATAGTTTTAATAAGTTATTTGCACTTAGGGAATATGTATGGAAAATATAGAAGAAAATCTTGTGGTGGCCACAACATACTAGTTTTTCAAAGGAATCAAAGAGCATTTATCCCAGTTAAATTTGAAATGATTCCAGAAAGAAATTATTATTCTTTTGATGATATTAACTAAAAATAATTGAAATATTACTTAAATTTTATGTCAGTCTGAATGTTTAATAATTCTTCGGTGTAAACGAACATTGTTGAATCCTATTATTAAAATGCATTTATTTTATTTTATCCCCACATTCTTATGTACCTATGTATTCACTACGGTATGTTTGTGAATCTCGAGCTAATAAAAAATGCGCCTCCATTTTAAGGTAAATAAAAATTAGAAAAATTAGAAAATAAATTAGAAGTATCAGTTGTATCGTTACAAATAAGGTACCAAATGAAAGGGGCAATTTTTGTGAATCCGACGGATTAAACAGCATCTCGATCGGACAATTAGAATTTTTAAAATTAACTAAAGTATGAATTTTAGGTGGCAACAGCAGAAGATTGTATGTAAACCGTTTGGGGGGGGGGATCTGCTACTCATTAAGTCACATGTTTTTGAAGTTGGATTGAAAATTGCAGTTTTATTTTTTTTTTCTCTCACGAACACAAACATATAATATACAGCCTGTAAAACACAAGACCAACTTGCAGTTCAAATTTCATCAATTTTGGTTAATAAACAAAAAAGTTACTTTTTTTTTTTTTTTTTTTTGAAATTAAATTTTATTCTAACTTTGAAAATATTTATGTGATACGATATATTAAGAATCTGGGTTTTAAAAGTTTTTTTTTAAATAGATCATTTTTATTTGTTTATTTATTTTTTTTTTTTTTTTAAGATTTAAAATTACGAACTATATATATGAAAGGTAATTTGTTGAAAGGTAATTTTCGTTATAGAATAGGTTTTTTAGTAAAAGGAAAACGATAAAAAAATTTGAATATCAACATTTTCTGGACTTTATTTTATTAGAGTTTTTCTGGACTTTATTTCTTTCACTCGAAAGAAAATATAATATGATATTTAGATGAAATACCAGCAATTTTTCACTAAACACAAACCTTTGTACCTAATTTTGTGTTCAATATTTTATGAAAGATTATACCTTATAATTTTATTTAATTTTATAATTCTTTTAATTGTTATTTTACTTTTCTGTATAATACCAGACGCCTCAAGATATCTTCTTTTTATACACAGATTCTATTGGTTTTTATAAAGTTTCTATAATAGTCTGAAGACCAAAAGAAATGAATACAGAAAAAAAAGCGTTATAACAGATATATTTTACGATTTATGACTAATATGTATTATTAAGCTATTATAGTTAATAAATTAAATAAAAAAAAGAAAGTATATAAAACTTGCTAAAATTTTTAATTATTTTAAAATCTGTCTTAAATAATTGAATAGAGCCGAATGTGAACACGTTTAATGTGAATTACTTTTAACATGAATTGTTTCCACAATCCCCATCAAAAAAAGATTAATTTGGGATACTGATAGGATGAACTACTGATAACCTGAGCAATTCCCCCCTCCCCCATTGAAATACACGTTAAAGAGGTTCGACTGTATTTAACTCTTAAATGCATGAATTTTTATTTTTAATAAATAGCATATGTAATCAACCGGGATATAGGTGTAGTTAATGGGAAAAATCCACAAAAGATTTTTTTCATGAATTCATATTGATCTATTTCTGTATCATCACAAACAATAGCTACATTTTTTTTTTCATAAATTTATCAGTATATGCAAAATTATAAATATTATTCGTTGCTCTTACCTTGTTGCTATCCGAAAACAATATTTCCTGTATGTTTTTGTTACTTTTTATATAGATAACCGTAATTTGTAACACTCGCCGAAATGCAATTGCACGCTGAAATGGTCACTAACAAATAAAAATTGTCAAATAATGAAGAAAATTGTCAACTGATAAAGAAATAAACCACCAAAGATTCTAGTTGCGTACGGAAACTTTTAAATAGTTTTGGTAAAATTAAAGTTAATAATAAATAAATAAATAATAATAATAATAAAGAAAAAAAAAACACTACTATGCGAAAGGTTGCTGCATAAAGAGATGAGAGGTTTTAAACATACGATGCAGATCTACATCGCTATGAATTTAAGGGTGAAGAAACAAATCATGCAATTTTATTTCAAGTGGTTTCTGTTAAACCTCATTTATAGCCAAATAATAAACAATTAAATTTAACACTACATTATATGCATTATAATCAAAACATTCTCGTTAATAAATGCTTATTTTTTTCGAAATGATAGATGCTTAGGGATACATGCTAGCTTTCTTCCAAATTAGGACCATAGTAGTATTTTAAATGAAATTCAATGTGGTCTTTAAAAGATTATTAAACGCACTGAGAAAAAAAAAATCCTTACAAAAAACATTAAACATCCATATATATATATATATAAACTAGTATGTTGTGGCCACCACAAGACTTTCTTTTATATTTTTCTATACAAATTCACTCAGCAACAATATTAAAAAAAAAGTTCATAGTTAACCACGACTATTATCAATAATTCATATAAATTTTACAATCACAAGTTAAAAAAAACTCTCATTATGTACATTTATACGAAATTTTGTCCTATACTGCCATGTTAAAAATTTAGAAAAAATGTGATCACAGCGCCGCCTGTTGAGCGATTGATCCCCAAATGTAATCAGCACTAGTTTATGTCAGAGACCATGTAAATACCAAGTTTGGTTAAATTTCGTTTAAAAAAAAAAAAAAAAACGATTTTGTTGTTGTTGTTGTTGTTAAAAGTAAAAAAAAATCGATAACTTTGTTTTAATTTATCACAGATTTATAGTTCAACCATTCGTTTTAAAGGTATTGACGAGACCTTTCGAAAGATTCCCATCTTGAAACTTTACCCCCCTCCACCCCCCAGGGAAAAGAACCGATGCCCCCACATGCACAATTTTTTTTCCTAGTTAACTACTACAATAAAAAATTAATTTTAATTTTACAATCACAAGTTTAAAATAACTCTCATTATGCACATTTATACGAAATTTTGTCGTATACTGCCATGTTAAAAGTTTACAAAAATTGTGATCACAGCGCCACCTGTTGAGCGATCCCCGAATCTTATCAGCACCAGTTTATGTCAAGGTGCAACTAAATACCAAGTTTGGTTGAATTTCATTCATTGGTTCGTGAGATAAAGCGTCCACAAAAAACGTGTTACACACAGACAGACAGACATTTTCTAAAAACTATCAATTCGTGTTCAGGACATCCCAAAATGGGATGACAATCCCTCAAAAAACGGAGGTCGAAAATTTTCACGAACCCAATACTTTCTCTATATTACATATAGAAGAAAGTAAAAAGGTACAGAGAAGAAACATTTTTTTTTTTTTTTAATACCCGCGGATGACTAAGAGTAGCAAATTGTAACTGAACTGGGATTTTCACTACTGTGAGAGCGCAAACGTATTATATTATAGCAGTGAAAATTTTCATGATTATTTACGTAAGTATCTTTGGTGCTTAGCGTCCTTGACTCACATGCAGTAAGGCCCGGGTTCCTATCCCAAAGAAGACATGTTTGTGTTTGTTTCATCCTTTGTTGCCTCTGTCAAGGCTGAACTGGATCCGACGCACCTTCGCGCCGATTGTATATATTGTGTATTGTATCGATTGTGTATTGTATCGCGCCGATACCCCAAAGGGTACGACGGTCACCATTGGATGCCCCTTCACAAGGCATTAATTTTGGAACATCCCCGGCCAATGCTTAAGTAGTAAGAGCGGCAAAAAGAAAAAAAAAAATCTACTTATCTAAAAAATTTCTATTTATTATATTTGATTATAAATTTTCACAGTCTTATAATATCCGTTCTATTAAAAATGATCAAGCAATTTTATAATGCATTTTAAAAAAATGTCTATTCGGTATATCTATTTTCTACGTCATATGTAAATAAAGATAAAATTTGTTAAAAAATACATTAAAAAATAATAATAAATAAATAAACGCTCTTTTACTGGCGTTTTGGATGCCATTTTTTTCTGGACATTCAATAGGTCTTTCATAGTGTAAAACCAACTATAAGACGAGAACAAATTGATTTGGAATGTCAGCAATGCTTAAAAAAGGCTATAATCTATGAATAATGCATAATTTTTCTTTAGTACATAATTTTATTTAAATTATTTAAATGGTCTTTTATGAAAGAATATACAGAAACACCTAATAAGGTTTTTTTTAATTAGAATCGTTTTCAATCAAACTGTTTAATAAGACATTTTTACAATTTAAAATGTTTTTATCTTTTTTTAATTTAAAACTCATTATTTTATCTAAATACTATCCCATTCTTTAAATTATTTATTTTGTTAAGGAAATTAAAAAAATAAATAAATAAAAGAGAAGGGATATAAAACTAAGTAACATCGTTATAAAATACGGTGCCGTTCTCTAAGACAAGCAGCATTAAAATTGGAGAATTTTCATTAAGTACGTTACTGAGATGATATTGTTTCCATTACATACAATACAAATGAAGCCTTTGCAATTTTCTTGCTGAAATAATTGAAACAATGAATCTAGATAAGCAGGGAAAAAACTCATTAAATAAAAGTCAATCAGATTCAAGATACAATTCTTATTGGATTTTGAGAAAAAAACACAATTTTCTTTTAGTTTTATTTCGAAAAACTATTGTTTAGTTTCTTCATTTATCAATAGTCATTAAAAAGTTATTTTCGATTTCTTAGAATGTATTTTGTATAATTTAGAAAATTCTAAAATCACATTTGGAATGATTTAATTGAGAAACATTTTACTTATAACCTAAAAAAACATTTTCATCTATATCATTTTGATGCTTTTAAGTTGTAAAATTTTATTAGTTCCCCATCATACTACTATAGGTATGGGGAAATTTTCGACCGCGGTTGTTTTACTTTTTTACACATTTTCAGGTGTGAGGAATCCGAAAATGACAAAATTCATATGGTGTCCGTCTGTAGGGTGTCTGTTAGTTTGTTAGTCCGTTAGTAAATCCGTTAGTTTGTTAGTCTGTGTACACGATAGCTCAAGAACAAATAGTCACAGAGGAGCCAGGTTAATATTAAAATATTACTTTTGATACTGACAAGAACCCTATTTATTTGCAACATTCGAATTAAAAGGCTTCGTAAGTTATTAGAAATTTACAATTTTCTTAACATGGGAGAATAGGGCATAATTTCACTTAAACGAGCATTAAATAGAAACATTTTACTGTAAAAATGTCAGACCAATTTTAAAATATCAGTTTTGATGCCGGAATGAACACCATTAACTATAAACATGCTACTTTGAAAGTTTCGCAAGTTATTTGGAATTTACGAATTTCTTAACATGGCAGAATAGGGCAAATTTTCACATAAACGTCAATTTTGAGGAATATTTTCATCGTAAAGATGTCAGACCACTTTTGAAATATTATTTAGAACACTGGCATGAATGTTATTGACTATGAATTTTCCAATATAAAAATTTCGTAAGTTATTGGAAATTTACGAATTTCTTAACATGGCAGAATAGGGCAAAATTTCACATAAACGTCAATCTTGAGGGATATTTTCATCGTAAAGGTCAAACCACTTTTGAAATATTATTTAAAAAACTGGCATGAATATCATAGACTATGATTTTTCCAATTAAAAAAATTCGTAAGTTATTTGGAATTTACGATTTACTAAACATGGAAGAATAGGGCAAAATTGAGCATAAATGTCCATTTTGAGGATCATAAATATATCAGACAACTTCAAAATAACATTTATGATACTTGTTTGAACATGATTGACTACAAATATTCTAATAGGAAAATTTCGTAAGTTATTCGAAATTTAAGATTTTATTAAAATAGAGAAATTCAAAATTTTTCGTATAAATAGGAATTTTGAGGGTTATTGCATTGGAAATAGTAGCATGAAAACTAAACAACGGAATTGACCCTGATCAAATAAATTAATAGATTAGAATATGATAAATAAATCGAAGTAAACGGTGGATGATAGCCTATTAGGCGGAGATTTCATTCTGTCACTGTGTCAAGCTTTGGTCAAATTCATTTCTCTTAACATGATTATAATATATCTTGCACTAGAAATTTATGAGAACATATACATGATGGGGAACTGAGCAGAGTCCACCTATGCCAACTAGTTTTTTCAGATTTGTGCATTTTTAATGAACATTTTGTAAAATTTATGGATACAATTGGAAATCTTTGAAATATTTATGATAAGCAGAATGTATTAAAGGGCCACAGCCAAACTAAATTAAATTAGCACAATATTTTTAATAATAATGCCTTATAATGCCTGTTAGTTTTCAATTATCTCCACTATTAGGTGCTAAGATATAGCTATTATACATATCGTAAATTTTAATAACATATAAGAATATGATAATAGTTTTTTTAAAATGAACATTTAATCAATAAAATTTTGTGCAAATGTTGTGGGTATGTATATAATCAGGCAAAATAAAGCATGCAAACGCCACAAGTCGCTTTATATACTCTGAAACTTAACAGTGCGAAATTATGTTAATACAGTATAACGTTTAACGGAACTTTTATATATATAGTTAAAAGTTTCAACGAATTCTCTCTATATAAATACAATAAAAAAGTATTTCTTTTATTTTCTTTTTCAGGATTTTTTTTTTTTTTTTATGGTGTATTGAAAAGAAAAATACATTAAACTAACCAGTTTTGTAAAAATTTCTATTAAGGCTAAAAGTTTCTACGAGAATTTTGCTTCGTATAAGATAAATAGTTACAATTTATTTAGTCTTACCATGGGACCATATTTTTATATTTTACGTCCTTTTAAAAGCGTACCTGTAAAAAAAAAAAAAAAAAAAAAAAAGAAAATGTTCCAAATGTTTTTTTTTGTTCACAAATTGTGAAAAAAAAAAAATCACATTTAAAAAATAATTTTTAGTAAAATTTTACATTATCGATATCTCTCTGGATAGGATATACATTCACTACTAAAATACAAATATGACATATTAAGAGAAAAATAAATCAAAGTAATAAGCACAACAACCACAAGAGCATTCCCATTCGCCAGACCATACATAAAATGCATGCCCGCCATTTTCTAATTACTGTATGTCGCCATGCCTGCTGAAATGCACGGTAGAAATGACAATGTGTAAGAAAACGTGTTTATACTTTCCATTACAACGCTCTCTAGCGGTCATCGCTTTGTATTGGCACCGTAATGCATGGGTTTTTGTTACCGCCCATGCATTGTATGGTGAAAATGGCTTGTTTAGATGTTTTCTACTTTTTAGAAAATTTACTCCACCCGAGGATTTCCCCCCAGGGAGGAAGCGATGCTCCCACATGAACATTTTTTTCCCTAGTTAACTACTACTATTATCAATACTTCATATGAATTTTACAATCACACGATTAAAATAACTCTCATTATGTACATTTATACGAAATTTTGTCCTATACTGCCATGTTAAAAATTTAGAAAAAAAAATGCGATAATAGCGCCATCTGTTGAGCAATTCTTCCACAAATCTAATCAGCACTTGTTTATGTCAGGATCCAACTAAATATCAAGTTTGGTTAAATTTTGTTCTTTGGTTCGTGAGAAACAGTGTCCACAATATTTGTGATACACGCACACAGACGCACAAACACACAGACAGACTGGCAGACAGACATGTTCTAAAAATAGTCAAATCGTGTTCAGGACATCCCAAAACGTGTAACTCCATCAAAAGCTGGAATTCGAAAATTTTCACGAATTCAATACTTTCTCTATATATACATATAGAAGAAAATAATAGAAACAGGATACTTAGTTTGTAATGCGGTTTGACTTAAATAAATAATAATAATAATAATAATAATAATAATAAAAAAAAAAAACTATTTCGTCCGTCACGCTATACGAATTAGTAAAGTAGGTTACACAAAAGTGATTTTTCCCCCCCAAAGCGATATAACGTATCTAAACATGGAACCACATTTTTTATGATAAAAATCAAGATATGACATAGAAAGGCATCATGGAAAGGCATTGTAAATACATTTTCTGAACCTAAATTAGGATATTCGGGAGAAATGACATTTGGTTTTTTTTTTTTTTTTTTTTTTTTTTTTTTCCTACAAATTAAATAGAGCAAAAGTAATGCTGCCAAATTTTTATTTACTTTTTGCCAAAATAATGTTGGCTATTTTTATAATACCTATATTTACCCAATTTAACATTTTACGTTTTAAATACAGGATTGACCTTGAACCTAACAGAGTTCATTTTTTTTGTTTGTAAAAACTTTTCGCCAACTTTTAATTCTCTAACATTTATCCCAATTTTATATTTTACTTTTAAAAACATGCCACAATTAAAAATACATTTTTTGATTAAATATAAGATTCCGCAGTGATCTACCAACCATAAGCGTAATATAAGAAGTACATTTTTTTTTAACTTTTAGTTTTTAACGGCACATTGTTTTATGCATTTTTTGCAAATCTTGTGAAATGCTCGCTCAAGTGTACGGAAAAGTAACTATATTATGAGTTTTGAGTCTATATTATGAGTCTATATTGAGTCTATATTATGAGTCAGACATTTTAAAAATTCAAAATTTTTCAGATTCATGAAGGTTTTCACTCTTAAAAAACTTGATTTTCACATCTCTTAGTGTACTGTATATGGGAACAGTAGGCCAAATTTACCCTTGCATAATCTATGGAGCAAGTAGAACTATGAAATACAATATTTTCATCCCTTTCTTTTCTTTAAATGATTCATTGTTAGGGCGACCAGATGTTTTTAATAGAATATGAGGACAAATAATTTAGCGGTGTCTTCAAATTTTGAGGACAAAATGAATCACTTTAAATTGTAAAATTTTAGTACTTTTTATGTATGAAATACTGAAAAGTACTTATTTCAGTATAGGGGACACCGGGGCAGAATGGGGTACTTAAGGTTTGAATCAAGGTTGCAGGTCTAAGATACTAAAAAAACCTTATTCTATATTAAGAAACAGTTTCTTTATATATTTTAAAATAAACTGTAGCATACAAAGTTGTAAAAAAAAAAAAAGTTACTTTTGTTTTAAATTTTTTAAAAATAATCTTAACTCAATCAACCCCATTCTGCCCCTTGCATGGGGCAGAATGTAATACAATGGTTTTTGGAATATTATAGATTATTTTTTTGCATTAATCAATTCAGAGTGATATGCGATTAAGACAAAAGAGGGTAAAAGTTTTTTTTTTTTTTTTTTTTTTTTTTTTAAGACCAGTTTGGTTAAAAAAAAAAAGCTCCTTATTTTGAAGAATAAAATAGTGTTTATTCTCCGCAAATTTAGGTACAAAGTAGTAAGTAATACACTGCTTATGACTTGCAAAATTCACATGTGAACATTGATTCATCATCGTCTTCTTCAATACCTGCACATGAGTTGTGTACCCACTGTTTGCATTTAAAGCATGACACCCAGCACTTATTTGATGTTGAATACAGATCATCACAATACAAATATGACGCGTCTTCATCTTCCTCAGAGCTTACATCAGAGCTGTCCTCTAACGCCTCATTCTGTTTGTTTGGTCTCTGCTTCCTGGGTTTAAGCCCTTTTCCTGAACGTTTCTCCTTATCTTGAGCGACTTTCTTTCTATTGGCAGCACTCTGTTTCGCTTCTTTAGCGAGAAACGTTCTCTTTCCGGTTTTCTCTTTCTCCATCCCGTTCTGTCCGCTCGTTAAAATTTAAAAAAAGTCACGTGACTACCAATAATCCTTTAAATTTCGACCATTGTATCATGGTTTAATATATTTAAAAATAGGACTAATTTAAGGAAATGAAAGTTAATTGGGAACAAAATGCGGAAAGAAGACTTACCTTGCTTCAAAAATTTCTAAATATTACAGTAAGACACACAATTTATAGTTAAAAGTTGCCAAAGTGATTTAATTAATTCCAGCAATCAGACAAACACTACTCATCAATGTCTTACATGCAACTGAGGTTCGTGAAGATTTGCCGTGCTACTCTAGCGCCACTGGCTTGAAATAAATGCTGTGTCCAGTTCTACCCCGGTTCCCCATTCCGCCCCGGTGTCCCCTGTATATTATGCGTATAATAAATTACTATAATAAAACATTAATAACTTTGTAACTGGCATCCTCAAATGTGTTCTAATTTTTTTGAACGAAGGTAGTTTCCAAGGACTGTCCTAGAGATTTAGGACGTCTGGTTACCCTACTCATTGTTAAATTAATAAAAAGTCCCATTTTTTAAAAGACAATTAATCGTAGTTTATGTCTAAAACTGTTAAGAATAGCAATTGACCAAAATGAGGTTAAACAATGCCAAAACTTCGCTTTTCTTACCCCAAATGAGCTTAAATAAATTAATAGAAAACTGGGGAAAGATTATGTTATTATTAGCTTTTTAAATCCTTTATAAAATATTTAATAAGCGAAACACGTAATTATGAATCACTAAACTGGAGAATTTAAAGTTCTCTCAAAGAATAATTTGAACAATAATTACTGAGTAAAGAGAAAAATCCGGAAACGTTACTAAGCTCTTTAATTATTCAGTTTAGTGAGCAATTTTCATTATTGTCTAAACTTTGAAAAAATAATCAGCATTTCTCATTTCAGTTGACAAAATTAGAACATATAATAACGATTTGTTTGAAACTTTTCTTGTTTTTTTATTTAGTTATGATTTGAAAATCAAACTCTAACTAGCCACAATCTTTGAATTTTCACGCACAATATATATATATTTATATATATATATATATATATATATATATATATATATACAGGGTGATTATATATATAAAAAAATTATTCAGATATATGAGATCGTAGATATCATACGGCTTACAGAAACTGAGTAAAAGTTTGTTGGAAGGTATTTTGGGGTATGCGCTCAAGAATCATACAAAAAACAATAGTTAAACTCTACCAGTTACGGGTACATCGACCGAATTTCAAAAATTTCAAATGGCAACGCCTACTGTTTTTTATTGGTATGTGAACCCATAGCAAAAAAACATAAATAACGTCAAAACGTTACCTGTAGCATGAAGATTGCCAACGCTACGCACACTAAGAAGAAAAAAGGAAACAACTGTGACGTGCCTACCAGAGCCCGATTTTCATTTTTAATGATGTCAGATTTCACGCTGAGTTTTCGGTTCTGAATAAACTCTAATTCTGCTTCGAAGCGAAAAGAGGAGACCGATGGTATGCTTAATTTCGTGCTCTCATATACCGAGATAATTTTTATTATTTTTTTTTATAATCACCCTATGTATAATATATATATATATATATATAACTAATAAAACATAATTTTTTTTTATAAAATTTCTTTCTTGTTTAAAAATTTGTTAAAAATACATTATTAAAAATTTGTGGAAATATATAATTATTAGTTTTTTAAATCTTCATTTATAACATAGTTTATTATTAAGACATGGATGAATCACTGTATGATTAGGAATTTCAAGTTTTAATAAAAAATAGTTTCATGAAACAACGGTAACAAAGAATAACACAACATTGAGCTTCGATCTTTCAATTCCATAGATAAATTTTAATCAGAGACTGAGAATATTAAGAAGAAATTTGCAATTCCCAATTTGATTAAAAAGAAATGGTATGTATAATCATGATTTATCACTTTTCCTAGATATTTAACTATTAATATTTCTTAAAAGGAAACTGTAACTTGTTGTAATATTTTAATTCTTGCCAACCGCCTACCTCCGCCCCTTTTTCACGTTATTGCTTAAATAATTATTTATTATCGTTATTATTATTATGAATTTTTTGTTGAGAACTTTGAGAGAGAAAATTGTTGACATATTTTTCCATCACCAATTTATTAAATCTTGTAGTTCTTTATGGTATTTTTTATTATATAAATATTTAAATATGATTAACCAAACTTTTGTGTTTAAAGTTTTCAAAAACAGTAATTGAAATGATAAAAAAGAGAGCATCTGCAGAAATTTCAGTGAGCAGTTTTTATTTAGACTATTAATATTAAGAAGAAATCTGTATATAACATTTTAATTTACAGGAAGGAATGTAAATTTTTGATTTATTTATTACATTACCTGGTTATATATATATATATATATATTTATTTTTTTAAGCAAAAACAGATTTCTACGATCATTGTACTTTCATCTGCAAGTTTTTATTAATTTCTTGAGATTTTTTTTTTTTTTTTTTTTTTTTTTTGCTGAGAATTCTTACTATGCATATTATTAGAAAATCGGGTAAATAATATGCTATAATTAGATTTTTAAATTTCGAAATTCCTTTGTACATGTTTTAATAAGATAACTATTTGAGTATAAATCACTAAACTTAATAATTTGAATATTAAAAAAAAAAATGAATTTAAACAATAAATAACTGAGAAATGGGAGCAAAGTAGAAAACTCTACAAAGCTTCAGTCATTCAAGTTCGGTAAACAATTTTAATAAAATACAGAAATAATTACGAAAAAATCAATAATTTCCATTTTAATTGACAATAATGGAACTCATAAATATGATAACAATCACTTTGCCTGGTTACTTAACTGGTTATTTGTTTACAAAGAAAATATAAATTGCTAAAATAATTGCATTTTTACGCAGATATGTATTTCTTTCTCCCTCTCTCTTTTCTTTTACATTATTGATAAAATGTATAAATTACTTTTCTTAAAATTTCTTATTGAGTAAATTTTTAGAAAAATGAGGAGATATTTTGTAGTTGTTAATTTTTTGATTCTCAAAATTCATTTCTAGCATATTTTAATATGATGAACATTTAAGCACGAATCTGTAAGCAAATTTCCTGAAAGACTAAGTAATTTCTTAGAATGTTCTTAGAAAACGTAGTTATATTTTCTCTAATTCATGCTAATATTTTAAAGAAATTTTCTAGGTCCTTCCTATTCACAGATATGTAATCTAGACACCGGAAGTATAATTATAGGTTAACCTTTCGAAACTTACCTGAAACGAAAAGGTTATTTGTAGTGTCGTTATAAATTTTTAAGATGAGGTAGACTGTATATTATTTTTTTTTCTAGATCATGTCTTTATGAACTACTTAAAAAGAAAACCGAAGATCAAACCATCACAACAGTCGTAAGAACTGATCAATTTGCGTTTACCGTCCATTTAAAAGTGTTTAAAAAGTGGTACATAAAACTATAAAATTTGTTGCAGGTGCACTACTTGTTATTTAGAATTGTAGAATTTCTTCACAAATTTAAACGAATCCAGCAGAAATTTAAGCTCATCATCAGAGAGCTAAAACAATTATCCTAAACATTTTTGATTGCATTAAAAACATTTAAATATAGATTGAAAAAAAAAAAAAAAAAAAAAAAGTGATTTTTTTTTTGGAGGGGAGGGGGGCTGGGGGAAGTGAAGTTTGTGCAAGTTTTCACAGTATGCTTCTATTTTCCCATAATTATCACTAGTATACATCGAAATGATGATAAAACTTTACAGAAAATTATTTAAACAAGTTTTGACAGAGTGAAAAAAAAAATGAGTGAATAACAGTATATTAATAGAATCAATTGCAATATTCAGTAATAAATGCAAACTGACACAATTATGTTCTACTAATTACTAACTTTGATTTCAGCTACACACGCAGTGCCTGAATTTTTAAAAATTATCTTGAAAAAAAAAAAAAAAAAAAATCCAGTTTTTGAAGTTATTTTGCAGCAAATACATATTTTATGTTATATTGAAAAGTTACTGTATTAGACAAATCTCTATTATGTGGTACTGATATCAGAAAGAAACAAGTAATCATGTTTCTCTATTCGCATAAACTCATTATCACAGACAAACATTTTAAAAATATATCATTGATATTTCTCTCCCAAATATATACCCTCTATAATTAGATTTTAATATCTAGAAAAGTATTTGTCAAATTAACTATTACTGATTTATTATTATTATTATTATTCTATCAGACTGTACAACGCGATTTTCCTTATGCGCATTTATACGACAAAAAATTTCTCAGAATTAAACACAATAACATAAAAAAAAAGAAGAGCGAAAAAAATATTTGATCGTATTTTCTTTTATTCATTAGCTTGCAGATTATTTGGGAGATTTATTTTATTTTATAGTTTACATATTATTTTCCCTTTAGTCATTCAAAATACCCTCTTATGATGCGCCTTCTTCGACAACAGCGAAGAAAGCAAACAAAATAAATTATTAGTATATTTTAAAACTTCAAAATATGATTAAATGTTAAGCGATTTTCTAGACGCTTTTCCGATATGGAAATTCAATATTTCCTTTTATGGCTTCTCAATTAAATTGGCTGACAGAGTAATATCTTTTTCTCCCAGAACAAAGTTTCCTCTAAAATGTATAAAATTTTTATCAAAAGATTTCTTCATCATAAGCTTGCACCAATGCATGAATTACTGGTAATTTTGAATAATGGATTTTTAGTATAAAAAAAAAAATAATAATAATTTCATTTTTGTAAATAAATAATTTTAGAAGCTTCACTTTGTTTTTTGTTTTATAGTCAATTTTGTAATTTAAATAAATTTGATGAAACTTATATTAAAAGGTAACATTATTTTATTTCTATTATACACTGCTCGACATTGAAAATGCAACACCAAGAAGGAATGATAATAACGGAATGAAATTTGTTGGACACATACATTATAGTAGGAAGAACAATTGATTACTATTTCAGGAAATTTGGAGTAATATGTACTGAGAAAACAGTATATAAAGCAGCGACTCCTGTAAGCAATAACAGCACATACCTGCCTAGGCATTGAATCGAACAGCGATTGGATGACATGTACGGGTAGAACACTTCATGAAGTTTTAACACGATGCCACAATTCATCGATCGATGTTACTGGTGAGTGGTGGGGGGCCAGTCGCTTTTCAACGATTAAACAGTCATTTTCATTGGTGCGAGATCAGGAGAACGTGCTGGCCAGAGCAACAGTCGACCACATTCGGCATCAATGAAGGTCCAGGCAATATGGACAACTTGTGGTCGTGCATTGTCCTGCTTAAATGTTGCGCTTCGGAGGCCTTGAACATAGGGCAGAGCTATGGGCCTTAACTCGTCAGAAATGAAATGGCTGGTATTCAGAGTGGCGGGAATGAAAACAAGAGGTGACCGGGACGTGTAATCCAATGGTACAATATACCATCAATCCAGGTGGTGACTCAGTATGCGGCTACCAAAATTCTCATTACCCTCAAAACTGCATCACTGATATGGGCGCCATTAATGTTTGATGAACGATGAACCTGGACGCAGGAATGGCGTGAAGTCACTTTTCAGACAAATCACAATCCTGTTTACAGTATCAAGATTGCCTTATCCGTATTTAACAGCATTATGAATAATGCACATTGCCAGCTGAGATTCGACATCATCATACTGTCCATCATTTGCAATGATGTTATGGGTTCCCATTGGATACACGTCTCGATTACTTCATGTTCATATTCCTGGCACTCTGAACAGCGGCCATTAAATTTCTAATGAGTTAAGGCCCGCCCCTTTGCCCTGTATTCGAGGCCTTCGCAGCGCAAAATTTAAGCAAGATAATGCACGACCGCAAGTTCTATTGTCCGGACTTTCTTTGATACAGAATGTCTTCGACTGTTGCTCTGGCCAGAGCGTTCTCCTGATCTCGCACCAATGAAAATGACTGTTTAATCATTGAAAAGCGACTGGCCCCCCACCACTCACCAGTAACTTCGATCGATGAATTGTGGCAACGTGTTGAAGCTTCATGAAGTGCTCTACCCGTACATGTCATCCAATCGCTGTTCGATTCAATGCCTAGGCAGATATGTGCTGTTATTGCTCACAGAAGTCGCTGCTTTATGTACTGTTTTCTCAGTACATATTACTCCAAATTTCCTGAAATTTTAATCAATTGTTTTTCCTACTATAATGTATGTGTCCAACAAATTTCATTCCGTTATTATCATTCCTTCTTGGTGTTGCATTTTCAATATCGAGCAGTATATATGTAATAAGCTTCATCGTAATTTCACTTAAGTATTTAGTTTAAGAAACTTATAAATTTAAAAATAAAATAAGAATATTATACCATAAACATGAACTATGGGCAAAACATATACTATTTTCTTTCTATTTATCCACATTTGATACTTAAAAGAAAAGTCAGCATACGTACCCAGAAAATTTTGAATTAATTGAGGAGACACTTCTCATGAAGTTATGTATAGTTATTAAAAAAAAAAAAAAAAAAAAAAAATCGGTAGAAAATGCATATATTGTTCATACAAAAATAAAGATGCCGGTTTCTTGGCTAAGCGCTTATTGGAGAGACAATTCAGTTTAAAGCAAAACATATTTTTGATATTTAATCTTTTAGAAAAACGTTTTTCTATATTCTACACAATAAAATAATTGAAGTAATATTATTTGAAATAAACAATGTTATAATTACAGTTCTTTCACATACATTTGTTTATGAGTGTGTAAATTGAAATCTAATGATTAAAACGTTCGCACACTAACAATAATCCGCTTTTCCTGCCAAATTCTCGAAAGTATTATTTTTTACAAACTATCTACTGGGATTCGGTCGTTAAATTTGACTGAGCTTATATTACGGAAGTAACAAGCATCAACAGAATTTTTTTTTCAGAATATTCTCAGTATGTGCTTAAAAAAGACTTTCCTTGTTAGCTAAAATACCTAATTTAGCACATTTAAGATTTCAATGAAACAAAACCCAGTAATGTAGCAATAGCTGTTTATGTTTAAATGAGAAAGCGGTTTAAACAGTTTTTTTTTTTTTTTTTTTTTTTTTTTTTTTTTTATTAGATAGGTAACGCATCGTGTTAGATGATGAAGTCCGATGCAAAGGGTAATAGCGAACATGCTAATGTCATAATGGCTATATAATGTGTGTCGAAAAGCGATGTGCACTCTGTGATGTTACAAAAACAAATCGGTCAAAGACGTTTTCTATAAGAAAGAAGTCTGATGCAAAGGGTGATAACTGGCATTCCGATGGCAAAATGGCTGACATATGTCCAAAAATAATGTGAATTCTGTGATTTTACAAAATAAGATCTGTTTAAAGAAGTTTTCGATAAGAAATATTTGTCAGTGTTAATGTCACTAAGAATACGCATAGCGAAACCAAACGTGAAGTTTATCACAAACTTGTAGATTACGTAGTAACTGAACTTTGTTGGCGTGCAATTTCAGGCACTTGTGCAAAACTTCCGTGACTCTTGATTGTGCAATTTCTAGTTGAAAACTCGAATGACGTGTTGATTTACATGGGCTTCTAGTAAAATAACCTTCCCATGATCACCAAGTCACCGGAAACCGATGGTTTATGAGCATCTTTCCGATGTTGAATATTTCCTGTATTCTTAAATTGTTGATATTTCGCTTAAAAGTGTATATACATTTTAAATGGAGGCGACTAAAAATAAAGACTGAAGTTGATTTATAAATTTATCAGAACTTTATAAAGTGCCACACAGGACAAAGTATTGAAAATATATTTAGTTATTGTTTATACGAAGTATTTTATAAACTTAAAAATACTGTAATAATTTATATATATATATATATATATATATATAAATTACGTTTATACCGAACATTTAATAATGTTTTTAAAACTGAGCTTATAGGAACAATAATAATTATGTATGAAATCCGTATTTCTCATTTTGCAATATAATTAACCAGCATAGTAAATGGGGAACAAGCTCACAAAAAAAAAAAAAAAAAAAAAAAAAAAAAAAAAAAAAAGAATCGAAATAATTTACAGACCAACATTTCACTACTGTTTTTTTAATTTTTTCAAAGATGAGAAGCCCAATTTTAATTCCGTTTCACCATAAACAAAATATTTTCTATAAATAAACCCCTATAAAAAGGAGAATTGCAATAAGTATTTAATCCTGCTTATCCTATACATGGAGCCAAAGAATGTTTAGAAGAAATATTACATTTTAAGAGATCACATCTTATTTGCCTCATGTCGTAATTCTAAAATGATCGTACAATGCATTTTCTACATTTGTACGACTGAAAAAGCAATTATATTAAATGATATCTATATTTAAAATATCAAAATATGATTAAATGTTAAACGATTTTCTGGTGGCTTCCTCCACATGGAAATTCAATATTTCCTTTCATGACCTCTCATTTAAATTGAAAAATGGACTAATATATTCTATTCCCGAACAAATTTTTCATGTAATATGCAAGAGATTTGCATCGGAATGGCCTTTTCATTATAAACCAGCATTGAATGGTCTCATGCAATTTCAAGTAATGGATTATGAATGATAGGAAAACACATTTCTGTTTCGATAACGTTTCTTAATAAAAAGTTTATAGTCACTGCCACATAGCTGCAAATATATTACTTCAATAACAAAAGCACATTTTACTTTTCTTGATAGATATAATATGGAATATAATTTGAATGAAAAGAAATCAAAGAAAATAATGAAATATTACAATAAGTAAAAGGAGTTTCATAGAAAATATATTGTTTCTTTTGAAATATTAATAAATAATAATAAATAAGTAAATAAATGTATTACATAAATGATAATGAACAATATAAGTAAATAAAATATTAATAATAAATAAAATTATAAGATAAACTCATATATTGTAAGGTGCATATATTTTGTGTACAATTATTACTTTAACTTATGCAAAGTACATCTATTTCTTTTGTCAGAGATGACAAGGAACAAACTTTTCATAAATAAATATTAATCTATTTACGTGTAAAAGAATAATAAATATAAAAGAAATATTTTCTACTACTCTACTATTGCACCATATTACAATATTTATTTTATAAATATTTATTAATAATTATGAAACTGTTTAAGAATATCATTAACAAATGTAATTATTCATTTACTATTAATAACATTGTTTTGTTTAACAATGCAACTTATAAGATCGACGTTATAATTACAATAACTAACACATACATTGAATTATATTTAATGTAAAATTCAAATTAATTCTAAGAACACTGTAAAAAATAACGGTAGATTTTTACACCAAAATGTGCTGGCAAAAAGGGGTGCCAGAACATTCTTCTGTTAAAAAAGAAATTTAGAACAACAATATCTGTAAAAGCGTCTCTCTTTACAGACGTTTCCTTTGTAAATTACTCTATTTAACGCTGGCAGATATGGGTGCCTGCTCATTCTGCTGTAAAATCTACCGTTATTTTTTACAGCGAAGATAAAAAAAGTATTCGGAGCAGAATTGTTTAGGTTGAAGTTAATTGTTTATTTTTTATAAAATAGCATTCATTTCATAAAGAGTTTATCCTGGGCTGCTCTGCTAACGTGGCCTATTTATGACCGACTCATTCCTTGCAATAGAAATTTGAAATATTCATCAGAATTTGCCAATGACAATACAGTCGTACGTTTCAAATAATTATTATTATTAAGTTCCATTTTTAATAAATTACAACGAATCATAAGAAAATTGACTTCAACTATATGTAAACAGTACAATTTTTAGATAAAATGGCTATATTAGTTTTAAATGATGAGAAAATTATCAAGATCCGGTTCTTGACCTGGTCACCCATTCCTCATGTTAGAAATCGTTTTAGGCTTTTATGTAAACTATGTTTTTTTCATATATGTATTATTTTTTCTTTTCTTGATATAACATTAAATATCGTTTTGCTATCAAAGACTAAGAAGAACAACGAAATACTGAGCAACCGAGAAGAGTTATTAAATCATACTATGTATTTAGATATAATATATATATATATATATGTGTTTAGAATATCACGTGACTTCCTTAAATATCCATTAAAATATAAATATTGTTACGAAAACATTGACATTTTCACGTATAGGAAGTGGATTGTAAAGTAAATTTGTAGGTTTTAGCCCATGGATATTCCTGAAACAATATATAACATCTAATTACTAAAACTACGAAGACTTGTATGAAGATTAAAATTGAAGATGTACAATTAAACGTCTTGATAGTCATTATTATAAATTTGCATCATTCTCTGATCAACCATTTTTCACTTATGCGCAAATACAAGTTCCCTTTTCTAAATCAGTTTCACAATACTTTCTTATACCTTGTATAAAAAAAAAGAGTTTAAAAGCAAAATGTTTTAAAAAAGAATCTTTAAAAATGTCACTTAAATTATTTAAAATATGGAACTAGTTATTTTATATGAATAAACTATATGTCAGAAGTGTTCCTTTTTCTTTTATGATTGAACATTTTATTTTATTTTAAAAAAGATTCTTTACCAAACTATGAATATTCATATATAATATTTTTTTTTATTCGTTACACATTATTCATTAATGTATTTAAAGTTAGTCCTCACTGTTTTATGCGCTACTTAATAGTTTCAGCTATCGTGCTGTTTGCAATTGGCACATGAATATAATGGATATCAAACTCAATATCTATCCACAGACGTAAATTTTACTGATATCTTTTGTATTTATAGGTAAACGTCAAAACATAATTGCATTCCGCATATCTGAATTAAATGAAATAATTCTACAAAACAGATATGTGAGTTGTACTTGATAAATTGTGCATGCGACGGTGCTTGGAATTTGGGATTCTGTCGAAACTTTAGTTTCTTAACAATTTGTATGCATAGGTAATAAATTTTCCGTACTTAAGATAAATTTTAATACATTTTATAAGAATTGCAATAGTATAGTTTGGACGACATTAGTATTCAATGTTTATATAATTTAATAGTTTGGTAGTGAAAAAAAAACAATTTTTAGATTTATACAATAACATATATGTTGTTTTCGGTACAAATCATTTGCAATCACATTAATTAAAAAATGTAAAATTTCTATTAAAATCGATATTTTTTATATATATTTCTTTTTAAAGTAAATAAAATTAATTAACCTTAACTATCTTTATTACAAATTTCAAGATTTCAGTTAGTTAATACCTCGAATCTGATCAAAGCATAATTAATAGAAAGATACTAATTAAAAAAAAAATTGCTTTAAAAAATTACTATACCGAAATATGATAAAAAAGATTTAACTACTTATGTAATGTAGATTTTTCTTTTTATTCATTCTACATAGCGAATCAGAAAAGGAATTATAAATTAAAATAAAAAATATCAATTAAAAAATAAATAGCGAATAATCCTATTTCTGAAAACTGATTAAAAAAAAAGGCAGATTTTTGGTATTTGTGTTTTAAAAATCATTTCGAAAATTTTTTGTACCTAAAATTACAGTCGAAAATACTTAAAACTAATCGTTAAATGTTAGTATTTTTTCTTTTCTTAATTTCTAAGAATCTCACATGGCTGATGAGAAAATCCGTAAATTATAATTAGAAAAATATAATAATTAAAAAAAAAAAAAAACTTATTTTAGTGCAAAATATATAAAAATGTACTGACACTACATATACTCAAATAAAAATGACATATTTCGTTAAATGAAATTCATAAATGAGGTTAAATTTATTGTATTGTATTTTTTAACTCAAAAATTCAGCTATAAAAGAAAACCATGTATGTCCTTTGTAAAATTTCTGAACAATACACACACACAAAAAAGGTCGTATTTTTTAAATTAAAAGAAAAAAAAAAATAGACCATTAGAAAAAAAAAAATATTTTGAGTGGCACTCACACGACCTTCTCTTTTTGTTGAAACTTATCAATCTTAATCAAATTTTTCAATAAGCAAACTTACATTAACTTCAAAGTGCAACATTTGAATTGCTCGAAGTTATTTGTTTTTGAGTTACTCTGATAAGAGACACAGACGAAGACCAAACGTTAATAATTTAACTGCATTATTCCTGGAACCTCGAAACTTGCAAATATATAAAAACAAGCGCTGATTATTTATCTTAAAAATACGTTATTCACCGTATTTGTATGAGGAATTAATTTTAATTGCTGAGCAATTTCCCTGGTTATGGTAAAATATTATAGTAAGAACTTTCCCTAATTACATTTAAAAAAAAAAGGATGTTTTCGTTTAACTGTTGCCAGCCCTGTATATCTTTTAAAAATTTTGTACACACCATCAAGTGTACTTAAATAAAATTCTATAATTATAACACACATCACAACCTGAAATGCGCTTCAATCAATTTCCAAGTATTAACCCACTATATAGTCTAGTTATTTTGTGTAGCCCTGTAAATAATGAACGGAGAATGATATTCCTACGATATTCTACATGAATGATGCTTTTTTGGATGTGAAAATATATACATTCATTTAATTTTGTTTAGAGTAGCCTACAGAGGCAAAACTCTACTTACCTGCAGTTTCGCCCATTGACGAAATGCATTTGAATTCTCTTGGATGTGCCTGTACACGAAACACTGACTTGATCTCAATGAAATGTTTAGTGTAGCATTCCTATATGATGCAGATTAAGAATACCGATCTTGGACTTTCTGCTGTTATTTGTTCTTGAGATATGCTGATAACATACACACAGACACAAACACAGATCAACCGCTAAAAACCTCTTTTCGGATTCAGGGGACCTGAAAACGTGTAAATAGAACAAAAACTGAATTTTGAAAATTTGTCAAATTACATTTCATTATTTTTTTTAATCGAAATTTTAGTTTTTCTTATTTTTTCTTATTTTTTTTTTCCATGGTACATGATAAATCTAAATATTGTGTATAGTAAAGAACTAAATATAACTTAAAATTTATATTCTGATCTTTCATATAAATTTAAAAGTAAATCAGTATTTGATTTTATTCAGGTTTGGTTTGACACTGGGCGTTCAAATTGAGGCAATTTAGACCGGGATCTACGGCTTAAACGAGGATTCTGTAACACTACAAAAATTCGTGCATGACAGGGGCTCGAACTCTTTACCTAGCAACTAAAGTTCTCTAGACCTTCAGCCACCAGAATTGGTTTTATTTTGAAAAAAAAAATGTTAAATTATAATTTATTCTGTAACATTATTCATATAATCAACACAATAAATGAAAAAATTGATTAAACTCGTTCAGATATATACAAAGAAAGAAGGTAAGGAAGCTGCCACTTTTTGGCGTTACATTAATTTTATTTATTTATTTATTTCATAGTTTTGGTCATTCGCATGCACAAAAGAAATTTTTGCTTAAGGAAAAGTTCTGTCGTTGTGTGGCACCCAAACAGAGAGTTTGGACACGAAACCGATCCTTTTAATGTGATCCAAAGTAGTAGTCTGATGAATTCCAAGCTTGAAGACCACTTCTGTGGAAGTTAACGTGGGATTTGTCCTGATCATACTGTAGCACTTTGTCATTGACACCTGATGGCCTTCCTGATCTGGGTTCATCCTTCAAAGAAAAATCACCCAAACGAAATTTCGCAAACCATCTTTGGCATGTTCGAGCTGTTACTGTGCATTATTCAAACACTTCACACAAGTTTTTTGTTGCCTCTATCACGTTATTCCCTTTTTGGAACTCGTACAATGTACAATGTCCTAAGTGCGCTTTTTCTTCACTCATGTTGACAGTTCTACTAGTTTGAAAAAAACCCGACTAAAATACGAAAAAATTGCGTAAATCATCAATCATACTCTAACCTAACAGTTTAAACCGGTTTCAGTCGATAATCAACAACGCATAAGATTGCAGGTGTTCAAAAACGACAGAACTTTTTCTTACACCTAATAATATGCAAAAAGTAAATAATAAGAATAATTGTATGCAAGTTAAAGTTTGCATACAATTATTCTCTCAAAATAAACAAATCTCCCCCTCACTACAAAGAAAACTAGTTGGCATAGGTGGACTCTGCTCAGTTCCTCATCATATGTACGTTCTCATAAATTTCTAGTGCAAGACACATCATATTCTTGTTAAGAGAAACGAATTTGATTAAACGCTTAACACAGTGATAGTATGAAATCCCCGCCTAATAGGCTACCCACCATTCAGTTCGATATATTTATCTTATTATATTAATTTATTTCATTGGGATTAATTTCGTAGTTTCCATACTATTACTTCCAATGCAACAATCCACAAAATGCATATTTATATGAAATATCACTCAGTTTTGCTATGTTGATAAAATCTTAAATTTCGAATAACTTACGGAATTTTCCTATTAGAATATTTGCAGTCAATGATGTTCAAACAAGTATTATTTTGAAGTTATTTGATACATTTATGACCCTCAATATGGACGTTTATGCTCAATTTTACCCTATTCTGCCATGTTAATAAATCGTAAATTCCAAATAACTTACTTAAATTTTAAATAAAAAAAATCATAGGGATGTTCATGTCAGTATTCTAAATGATATCATAAAAGTGTTCTGACATCTTTGCGATGAAATTATCCGTCAAAATGGACTTTTATGCTTAATTTTGCCCTATTCTGCCCTATTCAGTAAATCGTAAATTTCCAATGACTTACGAGATTTTTAAATTAGAAAACTAGTAGTCAAAGATGTTTATGCCAGCATCTTATATAATGTTTTAAAAGTAGTCTGACATCTTTACAATAAAAATATCCCTCAAAACCAAAGTTTACGCTAAACTTTGCCGTATTCTTCGATGTTAAGAAATTCGTAAATTTCAAATAGTTTGCGAAATTTTCAAAGTATTATATTTACAGTTGATATGTTCATCCCGACATCAAAACTTGATATTTAAAAACTGTTCTTACATCTTTACGATAAAAATATTTCTTTTCATACACGTTTAAGTGAAATTTTGCTCTATTCTCCCATGTTAAGAAAATCGTAAATTTCGAAGAATTTCTGAAGTTTTTAATTAGAATGCTGCAAATGAAAAGGTTCTTGTCAGTGTCATAAACAATATTTTAAAACTGGTCCGGCTTCTCTGAGATCATTTGTTCGGGAGATATCATACACATAGTCTAACAAACTAAAAGACACCCTAAAGTCGGATACCATACCCATTTTGATATTTTCGGAATCCTCAAACCTGAAAACGTGTGAAAAAAAAAACTGTGGACGAAAACTTTTACGATTACCTAAATTTCTAACACCTATAGTATGATGGTGAACTAAAACACTGTCCTGAAAATTTAAAGCCAATTTTAGTTATCATTTATAGAAAAAAAAATGTATGATAAGCTATTTTATTGATTGAGAGATATTTCTATTCTGTCATCGTTCAATTTTGATGTGTATGTAATATACTGAAAAGTTTTATTATACCTCATCAAAAATGAAGACTAGTCTATTATATGATTTTTAAGAATGCGTGATGAGTAAATGTGAGAATTTTTCATATATCAGTATTCAAGAGATTTAATCGAAAACTTGATTAAAATAATCTGGTGTGTCACTCACACGACTTTCTCTTACCCTGAAATTTAATACTATAAATACAGGTTGCAGATTAAGAGGTAAGATAACGAGTACTGTTATGTAAACCTGAGTTAAACAATTCAAATCAGGCTTCGGAAGAGTTTTATATGATAATTAGTTCTATGTGAGGGGGCTACCGCACCCCTCAATCCCCGTTTCATTAATGCACTTACATTTATATAGAATTTAATTCGGCTATTCAAAAATAATTCTGTTTTTAAAAAATAATTTATTAAATCTATTATTTAAAAAACTATATTTTATGATAATGCATACGATTTCAATATTAGAGAAATAGTATAACACTTAATATCCAAAAAAAGTCCATTTTATTCTCAAAAAAAAAAAAAAAAAAAAAAATCGTTAAAAGTAAAAAAAAAAATCGATAACTTTGTTTTAAATTATCGCAGATCGATGGTTCAACCATTCGTTTTAAAGGTATTGACGAGCTCTTTTGAAAGATACCCATCATGAAAATTTACTCCCCTCGAAGGGTACTCCCCCCCCCCCCGAGGGGAGGCGAGGCTCCTACATACACAATTTTTTTCCCTGTTGACTATCTCTATTACAAAAAATATATATTCGTTTCATTTGATTTAGTGCAGTCTATAGATGTTAAACTCTACTTACCTGCAATTTCCCCCATAGACGTAATATATTTGAATACTTTTGAGTGTCCCTGTACACGAACAATTTGCTTCATCTCAACCAAAAGCTTAGTGTAGCATCCCTATATGATACACATTTAGAATACCAAGTTTGAACTTTCTGCTATAATTTGTTTTTGAGATATGCTGATAACAGACAGACACACACACACAGATACACAGACATACACACATACTCACACACAGACACACAGACATACACACAGACCATTTGCTAAAAACATGATTTTCGTATTCAGGGGACCTCAAAACATGTAAATATAACAAAAACTCGCGTTCGAAACTTTGACCCAAAAACAATACTTCCACTTTATGGGCAAGAGAAAGTAAAACAAGAAAGAAAAATCATGCAGTACGCATTGATTAGTAATACTTTCTAACTGTACGCAATTGTTGTATCGAATGACTATTAATATTCTTTGTCTACGTTATCGCACAATAGACAGAAGGACAAAAACATACAGATAGACTAACTGATTTTAAAATTACTCTTAGGCATTTTGGAAAGTGTTAAAAAGGCTTAACGCATAAGAAAATGCAGCCGTTAGATTGTAATTACAGCTTTTAAACTCTCTGAATATTTTACTGTAGCCCTGTAAATCTGAAAGTTGATCATATCATATTCTATACAAAACAATATTTTAGAATATTAATAATGCATGTCAATGTTTTTAAGATTTTTGCAGTAGAAAGAGTTTAAATATAACTTTATAAAAATTCTGTCCTAAAGCGTAATACATTGGCTTTTTTTTATTGTTTTTGTTGTTGTCCCTGTAAACAAACTAGGTTTACAGGTATTGTTAATGACATTTTAAATAGGGAACATTCCTTATAGGGAACTTGAGTGTATCATTTTTAAAAAATTCTCAAAATATTCACGGATGATAGGAGCCGGAGACAAACAGATAGAAAGGTAGACAATCGGACAGACATATGCACAAATTGAAATCATATTCCCATTAAAATTATAAGAAAGTGTTAAAACGCTCATGTAAACAAAAGTGCATTTCCACCAAATTTTTATTTATACCTCTTAATGTAACTGATTATTTTTGTGTGGTCCTGTAAATCTAATGCTAACCATACTATATTACATAGAAGGCACACTCTTTTGTGCATACGAATAATATAATTCAATTGCATTAAGCTTTGTGGAAAATAAAATTATTAAAATTTGGTTTATAAAAATAACTCTCATGCAATACAATGCTTTGGAGTGCTTTCAAGTGCCCCTGTACACAAACTAGTTAGAAATGTACTCTATTTTACATAGGAAACATCCGACAGGGAAATGAATAACATATTAAAATTTCATTAAAATTTCTGAGCATCAAAGGTATTAAAATATGATTTATAGAAACTCTTCTCATAGAACAGAATGCTTTCGAATACTTTTGGGTGTCCCTGTACACAAACCAGAAGAGGTATCCATTCCATTTTCAATAGGGAACATCCGATAGTGAACTTCAATATAATATAGCGGTTTAAAGAAATTTCATAAATATTTACGGGAATTAGAGCGCAGAAAGCAGACAGACAGACAGACGGACAGAAGAACAGTAAGACATATACACAAATTGAAATTATATTCACACTAAAAAAAAATGATAGAAAGTGTCAAAAACGCTTAAACGAAAGTACAATTCTAGCAATTTTTTATTAATAGCTCTTAATATAACTGAAAATTTTTGTGTCACCCTGTAAATCTAATGGTAACCATGCTATATTCTATGCAAAGCATTCTTTTTTGCATATAAATAACATATTTCAATTTCCTAAAACTTCGTGGAAAGTAAAGTTATTAAAATTTGATTTAGAGAAATATTTCTCATAGAACGCGATGCATTAGAATACTTTTGAGTGTCCTTGTATATAAAACAGAGTTTGTATTAATCCGTTTTATACAGGAAAAACCCAATAGTGAACTTGAATAACATATTTCAATTTCATTAAGATATGTGTACAGTAAAGGTATGAAAATAAGATTTATAGAAATACCTCTCATAGAACACAATGCTTTGAAATACTTTCGGGTGCCCCTGTACACAAACCAGTAGAGGTATAAACTCTATTTTCAACAGCGAACAACCGATGGTGAACTGGAATAACATATTTGAATTTCATTAAGATATGTGCACAGTAATAGTATGAAAATACGATATATAGAAATACATCTCCTAGAACAAAATGCTTTGAACTACTTTCGGGTGTCCGTGTATACAAACCAATAAAGGTATAAACTCCATTTTCAAAAGGGAACATCCGATAGTGAACTTAAATAACATATATCAGTTTCAAGAAATTCCACAAATATTTACGGGAATTAAAGCGTGGAGAGACAGACAGACGGACAGACAGACAGACAAACCGAAGTCATTAACAGTTTCCAACCTTGTTGGGAAGTGTTAAAAATGTTATAAAGTAGTGTTAAAAACGCTTAATGTAAACGAAAGTACACTTTTAGCAAATATTTATTAATAGCTCTTTATATAACTGAATATTTTTGTGTCACCCTGTAAATCTAATGTTAACCATGCTATATTCTATGCAAAGCATTTTCTTTTGTGCTTATAAATGACACAGTTCAATTTCATAAATCTTCGTGCAAAGTAAAGTTATTAAAATTTAGTTTATAGAAATGTCTCTCATAAAACGCAATGCTTTGGAATACTTTTCTGTGTCCCTGTACGCAAATCAGTGGTGGTATTTGCTCCATTTTATGCAGGAAACATCCGATAGTGATCTCGAATAACATATTTCAATTTCATTAAGATTTGTGTAAAGTAAGGGTGGTTAATACAAATATGGTTTATACAAATGTCTGTCATAGAACACAATGCTTTGAAATACTTTTGTGTGTCCCTGTACACAAATCAGTGATGGTATTTACTCCATTTTATACAGGAAACATCCGACAGTTAACTTTAATAACATATTTCAATTTCATTAAGATTTGTGCACAGTAAGGGCATGGAAATATGGTTTATTGAAAGGCCTCTCATAGAACACAATGCTTTGAAATATTTTGGGGGGGGTCCCTGTACACAAACTAGTAGAGGTATAAATTCCATTTTCAACAGGGAACAGCCGATAGTGAACTTGTATAACATATTTCAATTTCATTAAGATTTTTGTACAGTAAGGGTATGAAAATATGGTTTATAGAAATGCCTCTCATAGAACACAATGCTTTGAAATATTTTCGGGGGTCCCTGTACACAAACCAGTAGAGGTAAAAACTCCATTTTCAATAGGGAACTTCCAATAGTGAACTTGAATAACATATATCAGTTTCAAGAAATTCCATAAATATTTACGGGAGTTAGAGCGCGGACAGACAGAGAGACAGACAAACCCAAGTCATAAACACTTTTCAACCTTGTTGGAAAGTGTTAAAAAGACTAATGTCCTTTCAGAAAACTTTATAAGTTAAGCATAAAAATTTGTGATGAAATGATCATAATGGATTCTCTGCTTGAAAACATCTCTCGATATATAAATGCTAAGATTGTTTTTTTTTCCTGTTTGTACGTTGCTGGACGCAAGTTGACTGGCTAAGAGAGATTTTCTTCTTTTTGTCTGTGTGTTGTTGCCACCAGCTTTTCCTACTTTAGTTAATTTAAGAAAATCTAATTGTCCGATCGATAAGTTAATTAAACCGATGGAATCAGAAAAAATGCCCTTTTCATTTAATAAGGTAATTCCGGGTGAGTTGCCCCATCGGTAGAGATGCCCCACTTAATACAATTTCGAAACGCAACGCTAGATGGCTGTGCAAGTCCAATTATTATTTCAGATAGATGTTGAATGGTGTGCTGTGGAAGTTACGTGAACTTATTTTTTTGTGTTCTGCTGTCACAACAATATTTCAAGTAAGTACCATGTTTTTTCTACTCTGTTATAAGAATGATGTTGCATTTTAAGGCTGGCACTGGTTAATAAAAAGCGATTTTTTTTAATATAAGCTTAAAAACCTGTAGTAAGAAGTTGATCAGTCGACTTCGGCCATTGTGCAGTCATTTTTGCTGTCTTTTACTTTGGACAGTTGCCGGGGCATCTCTCCCATACCAAAAGGATGGACGCCCTAGATTATATTCGGGTGAGATGCCCCACATATATTTTCAGGGAGAAATGTCTTTTAATTGTTTAAATTTTAAACTAATATTTTTAAAATTATATTGTTTTTATAAAATACGTAATATTTGTAAATCGTTAAATTTTTCAACTTAAAAATATTTTTTGAAACAATAAATTTAGATTAAAATTCATCAAATAAAATTCAAAGTCGCGTGATCGCTAGAAGTGGCAACTCAAAACGAAATCACAAAAGTGCAGATTAAATCCAGAAAAGGAAGAAAAAAAAAAAAAAAAACGCTCAGTTATGTCAGACTGACCTTTAACATTTAAACTATAACGTAAACAATCTTGGGCACTAACGAAACTGTAGGTGGGCGGTAAATTGTGCCAGTAAGTATATATTATTGTATCTGTTCATGAAGATGTTCAATGCTTCTTGTTTGTTTCAGGAAAGATGCCTACAGTGTACAAAAGCAAAAATACTGGAGCAGCTCGTGGGACCTGGACAGAAGGCCATTTAAAAGAGGCTCTTAGGAGACTAGAAGCAGGGGAAATTGGTTCTAGGTGCTAGGGAATTCCTTCTCGGACACTTCGTCGTTGAAGAAAAACAGATAATAACACCAAAACAAGCTCTTTGGGGCCACAAAGAGTGTTTGGAGTTGAAAACGATAAAAATCTCGACAAGCACATGCAACGTTTAGAAAAAAGTGGATTTGCACCTGATAGACAGATAATTAGGACACCTGCATTTCAGTTTGCTGAAAAACTAGGTCTCAAGCATCGATTTAATTGCGAAGAAAGAATGGCTGGGTACGCCGGGCTGTCATCATTTAATAGGAGAAACCCAGAACTAAGTATTAGACAAGCCCAGGGGCTATCATTAGCAAGGGGGGAAGGCATGAACAAAAAAGTGTTGATCATTTTTTAAACTTCTCTCAAGTGTGTTTGAAGGAAAAGAATTCTTTACCAGACCGGGGAGTATTTATAATATGAACGAAACTGGTTGTCAGTTAAATAGCGTTCCAGGAAAGGTCGTGGCTACCAAAGGGGCAGGAGATGTTCATGTTTTGACGTCTGCAGAGAGAGGAGAAAATGTTACAGTCATTGCCTGTTGCAATGCAGAAGGACAATATCTCCCCCCTTCAGTTATTTTTAAAGGTGTTAAGAAAAAAAAAGAACTTTGTGATGGTCTTCCACCTGGATCTATGGTGTTCATGAACGAAAAATCATCATACAACAGTACAGATATTTTTTTGAGATGACTTAAAGATTTTTTTTGTTCCAAGAAGAACCCAAGGAAAGAAATTATTAATTTTGGACGGTCACACATCGCACTTAAACTGTTATGACTTGCTAGAATTTGCGGACAAGAATATTATTATAAATGTATGACTGTCCAGCCATACGACACAAGCTCTTCAGCCTCTTGACCGGTCTTTTTTTAAGCCACTAAAGCCCGACTTTAAAGATGAAGCAAGGAAATGGATTGTTAATCATCCAGGAAGGACCATTGGGAGAATACAAGCTTCAGAACTGATTGGTAGATCCTGGAAAAGGGCAGCTTCTGTTGACACTGCTATTAATAATTTTCGGGAGACGGGAATTTTTCCTCTAAACCAAGCAGCGATCCGCGTTTGTAATGAACGATAGATGGCGCTTTGTCAACACTGCAGTTGTTAGTAAATATAATATCCACGTGTATGTATTTTGTTCTTTCTTGTTGTTCTATCATAGTTTCAGCGTGAAAGCTTCCAGTGGTATGATAATTTCACCTTAGCCCACCAGAGGGCGAGCATTTCATTACAATCGCGGATTCCAAACCACTTCTTTTCCATAAGTGAAGCATTGAAATAGACGGGTAAACAGTCCCAAATTTCTGAATAAACTGTTTAAATATCCTCCCCGACAAAAATATTGCATCAGATTTCCCCTGTACCTATGTTACAGGAAAGATGTCGAAAAAGAAAGATACCGTCGGCTAAGGTTATTGCATGCCAAGAGCGCATCCAAGAAAAAAAGCAAAGCTCCAAAATAGCTGATGATGGACATGCCCATTGAAAAGGAAGCAAATGATCCTACAAACAAACGTCTCGAATGTGAGAGAACTATTATTTTACAAAAGAGTCAGTAGATTGGATCAATTGCATAAAGTGCCAAAAATGGTTACATGAATCATGCACAATGTACGGAGATCTGTGCAACGTTTGCGGAAAAGCGAAAATTAGAGAAGAGAAAAAGAAAAATATTATCTGAATAAATTCGACACATTTCATAATATTTTTTCATTATACTTTCTAAACTGTAAATATGAAATTTTCACATATATTAAATATACCGGGTGATTCAAAATAGATGTTACAGCAATTATCTCGTAAACTAAGAAAGATAGAAACATACTTCCAATTACAAAAGTAGAGCAAATTAAGAGTAGATTTCAGATATGGCATTGTTTTTGTCAAAGGGGCTGTATACATATTAAATACGAAATTTAATTTTTATACGGCCCCTCCTATCATGTGACTTATATTTAGAAAAATATTCTCCTCACTCCAACAAGCAAAATTAAAAAAAAATTCATCTCTCTAAGTCAAAATCTCGCTGAGTTATTGCAATTTGAAAATGATGACTTACACCACTTTTTTTTCAATTTTGGCATCTATTTTTCGACGCCAATGGGATCACTTTAGGGGGTTATCTATGAGATGAGAAAAATTTAAAAAAGATCCTTTATTTTAAAATAACAACAAAAATCATTCAAACACGGGGAATCAACAATTTTAAGAATTTAATGCAAATTTACATTATTTCGTATTGTTAAAAAATTTAATAGTTAAATTTCTTAGGGGGTCACCTGCAAATTAAAACACGTTAAGTGAGGGAAAAAACTAAAAGACTAGCAAAACCGTGTGAAATTTTCGCGCTTTACTTTTACCACTTTAAATCATGGTTGATAAATTTAATGACTTCGGCTCTTTAACAATTCCAGCAAGATTGAAAAGTGTTAATGACTTCGATTTATCTGTCTGTCCATCCGTCTTTCATAGAATTTTCTGAAACTGATATATGTTATTTGAGTTCACTATCGGATGTTCCTTATTGAAAATGGAGTGAATACATCTGTTAGCTTGTGCGCAGGGACACCCGAAAGTATTCCAAAGCATTGTGTTCTATGAGAAGTATTTTTATAAACCATATTTTAATACCTTTAATTTATGCATATATTATTGAAATATGTTAGTATAGTTTTTTATCGGATATTTTCTATAGAAAATGGAGTAAACACCATCACTGGTTTGTATAAAGGGACACCCGAAAGTATTCCAAAGCATTGTTCTATGTGAAGATATTTCTATAAACCAAAATTTAATTACTTTGCATAAATCTTAATGAGATTCAAATATGTTATTCATATGCACAAAAGAATGCTTTCTATATTGTACAGTACGATTAGCATTAGATTTACAGGTCACACAAAAATATTCAGTTACGTTAAGGGTTATTACTGGACATGTGCTGGAATTGCATTTTCGTTTACATTAAACATTTTCTAATAATTTTTAACTGTGAATAAGATTTCAATTTGAATTTTTTTTTTTTTTTTTTTTGTCTGACTGTCCATCTGTCCGGCTGCCCGCCCCCAGCGTCTGTAAATATTTTCAGAAATTTTCAGAAGTGATATATGTTATTCAGGTTTACTATATGATATTCCCTATTTAAAATGGCATTAATTAATTCTCTACAATTGGTGTATGTACAGGAAAGCACAAGAAATGCCACTGTATTGCGTTTTGGGATAGATATTCTTATAAATTACATTTAAATAACTTTAAACTGTAAAAATCATAAGGAAATTCATATTTATTGTTAATATTCTAAAATAATGTTTTGTATAGAATATAATATGGCATAGATGTATAATTCTATGTCAGGGGGGTTGCCGCCCTTCTCAGCCCCCGTTTAATTTTAGTGCCTATACTTAACAAAACACAAATCAAGTCTGTTATCAATTTTCTCGAAACTTGTAAACCTTCATCAACTTTTCAAGTGGCAACAAGATATGGAAACCAAAGTACCAAATTCGCATTTCCTGTAGTTATTACTTTCTCCTACCCATAAGGTAAAGAACGTATTGTTTTTGGGCCAAATTTTCGAAAGTGAGTTTTTGTTATATTTAGACGTTTTGAGGTCCCTTGAATATGAAAATCGTGTTTTTAGCGGCTGGTCTGTGTATGTGTCTGTTTGTTATCAGTTCATCTCAAGAACAAATAGTAGCAGATATTCCAAACTTGGTATTTTAAATATGTATCATATAGGGATGCTACACTAAGCTTTTCATTGAGATGAAGCAAATGGTTCGTGTACAGGGACACACAAGAATATTCAAATACATTACGTCTATGGGGAAAATTGCAGGTAAGTAGAGTTTAACACCTATAGACTGCACTAAACCAAATAAAATGAATATATATTTTTTATATGCATAAAAACATGCCTCATGTTAAATATGGCAGGGAAATCATTCGCTGTTCATTTACAGGGCTACACAAAGTAACTAGATTATAATGCGACAATAGCTGGAAATTGATGGAAGTGCATTTTAGGTTGTGCTGTATATTATTACTATAGGTTTATATTAAGTGCACTTTATGGTTTGTACATATTCTTCAAAAGATATACAGGGTTGCAAATATTTAAGCTATAATATTCTTTTTTATTGTTAGAGAAAGTGCTTTACTATAATACAAGAAAGCTGCTCAGGAATCGAAATGAATTTCTCATAGACATATGATAAATAATGTATGTTTTTAAGCTAAATATGCATCGCTTGTGTTTTGTGTATTTACACGTTTTAAGGCTTTCTTATTGCCAAAGCCAAGTTTTTTAAAGTTTGGTTATTCCCTGCGTCGAATAATTTCAGGAGATCCCTCCTCACACAGAACTAATTATTATATAAAACTCCTCCGAAGCCTAATTTGAATTATTTTAACACAGGTTTACATAACAGTACTTTTATGTTACCTCTTAATTTGCAACCTGTATTTATAGTATTAAATTTCAGGATAAGAGAAAGTCGTGTGAGTGGCACACCAGATTATTTGTTGTTAAATTATGCTGATATTTCATATATATACACAGATCAACGAATAAAAATTTACCTTTCGTATTCAGGAGGACTCAAAATGTGATATTATACAGAAAAAAAATTGCTCTTCAAAAGCTACTTTGTTTACAGTATGGGCATGAGAAATTAATTTTGCGTTCTGTGTCAGCAGTGTTCTTCGAAAAAAAAAAAAAAAAATGCAGCAAACACTTACACCAATTACATTTAATAATATTTAAAAAAAAATGTTTACGTTAATTTGGGGTAGCCCTGTATATTGTCTATAAACTACATACACATGACTTTGTGTACGTAAATTTAGTGTTATATGTAAAACAAGTAACACAAAATGAAATACACTTCCAGCAATTCCCAAGTATAGCTCCAATATATCGAAATACTCTGGGTAACCCTGTAAATGAATGATGAATGGTTGCTATACCGGAATCTACATAAAACATGCTTTTATGCGTATAAAAAATTTGTTATTTTTATTTTGTTTAAGGCAGTCTATACATGTCACACTGTACATATGAGAAATTCCGCTCACAGACGTAATATATTTGAATTATTTTGGATGACCCTGTAAACAAACAATTGTCTGATCGTAGCGAATACTTTAGTGAAGCACCGCATTATGATACGGATTTAGAATATCGAATTTGGATTTTCTGCTACTATTTGTTCTTGAGATATTCTAATAACACACAGACACACAGACACACACACAGAGAGAGAGAGAGAGAGAGACCAACCGCTAAAAGCATGATTTTTTAATTCAGAGGATCTGAAAACGTGCAAATATAACAAAAGTAAATTTTCGGAAATTTGACTCAAAAACAATTCTTTCTCTACACCGTGTATATGAGTAAGAGAATGTATAAAGAAAGAAAAATGAATTTGAAAGTACTATTTTAGTACATAAATTATTAATAAATTTTATTTGTTTAATTATCAATGAGTATTCTCTTGTGTATTCACTTGGGGAAAGAGAGACATAACAGGTTAAAATAGCCGTATTTCCCTGAATGATTTATTTTTCTTCCCCCCCCCCCCAAACGCTGATCAACGTGTGCCTTATTACAAAAGCAATAGTAATTACAATTTCTCACTTTTGATACAACTCCTTAAGGCTTGGCGAAAAATGCTAGAATTTTCAAATTGCAATAACTCAGCGAGATTTTGACTTAGAGAGATGATTTTTTTTTTATTTTGATTGTTAGAGAGAGGGGAATATTTTTCTAAATATAAGTCATATGATAAGCGGGGCCGTATAAAAATTAAATTTCATATTCAATATGTATACAGCCCCTTGTATAAAAGAATGCCATATCTGAAATTTGCTCTTAATTTGCTCCAATTTTGTAATTGAAAGTTTGTTTCTATCTTTCTTAGTTTACGAGATAATCGCTGTAACATCTATTTTGAATCACCCGGTATATATATATATATATATATATATATATATATATTTGACATATTTTTCAGTAGTTTATTTGTTTTATTCTAAATTTTACATCTTGTCTATGGTAGCTAAATATTTTAATATTTTATAAATTAATGCTAAGGTCTTATTTTAGGTTGATCTCTTTAGAAATCGACCTATTGCAATCACTTCGTTTATCTATCTATCTATCTATCTATCTATCTATAATGAAAATTTTGTCATCACGATAACTGCCGAAATAATACTCCAAATCGAACCAAATTTGAACAGTGAACTGATCTTATAAATATCTTGAATGAGTTCGTTAACCAAGTTGCTCCGTCTTTTTGTTTTCAAGAGGCAGCCACTTGAAAATTTTAAACTGACATTGTAAAAAGCATATTTAAAGCAAGATTTGCTTGAATTTTGTTGTAAATACAGGCCACATTAGGGTCTCAATGAAGTTTATTAATGAAGTTTATCCGCTATTTTTAATAAAGTGGCAGATATTTTAAGTTAAGTGGGACCACTTGAAATCAGGCTACCACTTGAAAATTTAAAATCACTATAACTTCCGAAATAATACTCCAAATCGATCCAAATTTAGACAGTGTCTTAACTTATCTTATAAATATCTTAGATGAGTTTATTAACGAAATTGCTCCGCCATCATATTTTCAAGTGCAGACCACTTGAAAATTTCCAACCGACTTTGTAAAAAGCATATTTAAAGCAAGATTTGCTTGAATTTTGTTGTAAATACAGGCCACATAAGGGTCTCAATGAAGTTTATTAATGAAGTTTATCTGCTATTTTTAATAAAGTGCCAGATATTTTAAGTTAAGTGGGACCACTTGAAATCAGGCTACCACTTGAAAATTTAAAATCACTATAACTACCGAAATAATACTCCAAATCGATCCAAATTTAGACAGTGTCTTAACTTATCTTATAAATATCTTAGATGAGTTTATTAACGAAATTCATCCGCCATTTTGTTTTCAAGTGGAGACCACTTGAAAATTTCAAATTCAAATTGTAAAAAGCGTATTCCGAATTTGTTTGAAATATGATGTAAATATAGACCACATAAGGTTCTCAATGAAGTTTATTGATGAAATTTATCCGTCATTTTTATTAAAGTGATAGATATCTTAAGTTAAGCGGGGCCACTTGAAATCACTCTACCACTTGAAAATTTAAAATTACAATAACTTCTAAAATAATACTCCAAATCGAACCAAGTTTGGATAGTGTTTTAACTTATCTTATAAATAACTCAGATGAATTTGTTAACCAAGTTGCTCCGCCATTTTGTTTTCAAGTGGAGACCACTTGAAAATTTGAAATTCAAATTGTAAAAAGCATATTCCGAATTTTTTTTAATTTTGATGCATACATAGATTATACAAATGTCTCAAATAACTTTATTAATGAACTTTATTCGCTATTTTTAATAAAGTGGCGGATATCTTAAGTTAAGCGGGACCACTTGAAATGAGACTACCACTTGAAAATTTAAAACCATGATAACTTTCGAAATAATACTCCAAATGGAACCAAATTTGAACAGTGTCTTAACTTATCTTATAAATATCTTTGTTGAGTTTGTTAACCAAGTTGCTCCGCCATTTTGTTTTCAAGTGGAGACCACTTGAAAATTTCAAATTTAAATTGTAAAAAGCGTATTCCGAAATTGTTTGAATGTTGATGTAAATACAGACCACATAAGGATCTCAATGAAGTTTATTAGTAAACTATATCTGCCATTTTTAATAAAGTGGCAGATATCTTAAGTTAAGCGGTACCACTTGAAATCAGGCTCCCACTTGGAAATTTAAAATCACGATAACTTCTGAAATAATACTCTAAATCGAACCAAATTTGGACAGTGGTATTATCATATAATTACCTTGAATGTTTTCACTGGGCAAATTGTCCCGATATCTTGTTTCTAAGTACCAGCCATTTGAAATCACACTGCCACTTGAAAATATGCCATCACGATAACTTTTAAAATACTAAACTGATTCAAATAAAAGTTGGATAGTGAACTTATGGTTCAAATATCTAGGATAAGTTCACTCGGTGACTTTGATCCGCAATTTTATGTCCAAGTGGCTGCCACTTGAAAATTTGTCAATATAGTAACTTTAGTAATACAGAATCAATTCGCATCAAATTTGGGTTGTGGATTTATCCTTCAAATATCTCAGATAAGTTCGCTGGGCATCTCACTCCGTTTTTTTTTCCAACTAGTGCCACCTGAAAATTTCTTATGACGATAATTTTTGAAATACTGATTTAATTTGAACTAGAACTGGACAAGGAATTTATACAAGTATACTGGATGATTTCGCTGGGCAAGTTGTTTTGCCATTTTGTTTCCAAGTTGCAACCACTTAGACTGCCACTTGAAAATTTGCCATAAAATTAACTTTTGAAACACGGCACTGATTTGAACCCCAGATGGACAGTGAACCTATGCTTCAAATATCTTGGATATGTTTGCTGGGCAACTTGTTCCACTGAATTGTTTTCAACTGGCGGCCACTGGAAAATTTGTTATCACGGTAACTTTAGAAATACTTAATCAATTCAAATCAAAGTTGAAAAATGGATTTATCATTCAAACAACAAAAATCTAGAAAATTCACGTAACTCGTGAACCAATCACGTTATTGCGTCCATCTTTGGTATATCGATTATAAGTATTTTCTCGCCAAAAGTCGCCAAAATAGTCGCCATAGGGGAAAAGTCGCGAAATTTGGCGCCAAATCAAATCCCTGCGTAGCTGGATCTTTTTAATGCGTTTTTAAGGAAAAATTAGGCTATTTTAATGCTAAAACAAGCTAGAAATGCAGAAAACTCACATTTTATCAACTTACTAATTGAAAGAATTTCTACAAAAAAAATTATTTTCAAATTTGAAACGCTATTTTAGATGAACTTTCTCTGCCATTTTGATCGAAGTGCTAGCCACTTAATTTTTCAACACGATGACTTTTGAGATTTTGAATTAATTCGAACTATATGTGTACAGTAGACTTATCTCACAAATACATTTCTATCACAAATACATTTCTTATCACAAATACATTTATATTTGTCAACTTAACTCACCATTTTGTTTCCAAGCGCCGGCCACTTGAAAATTTTAAATTCACATAAAAAGGTATTTATGAACCGATTTGCTTAAAAATTCATATGTGCATAGCCTACATCAATATTTCTGCCAAGGGCATTAATACTTTGTAGCTGCTATTTTGAAACAAAATGACGGCTACTTGATAAGGAAAAAGAAATCAACCTACCCTTCCGAATAAGCCGGAAGGACTTTTTTATTTTTATTTTTATTTTAAATAGCTTACGTTTCATATGTTATAAACTGCTTAAAAATTGTTATAAACTATTGACCAATGTTAAAACCTTTTATTATGTTTTTTACAGGTAGGGCATCTCTCCCATGTGAGTGGGGCATCTCACCCGCAGCTTCGGGATAGATGGTCAAATGTAGTACTGCCGCAATTTTATTTTTTTCTTTAGAAAATTTACAATATGATACAAAAATAACTACTTAGTAGTAATAAACAATATCTATTATGTATTTACCACAAATTTTCGTTGTCATTGTTACTACTCAATTTATTTTATAGCTCCCTTGCATCTGTATCGGAATTACCTTATATTATTTGTAACGAAATTTTGATTAGATTTTTTTAAAATTAATTAAAATGTGAAAATAATATCCTGGAAAAGCTTTAAAAATGTATATTTAAATTTTCAATTGTTTCCAAAAAAAAAAAAAAAAAAAAAAAAAATTATATATATAATGATCCTCATCTGTCAAGATCGAATCCGGTTAGTACCGCTTCAAAACAGAAACTTTTGGCAGCCATTTTTTTTTCCCGTTTGTTCAACTCACTGAGCTGGTTCAACTTACGGAAACATACATATAATATGTTTTGTATCGCACGTATTCTTATTTATTTTCACTAAAACTTTGAAAAACTATTCAATTGTAATGTTTAAAGATATAAACTAAATATAATGAATCACTGGCCATTATAAAAATGAATCTATAAATAGAATTATGTAACTTCATGATTGTAAGCAACGGAATACCAAATGAAAACAAACCAAAACTGTTGCCATTCAGAAAATGCAAATTCCAAATGGATTCCTAATGAACGACTCTTTGACTGTTTCTACGAAAAAAAAAAAAAAAAAAAACGCTTAAAGTATTTCTAAAACATATTAAAGCCTTAAAACTCTTAAAATATTTGTAAAAGCATATTAAAGTCTTTAAATATTTTTATCAAGCTTCATTGTTTGCTTACATTGTAAGGTATGATTGGCGTCGAGTTCAGTACGTAAATGACGCCAGTTGATTTTAGTTTTGAAATTAGTGTAAATTTATAGTTGGGATAGAATGATTGGTTGGGCAAGTAAAGGTCACCAGTTGAAATGAGTATTGAAAGTAGAGTAGTCTAAGGTGATAATGTCGAGTCAAGATAAAATGTTCGGTTGAGAATGAGAAAGTTCCTAGCTGGATCCCGGATATTTTGGCGATGTTGCGGGTGAGATAGCTGGTTGGAAGTATCGAGTAGAGTTGAATTTGGGTTAGCATGGAGTGTCTGTAATTATTGGATAGTTAATTAGAAAATACGCAAGGAAAGTGATGACGTCTCTGGCCGTCAGTGGATGCAAAAAAAAGATTTCCTATATTAATCGCCCATTGGATTTTTTGCAAAAAATTATTAAAAATTGAGGCAAATTATTTCCCGATTTTAATTCCCATATTTCGGTATAGATATGTATGAGTTATCGTCTGCATGCGTTAGATTAAGTTGTTTTTGCTGTAAAATTGATAAAATTTAAATTTTAAATTTCAAAACTCTAGAAAAAAAATGGCAAACTTCCATATTCGATTCAAAACATAAACATTTCATTTCAAAGGATGATATTTACACAATAAATATCCAACTAATATACTAATTAAAAGGAAAATGATAAATATTCTACCATAATTTGAAGTCAAATTTGTTTTCAAATGTCCAAATAAAGTGTCTGATATAAGATACTCATATGCTGCAGCGGAATAGATTTAATATATCTGTCATCCTTGGCGGAAAAAAAAATATCGCCAAATTATTTTGGCGAACATATTTAATTCCTTTCAAAAATCATGGTTATTTTAACAACTTATATTAAGAGAGCGATGAATTATATGAAACAATATTTCGTACAATACATATTATGAAAATAAACATCTGTCATGTATATTTTCGTATTATGTTTTTAATCGCCAAATACAAAAAACGCAAAAGATGACACAGTTTTGAAACTTAAAATTTTGTCAATTTGACAGCAAAATAACTCAATCTAACACATGGATACGATAGCATATCTATACCCAAATACAGGTATTAAAATCGGGAAATAATTTTTCCCGATTTTTAATAATTTTTTACAAAAAATCCAATGGACGATTAACATAGGGAATCTTTTTCTTGCATGCACGGAAGGTCAGTGACGTCACACTTCGCTTGCGTATTTGAAAACAGGATCTTCGATAGTCTTAAAAAAAAGTATTTTGGTAAAATGAACTGAATACTTTTTTACTTTCTCTTACCCATAGGGTCGAGAAAGTATTGTTTTAGGGTCAAATTTTCAAGCGTGGGTTTTTGTTATACTTACATGTTCTGAGGTCCCCTGAATACGAAAATCATGTTTTTAGCGAATGGTCTCTGTGTGTGTGTGTCTGTCTGTCTGTGTGTCTGGATGTCTGTGTGTCTGTTATCAGCATATCTCAAGAACAAATAGTAGCAGAAATTCCAAACTCGGTATTCTAAATGTGTATCATATAGGGATGCTACAGTAAGATTTCGTTGAGATGAAGCAAATGGTTCGTGTACAGGGGCATTCAAAAATATTTAAATACATTACATCTTTGGGGGAAATTGTAGGTAAGTAGAATTTAACATCTATAGACTGCGCTAGACCAAATAAAATGACAACTGGGAATTTTTTTTTTTGTGTATGTATGTAGGAGCCTCGCCGCCCCCCCTCGAGGGGAGTAAAATTTCATGATGGGTATCTTTGAAAAGTGCTCGACAATACGTTTAAAACGAATGGTTGAACCATCGATCTGCGATAATTTAAAATAAAGTTATTGATTCTTTTCAATTTTAACCAAAAAAAAAAAGGAAGAATTTTTTTTTACTTTAATATTGAGAATAAATTCTTTTTTTTTTTTTTTTTTTTTGGATATTTAGTGTTATACTACCTCTCTAATATGGAAATCGTCTGTATTATCATACAAGATAAGTTTTTTAAATAATAATTTTAATAAATAATTTTTTAAAAACAGAATTATTTTTTAATAACCGAATTAAATTCTGTATAAATGTAGGTGCATTAATGAAACGAGGGGTTGAGGAGGGCCAGAAGCCAGAACTAATTACCATATAAAACTCTTCCGAAGCCTAATTTGAATTGTTCAACATAGGTTTACATAACAGTACTCGTTATCTTACCTTTTAATCTCCAACCTGTACTTATAGTATTAAATTTCAGGGTAAGAGAAAGTCGTGTGAGTGACACGCCAGATTATTCTTATTATGAGGACTTAAAATAGAGCACTTAACGGAACACTGGGATGTGTTGTTGCTGTTGTGGTTGTCGGGCCTATATTTTTTGTCAGCGAGCAGTTTTTTTATTGTCATTCATATTTATTGATCGGGTAGAATTTTTTTAATTTCAGAACGAAAATTATAAAATATCGAAACACATTTGATTTATAAACAAAAATTGAAACTACATTTAAATGATCAGGTGGTAATCTTCATGTTCTAAACATTGTTTTCAAGATTTATTGTTCACGTTCCGTCATTTTTGACGGGGTTATATATATATATATATATATATATATATATATATATACTTTTTTTTCTTCCAACATAAAATAAAATATGCTTCACGCGGAAAAAAAAAATAATAAATATTAAATTTGCTCCTGCACATGAAAAAATGAAAATATGAAAATGGAGTAAAGAAAAAATAAATAAAAAGAAATAAATAAAAAGAAATAAAATAAAGCAAATAATATACCTCAATTTTGATTTTTTTCCCCTTTTGTTTAAATAGTATGTTAAATAGATGAATCGCGCTTGGCATGAAAGCTAATTCAGCATTACATAATAGAGCTTTACCTATTGATCATCCTGGGTAATTTTTTTAATTTTGTTGCTGAAATAGATCGGAAATTTTTCGTCAAGGACTCAAGTTTCGTACAAGCCACTTTAAGCCAAGTAGCGCATAAAAAATATAAATAAATTATAAAATGTTGAAACACTGAAAAGAAAGAAAAGGAAAGGAAAACGAAAAGAAATAAACAAAATAAAATAATAACATAAATTATGTATTTTTGTCTAAAGAGACGATGAAAATTCAAATGTCGCCAAGGGGAGCTACATTAAGACTGTACCATGATCAGGTTTGCATATTTCAGTATTTCATTATTTATTTTTTTATATACCAACTACTATTAACTAACTCAACTGCTATTATAACCACAAAAATTAAATGTCTCATGCGATAGATGTAGCCGATCATAGCACATTGTAATATTATATTTGGTGTGATATTGTGGTCATTTTAGGGTTGATCGAATAAATCAAATAAATATTTAAAATAACGTGAAAGAAAATATTATGAACACTACGTATAGTGTTGTTCATGTGTAACTGGGATTCAAATATAAAATGACTACTTCAATTTTTTCGATACTGTCTGTTTCAAAACTGTCATCTGATAAGCACCCAAATGGAAGCCCACTGGTAAGCTACTGTCACAGGCAAAAGGGACAGACACCTGAGAGCCTGCGAATGTGTGGTTGGCTGCCGAAGGCAGCGGGGAACTAAATCGGGCTTTATAACAATTTCATGATTTCTTTAAATTGTATTTTTGTTTGTAAAGCGATATAGAAAAGAGTTTCCTTTAAATATAGTTACGAGCGAAGCGAGAAAAACCTTCGTTGATTCACTACCTTCATTGATTTCATGAATTATTTCGTTAACAAACTTTGATTTATTGGCACGCAGGCAGCATCAGGCCGAGTTTTGTACATTTTGAGTTTGATTTTGAAAATTTTCCCGCACTGAGAATTCGGTTCGTTCCCGAACCGGGGCTTTGCTAGTTAGTAATAAGTCAGGAAATCACGACGACGGGTTTGAAGATTTTTATAGAGTAATTAAATGATGCGATAAAGTCAGATTGGATGTTAGGGACGGGAGGGAAATAAAGAAATAAACATCAAGAAGAAAAAGTTAACATAAACATAATATAATAAACATTTTCTAAAATTAATATTTTATAGCGGGTGAAAATATTAAATGTAAGTACAAGGGAACGATAAATATGATGTATACATTAAAATGATGTATCCTGTATAAAAATAAACGATATAAATAAAACAAGAGCGTTTCAGATTGTTAATAAATACTGATTACCACCTTGTTTTTAAAACTTTTATATCTAAATATGAAATGGAATTTTAAGTCAAAAGCAAAAAAGCGTTTTATATGAGAAAACGAAAATGCTGTAAAAGAGAAAAAAAAAAAAAAAATGAAAATGTCTAACGGATCACTAGAAAATAAATCCTAATTTAATTAAAAGTAGTTTTTATAAAAATAATTATAATTTGAAGGAATAAAGAGACGAAAAGGAAGTGAGAAATTATCTATAAACAATAAAATGTGTTTACTAAAGTTTTTAAATTTATAAACATATAATTTTTTATTTCTATTCTCGAATTCCGGCGGATTTCTAGTGTGAAAAATCCTAGAACTTCAAATATCTAATCCCGAAATTTTTAGGATTAGTAAAAGAGCTACAATATAAAGGATGTCCTTAAAAAATATTAGTGAGCGCAAAGCTAAGTCTTAATACATTTTACACGGGATGGGAATACTAAGATGGGAATAAAACTAAGACCTTAAAATATTCATATTTGTACTATATATTCATATATATATACGTAAGTGTGTGTGCGAAAATCCTTTCCAAACATTTCAGAGTTAGAAAACTGAAATAACGCATAAAGAAATGGCATGTTTAATTGAAAAATACTGTAAGCCTATTAGAAAAAAAAAAAAAAAAAAAAAAAAAAGAAGACGAAGAAGAACTGCCCTATTCACACAAAGCAAACGATACCAATGAAATATTAAGGCAAAATAAATTTAATACGGAAATAAAATAGAAAGTAAAATAAACTAGAAAAATACTCACTAACTTACATGAAAAAATAAATAAATAAATAAATAAGAATTAAGAAAAAAAAAAGAAAATACTTGAGGAACGTTACCATAAGAAGTTTAAATTGCTTAGTATTTTTATACATATATATATATATATATATATATATATATGTGTGTGTGTGTGTGTGTGTGTGTGTGTGTGTAATTCCAACAAGCAATAAATTTGAATATAGCAAAAAAAAAAAAAAAAAAAAAAAAAAAAAAAAAATGCTGTTAAACAGGATTTGTTTCGTTTAAGCATACAACATATATTAATTTAGTATTATAATACAAATACATATAAAAAAAGTATGCAAATATTTGAATTTAAAAAAAAATAATTTACCGCTATTTGATTGCTAAAAACTCAATTTTTTTAGCACAAACCGCGCTCCCTCCTGGGAAAGCAAATCCGAAATATATTTCCGGAAACAAATCACAGTATTTACACTACGAATGGTTTTTGCAACTTCCTTGTACAGACATACAGAAAAGAAGAAATAAAAAATGTGAAATAAAAAATGTGAAATTAAAGACTCAATGTAATGCCTTACAAACCTTTCGGAATTATTGAAAACGTTAATTATAAATTCTCGTTTAAAGAATATTGTTTTTATGGATGTTTAATAGTATTTACTTAAAAGAATGAGAGATGGATTTTCAAATTTATTAAACAGTTTTTGGGAAAAAAATTAAAACGTGCATGTCTATGTAAAAAAAAAAAGATTTTTATTATATTTTTATTTTTAATTTAATTAATTAATTAATTAATTTTTTTAAGATATTGAAAAATTAATCCTTAATTATTTTAAGTAAGTTTTATTAAATATTAAAAAAAATAAATAAATAAATAAATAAATAAAAATAAAAATAAATAAATAAATAAGTAAATAAATAAAAAAAAATTAAACCTTTTCTTAAATATCTCTGGAAGTTTCAGAATTATCAAAATCATGAATTTATGAAAAAAATGCAAACAACGTAAACGCAATTTAAAGATTTTAGACCTGTAAAAAATCTATCAAAAATCATGAGAATTTTTATCAATATATATATAATTATGAACAAATCTAATATAGTTCAATTGATAAATATTAAATTGAAATATAAGCTTTTAATTTATAGCTTCAGTGGTGCCAATTCAAAGGTGCCAAGTTTCCTTAAGCAAAAATAATTTCAGTTAAAACCAAAACACAGTTTTTAACTTAATTATCAATTAAGTAATATTAAATAACTTGATAATAACTAAAAGTAATGTTATTATATAAAATGTTTCTTTACATATTCATAACTGGAATTGAGAGTAATGAATCTCGAGATTTAAAAGTAGTCTCTGGATTTTATTCCTAAAGGTTTTTATTTTTTAGTGAAATCGTTTTATTCGTTTTCCTAAAATTCTTTGGACATCTCTTTTGTTGTTATTCATTGATTTTAAAGTTAAAAATTAGTTTAATCGAAATTTCTCGTTCATCTATACGAGTTAGCAAAAGTTAAGAAATTAATTTTTCTTACTGCATAAAATCAATCCTTATTAATTTTCTATATAATAAAACTTCTTAACGAATTTCAAATTTTATTGTACATCTAGTTTGTGCATGTGTTCATTTAGCTAATTTTGTCGTGCTAATTTTCAGTGGGACAGTCAATTTTTTTCTGTCACATTACATATTTTCTGTATATTGGGATTTAACACGTTAATCGCCATGTCAGTCATATGATATGTGTCTGACGCATTTTTAACACGCATTTTTAACTAGGAGATAACCCTAAAAGGAATATGATATACGCCGAGTAATTATTAACACGTTAATCGCCATGTCAGTCATATGTGCCTGACGCATTTTTAACACGCATTTTCAACTAAATTGTCTAATAAAGTTACCATGACCCATGTAAAAATTTTTCTGATATTATCGTGGCGATTAACGTGTTAAAGATATTTGATTCAGTTTTTCGTTTTAGTTTAACATCCTGTAGTATGAGTAAAGCATAAATAGAAACAATTATGAGATCTTTTTTCTTGCAAACAACATACTTTTGTGGTTTCAACGTTTCAACTTAGACGTAATGATACAGCTTTGTTGCTTCTATCCTTTTCAAAGTTTTATATTATGCTGACACTTAATAATAATTAATTAAAAAAAAAAAAAAAAAAAAAAAAAAAAAAAAAACTTACCTGTTTATCAAAATGAAGATTAAAACTTATAATCCACCTCATCGTTATTTTTTTACGAGAGGGAAAAAATACGTAAAAACAAACAAAAATAAAAGGAAAGACTATGAAAAATAATTATTACTACTTTTTTTAATACTTTACTTCATAAGACATCTCTCAAGGCCTAAACGTAATGCTTTTTCATTAACGATAATTAGAATAAAAAAAGTAAAATTTATATATTAATGAACTTTTTATTTAGAGAATTAATTTAATGTGGCATGCTCGCTACTTTCTTTCGCCGTCTATTACTATACCTATATATTATAGGTTTAGGGAGAAAGATAAAATGTATGAATTTCATTTTTTGTAATTCATAAATAAATAATTTTACAAATATTATTATTTATAAACATTAGTTAAAAACTGTTTTATAAACAGTTTTATTTGAAATACGATTCTGTATGAGGATACTACTACACTAACAACCCTAACAACCCAATATTAAATACCGTAACTAAATCTATAAAACGTTTAACACTTTCACTGCCATGACTATCATATGTCATAGCCAGTGATGTTTCCGTTGGGACATTGGCTATCAGATATGATAGCCATGGTATTTACACACTTCAGGCCTTGGGTATCAAAAACGATATCAGTTACATGAAAATCATATTGAAGTTTGTTTGTTGGGCTCCCTATGATGTGTTAGGTATACGTGGTTTGTGCAAATTGATGTATGTGCCGATTCTATGAGCTAAGAATTGTGGAAAATGAAATAATTGTAGCATGCAAAAAATAAATAAATAAATAAATAAATTAAAATACAACAAAATAAATAAATAAAAATAAAAATAAGTAAAAATAAAAATAAATAAAAAAATGTATATATGTATATACAGTCGGTAACAAAAGTATCCGAACACTAGCAAAAATTCCTATATAAAAAAGTAGAGTTAATACTGTTTTGTTAAATAAACCCTTGTCGAATCATGTTCTTAGACTGACTAAGAACATGATTCGACAAGGATTTATTCAACAAAGCAGAATTAAGTGTACCTTTTTTTTATAGGAATTTTTGCTAATGTTCGGATACTTTTGTTACCGACTGTATATATATATATATATATAGAGAGAGAGAGAGAGAGTATGTGGTAAATATATATACAGTATGTGATAAATATATATACACTATGTGATAAATACATATATTTACAGTTTGTGAAAAAAAAAATATATAAATACAGCATGTTATTTCCTTTATTTTAGGATAAAGTTACATTCAGTGTTTGGTATTGAAACAATTACAACACATTTGAGGCTGGTCAGGACAATTGTCACAGTATGTGGAAGTTAACAATGAATTTTTTTCTGGATTGTTCACGACCCTCTGTCTTAAGAAATGTTGCACTTTAGAGGTGTTAAACTACATTAACCTGAAATTTCGCCCGTAGATGAAATTTATTTAAATACCTTGGTATGTCCCTATACCATTTATTCTCAAAGATTGTTCCAAGGCACAATGGTGCGCCCTGAAAGATTTCCAGATATGCCCTGTGTTAATCTAAACAAATGTGTCCAGAAATAAAAAAAAAAATAAGTATAATTGCTTTATATATTATCATTCAATTACCAATATATCGCATTCATAGCAAACACATCACACTGTAGTAAATGGAAACGTCTTAAAATCAGTTAAAAAGTGTCTTAAATGAATGGTAAAATTTTACGTGAAAAAATATCGTACTTTTAAAGACATCTTTGCGCCTCTGAAATTAAAAAAGAAATATTAAAACATTTAAAGCACTGCCATTTTTAAAGCTTAAAACATCGCTATTTTTTAAGGCTTTTTCATAAATAAATAAAAATAAATAAAAGTGGCGTGTGGTTCTGATTTCTGTTAAAACAAATTTTAGAATTTCCAAGAGCATATAAAATATCAATAATATTAATAGTAATAAAAAAAGAAAATATTTCCCATTACCTGGTCCTGCAGTCAAACCGACGACCTAAGGAGCCAAAGACTAAGTTCAGGAGACTGAGTTTCGAAAGCGCTTTCTCGAACGCGCCACCGCAGTGCACAGCAGGTTTCTTTGTACAAAAATAATAGATAATGCAGTATTCGCAAAACAAATCACAGTTTTGTATTTTAGTTGTTATTTTTGCCATAAAGCTATCCCTAAAAAGATCTAAAACTTAATTTTTTATTACTATCTTAAATTTTATGTGTAAAAGTTTAGAATTTTGTAAAAGACATAACAAATATGTGAAAATCGCAGCCTATGGCGTTTTAAAAACGATTAAAATAATAATAATAAAGAACGAAATAAAGAAGGAAAAGTTATGTACAAATTGTTTAAGAATATTTATTTACAAATTCGGTTACTTTGCTACAAGTTACTTGTTTCGTTTACCTTAATGTTTTTTCTTTTATTGTATTAGAGAGCTTTAACTAAACTGTAACTTTTTTTTTAAACCAAATAAGTTTCACATCTAAATATGTTGATTTATCGATTATATGAAACGTAATTCCATACAAATAAGGTACAAATCTCTATCTCTTTCCATTTGTACTCACCTGTTATGTTCATGAAAAAAAACAATCATTTTTAGTAATTTATTTCCTTATTTTAAGCATAACTTCCGCATAAATGTAAACAGTACAATAATATAATAATAATAATAATCCATTGGTTACAAAATTTAACATACAATTGTAATTATTTCACTAAATTAAATTGTACAAGTCTCAAATTATGAGTAAAACAAGAGGGATAATACGAGGGTTACTCTGAAATTTTTTGACATACGCGCAAACGATAAGCGGAAGAAAAAAAAATTATCGATTAGATTTGAAAATATGAACTATTTTAGCCTGTCAGATGATTTTTTATTGGCCATTTGCAAGTAGTTTAGCATAAAATAAATTTTAGACAGAAAAGAAAATGGAGTTGATAGAACATTGTCGTGTTGTGATTTTAAAGTGGGATTAAATCAAGAAGAATGCGTTCAAAGCCTGCAATTAGCTTTTGGAAATGAAAGTCCATCTCGTGCAACTGTATTCAGATGGTTTATAGAATTTCACAGAGGTCGTGATTCTCTCCAGGATGAAAAACTCACAGGAAGGCTCTTATCAGCAGTAAGCCCGGATAATGGGTCTGCCATTTGGAAACTGTTAATCGACGACAATCTGTGTACCTACCATATGATACAGAAGGAACTTAACATTGGATCCGCATCAATACGTAAAATTTTTTTATGAAGAATTGCATATGAAAAAATTAGTTTGCCGTTGGGTTCCCCATAATTTCAGAGAGCATCAAAAGCAAGAGCGTGTCAAAATCAGCAAAGAAACCCTTAAATAACTTAATGATGGTGACCACTGCATTATTTCTAAAATAATAACTGGTGATGAAACGTACATACCATTTTTTGATGTTCCAACACGCCAAGAAAGCGAAGTGTGGGTCTTTGAAGATGATCCCAAACCCAAAATGGTGAAAAGACAACGTGCCACGAAAAACGTAATGTATGCCGTTTTCTTTAGAAGTACAGGATTGGTCAAAGCTATCAAGCTGGAAGGACAGGAGACAGTCACAGCTAACTGGTACACTACTGAATGTCTTACAGAAATTCTTAAAGAAGTGAATGTTAGAGGACCCATTGTCCACCATGATAATGCATCTTCTCATTCAGCAGGATTAACAGTTTAATTTCTTCAACAAAAAGACATCAAGGTGCTGGAACATCCACCCTATTCACTTGATCTAGCCATGTTTGACATTTGGCTATTTTTTAATCTGGAAAAGAACTTGCGTGGGCATCGTTTTCATTCCGAAGATGAGACTAGTGAGGCTATAAATGCATTTTTTCATCGATTCCAAGAAATGAATAATTAGAGGCATTTAATCTTTGGAAAATTCGCCTACAGAAATGCATTGATGCTGGAGGAGAATACTCTGAACACACCTAAAATTTGATAAGTTTAACGTTAATTAACTAGACGTATCTCAAAAATTTCAGAGTGACCCTCGTATAAGACTTAATATCTGTTTTTGGAAAAAAAGTGTCTTATATTAAAGCATTTTAAATTTTAAAATGTTTGTCTTAAATGTCTTATTTTATGAAGACACTTTTTAATTAGTTCATTTACAAAACCAGAACATTAAGACATATAAGTATCTTAAATTGAAATATCGATTACGTCTAAGCTCTATATTAAGACATTCACATGTCTTAATTTCCTCTTTAGTCATTTTTACTTTCCGAAAATACTATGTAAGAAAAGTATTGTAAACACGACAAAAATTCAAGTTTGAGATTTTGGTAGGTCAATAAGTTTTGAGGGCCCCAGAGTTCATTTTATTATTTCTACGATGATGTATGTATGTGTGTGTGTATGTGTGTGAGTGAACACGATAGCGTCTAAACGCTTTGTTCGAATGACCTGAAAGTTAGCACATATATTGTAGGTCACCATCGCACAAACTCTAATGATTTTGGGGAATCTATCACTTATAGTTTTTTTAGGACACAACAAAATTTTTTTATTATACGTCACCGTCATACGAACTCTATGAATTTTGGGGAATCTAGCACCTACAGTTTTTTTGTATAGGGACACAACAAAACATTCATTATCTTTATGATCTACGGGCTCAAATAGCGTTATATTAAACAACATATTATATAGAAAAATAATACTGAAATGCACTATTACAATTTTTTCTTTTGTTTATTTAACGACTCCTCTTACATTACATTTTCTATAAAATCGTTAACTACTTAATGATCAGAAAGTCGAGTTGAGTCACTCCAAAATTTTTTTGCCGTACTTTAAGATGCCTGTGCATCTAGCACATTATTATGCTAAAAAGCAGCGAATTTTGTGTAGAAAACAATCATTTACTTTTTTATTGTATTTTATTTCTCTATATCTCTATATATTAAAAAAAAAGTTACTGTCGCTGGCGTCAATTTTTTTTTGTCTGCGACAGCATCTTTTCACGGAGGGCAAAGTGTTCTGCATCATGAGAGGTATAAATGTGTTCGACAGCTTCAAGGAAAGCATTTCAGCTATTTAGAAATTTCTATCATTTTAATTAACGAAGTAATTAACTAAAAACTTCGGGTTTGTAAAAGTACTCTATTTGCCACCGCACAGAAAGTTTCTCTTATGACGCTGTTTTTTTGTCATGACATCATTTTCCGCGGGAAAATTAAAATGTGATCCATGGAGTAAGAAATAATAAAATCAATGTTAAAATTACTGTTAAGAAAAATATTTCTATTATTAAAAAATTCTTATGCTGTTTATTAATTTCTTATATGTTCTTTCGCGAATAATGATCGTGATTTTCCATTATCCATTATAGGTCAGAATTTAATTTAGTGATAATTTTGATATCTAAATCTGTATTATAACAAGTTTTTTAAAAAGTTACTGAATTTATTATTATTATTATTATTATTATTTTTTTTTAAGTTGTTTAGTGAGAGAGAAATGTTTTTGGAATTTTTGAAAAAATGTGGGGTACAAGTATAATGTTGGCCCACAATTGGATTTAGCGATTATTCTTTGGCGCCGTTTTGGACGATTACGGCATAAATAATTAAAAATAAGCTTAATTAATTTTGTACATTAATAATGACGCCATTTTGAAAAACACGTTTTGCTTTTGTTTACGCTTGGAATCCATGGCAACCATTTGAGAAAAAGTCATTTCGCAAAATCACCAAAAGAAAAATCGCCAAATGCACTTGTGTACCAACACTATATTAGTTCCCGGGAAGCATATATATGTATATATATATCAATACAAAAAACCCTTAACGGGTTAAAAGTTTGTGACGCAGCACTGTACTTTATGGCTATAAGAATTAGAAATACGGGTCTTAAAAATAATGATATAAAATTTTCAGTGACGCTTTGATATTAATTAAATTATACATAGATTTTCTTATTTGAATTTGCTTTTTCCTTTTATTTATATTTACAGTGTAAACGTTATTTTCAACATAAAATAATATATAGCATTTACTCATTGATACCTTTCAATTCACATCTCTTATACTATGAAAGCATGTGTTTTAAAAGAAATTATATGAAATTCCAGTAACGCAGTGGTGTTACATTAAGTGATTTGTTTTTAAATTTCTCTGCAATTATTTTGTTTTGCATATTAAAGTATATGTGCACATTGAAATATTGCTTTTAATTTTCAAATACGCTGTCAAATATATCACTTTCATTAAGCTTATACTATGTACTGAAATATATTTATTTCAATGAATTATTCTATCTTTTGCGTCACGCCATCCAAAACTGAAAAAAATTTCACAGTTTTTTTCTTTGCATCACGATATCTATTTGCATGCATTTTCAATTTATTTGGATGAAATGACACAAAGTAAACATTTCCATATATTTTACTTACAGTTTTGGATGGCGTGACGCAAAAGATAGAATAATTCATTGAAATAAATATATTTCAGTACATAATATAAGCTTAATGAAAGTGATATATTTGACAGCGTATTTGAAAATTAAAAGCAATATTTCAATGTGCACATATACTTTAATATGCAAAACAAAATAATTGCAGAGAAATTTAAAAACAAATCACTTAATGTAACACCACTGCGTTACTGGAATTTCATATAATTTCTTTTAAAACACATGTTTTCATAGTATAAGAGATGTGAATGGAAAGGTATCAATGAGTAAATGCTATATATTATTTTATGTTGAAAATAACGTTTACACTGTAAATATAAATAAAAGGAAAAAGCAAATTCAAATAAGAAAATCTATGTATAATTTAATTAATATCAAAGTGTCAGTGAAAATTTGATATCATTATTTTTAAGACCCGTATTTCTAATTCTTATAGCCATAAAGTACAGTGCTGAGTCACAAACTTTTAACCCGTTAAGGGTTTTTTGTATTGATATCATTACTTTTTAGGGGTTAATGATCAAAACGTAAAATTAAAGGAGCATGGTAATGAGTTATAACACTGTATTAAAAGTGTTGTTTTATAGGTCATACTCGAACAAAATAACAAACTAAATAAAATTTCAAAATTTTATAAAAAGTGATAAAAAAGATGGAAACATGCAACATTACAAAGGCATAATATAGTACATTTTAAAAATGACAAAAATTTCTTATTTATATTTATGTCTTATTATAATTTTTTAGGTATAGATTTGATTTAAAAGAGAAAAATAAATAATAATAGAAAAATCTTTAAAAAGTGAAAATTTTATACTGGTAAATATTTAAGTAGTATAGTTTGTTATGAATTTAATTAAAAAAAAATCTTAATCTATTCAAAATTTTATTATAGCTTAACATTTTGTAATTTATATATTATATATACTAGAAACTTAATGAGCAAATTAATTATTTTCAAATTCTGTTTTAAGAATTTTTTTAATCCGTAGTTGAAGTGATTTATCACCTAATTTTGAAAAAATTACAAATATTTGCATATGATTATCATATTATTTGTCATTTTTATGAAAATAAAGGAAACATTTTTTGTTGTTGCAATCACCTTTTAAAATAGAACCAATTTTGAAAGTTAACAATGTATCAGCATGAAAACAATGTAAATACAAAGAATATTTTTGATAAACAAATGTCATATAAAATACAAGTACCTAAATAAATAACTCATTTAATATATATATTAAAAAAAGAAAATTTTTTTTTTATATTTTTGTGTTTATTTTTGACGCTTCCCGATAGATGGAGCCAAAACGATTATTTGATATTCAGTATTTCAGATGGAAGAGAAGAAATTCGTCCGCGAAACTGCCGCATCACGGTATTTTCGGAGTAAAAAATAGTTCTATTTTTAAACTGAGTTATAAAAAAAACAAGAGTTTTCCTAGGGAAAAGGGAGATGTCAGGCACATCAGATAAAAGCGATTAATATCTTATATAAATTAAACTAAATTCGCTCGAGCCATATTCGAGAAAAAATTCTTACACATATAGTCCGTCCATTTATAACTTAAATGAGCCAATTCATATCTCGAAATATATTGCACGCAGAAATGTAGCGATTTCAGGGTAGGATCAGACAGAAGGTGAAAGTCTATTTTGAAAATATCAGAACATAACCTCCCATATTTCCTGAGATATTAAGTGTCGACTTTCAGCGGTTTCTTTGATCTTAAAATTCCTGTATATATAAGTGTCGCAGTTTTCGTTCGTTTTTCCGTTTCCGCTGAGTGTCGTGGCGTTCGTTTGTTTTTGCGCTTGCGTCACTAGAAAAACTGCCGTTTTTCATGATATATGCATAATACTGATGATCCTCGTTATTGTTTCATGCAAAGAAAGGAAAGTTAATTTTAAATATTTATTTTATTAATGTTAAAAATAAGCTTAATTTATTTATGTACATTACAAAACAGATGCATTTTGAAAAACGCATTTTCATCGCATTTCGCTGTAATTATCAAAAGAAAATCGCCAAGTAGTGTTGTGGACCAACATGCAAGTTGTTCCAAATCGAGTCAAAATCAAACTCATTTATAAATCTTGTAATTTCACACTGATAATTTTTTAACATTACAGAACTAGTATATAACCACGTCAAAAATGACGGAATGTGAAATAAATTAAGGTAGTGAATCAACGAATGCTTTGCCTGCTTCGCTGGACACTATATTTAAAGGGGACTAATGTGCAAATTGCACCTGATGGGACTAATATGCAAGTTGTGTCTGACGGGACTAATGTGCAAGTTGCACCGAACGAACAAACTATTTCTTTTAACGAAAATACCTACTAACCCAAGACGATAGATCTAATATAACGTATCATATTTTATACCGTATTTATCGTAATATAACTCGGTACATATTTCGCTTCCTTCTTCGACTCGTTTTAATAAGTATTTTTTATATGCATGGGCAAATTTAATATTTTTTAATTTTTCGTGTAAAAACATTATTTCATCTTATGCTCCCCTCCCCTTAAATATATATATATATATATATATATAAATTATGAGCTTATTAATTCGAAAGTTACAGTTATTGAGAATAGGGTTAAGGCATTTTATAAAAAGCTAAAACTAAAACAGTAAAGCCAAAATTTCCCATATTTAATATTAGTGCCAAAGTTTCATAAAAACCCTGTGAAATTTAGAGTGGTGACTTGTGGTTATGGAACTTATCTTGAATTACCTAATAAAAAGTTGTTGAAGGTTTTGAGTGAAATGTTTGAAAAAATTCTATTGGGAGAACAATCTTTTATAATAAAAAATAGTTGTGAATTATTGGGTTACTTAACTAGAGTAACTAAGTCAAATAAAATTACCAGCCTATATGCTTACGATTTTGCAGACCTTTATAATACTATTGATTTAACAGATTTAAAGGAAAAAGTTATAGAATTTTATAATAAATATAGTAATAAAGAAAGTGCTAAAGATTTCTTCGTTAATCTGTTTAAGTTCGTCGTTCAAGAGAACTATCTATATGAGGGAAATAAAGTGTTCAAACAAGTTTTCGGAATCCCAATGGGGGGGGGGGGGAGGAGTTGCAGCTCTATACTAGCTGATATCTACTTACATATTTATGAAAAGAACAATAGTTTAAACAGAGAAACTTTATGTTGTAGATATATCGATGACCTAGTATTGATAAGGTTGAATGGTGAAAATTCAGATATTGATTTTCAGTACTATCCTAAGAATTTAATACTAGAACCCTCCTCAATGAATAGCAAAAATATAAATTATTTAGACGTAAATATAAAATTAGAGAATGATAATTTGGTAACTAGAATTTATGACAAAAGAAAAGACTTTAATTTTAAAACAATAAAGCTAATGCATTTTACATCTAACGTACATATTTCAGTTAAAAAGAATGTATTTAGAAATGGTTTAATACGTATTGCTAGATTAAATTCAGACTTGGAAGAGATGTTTGAGGATATGGTAGAATAGTGTCGTCAGAGCATAGCTCAGGGTTTCCATAGAGATTTGGTGAAAAGTATGACGCACCAATTCGTGAATCAGTATAAAAGGAGTACTGAGCTGAAAATGTTGTTTGAAAGAAAGGAAGGTTTAGAGAATGTGTTTCAGGAGTTTTTTTCATTTGGTCTTGACAGGTGAGGGGAACGTTGCATGCGTAAAACTAGTTTAACCCTGCAGTGCATGTTGTAAGCCATGCCGCCTATCTCCATATTAATTTTAATTTTGATTTGTTTCATTTTTAGTTTTGGTTTATGTTAAAGATATTTTTCGTACTCTATTTGGTTTTAGTTTGTTTGTTAATTTCGTTAAGTTTTTGTTGACTTGTTTTATTCTTGAACTTTATGTTTAAATATGAGTTCGGTTTTGCTTTTCAATGGGATATTTGTATATATATATATATATATATAACAATAACTGGTAAATTTTTATGGCAACAATCATAAATTTATATGTCTAATTTTGAAATTATTTTCATATTTTAATTAATTCTAAAATACCTAATCAAAACTTCGTTACAAATAAGGTACCAAATTAAAGGTACAATATTTGTAACGAAGTAACCTTAAGTCATAGAATAAATAGAGATTATTATTATTCTATGCCTTAGGTACCTTATTTCTAACCTTATTTATTTTAACTAATTTGATAAATATAACGTCACAATCAACTGTTTGTTTATATCAGATAAGTACATTATCATGACTGCAAGAAAAGAATGTAATAACTATTAGCCCCATAGAAATTGGCCCATAATTTTTATGATTGAATTTTATATTACATTTTAATTTTATCCTCCATGGATATTTTAAAATTGCAATGGTAGTTACAAACTTTCGTTGAAATCTTTTTACATATTGAGATTAAGGGAAAAGTGCAAGCACAAAAAATGTTCAGTTTTGAAAGATCTTTCTAATGATGTAACATTTATGCAGATTAATAAAAAAATAAAAATAAAAATACCTAGCACTTCTAAAAAAAAAAAAAAAAAAAAAGCTACCAAAAGTCTGTGTTCTGAAGCGGTCTAAACCGGAATCGTTCCTGACAGGAGATGGTCATTATTATTATTAATTAGACATTTCTGGGACACATTTCATATTTCTAATTATGGCAAAACAAAAATTCATCACCTAAAAAGTGTAGGAATCAGAAAAAAGTATAGGCTTTAGATTATGAGTACTAGATATTTTTTCTTATCTTTTTAGGACTGAGGGCCTATTAGTCTCAATCTGGGATTTTTGCGTTGTCGATTTCGATAGTTGGACATTTGTCGAAATCTAAAATTTATCGAAAATATAATTGAGTAATTTGGAAGCGATGTTATAATTTGAAAAAAGAAGAAAAAAACTAATAGTCCTCTGTCCTAAACTAAATTCTGCTTTTGTCAGAATTTCATCAAAATCTTTTTTTTTATTATTATTGAAAGAAAAAGAAAAGAAAATTAATAATAATCAGTATCGTTACAAGCGATATCGAAAAAGTTTTTTTTTAAATAATTTTGAATTAGTAAATAAAAAGTGCGCGTGAAATAATATGAAATAAAAATAAGTAAAAAAATGAATTTAACGATTTAATGTTTTTGTTTTTCGGGGGCTGCTCATGCATATAAAAAATGCTTATTAAAACGAGTCGAAGAAGGAAGCGAAATAAGTATTGAGTTATATTACGATAAATACGATATATAATATGATACGATATATTAGACCTATCGTCCAGGGTTAGTAGGCAATTTCGTCGAATGAAATAGTTTGTTCGTTTGGTGCAACTTGCACATTAGTCCCGTGAGGTACAAATTTCACATTAGTCCCTTGAGGTACAACTTTCACTTTAGTCCCGTCAGGTACAACTTGCACATTAGTCCCCTTTAAATATAGCGATTTTTTTTTTTTTTTTTTTGAAACAGCGAAAAATATTATGAAAGGCGGCATTTTCTTTTCTTTTATCCGAATGAAATTATTGCTTCAGAGAATTGCAACTTGTTTTCTTCCTTTTTTTAAAAAACAAGCAATTACACCAAAAAATAAATAAATAAGTAAATCATCGCCAAATACTGAAAAAAATATAAACGTTGTCAAGGGGGCCATACATAATAAAGTTGTAAGATAAAATGGTCTAAATATTATAAATTTCTTTCTATTCTAAAAAAAAAAAACGTAATTTTTTATTAAAAAGCAAAAAAAAAAAAAAAAAGTGGTATTAAATTTGATTTGGTACCGATTCAGGCGTACCCAATTGAGGCAGTAGTAAAAAATTGTCCCAGTTGAGGCGGTAGGTGGGAAACCACTGGTAGCCGGTTTTGTGGTTACAATTGGCTCAGAAGCGCCCGTCTGTCTAGAACAGCCGCCCTATTGGCTCTTCTTCCCCACTTGGCACTTTCCACAAGCCTTTTCGCATGCGTACGAAGGAGGCCTATATCTTATCTTTTCTCTGTGCAATATAACTTTTTTAACACTTTCCAACAAGGTTGAAAAGTGTTTATGACTTCGGTTTGTCTGTCTGTCTGCCTGTCCGTTCTCTAACTCCCGTAAATATTTATGGATTTTCTTGAAACTGATATATGTTATTCAAGTTCACTATCGGATGTTCCCTATTGAAAATGGAGTTTATACCTCTATTGGTTTGTGTACAGGGACCCCCTAAAATATTTCAAAGCATTGTGCTCTATGAGAGGCATTTCTATAAACCATATTTCCATACCCTTACTGTACACAAATCTTAATGAAATTGAAATATGTTATTCAAGTTCACTATCGAATGTTTCCTGTATAAATTGGAGTAAATACTATCACTGATTTGTGTACAGGGACACACAAAAGTATTTCAAAGCATTGTGTTCTATGAGAGGCATATCTATAAACCATATTTTCATACCCTTACTGTAAAAAAAAAATTAATGAAATTGAAATATGTTATACAAGTTCACTATCGGATGTTCCCTGTTGAAAATGGAGTTTATACCTCTACTGGTTTGTGTACAGGGACCCCCTAAAATATTGCAAAGCATTGTGTTTTATGACAGGCATTTCTATAAACCATATTTTCATACTCTTACTGTACACAAATCTTAATGAAATTGAAATATGTTATTCAAGTTCACGATCGGCTGTTTTCTGTATAAAATGGAGTAAATACCACCGCTGATTTGTGTACAGGGACACACAAAAGTATTTCAAAGTATTGCGTTTTATGAGAGATATTTCTATAAACTAAGTTTTAATAGCTTTACTTTGCACGAAGATTTATGAAATTGAAATGTGTTATTTATAAGCACAAAAGAAAATGCTTTGCATAGAATATAGCATAATTAACATTAGATTTACAGGGTGACACAAAAATATTCAGTTATATAAAGAGCTATTAATAAATATTAGCTAAAAGTGCACTTTCGTTTACATTAAGCGTTTTTATCACTTTCTAACTTTTTTAACACTTCCCAACAAGGTTGAAAAGTGTTAATGACTTCGGTTTGTCTGTCTGTCTGTCCGTCCGTCCGTCTGTCTCTCCGCGCTCTAATTCCCGTAAATATTTGTGGAATTTTTTGAAACTGATATATGTTATTCAAGTTCAGAATAGGATGTTCCCTTTTGAAAATGGAGTTTATACCTTTACTGGTTTGTATACAGGGACATCCGAAAGTATTTCAAAGCATTGTGTTCTATGAGATGTATTTCTATAAATCATATTTTCATACCTTTACAGTACACATATCTTAATGAAATTGGAATATGTTATTCCAGTTCAGTTCACTATCGGATGTTTCCTGTTGATAATGGAGTTTATACCTCTACTAATTTGTGTACAGGGGCACCCGAAAGTATTTCAAAGCATTGTGTTCTATGAGAGGTATTTCTATAAATCATATTTTCAAACCTTTGCTGTAGACATATGTTAATGAAATTGAAATATATTATTCAAGTTCACTATTGAATGTTTCCTGTATAAAATGGATTAAATACCAATACTGTTTTATATTCAAGGACACTCAAAAGTATTCTAAAGTACTGCGTTCTATGAGAGATATTTGTATAAATCAAATTTTAATAACTTTACTTTCCACGAAGTTTTAGGAAATTGAAATATGTTATTTATATGCACAAAAGAATGCTTTACATAGAATATAGCATGATTAGCATTAGATTTACAGGGTGACACAAAAATATTCTGTTATATTATTAAAAATTTGCTAGAATTCTACCTTCGTTTACATTAAGCGTTTTTAACACTTTCTAACATTTTTTTTTAATGTGAATATGATATCAATTTGTGTATCTGTCCGTCTGTCTGTCTGCCCGCGCTCTAACTCCCGTAAATATTTATGGAATTTTTTGAAACTGATATATGTTATTCAAGTTCACTATCGGATGTTCCCTATTGAAAATGGAGTTTATACCTCTACTGGTTTGTGTATAGGGACACACGAAAGTATTTCAAGGAATTCTGTTCTATGAGAGATATTTCTATAAACCATATTTTCATGTCTTTACTGTACAATATCTTCATGAAATTGAAGTATGTTATTCAAGTTCACTATTGGATGTTTCCTATATAAAATAGATTATATACAACCACTAGTATTTTAAAAGTTTTTAATGATGATGTTATATAAATATTACTTTATATATATATATATATATATATATATATATAAATACATCCAAATGAAATGTATATTTTTCTCAAAAGAAGTATTTTATGGAACGATCCAATTCACGAAGTAAAAGAAAGTTAAGTGGCAGTAAAATAGTAAAATTTCAGAATACTCAGAAATATAATAAAAGTTATTTTCAACATCATATTTGTGTAAATTAGGATTTTTTACCCTAGATACAATTAGGAGCAAAAAAAGAAGGATTTTTCTATATACTGGCGAGAACTGACAGTTTGGTTAGCAAATACTTAATTTTTAGAAGAATGGTGGGGAATAGTCGGGTAAAAAATAGAATACCGTTATATCTCACTTGTACGATACCGCAGCCTAACAGAAATACGTTTTATTTGGGCCCAGATACAAACGGTAGTTTACCTTGTGTCAAAGAGAAGAACAGCTTGCATATGATAAAATTCATTTGGTTTATCAAGATTAATATTTTTTTGGAGGTAAATATATCGAGCTCTGTAATCTATTTACAAAGTAGTAAAATCGAGTGAAAACCTAATGCCGTTTTCGGTAGGGGTGCTACGTTCGTTTCCACGAATTTATTTGTTCCAACAGGTCGTTGAGATTCATATATTTTTCAAGATGGTGATTCAGGATATATGGAATAACCATTTGCTTCATATTTGCGATTTTTATAAAACTTTGAAGTTGATAATTTTTCAGCATTGTTTAATTTCAATACGAAGTTCAAAATAAAATGTTTATATTGCGTAAATTCATGATTAGCTGTAAAAATACTACCCTATTTCATGTTATTTCTCAAGGAAATTAGTATTTTATGTTTTCCTTCATAACTATTTCATACTACTCGCTTTGTTCATATTACCCTACAGCTTCTTTTTTTATTAACTAAAATGTTTGTATATAAATTCTATTTTTTTATAACATAAAGCTACCAAATGGGACGAAAATTGGTAGATGTAATACATGTGTGGAGAAAAACAAATGATTACAGTTTGAGAAAATTTGGATGATTTAATCATGAGAAATGACTTCACAAAAGTAAGCTAACTAATAACGCATTGTCCACTTCTGACCCTTATGTAAGCAGTTACTCTGCTTGGCATTAATTGATTGAGTTGTCAGATGTACTCCAGCGAGATATCATGCCAAATTCTGTCCAATTGGTGCGTTAGATTGGCAAAATCCCGAGTTGGTTGTAAGGCTTTTTTATTGATGCTTCAAACGTTCTCAGTGGGAGAAAGATCCGGCGACTTTACTGGCCAGGATAATGTTAGACAAGCAAGAAAACAAGTCATAGAAACTATCTTTGGACGCGGACGGACACTATCATGCTGAAATATACGATCAGTGTTGCGTGATATAAAGGGAAATACAACGGAACCGAGAATGTCGTCGACGTACCGCTGACTGTAAAGATGCCACGGATGACAACCAAAGGGGTCCTGCTGTGAAATAAAATGGCCTTCCAGACCATCACTCCTGGTGATCGGGCCATATGGCTGGCGGCAGTCAGGTTGAAATCCCCCCCTTTTTTTGAGGCGTCTCCAGATGCGTCTTCGCTGGTCATCGGGGCTCAAATCGGAGTGGGACTTATCACTGAAGACAATTCTACTCCATTCAGTGACATTCCAGTTCGAACGATTCTGATATCACTGCAAACGTGCTTGTCGGTATGCAAATTTAATAGTAATCCGCTAAAGGGGCTCCGTGAGCTTAACCCCATTTCTCTGAGCCGCCAATTAAGGGTCTTTGAAGTCACTGAAGTACCAGTTGCACGTAGGATCGATGATAATGATGAATTGGGGCTTTGAGTACCGCTCTCACGAAGGATCGGTTCTCCAGTTCTGTCTTCTCTCTAGGCCGATCGCTACCTCCCTGACGCTGTGTTCGGCTGTGGTTCACTCATTCCTGTCAATATCATCTAATAGTGGCATCGCCCCTATCAAAGTTTTGAACAATTTGCCGATTGGATCAACCGGATTCTTTGAGCCCAACTACACAACTCTCTCTAATGTTGACATCTGCGCATATTGTTTGCGCACCTGTATGCGAGGCAAAGTTACTGTCTATCTCAGTAGACTGAATAAAATTCTCAAACAATTTATGACCTGGAAACAAAATTTCTCATTTTTAATATTCTGCCAATTTCACAGTTAAGATGCGCTGCAGCGTCACATGCTCATTCGATGGCAGCCAAACTTTAAAATTTTTCATTTTCCATCGAATCCTGTATGCACGCCAATTTGTGTTCAGTTTGCAGTACTCCTTTTTGGTGCGTCGATTTTTTTGTTATAGAGTGTATTTGATATTCTTTGCATTGGGGAAGTTTTATAATTTCATTACACAAGTAACTTTTGAATGTTGAACAATGTTTGCTAATTAATTAAACTATTTTTTTTAAATTGATTTTTACTTTCAATAGTTTAAAGGCCTCACTCTGTGTTAGCGTTTTCCCCCTATTTATTTAATTTTACCTTCCTTATTTGGTACACTTTTCCAACTGAATGATAGTATTATTTAATTTCTTTTCTTCCAATGTTGTTAGTGAATTTTTTGAAGTTTCTTATGAGGAATTTTACTCTTTTATTTTCCCTATAGACTTAATCGTGTAAATTTTTTGCTAAACTGCAATATTTTTCTCTCCAGCATATTTAAGATGACAAGGGTGTATGTGAAAGCGCACACACCAACTACGCACTAACTACACATATACATACCAACCATTAAAGGCAAGATTTTGTAATTCAGGAGGTCTCAAACATATATAAATATAACAAAACTAAGCTTCTAAAATTCGACCCAAAACAATGCTTTCTTTAATATATTGTTCAGTACTCGGCTTTCATGAATTGTCTGCAAATAAAACACAAATCTCTCAGAGGCTTAAAATTTTATTTACAGAATATTACAGAATATTTCAGATCTGTTAACGAGTATAAACTTCAGTTTCACCTGAAAACACAACTTAAATAATAGCTCTGACAACATAAAAATCACAGCATAAACTGTACCATAGTATTAACACGTAATCACAGTTCTTCACAACAAGCAGCTTCGTGTCAAACTAAACTGAACGGTCGAAATGGGATCCTTATAGTCACCTACAAATCCAGAATTTTCTAGCATCTTGCAAAGATTCAACTTAGACTTTAGATAATCGATCTATAAATAATAAGTATTTTTACGCCAATGTCAGTATAAAGTTGCCAAAGAGCGATAAAGTCGTCAAATTCGTTGCCAAGCTGTCCCAAATTGTTACCTGTCGTTTAGAAGCTATTTACGGGTTTTTGGAGGAAAATTAGTTATTTTTACCCCAAAACAAATTCGAATTGCAGAAAATAAACATTTGATATCCTAACTAAGCCTATTTGGATGAAATTACACAAAAAAAGCGCCTACTATTTACGGATTCGTAACAATATATAGGTATAAGAGAATCTAAATAGAACAGAAATATTATATAAAATAAAGATTGTATGATGGTGGGCATTGTACGTTTGTTTTACATTTATTTCTGCGTTAGTAAAAAGAATATTGCCTGATAGCCATATCGCACTAATTTTCCATGCATAATGGGATATAGGTATGGTGCATTATGCAACCTGTGGATTAAAGTTGTCGTCGTTTTAATTTGCTGAATGTAAATTCCGAAAAACAAATACTGGATCCAATCAATAATTTCAAAAAAAAAAAAAAATAAATAAATAAATAAATAAATAAATACAAATAAATAAATAAAATAAAATAAATAAAAATCGTATCGATTGAGATTAGGTTGGGTATGTGATGATATATTACATTCTCTTAAACTAAATTGCAGAACATGAAACTGGAGATTACATTTCCCCCCCATAAATTTGATCATAGTTTCTTTCTCCAAGTTTCCTTATAAACCAATCTACACTGTTAAAAAAATGCAGAAAAAATACAGAAATTCTCTGTAATTTCAGAAAAAAAGTCGTAAATTACGAAAAAATTACGTAGACAAAACGTATTTTACGACTTTTTTTCTGAAATTACAGAGAATTTCTGTATTTTTTCTGCATTTTTTTTAACAGTGTAAGATTTTTAAAGGTAATTTTTCCTGTATATTTTTAAAAAGTATGTTATATTTTCATAAAAAAAAATCATAATTCTTGCGTATTTATATTCTTTTGTACTATGTAAGTTAAAACTAAAGACAAAATAACGGTTTAATCTTATTCATACCACCTACTTCTTTAAAGGATTAAATATGTATCGGAGAAATTAGTTAAAATATATGTTATTAAAGAACGGTGTTTTAAACATTGTATATAATTGCATTTCACCTCATACATTTTAACAAAATGTTTTTGTCCCGAAGGGAAAACTGGGACCAGTAAAAATTTAAACAAAACCCAAAATTTTTTTGATTGCTCTGTAAAAACTAATGCTTGAAATACACTTTGTCTGTAATATGTGATTATGAAGTTCCTTCGAATTATCTGTATAACTTTTTGGGAAGCTGCACCATATATTCATGAAGATATAACGGTTTCATTAAAAAACTTAAATACACACACACACACACACACACACACACACACACACACACACACACATATATATATATATTATTCTAACAAGTAGGTGTACTAGACCCAGTGCAAAGTTATTTTTAGAAAAATTGGTATATTAGACACAGCATACTGCAATCTTATTGCAAAAATATTAAATATCTTATGAAATACGGGAATTTTTACTAAATATTAATTACGCATGCACAATCTTAAAAAAAAAAAATTCTATTTACATAATTTAATAGCCAAAAGTATTAAACTACTTATATGAAACCGCGAAACATATATCGTGTAAATTAAAAAAAGAAAAAAAAATATGTACACGATAGAATATACTGAATTTCAGATCCTCTGAAAGAAAAGTAAGGTGATCAGGGGGTTTATTAATATTTATGTACAATCAACGAACACTGTAATATGGTTGACTGAATCAAAATAAAAGTGTGAGTAAAAGACCTTATAGTTTAGCTTTTATCTTGAGAGAAACTGGATATCAGTTCATTCTATCACGTAAAACCTTTTGAATTTACACGATATTTAAGTGGGGTCATCATAAGTAACTCAATATTTTTGGCTATTAAATTATTTAAAAGAATTTTATTTTAAAGCTTGCGCATGCGTAGTTAAAAAACAAAATATTTTGATAACTGTTTAATTTTTTACTGGTCCTCTTTTTCTCTTCTGTACAAAACGTTTGCTGAAATATATGAGAGGTAATATCTGTACTGATAAGTATAAAGGATTTAAGTTCATATTCTTCATTTTTCAGGAGATGAAAAATAAAGTTAAACTAACTAAAAACAAATCAGAAGAATCAATTAGGAAAATGATATTTCGTTGACTTATACCCTTTATACCATTCAGTGATTGTCAACCTTCATTTAATAACGGGATAAAATTGAATTAAATATTTTATACCATACATGAAGGGTACATTTCTGACTTGAACCTTTTTTACCAATGGATTTTCTCAAAGACTAAATGACATAGACTTAAATCCTTTATACCAATCGATTGAGATTTTTTTTCTGAGTTTGATTATGTACTTAACTCAAAATCGACATTTTTGGACTTAAATCCTTTATACTTATCAGTACAGATATATTCTTTATATTACCGAAATTTTCTAGTTATTTGACAATATGTCTAAATTCGAAAATGTCCTAATACTTATTGTAAATAACGTATGTAAAATTCTTTTTATTTTTTAAATTAAACACAAAATTGTTATTTTAATGAAACCTTCGTTCGTCCTGCACTGCTAACAAATAAAGCTGTATAAAAGCATTTTTAACTGAGAAAATATTGAACCATGCTATCTTTATATTTCAAGAGAGAAATATTCTAATCATGATAGCTGTTTCAAAAATGATAAACAACATCAAAATACATTTTTCAAAGAATAAAAATAAAACGCTTTATCTAGAGGTATTTTGAATTACAAGAATGTATGGAATTTCCTTTAAAATGGCCATTAACGGAGAAATTCGGAAAGGAAAGCCTGATAAAGGAAATTATTTTCCGCGAAATTTTTCACATTAAAAGAAAACCTTAATATTGAAGTCATAATCGATATACGTCATGTTTGTCCATGAAGAAATTGTTGACGTCCCATTAATGGGTTCTAAAAGGAGAACAAAATAGGGAAAAAACTAAGCAAATAAAAAATAAAAAAATTCAACACATTATTGATTTTTTAATTTATGTTTTTTTTAATCAATTTAAAAAACATATATGATTGATTCTGTTCACAAGTGGGAAATTTTTAATTAAATTTATATATTTTCGGATCATTCATACAATATGTTAAGTGTGTACATTTGTGTTAATAAGGGTTGGGAATAATAGTAAAAAATAGAGGGAGTCTATTATCCTACTACCGTAGGCAATGGAAGATTTGTATTCGGTCCAAAAATTCGATATCGAGTTTTCACCTGATTTACACGTTTTAAGTCACGTGAGTAAAAAAAAAAAAGTTGTTTTTGACAATTGGTCAGTGTGTGTGTGTGTATTTATGTATAGAATTTTCTGGCTGTCATACCTTCGAAACTAATACAGATAGAACTACGAATTTTCAGAATTAAGACAGGTCTGGTGTACAGATGAATTTTTTTAATTTTCATGAAAATTAGAAAATCGGAAGTCCGTATCTCAAAAACGGCTCTGACGATTTTCTTCAAAGTTGCTATATAAGCCTCTATTAGATGCCATTTCAAATGATGTAGTTGGTTAGTTCAGATAAATTGATAGGTGCTCTGTATAAATAGCTTAATTTCAGCTCTCGCATGCGTGTTTCTTTAAAATCAGCTGTACGGATTTTTTTCAAATTCGCAATATTAACTTCCTTTTAAATATCCTTTTGTAAGTAATTATTATTTTCCGGACAATAATTGACTATGCGAAGATTTGGTAAAAGTCGGTATCTTAAAAACGGCTCTAAAAATTTTTTTGAAAATTGTTTCATAAATCTAGTTTAGATATCCTTTCTCATGTATTACGTGGTTATTACATGAAAATTAACATTCACCCTGCTTAGGTAGGTCAGTTTTAGACCTCGGAAATTAGTGTTTCACGTAATAACTCTACAATTTTTATTTTATTTTATTTTTTCTTATTTTTTAACTCGCTATGTAAACTTTGTTTTATATGCCTTTACATGTTTATCAAGTTTCTCTTACTGGAAAAATTTTAGGTTTTTACTTCGTTAAGCCATTTTTATGTCTTCTAATCACATTATCTCCAAAAAAAAAAAAAAAAAAAAAAAAAAAAAAAATGCATTTAGTACGAGTAATAGTGGGTAATGAAAGTCGTGTGGTTGTTTCACAACAGATTTTTTTTTTTTTTTTTATCATCAACTTATTTTGTTATACAGGTAGATTCAAAATTAGTGTGACCAATTTCCGAGGATCAGAAATATTTATTGAATTAAGTTATTTACATGAAATTTTCAATATGGTTTCCTTTAGCATAGTACACTTTACGTAAACGTTTAAACCAAGCCAAAAGAGCTTTTCGGCCATTTTGGGGGTATTTTTCCAAATTCCTCTTTGACTGTTTTTTGAAGCCCTTGAAGTGTTCTAACTTTACGGCTACTTAATTGTTTTTAAGTATACCCATAAAACATAATCGTAAGCAGCAGAGTCAGGGGATGATGGTAGCCATTTCTCAGGAGGAAGAAAATATATTTTTTATCTTTCAGCCATTTTATAGCTGATTTTGCAGCGAGACTTGGTGGAGAATCTTGGTGAAAAACAAAGTTTCCTTGAGGGTAAAGCCGTTTACTTTCTTTGATCATGTGCTTCTAAACTATATTCTGATAGTATTTAGCATCAATTTTAGCCTTTCCTACAAAAAATAGTTTTGTTAATACTTGAGAGCACATTTCCTTCCATGCCATAACACAGGTCAACTTGCCTTTTGCAAAACATCTGCGTCTGTGCAACGCTTTTCGCGTGAAATATATTGTATCTTCTTTTTTCCAGTATTGTATGACATATGAAACATTGCTTCATCCTAAGTTATTCATGTTTTGTATCTTCCTTTGCATAACATTAAATACAGAGGCCAAGAACGTTTTCTTCGTTTTTCTACGGTCTTTACAGACATTTGATGACAGACTACTTTATTCACTTTTTTATAGCCAATTTTCTTTACATGACGACATATTGTCGATTGCGATACCTGTAGTTTTTTTGCTAAAGTTCTTTGAGACAGAGGTTTTTCTACAGCGATAAGTCTTTTCAGCTTGTTTTATTTTTTTTCACCAAAGACTTCCTTTCGTCCACTTTTTTTCCTGGAGCTTTTGATTGCCAGCCAACTTTTATTTATTTTCGAAGTTCAGATAGTAATCCATTAGAAAAATGTGGATTTTTAAATGTGTTATTTTTAACAGAATTTGAACAACCATCCTTCAAAAGCTTTAAAATTTCGTTTCGGGTTTGAGGATCTAATTTCGGAGCCATAATGTAATCCCACTAATAGCTAGATTGGTAATTTAAATGTCTCACTTTTGAAATAAAATTGTTGGTAAAGTGATTAAAATTTACTATAAATAGTTACAGGCTTTTAAATTTGGTCATACTAATTTTGAATCAATCTGTATGTGGCATAAAGACTAATTATTTATTTTATTTATAAAGCGTTAAAATTATTTTAATAGGTTTATAAATATACCTTTTGTATTAAAGTAAAACAAAACAAAATAATAATAACAATTCTTTTTTAGTAAACATCATAAACGAATTTCTGTTTCATCCTAAGAAATCGATAAGTGAAAAAAGGATGTATCTAAATGATTTTATACTGAAAACACGCTTCAAATTATTAATCGGAAAAGTATTTAAAACGATAAAATGAAACATGTTCTGTAACATGCAATTTTTAAAGCACGCGTTCCAAGATTTTCTCTATCCAAATCGATAATCAATAAAAACCATCAAATTAAACTATAGATTTCTAATATGCACGCATGTTGTTACATGCATGTAAAATGATTTATATCATGATGGATATTACTGAAAAAGTGTCACTACCTCAGCACATCTCAGTTAATTGACATTAAGATATTTACAGCAATTACTTCGTAAGTGATATTTCAGTTGTAGATTTTATCATGTTTAATATCGAATTTTATGTTTTGTTTCTAATAATAATAAATTCGATTTAACGGAATTACCTGCTCATTATGTAGTTTGAAAGATTGAATTCGATTCAACGATCGTGGGACGCTTAGTTCCCAATTTTGAAAATCGAAAATTATCATGACATAATTTTCCTAGTTTTAGAAGCTAAACTAATTTTAAAATATTGTATTGAAGGAACGTAGATAATTATTCAATGAAGTGATTAACGGTTAGGAATGCAGTGTGAAATTACAAAATAACTGAAAAGTAAAAAAATTCTTTTAATGAGAGGGAAGCAATTCATAAATGCAGCTTAAAATGTCAGATTTTTATATTCTATACATATACTATGTAAGAAAAGTATAGTAACTATGAAATAATGTAAGTGTGAAATTGAGGCGTATTAATACATTTTGAGGTTTTTAAATTCATTTTTTTCATATATTTTACGGTGATGTATGTATGCATGTGCATGTGTAGGTGAACACGATAGTATTTAAATTCTGCGTTTGATTTATGTTTATAGGTACAATTCATCGCCAAACGAATTCTATAGATTTTTAAGTAAGGAAGAATTATAGTTTTTTTTTTTTTTTTTTTTTTTTTTTTTTTTTATTACTGGGACACAAAGGAGAGCTCTAATATATTATGGTCTAAATCATCAATTGTCCCTCGCTTAGCTTTAGTGAGACGTTAAACCTATCAAAACTGAACACCAACTTTAAACTATTTGAGTAGCGCTAAAATCTAAAATCTACATTCCATTATGCTCAAATTCGGTAATCATGTTTTACTTTATTCTTGCCCAATTGTACAGATTTCCATGACAATATGTCTTACATGTTTTTACAAGGATGCAGAGAAGAATTCTTACATATTACGGTCTATGGAGTCCAATTATTTGATGTTTACTTTAAAATATAAATGAGAAAGCAAAAGCAAGGAAAGATTTATATTTGTTATACTGTTAAGTGTAATCATTGTGGAAAATGATGCGTGCATAGTTACTCTTTTACTCATAATTATTTTTGCTGCTTTAATTACTCTATTTTAAAGACCTATGAAATCATTTAATCATATTATGTACTATTGGGGCTATTAAGAATTTTTTTTTTTACAGATTGACGTTTCTGGGAATTATGATTTTAACATTTAAAGTTCTTTTACAGGGCAGAGTTCGGATACATTACAGTCTTTTATACAAATGTACGAACTTGGGGATAAATAATCATACATTAATGAACTCGATACGCCATCTTATTTTAATAATGGCGTCTACTTAAAAATTTCAAAATTAGATAAAAAAAAGAAAATCTATTAATCGATTTGCATAAATTTTGGTTTGTATAGTCGTAGTATACATAATAAGACACATATAACATTGCAAAATACGACACATAAGTCATTATAAATCAAAGTATAAAGTATAAAAAGCAAACATTCCTATAACAAATGGAAAAAAGTATAGCAATTTAAAATATAAAATAAAAGGATAATAGCATTATTTTAATGATGATAATTACTAAATTGTGTGTGCATCTAAACTTATTTCAATAACTATTTTAATTTCTATGTATACAAAGTTATAGATGACACAAATGATATCACTTGATGGTCTCTTATTGCTAATAAGAAATGAAATTTAATGATGCCCATTCCATTCTTTCAAAAATTAATATAAGTCATAATTCATATTTTGTTTTGGAACATAAATTTATTAATAAACTTTATACTTAAAATAATCTTATATGGCACTCATACGACTTTCTCTTACCCTGTATTTCAATATTATAAATACAGATTGCAGATTAAGGGGTAAGATAACAACTGTGTACTAATAAAATTCTATGTAAGGAGTTTACCGCCTCCTCATCCCCCGCCCGTTTAAATATAGTAAATGCATTCATATCGAATTCAAAACAGTTAAGTCAGTTTATGTTATGGTGGTAAAATACATACACAATAATGGAAATTATAAAACTTGAATCTAGTATTCAGGAAACCTCAAAACATGCAAATACGAAAAATAAAGGTTGGAAATTTAACTTAAAAAATACTTCACTTACCGTATTGGTATGAAAAAATTCATTTTCATTCCTGAGCAAATTTCTTGAACATGGTAAAATATGATAAAGTACACCCACCAATTACATTTATTAGAAAAGAATGCTTTTGCTTCATTATTAATAGATCTGTATATCTATAAATTATGTACACGCCCCATTGTGTAATTAAATATAGTCCGACTTCAATAATGCATATCACAACCTGCAATGCATACTTCCTACATTTTTCAAACAAAGTCTCATTACGTTTTAGTTTTTTTGGGCAGCCTTGTAAACAAATGTCAATGATTTTTATATCATATTCTACACGAAACATGCTTTTATGCATAGAAAATGTTCATTTCATTTCTTGTAGTGCTTCCTTGCACACATGTTACATTATACAGTGGGTAACAAAAGTGTCCGAACATTAGTGAAAATTCCTATGTAATAAAAGTACACTTCATACGGTTTTGTTAAATAAATCCTTACCGAATCTTGTTCTTAGACCGACTAAGAACAGGATTTGACAAGGATTTATTTAACAAAACCGTATGAAGTGTGCTTTTTTTACATGGGAATTTTTGCTAGTGTTCGGACACTTTTGTTATCGACTGTACCATACAAAAATTTCACTAACATACATAATACATTTTAATTCTCTTGGATGGCTCGGTACAAGGACCATTTGCTTGATCACAAAGAAACTTTAAACTAGCATCCTTAAATGATACAGATTTAGAATACCGACTTTCGACTTTCTCCTACTATTTGTTCTTCTCACACACTGATGGACAGACACACATACACAGACCAACCGCTAAGAACGTGTTTTCTGATTTCGAAGATCTCAAAGCGTCTAAATATAACAAAACCTCAATTTCGAAAATTTTACACACAAACAACACTTTCTATACCATATGTATGTGAGAGAGAAATCAGTATTATAATTTTTTTTATCAAATATATGGATGGAATATATTTCAGTCACTTTATTATAACCCTTTAAAAAGTGAAATTGGAATTTAATATGTTTTCCATAATATGCCAATTAATGTCTGTTATATTTATTTAACATTAGCATGCTTATATTTTGACAGCTTATAATTCTATCAACAATTGATAGAAATATATAAACTGGAGTATTTTCCAGCTTATCCCCCCCCTCTAAAAAAAAATGAATGTAGCAGTTTGAAAAAGTCTGGAGTAACTCCACTCGACTTTCCGAGCATTGAGTAATTAACAGTTTTATAGATAAAGTAAAGAAAGAGGAGTTGTTAAACAAACAAAAAAGAGCAAACCATAATAGAGTGTTTGAGTATTTTTCCCCATATATTACACGATGTTTTTTTTTTTTTTTAACGCTACTGAACTTAGAGACCATAGACCATAATGATAAAGAAATTTTCGTTGTGTCCCTGTAAAAACCTATAAATGCTAGATTCACCAAAATGCTTATAGTTAATGGAACAGTAATTTATAATATTCATATAAACTTTCAGCTCAATTGAATAAGACGTTTAGATGCTATCGCACTTTTAAAAATTTGGTCCCACAGGCCATAATGAAAAAGAATTTTTGTTTGTGTACCTGTAAAAAAACTGCAAGTGCTAAATTTACCAAAATCTACACAGTTGGTGCAACTGGGACCTATAACATGTCTACAAATGATTTGCTCAGATTAATAAGGCTTTTAGACGCTATCACACTTTTAAAAATTTGGCCCAGATGAGCATAAATTCAATCGATTAATCACCCCAAAATGACTTTAACACCAACATTTCATCAAAAGCTTTATATCCATTTCTGAATAAACTTAATTTCTGTCATGTGGTGCAACTAGCGAATTAAAGATTAACATTGAATGGGAATTTTCCTGAAAATGAGGGTTAGCCCAATCGGATTTTTCACTGAAAAAAACTCCTAACCCCAAACTTACTTCAGAATTGTTGAAGTCATTTCCGAGATCCCAAGACGAATATATATATATATATATTATAGCAAATCATATAATTATCTCGTTTAATATAAGAGAAAGATAAAAGTTAAATAACACAACTACAAATAAATAGCTTTCAACCTTTTAGAAAATCAAGGAAAGGGGAAACAATTGTGTTCATTTTAATTGATTTTTTGTTCTTAAGTAAATTTAAATAAATCAACACGTTACTGGACACACAAACTCCGGTAACTAATTTAATACAAATGAAACAAATTATTAGATTTGTGTACAGTTAAACTATTTTTTAACCAACTGATTTCTTATTCATGGAATATTATTTTTCATTAAATAAATTTTATCATTCATTTTATTATTTTTCATTAAATAAAATATTCTATAAAAAAAATCATCCATTACTTTGGCTCTCTTTAACAGTATATTCCACAATTATTTTCTAAATTGCTTTTTATCTGGTACTGCCACAATTATTTGCTTCAATTAAAGTTACAAAAAATAATAAAAGAAACTTTGGAACAAAAGCTGCATAACAAAAGCCAAAATTAAATCTGATATCTACACACGTAAAAAAAAAAGTAAACTATTGTTCGTTTATATTTTATCGTTCACATAAAAAGAAATAGGTAATATAAAAGAAAGGTTTTAATCTCATTTATTCTCACTTCTTTTTCTGTCTTAATCATTCTCTTTTCTCTTTCACAAAGTAGGATGTTTTGTTTATTTCTCATTGTCACTTAAGAGTATATCTTTATCGGTGAGTGATATATTTACATATTTATTTTCAGGACAACTAAATGCTTTTTTTATAATTTGTATATTGTCAAAATTTTTCATATCAGTAATGAAATAAATTTTTTAATATTAAAACAAAATTCTTTAACTAATAAAATTCAGTTAGTATAAATAGGTAAATATTTCTTGACTTAATTCATCACATAAAAGCTTTTAACACCTTTTTAAGGGTATTTTTTAATGTAGAAATGTACTATATCCTATATTAAGTAGTCAAAGTATGTAAATTAAATTCTTGAAACTTTTGTAAATTATTTTAATTTAAAATATTTTTCTAAAATAAATTATTAATATTAAAATTAAAAATATATACATATTACTAGCAAACCCATACGAAATTTTCGCAGTTTATTTATTTTTATTTTTTTTATTTACCTTTAAAATTTGAAACTTATAAGTTATATATTAATTTCACCATCCAATTAAAACTTTAATTTACCAGAAGCCAAATTATTAGTTCTTGTGGGATGAAACGCTAATGATAGTTAAACCAAATAATTCAACGAAAAGTTTCAAAATAAAATTCATTTTTGACGACCCAGTTTTCATATATCCCAGGCAAGACAGCTTTAATAAAAGACCCCAATGGCGATTTTTAAATTTTTGTCGCCATGTTGGCGATTGGCATGATTTTATGTTAAAAATACTTAGTACCTATTTTGATTATACCTTCTATTATTGCGTTTTTAGTCTATTTATGAAAATGTTTAAAAATCGTTTATATCTTAATGTATTGTTGGGTTTAAAATGACGCTTACAAAAATTGTAAACATGCAAATAAAAAATAAAAAAAATCAGTAAAATGATCTAATCAGACAAATGTCATTTGTTTTATTTTATTTTTTTATATCAATGAACTGAGTCCGCATGCTTAAATAATATTTGTACATTATATTTAATCTTCGCGTATTTTATTGTCACTATCGTATGGTTTCTACAAAATATTATCGTAATTGGTCCACGTTAGAGAAATATTACATAGATTATTAAATAGTAGTATTATAATAATGCTTTTTTTTACTACTAATTTGTGCAATGAATCTAATGAAACTAATAAAACTGAATGAATAACTGAAACTGAATGAATAATAAAACTGAAACTAATAACTGAATGAATGAAACTAATTTGTGCTATTTATTATTTTTATTATTTACAAAAATATAGAGAGCAAATAAAATGATTTTGAATTTTATGATCCTAAAATATTTATAAGGAAATGAAAAAAAAAATTATTGATATGCTATATTTTTATTTTAAGTTAAACAGCTAATTTTATAATTTTAAAATTATCGATAATTTTATCGATTTAAAAATAATTGAATTTCCACGTGGCTTTTCATCTTCTGCAGAAACTGATTTTTTTAATTACTAAAATATCATCTTAACTGATTTATTGTTTGGACTGATAAACTTTTCTTTTAATGAAGAGAATAACTGGTAAACCAAAACTGCATAAGAAAAGACAATAAAACGTTGAATTTTGAAAAAATATTGAAATTCAAATATATATATACCTTTTATTTATAAAGAAATCAGGTCTTAATAAAAATATTTTAATATTTTATACTTCTTGTAAATGTTTTATTTACAACAAAAGTACTACCAACCCAAACAAAAGTACTCTATTTCTCAGTTAGTAGTGGTGTGTTTTGCTCTCATGTCTTTTGTAACTTTTGTAACCATAACAACAAAAATGTAATTAAATAAATTTTCATTTTCGAAGAAATTTTATGCAATTTCAACGATTTTTTCTTTATTTTTTTTTAACTAAAGGAGCATTAATGATTTTTACTACTAAATAAGCAATGGTTCTTAAATAACAAAAATGTATTTTATGTCTATTATTCATATTTTATAGTTATATATAATTAATATTTATTTATAATCAATAATATATTTTGGTTATATATCCGGACATTTTGCCGTATTTACAGAATGTTTACAAGTTCTTTACGATTTCTTAGATAAAATATATGTAATATGTGTACAAATAATGACGAACGTAGTATTTTCTAAAAATAAGACTAAATGTTATACTGATTTTTTTTTTTTTTTAAGAACACGAAAGAACAATATTTGCACGAGATATTTCTTCCTTTATATACATTGGCCTCCAAAAATACAACCTGTTTTCTCGTTTTTACGCATAATTCTGAAATAGATGAACGTATGAATATAAAATTTGGAGGGCATATTCGTTATGAAATCATTAATTGAATTTAATATAACATTAACATAAATAACAATTTTCAATTTGATATTAATTTAAATATTCTTTAAAGTAAGCTTTGGAAGAAATATATATACACTGTAAAAAACTTGGTGTTAGTTTGAACAAAAACTTGGTACTGAAGTAGCTGCAACCACCCGATGGTTTAACCTTTTACCATAATTTGGTAAATTTGTGTTGAACCAAATATTGGTAATATGTTTTAAATACTAAAAAATAAAACTAAAAATTCGACCGATACGGGGATCGAACTGAAGATCTTTTTCTCTCATGTCAAACACTCTGGCATTATGCCGCGCTTTTTTACCCGCTGGTTCTACGTTTCGTTGATTTTGATAAAAGGGGCTAAATTTTTAGGGTATTATCTTGGCCCGTGGGTGAGATTTCGCACAAAATTTGCACTTTATTCTATGTTTTCAACCATGCTCTCTAATTTAAGTTTGATATGGTTTTAATAGGAATTTTACTGATTCAAACTTTTCTTATGAGTGGATGTATGGTAGCTTCAAGTTTTTGTGTAACTGAAATTCAATCACAAGAAGCAGCAAACTTAAAAGTGACGTTGAACCATACTAGGGTATTGCTTATAATTTTACTTCATATATAGTGGTTCAAATTTGAAGCAGTGAATAACAGTTTGTGTGATTTTTAACAGTGCATATTTTTTAATTTTAGAAAAATCTAAATGAGAAACTGTACCAAGGATCTATTGCAGATATTTGCAGATGCACATACATCTAAATGTTTGATAAAAATCATGTTTTTCTTCCTGAACTTCCTTTTTTGTTTTATCATTTTTTTTTTTTTTTTTTGCATGTAAATTCTCTAAAAGAAAAAAAATGAAAATGGGATGAGACGTTCCTTTTAAAACTAGTTATTATCATTTTTATTATTTTGACGATGCTTAAATTTTATAAATTAATAATTATACTTTTTCCAAAATGTCCCTTATGAATGAAAAAATAAAAGTGAATACAAGAAGAAAAATTCGATTTTAATTTAACATTCGGAGTCATGTGTACCTTCACCTGTTTGTAATGCACCTTTGACAAACTTTCTCCTTTAATTATATTAAAAACACTTTAAAAACACGTAAAATTTAAATTTTATTTAAAAGATATTAAAAGTTTTATCCGAAACTTTTCGCTTTTAAATAGTAAAGTGTCATCAGGAATTTTTAATATAATTAACAAATGTTAGTTCAATTAGTCACAAATAGTTCAATTTAAAATTTAGGAATTTTTAATATAATTAACAAATGACACGTGTTCAATTAAAAACTTTTTTTAGGGATAATTTATCTTTCTCATTTAATTTTTTTTTTGCTAAAATCATGCAAATATTTTATTTCTTCCAATGCTAACTTTTGAGAAAAATTGTAGTTATATCAATTTAAAAATTATTACTTGTGTTAAAGTTTTATAAAATTTGATTAAAGATGTGATAACAAATATACCATCAAAATTTAATATTCCTATGTTCATTTGTTTGAAAATTATGCCAAAATAAGGAAACGAAAAAATAAATAAATAGAATAAATAAATAAATAAATAAATAAAATATTGCACCTTAAGTTTGAAGGCTAATGAACTAAAATTGTCACCGCACTTTAGAATGTAGAATAAGAGTGGAAAAAAAGCTAAAAACTTCATAGAAATAGCATGGAACGAAAACCAAAAAAACTCACAATGTCAAGTGTGTTAAAAAAACAAACAACAACAACAAAAAAAAAAGGCTCGCACCGGAAGTAATAAAAGGACAAAATTGACTAGAAAAAGACATCGAGGAGGGGTGGGTATGGTTGGGGCATTAGCCCTGTCGTCCAGGATTAATACGTCTCGCCCATTTTGTCTGATCGGTCACCACATGATTTCGGTAACACACAAACATATATATACATATATATACAGGGTGGCCATAATTAAACTTCGCTTTTCCAAAGCACTCTGTCTGTACCTACACTGTAAAAAATAGGTTCTTAAAAATAAGTATATATTGTCTTAAAATAGCCCCGAAACAATATATACTTAAATTTTAAAACCCATGTACACCATTTTGAGTACACTGACATGTCAAACATGGGAATATTAGGATACTTTTTAGTCAACCCCATTTTTAAGCATATCGATATACTCAAAAATGAGTACATGGGTTTTCAAATTTAAGTATATATTGTTTCGGGGCTATTTTGAGACAATATATACTTATTTTTAATAATCTATTTTTTACAGTGTAAAATGCGAATTTAGTCGAAACTTTATATGTAGACAATTCAATGGACGTGCTCAAATATTCTGTAAAATATATACATAAATAAATAAAATGAAATAAATTCCGCTAAGGGAGAAGCATACATCAAAATACAAACAAACTTCAGATTTCAATACTAACATCTTTATTTATTATTACAGACATTACATTATTTGCAGACATTTTTTAAACTATAGATTAAATGAAATCTGAAAAGCATCTTAAATATGTTTCACCCTCGAATAACAAATTTAAGATAATCTATAGTATTCTTTTAAAATTGTATGAACTACATTTAAAATTTCAATAATACATAATTTGTGCCAAACCTATATAAATTGGAAAGCACATTAATCCTTAATTTCAGTTTCAAAACTCTTTTCCTCGACGCCATTCCATTAATAATAATCTCTTTTGCGGACTGTTTGTTGATATATTGGTTGGTAAAATAAACAAACACAGAGTATGTTGAGCAGAAAGGATTTTACAGAATTATTTAGGTACGAAATAGAAATTGATATCATCAGTTCTATAATCCAAAGCATGAAACAATAACAGTTCGTTTAGTGGGAATTTAACTCGTGAACATCGTTTAGATTCAAGTGTATTATAATCGGAAATAAAATATGTTCTGATGGTTTAGAAATTATTGCTAAAACAGCTTATTTAAATTGCAGATCAGAAATGGAAATATTATGTTTCACTATGTGAGGAAAAGTGCCAGAAAAGAGCGGAACAGTTAATCATGTTTGGGAATTTGAAAAATGTACCTCATTTATTTTGATTACTCTGTTTAGTGTTAGAGGAAATGACCATATTTTATATTTAGGCTTACACTGAAATGGGTTATTTATTTTCGAGATGCAATCTCTTGAAATATTTATATTACGTGATGAATAAACATATGTGTTAGAAGTATAAGCGAGAGACTTATTTTATGTTATTCTATTTCAACGTAAAATAGAGACCTAAATATCTGTGTTTGGATATAAAACTACGATAGAGAATAAAACATTTTATTGCAGAATGTTTTTTATGTTTCATTATTCTGATAAGAAATGAATATGGATTTTATGAATATTTTCATATTAAATGCACCTAATGCCAGAAATATATACAGATAATATCAGGAAAAATATGCTAAATATTTAAAATTTAAACAACATAATAATATTAAAAAATACTTAGTATTGGGTACTAAACTGGGATCAAGTATGAACTATAGAATTATTATACTAACTAATATCTTGATAAGAAAGACATTTAAACAGATTATGATTATAAATGGAGGTAAAGACATTTTTTAATTAACGAGTTAAAAAAAAAAAAAAATTCTTTATGTATATTTCGAATAATCATTTTTGACCTTTATTTTTTCTTTCATTTTAATTAACGCTTTAATATTTCATCTTTTTGAAGTTTAATTTTTAACCTTTTTAAAGTAAAATTTTCGATTGCGTCAATGTAAATTACCTATAAGTTCTATCCTCATTAAAATTCGGACATATCATGTGACTGGGATCTATAACCCAAACTATACAAATTTTGCGTTCTTTCGAATCAAGCGTTTAGATGTTACAGTGTTCATTTACAAACATACAAACATACATACACAGACAGACATACATATATACACACATACATAAACACATACACACTGTACGATAAAAATAGAAATAAAAAGGGATTTAGGGGATCTCAAAACGTATATATACACCAAAAATCATACAGACAAAAATTTTTAAATGGTTACAATACTTCTCTTACATTGCATATTTTCGGTCAGTAACAAATACTCCTTCCATTTCAAGGTACAGCAAGCGATGTGTATGGCAATTCTGTAACCACTTGAGCTAAAAACTTCATATTTCATATAAAAATTCTTCATATTCACTACGCTATAGAAAATGTCCCTAGTAACCTTAAAAGGGGTAAGATGAGGGTAAAAACTGGGGTTTGCTGTGCATATTTGGAAACTTCTTGAGCTAGAGACTTGAAATTCAATATGATATTTCTTTTTTTTTTTTAATACATTTTCACTACACAATGAAAAAAACAAAACAAAAAATATTCAAATCATTTAAGGAGGGTGAAATGGGTTCAAAAATAAGGTGTGATGCGCAATTTGTGAACCGCTTATTCTTCTAATTTGGTATGTGGTTTAAGCATTATGTCCAGTCATTGCATTATATTTTAGCTGCTTAACTCATTTAAGAAGTGTAAAATAAGGGTAAAAATAGGGGGGGGGGTTAGATTTTGAAAACTGCTAGCTAGAAATTTAATATTCGGTTTGAAAATGCTGTCTGTAAGTTCATATTCATGATGCTGAAAGTTCGTGGAAGTGACATAGAAGTGAAAAGTGGGTAATTTTTTTTTTTTTCTTTTTGTAAAATGTTGTTAGAAAGTTGATATTTGTTATAAAAATTCTTTATTCAAATTTATATTCATTACAATAATAGATGGTAATTCAATCCGACGAAAAGGTAAGTGAAATAGGTTTAAACTTGGGCGTCTGTCATGTATAATTTAGAAACCGCTTGGTTTTCTCTACTTTTTAAAATTTGTTCTCTCTTTAATCTGTATTATCACCTATTTCCAGACAAGCTAGTGAGTTACCAAGTGTTTAGATGGTATGTAAGTAAATACCGATTTTCGTTAATATATTCAAAAGTTTTTTATTGTTATTATTATTAATCGGTAGACTTTGTTTACTGTAAAACTACAGACCTTTCGAATTTTTCTCGGTGTGTGTGTGATTACATGAGCTGACTCAATCATACAATAAAGAACGTCGAATTTTAAAATTTCATTCAAACGAAAACATATATTATTATTATAAAAAAAAAAAAAAAAACTGTTGAAATTTTTGCTAATACATCATTAAAATTATGTTTTTTCTTCTTTTATAAATATGTTTTTCGTTCGTAGTTTTAATTCTTCAAATGGTTTCTTTTTTCGATGCGCGATATTTATTTCCTTTTCATTTTTTCAGAAAATAACTGTTAAAATATAAAAAAAGAAATAATAATAAAGTTCTAATTTTATATATAATATACTTTTTAAAAAAGTCGAATTTTCAAAAAGAAAAACGAATTTACAGAATTTCAAGTAACGAAATAATTGGACCAATGCATTCGGTTGAGAAAACTAATCAATACATGGAATTTTATTAGTATTAAAAAAATATATTTTTGGTAAACTGTACAGTGTCATTTTATTAATTTAGGATAAGAGACGCATATGTGGATGCAGAAACGATGTATAAAAATTTTTTAACAGTCCATATTAGAATTTTTTTTTTTTTTAATCTTGATATATAATAAATTTATTTTCTCATAGTTCTTGTTTTCATCTGGCCACCTTTTAGAATTTTTAAATTTGATAGGCTTAAGAAAAACGTTCGGAGTAGAAATTTTATTCTTTAAGAACAGTGATAAAACAAATATACAGCTTTTACGATAACAAAAATTTATTTATCATTTGCCTTCTAAAATAGGGAGATCTTCCTTACTCGCTCAAAATCACGTTGAGTTTGTGAGTGTGAGTTATCGATGAAGAGTTCGGTTAATTGAGGTAGAGGCGTCTACTTGAGTTCCACTTAACTGACGTTGGTTGCGGTAATAGTGTAAAAATTTCTTAGAGCAAGGTGATCGAAGTTTGATGAAAGTGATAAAAGAGCTGCTATGCATCAGCCCTTACAGATTAAATCGTTAATATTGATCTAATTTGGAAAAATATTTACTCAACTATGTAATAATCTAAATGTCGAATTATTGAGAAAGAAAATCATCGACATTTTTTTTTTCATGAGGGGTCTATTTTTCTTTTGATGCTATTTAATCTCTTAACTCTGACAGGCTTCACGTCGAATACATATATAGGAATATATAAATGTAGGAATATATAAATAAATGATTGAAATTAAACCCCAAAATCACTGAGATCTTCATCAGGGAGGCCTCTCAGTGTAGGGGTGAACGAGAAGTTTCTGAAAGGACAGTAGCAATAAGCTAATAACTACCCTAAGCCCTCAACTTCTCACCAAACAGAAAACCACCAATAACTGAAGAGAAATCAAACATATATATATAATGTATAAAAATACTAAAAAATTTATAAAATTATCCAATTGCAAAAGTTACAAAATTACATCAATTCATTTAAAAAATATACAATACAATAAAGAATTACTGAAGGTAAACAAGAAAGTATAAAATGAAATAAAATAAAACCCTTCATCTGATAAACAAACTAACTTCGGCCGACGGGGCTGCTCGTCGGTGCTTCAATATCGCCCTTCAATGAGGAAGTAGAACAAACCGAGATAGGAAAACTCTGGAAACTCACAGTTAAAAAAGGGGACGGATAACAGTTAATTTGCAGTTAATTTGTTAATTTCACCCCTACACTGAGGGGCCTCCCTGATGAAGATCTCAGTGTTTTTTGGGGTTTAATTTCATTCATTTATTTATATATTCCTACATTTAAGTGCACTTCCTTTCGCTGCAATTTTGCGCATTGGTTTGTAATTCTCCTTTTGATTTTTCTAATCTGTAAACTTATTTATATATGGGTCATTGCCAACACAAGGGGTAGAAAGCATGTCCCTTAGCCCTCAAAAATAGAAAATATTTTCAATCAGAAAAAAATTTACAACTAGGCTATTTCTTACGATTTTCTCTAGTTGAATATTATTATAAAAGTTTTTAATGTTATTTATTTTTCTTAGAACTCGATCGATAAAACCTGGAATGTCCACTCCGTGGACTGTCCCCAAGGGAAGTCTGCAGAATATAGCATTATTTTCAAGCTTAATATTAATGTTTTTTAATTACATTTTGATTTAAGCAGGACATAATTATCCTTAAAAATATATTTATTAAATTTTAGAGTTATAAAATGAATCTTGTTTTTTTAATTAATTTATAACAAATGTCCCTAATAAAATGTGTCCACTCCGTGGACAACTATTTAATTTCCCATAAAGTTCAGTAGATGGCACTGTCTGTCACCAGTGTGTAACTGAGAAGAAAGAGGGGCAAGCCATCTTTGTTTTTACCTACATGTGCTGAACTCAATGATTTATTTCGTTCTGTTAAAATAGATTTCATCTGTGATACCTCTGTTTGGCTATCTCATGAGTCCACTCCGTGGTCAGAAGTATACAAGTAATTATAAGGATTATTTATTATCTAATTATTATTACAATTAATGATTATAAGACTTAATTCAACACTAAAGTTAAATTGTTCCTGACGTTGTTGCTTTGTTCCTTAAAATTCAAAATCAGACATTCTGTCCACTCCGTGGACTTCCACTCCGTGGACATCATTTGATCACGAAGTGGACACTTCTTTCCACGGAGTGGATACTTTCAAAATTAATCTTAAAAATAGATACATTTGAAAAATAATCTAAATAAATTTGATAAATAAATTTTATCCCTTTATTTATTTATTTTTTTTTTTTGTTAGCCTACTGATTGCTTAAGGTGCAATGGAAATATATTTTCCCCCTAACTTTTATATTTTTATTCGTGATTTTCTAAAAATGTCATTTCAACGTCTTTAAAACAGTATTTGCTATTTTTTACTGAAATCTTAAGCATTTCTCTTCATGGTTTAAATGTAACAACAGAATTCGTATTAATATAATTTTAAGAACAGTTTTATGAGTGTTGTTTACAGAGTAATGCAAAAGGATGATGTATACTATATGTCCTTTTTTTTTTTTTTTTTTTTTTAATTTTAGAGGTAAAATGTAGAAAAGGTGACATAACACTTTAGAAAAATAATTGCAAAAATATAATTAAATTTAGTTTCAGAAGAAAAAATAAATAAAAATATTTTTGTTTTACAGCAAAACTAAAATTGTTTTGTATTTTTATTAATTGAATAACTTTTTTTTTATTTATATATATATAAAAACAATACTTAAAATATATATTTATTTTCTTTGCAGAAATTTATTATGCTGTTCAAGAAAAATGGAAATTCGCATGTAACCCAATGCAGGACAAACAAATGTGCACAAACATTCGCTTAAACTCAGTCAAAAAGAAAATTAGGTGGAGTTGAAAATCAAAAAGATAAGAAAAATAACAAGAAAAGGAAACATCCCAGCCAAACTACAGAAGAACGTAAAGAACAAAAAAGAAAAAGTATGCAGAGAGCAAGAGACAGACTAATGCTTCTATTACACACAACACGTTTTCACACAACTTTTGAGATAATTGTAAATTTGGCTCAAATCCCGTCAATGCCCAAAAATAGGAATTGGGAATACGATCAATTTTTTCTGGAAGTCAGACTGTGATAAACCAGTGAGAAGAAAGCTCTTTATGTACCGAGAAATGACAGCGCTGGCGGGAATTCATTCACCGTTTTCCTCTTCGCTCTCCCATGTCGTCCCCGTTAAAACAGAGATATAAATAGGTGTGCCTTGACATGTACTGTACACCGTGTAAACCAGTTTTTCGAACAATTTTTGATTCAACTATTGTAACCTTCTTTCGGTTTACAGCTTTCGAAAATTGGAGCAAAAATTGGATGAAATAAAAGTCGCGTGAAACATCTTTGTGTATAATAAGAGCATAAGAAATGATCCCGCAAGACATGAAGAAGGAAAAGCTAAAGAAAGATAAATATATCACAGAAGGAAGAATACTGTAGTTAAAATGTTTGAATCAAAGGGAGAGATTGAAGAAACAGAATAATCTTTGAAGAACATCTCAGAGATGATACACCTCCTGAGACACCTCGTTCAGCAGCCATAAACATCACACTACCACAAATTAATCCATCTCTGAAAACAAAACCATCTGTATCATCATCTAGCAGACTAGAAAGTGGAAGAAAAAGGTTGAAAAAGAACAGTGAAAGGCTTTGTGAAGAAAACAAAAAATTGGTTAGGAAGCTTGAAAAACACAAAAAGCATGTGTAAAGATCTAAGGATGTGAAGTCAAAAAATAATACTACTGATTCTGAAAAACCCAAGAGAAAAGTGAAAAAAATTATCACAGAAGCAAATTCAAAAGAAATTGAGAAATGTATTATTTTTGGCGAGGTTATAAAAAAGCCAATAAAAGAAAGTTTTAAAGGCGCAAAATCAAAGAAGAAACTTAAAGAAATCTTCGAAGTTTTAACAGGAAAAATAGCAAGGAAATAAAAGTGTCTTCAACATATTAGATCAATCACATAAAAAAAAAAAAAAAAAAAAAAAAAAAAAAGAAAGAAAGAATATGCGGAACCAACAATTATTTTCCTGTTATTTTCATTTCTCAAAAGAATTAAAGTAAAAATATTTGTTGATTATTTTCTAAAACACAAGTAAAACAATAAGGATGAAAAGATACAGCTGCAAAATAACTTTCAGGTTTGGATATTTATAAGTGTCCACTCCGTGGTCAGTGATGTCCGCTCCGTTGACTCATTAATTTTGAAATTAATTAATTACCAACCAAAAAATAGCTAACGAGATAGCTCATCAAGTAATTTAGATTCATAGTTGTCAAAAAGGAATTAAGGAATTTTTTCAAATTTTTTTGGTAAAATTTTTATATTTTCAAATTAGTCTTCGTTTTCTACCCTTTAGATTGGCAATCACCCATATATATAAATTCATGACAATAGTTTTCTATATATCTAACCATTTTTCAACATTTTTTTTCTTGTTTTAATCAGTTTCGAAACATTTCTTCCTTCATTTTTTCAATAAATAGTAATAGTGCAATATATATATGTATATATATATATATATATATAAAGCAAGTCTTTCTTAACAAATGCGATTGTTCTTTGCTGTTTTGATGATGCACGCGCACCTAGTATTTCCACCCGAAGATAGTAAGTGCGATTAATATGACCTGAAACAACTGTCACGAAGTTTTGAAATTTATAGTGTTTACTTGCAGAGCTGTTTATTTATTAAATCATTATTATTTGAATTTAATGATGAATATTTTTTTTTCTTTTTACATATTTATGATTACCTATGCAATTGATTTCCAGTTTTGAAAATAGTTTAATAATTTTTAAGAAAAAAAACTATGTAGTGAATGTTAAAGAGAGATAAATTATTATTATTATTATTATTTAAGAATAAGGTTGAACTGTCTTTCTTACATAGCAAGGGGTAGATTTCTGTATAAAACTACCAAATTTCATGTTTTTATTTGAAACAGTTTTTACAGTATAAGCCAAGAAAGCGGAAAAGACGCGGTAAATCGGAAAACGGTAGCAACAGTTATTATTATTTTGTTTTTTAAGAAATATGAATTATGTTAATCGATATAATAAGCTTGACTCGCATTAAACTTTTGACTCACACTATATTTTCTGCATTAATCTTTGAAATAAATTGATTGAAATATTAAAAACAGTTTAAAAGTGTTGTCAGATTTTTATTTGTAAACTTCAGTCAATACACAGCATATAGGAAACAAAGTTGAGTGTTATTTATTTATTTATTGCTAATAGTTTCTTTTAAATGTTTTAACATCATGACTTCAAAATGTGTATGATCTAGTGCATTTTTCTGTTGTATAATCAATTAAATTTTAAACAGTACTGATTTCATTTTAAAACGTATTCAAGTTACTATATTGTTTTAAGAAATAATAACGTCTTGTGTTTTATAGTAATTTTTTTCTTACTTTTAACTAATGCATTAATAATTGAATTTTAAGGAAAATTCTGTGCTCTCTTTATTTTTTCCTATTTTACATATAAAAACCATTCTTATAGAAACGTACTGGGAATTAAGATTGAAAGCGGAAACAATATATTGTGAAAGAATGTAAACTAGTTCGATATGTTTTCTTTTTGAAGCTTTTTCTAAACAGATTTTAATTAAGATTAAAAACACCCATTTTATTTCAAAAGGAAATAGAATCTTTTGTCTGATTTAGAAAAAATCGCCATCTGTTTAAAGGTGAATTAGTTTATTTTAGAAGAAACGGAAAAATTGAATTATTTGTGTTGTCTGTACACAAAAGTTTAATTAATTTTCCGGATAAAAGTGTTTTGTGCTAATAAAAGAAAATGAAAGTGCAGTTGAGAAAATGGAATATAACAATCAATTTTGGAAAAGGAAAGTTTTCTACTTAACCTTTGACTATTTCAATTGGTATGTCAAACTAATCACTTTATTTTCAGCATCAAATATTTCATATTTCTATCCATAAAAAAAAAAAAAAAAAAAAAAAAAAAAAGAATGATATGAAAGATATGTAAGGTAATAATCTTCAGAATAAATATTTATTTCTAAATTTTGTTCTCGTTATTTGTTTTTAAAATATCGCATTTATAAATTGATGCGTTATGATTCGAAAAAAAAAAAAAATCTCTTACAAATTGGTTTTAAAATCTTAAACAACAACTTTCTTTTTCTTCTCTTTCTTTTTACACATAACTTCTTAAACAAATGAACATATGTACATGAAATTTAGATGACATATTTGTTATGAAATTAGTACCGCAATTTTATTTCATCGGAAATAATTTGTAAATTCACATAATTCAATTTTTATGAAAAGTACACCTTTGAAGAAAAAGGAAAAAAAAAAAAAAAAAAAAGAATGAGAGATGATATTAAGTAAGCCTTACACACAGACTATATATATATATATATTAAAACTAAATCAAAAATTTCTAAACTTTGTTGGTAAGAAAGTGAAATAAAATTTAAGTAAAAAATAATTTTTTAGAGTTAGAAGCTTTTTATTGTGAAGCCCTAAAAAGCATAAAATAAAATTGATTCTGGCAAAGACATGCTACATAGAAATGAAAGTTTCAACACTAAGAAAATTTTATGGAAATATATAGGTACTTTGCTTTTGCAAGTGATGAAAAGTTTTTAATGTTCAAAATATTTTAAAAAGCTTTCGAGACCAATATTCTTAGTTATTAGTTTTTGTATAATCATTCGTTAGGCAATAAATCTCAAATGTCTCAAAAGCTTTTTAAAATATTTTGAACATTAAAAAATTTTCATCACATGCAAAAGCAAAGTACCTATATATTTCCCTAAAATTTTCTTAGTGTTGAAACTTTCATTTCTATGTAGCATGTCTTTGCCAGACTCAATTTTATTTTATACTTTTTAGGGCTTCACAATAAAAAGCTTCTAACACTAAAAAATGATTTTTTACTTAAATTTTATTTTGTGCTTTTTAGTCACAAAAAAGGAAAAAACTTCTTAAAAAAACTAATTAAAAATTCTTAGGATATTGTGTAGACAACAGTAGATTTTCTTTTATCAATTGACAATTTTTTCTATTTTTACCTGCAAAAAAACACTATTGCGTCTTTCGAGGACCGAATCCGAGACCTTCGCATTATCAGCATGACACTCTAACCAATAGTCTAAGAACTGTCAAGAAAAATCATAGAATATTCTAGAAAAATCTAACAAATACTTATACAAAAGAAATATTGTTCTCGAATGCTTTTTAAAATATATGAAATATTTAAAATTTTTCATCTTTTGCAAAAGGGAAATATCTATATTTTTCTTTAAAATTTTCTTGTTGTTGAAACTTTTATGATTTTATGTCTCCGCTAGAATAAATTTTTATTTTAGGATTTTTAGGGCTTTACAACAATACAACACTTTCAGTGTTATTATCATTAATTAATTAATTTTATTTAATTCATTATTATTTTTTATTTTTATTTATATTTTTACTGAAATTTTTATTTGTGCGTTTTAGTAACTCAAAAAAAAAAAAAAAAAAAGCTTCTTAAAAAAACTATCGAAATTCCTTAGGATACTGTGTAGACAATGAAAAATTTTCTTTTATCAATTGACATCGTTTCTAATAATTATATGTAAAAAAGTAACACATCGACTTGCGAGGATCGAACCCATGAGCATCGCGTTATCACCATGACGCTCTAACGAAATGCGCTAACGCGCGACAAAAAAGGTTGTTTAAATTTACAGGAAAGTGGAGGAGCCATCTTTTTCAGAATGACACAAATACGCGATGATAAAAATCCAATTTCAATCAAAAGCTTCTAAAGGAATATTTATTTATTTTATTTCTTACTTAACTTTTTATTTTGTGCTTTTTAGTATCTAAGAAAAAGCTTCTTAAAAAACTTAGAAGATTCTTAGAATACTGTGTAGACAGTGAAAATGTTTTTTTATTAATTGACATATTTTCTATTAATTAATATCTGCAAAATTTAACACATCGATCCTTCGGGGGATTGATTCACCATCATCGAATTAGCAACTTGACGCTCTAATCAACTGAGCTAATGACTGACTATAAGTATTGCTGACATTTACTTTAAAGTTGAAGTGCCTTATTTATTAGCGTGACACAAAGTCGCGATAACGAAATCCAATTTCAATAAAAAGCTTCTAAAAATCTTCTAAAAAATTTATTTATATATTTATTTTTACTTAATTTTTTATTTTGTGCTTTTTAGTAACTAGCTAAAAAAGCAATTTTAAAAAAATCTTCAAAAATTATCGGGATACTGTGTACAAAACGAAATGTTTCCTTTAATGTTTTGCTTTTTAGTAACTAGCTAAAAAAGCAATTTTTAAAAAATCTTCAAAAATTATCGGGATACTGTGTACAAAACGAAATGTTTCCTTTTATCAACTGATACATTTTCTATTAATTATTTGCAAAATTAACATGACGCCCTAACCAACTGAGCCATTAAGAGATACAACGAATTGCTTAAATTTTTTTTTCTTAAGTGGAAGGGGTCTTGTTTTTTAAAGCGTGACAGAAAAAGCGATGACGAATTCAATTTCATCTAATAATATATAATATATATATAAAGCTTCTAAAAATATTTATTTGTGTAATTTTTACTTGAAAATTTTTATTTTGAGCTTTTTTAATATTTAAAATATTTTGTGTTTTCTGATATCTAAAAAAAGAAAAAAAACTTCTTAAAATTTTTTTTTTCAAAAATTCTTAAGGTATTGTGTAGTCAACGAAAATTCTTCGTTTATCAATTGACGCCTTTTTCTACTAATTATCTGCAAAAACTAACACGCGGGACCTTAGGGTATCGAAAACTCGCCCACCGCGTTATTAAAGTGACGTTTTAACCAACTAAGCTATGAAGCGACAAACTAAACAGCTTATATTTATGTTAAAATGGAGGCGGGTTTTTTATTAGCGTGACACGAAGACACGATGACAAAGTGAATTTCATATTAAAAACCTTCTAATAAAAGAAAATATATATTCGAAATTGTAGTATAAAATTAAAAAATAAACAAATAAATAAACAAAAATAAAATGCACCAAGCAACTTAAATAAGCACCAGTGTTTGGTATCTATTTACAAAAATCATTTATTTTAAAAGAATTTTGTAGCTATTGTTCGAAGTAAAAAAAAAAAAAAAATATATTCTATCTCAATGAAAACTCTCTCAATGAAACGAATGAAGTATTAATTTGAACTATATAAGATTTTTTTTATTTTTTTTTATTTTTTATTTTTTTTTAAGTAACAGAAAAGCAATCATTCATACCCTATAGATTAGTAACTGTATTTAGGCATTGAAACACTGATCATACATAATTATACGACATTTTATTAGTACCTATGTGGAGAAATGTACTTACATTTACTTGAATGGCCCAAACTGTTATCGTTAAACTTATTTATCGTTAAAGTTATGCAATGTGTAATGCCAGTTTACCCAGGTATTAGTGTAAGTACACCAATTTACTTTCTAAATTCATTAAAAAATTATTAGTATTAACATGACTGAAGATGTTTATTATTTTCATACTTCTAGATTTATTATTAAAACGCAGAATTCATACAAACAGTTTGTATTCGTTTATGTTTTTTTTTTTTTTTCTTTTGTCAATAGATTCGGTGAAATACATTAATAGCATTTTTTAAAAGACAGTCACTGAGTAAAATTCTAATGACTGCTCACATTTAGCGAAATAGAAACAAGAAAATACACAGACTCATTAGTAGCATTAAAATAGCAGTGAAGGGGCGTTGTATCATGATAAAGTAATAATGCATTCTCTTTAAACTATCTAAAACTTTTTTGAAAGCCAAGCTAGGATATTTAAACCATACTGGTTCATCAATTGTTGCTCTTCTTCTTCTTCTTTTTTTTTTTAAATATATATATATATATATATGTTAAATACAAAGGGAAAAGTCATTTAATGATGAAGATGTATTTAAAAGCCAATAAGCTATGATTTTGTAGATTGTTAAAGTCACAACGCACTTAATTAATTTTACATACATATTTTAAGCAAGAAGAAGACTGAATTATTCTAACATTCTGTGAGACAGACTCATTCAAGATTTGTTACATAAGATTCATCCATACAGTACTTGTTCTTATCTAGGGCTTTTACACCATCTATTCAGGATTTAAAATAAGTCCTAGTTTCATAATATTACACTTTTATCTTACTTAATTTTCATAGGTATTACTTTAAAATAGAAAATAAAATTAAGAGTAAAAGGTTAAACGAAGTTTATAAGAGGAAAAATAATAATTAACTATTTTATAAAAGATTACAAAAAAAAAATATTTTAAAAACATTGTGTATTATTCAATAAAGTGGAAATTACATTGGTAAATTGTAGAAACTTGTTTCGAAGGTACGTCGTTACACTGCTGATTTGTAAAAAATAGATTATATGTAAATTAATTATTTAATAAAATTTTTTGTAAAAAAATAGAACCGACTCCAAAAAGCAATTACTATTCAAACATCTAAAAACAAAAGAAAATTGACATAAAAAGGAACTGTAAATTGTGCCTAAAAGTATAAAATAATTTCCTTAGCCAAAGAACCGAAACACTACAATTAAACATAACTTTTGAAGTCGGCACAAAATTAAATAAAATTTAATTCGTTTTTAAAGATTTATTTTTAGACCGGTAGCTACAAATGCTTTTGTTTCTAATGATCCATTTTCATGCTTTCTTTATTATTTTATCACTGTATACAATTGGCCCATTAGTAACATCTACATAAAATAGTGAACAATCTTCGCAATTCTGTATTTATGTTTCTACGAATTTACTAAAATTTTCTTTGCAAACCTTTTAAAACTTTGATCACTATCATCATTGGCGGCTTTTGGATTTGGCGATCAAAACGTAATGTAAAAATATACACACGGGATGTATAATTTTATAATGCATATTGTACGAAGTATTGTTTCATATTCTTGATTGTTATCTCAATGTACCTTATTAAAATAACAATGATTTCTCAAAGGAATTAAATATGATTTGTTTTTACCAAGGACGCCAGATACCAGAAACTCCGACAATTTTGCAGTTCACGAAATCTTATTTATTTACTTGAATCAAAGTAGTTTTCAGGAGTGTTTTGCAGATGCTAAAGTGAGATGTATATTTTGAATAGAACTTGATTTTTGTATTGAATAAAGGTATAAATTTTTATTTAATTTTGCGCCGACTCCAAAAGTTACGTTTAATTGTAGTGTTTAGGCTGTATAGCAAAGAAAATTATTTTATGCGTTTAAGCGCAATTTACAGTTCCTTTTTATGCCAATTTTCTTTTATTTTTAATTGTTTGAATAGTATATGCTTTTTGGAGTCGGTTCTACTTTTTTTACAAAATTATTTTATTTTTTTCCTTTCAGTGAAAATTTATTCATGTAGCAGAACATCATAAGACGTTCGACGGTGGTTTCACAAATCACAACCCACAAGAAAAATGACACAACTCAAAACATGGTAATTTTGAGTTTATGTCTCTGAAAAATATATGAAATTCCCCTTAGTGTGAACAAAAAACGTTACATCTCCATCTAAAGAACTATCCACCCGAGAGACAGTTGTGCCAGTTTTATTCTAGTCAATGCCTTATCTTTAAGTTGATTTTTATTAAATACTGAATTTTTAAGTTGTGTTACTTTTCTTGCCTTTATCGCATATGAGAAAAACTATCTAGTGAATGACCACACATTAAATTAAAAAGGCTTTAGAAATGTAGAGAATGGATACGCTGTATTCATAACCAAAAATTCGGTTAGACATGTATTGAACTTTACAGTGAATATGTGTCACCCGCTACGCTGGAATGTGTGCAGCGTAAAGTTTAAACAAAAATCAAAATATGCGTTGCAGCAGAATGACAGAAGTTTCGACATCGAAATAAAGGATTTTTATTTGCTTTCAGTGTAGAAAACTGCGAACAGATGCCCATTTAAATATCCTGTTTTTAACATTTATGTCTACAAGGTGTCTTTTTGTGACTAAATAAATGATGCTGTACAACGTTGTGATTTCCTTTTTCTCTCATACCTTGTGCTGTTTTCGAGATAGAAACGCTAACTCCGCTATCTTCCCATCAGGTGGCGCTGTAAGCAGTCACATCTTGTAGCTCATAGCCACTTTACTATACTTATATATTACCGTTAGGAGTGTAGAGGCAGACTTTCAGCAGTTAGAGTGAAAACGGACTTTTTTGAATACCCTGTAATTTGTTTAGATATTAATGAAATCATAATAAGACCTATTTAAGGACAAGATGTTTACGACAACAACAAAAAAAAAGTATTACAATTAAAGCATTTCTTACGTAGTTATAAGCTAACAAATCTCAACGACAACAACAAAAAACATGGTTTGAATTGAGCACCTCCTCCTTTATGAAGTCGGTTTAAAACGTCTATACATTAATTGGTATAACTGCTTACAATATCCATACTTTGAATTTTACATAGCATAAATGTCATCCGCTACGCTACAACGTATGCAATTTCGTGTAAATATGCACAAAATATTAAATTGCAGACGAACAAATGCACGTTTTAATTGTTCTATTTTTATCATTAATGTCTACAAACTATCTTTTCGTACTAAATCGATGATATCCTGTAACTTTCTATTTTACTTCTTTTTCCTATCTTGAACCGTTTTTGAAATAGTAGCGATAACTCCGCTGTTTTCCACCAGATGACGCTGTAGGCGGTTAAATCCTGGTGCGCATGACCTCTTTACTATACTTACATACCACCTTTATGACGATAGCGACAGACGTTCAACAGTTAAAAGAGTCGGGACTGATTTTTTTTTGGCATCCTGTATTTTCTTTTGACCGTAAAGATATTGCAATGGGACCTATTTCAGACCAAGACCTTTACAGCAAAACAAAAAGTATCAAAATCGGTGCATCCGTTCAGAAGTTATGAGCTAAGGAAAAAAAAAAAAAAAAAAAAAAAAACACGGTCTGAATTGAGAACTCCCTCCTTTTTGAAATCGGTTAAAAATAGATAGGAAGAGTTTTATGTTCACTTTACCTCATATTCAGTATCAGAAATTATTGAATTCGTAAGAATTTTCGACTTCCAGTTTTCTATAGATTTGAACTTTTTGAGAGATCGGTCCAGAATTCGATTTGATCCTTTTTAGAAAATATTTCTCTGTCTGTATAACGGGTTGTGTTCGACAAAAAAATTCTGGAAGCTCTAGATCGAGAGCTAAAAGCACATAATTATGTATACATTGATGTACACACAATAAGAGCATACACATATATATGCTGCTGCATCTAGACATAAACTAGTGCCTATGAACGTTCGGTTAAAATCGCCCAACAGGTGATGTTGTCATCCCTTTTTCCAAATTTTTAGTATGACAGTATAGGACAAAATTTCGTGTAAATGTGCATAATATAATTTATATTTTAAGGAATCATTGTCAGAAATATTCAACTAGGAAAAAAAAATTGCATATTTTTTGTATATTTTTGCTAAGCATTGCTTCTTAGGGTGAGGGGAATTCTCCTCTGAAAGGTGAAAGTTTTCACTGTGAGTATTTTTTAGAATAACTCATCAATACCTTAAAAAAGAATTAAAGTGTAGAGCTGTCATAATTTAAAACAAAGTTATCGACTGTATTTTTATTAATTTTTAAGAAAAAAAATTCATAAAGGCAAATAAAAAAAAAAAAAAAAAAAATCATAGGTCGAATTGAATTTCGGCCCAAAATTGACTTGTTTTAGACATTTAGCACTATATCTCTATGAGATGAAAATCTTCTGAATTCAATATGGAAAAATTTTCACAAATAACTTGTACAATTAAGTTAGTTTTTGTTTTGTTTGAATGAAATGGAATCAAATTATTAAAAAATGGAAATTTAAATTTCTATAACTCTTGGGAAATTCTGTGTTTCACTTTCCGCCACACAATCTCCTCCCTACAATATCTTTTTTTTAGTTTGTGCGCCAATAACGGACGAAACAAAAATATTATCACTATTTAATTGAGAAATAGTACTGTTTTAATACCAATTCTATATTTGTTTTTTAATTTGAAATAGTAGTTGCATGGGAAAGAATATATGGGTCATTTCATATCAAATCAACACAAAAAAGTTGCATTTTTAACCTGACCGCCTCAAATGTTTAGGAAATTGAGCTCATTTATTTATCCCATAGAGAAATAATGCTTACCAATTAATAAGTCCATATTTCTTTTAGTTTTTGATATACAGGGCAGTAGAAATGTGTAAAAAATACAAATTTTCAAAATTTTTGTATTACAAATCTGTTCATGTTTTGTTACCTAATTGGTTTAGAGACATAAATTTGGCATCAGTAGAAAGCTTATAATACAGCCTTTGAAATGATCTATAACATGTATATATTTTTAAAATTTTCCATTTTAAGGTCAAACATTATGACATTTGATGTTGAATATCTCAAAAAGTACATATTTAATTTCCTTTGAAAATTATATATTATTCTTAAGTTTATTGTCTATAACTATTGTGAATTTCAGCATGGGCCGGCCATGGGAGGCTAACTTATAAATTTAAATGCAACCATCCATCAGTATTTGCCTACTACCATAACGTAAGTTTTACAAAAAAAAAATCCTAAAATATAATAAAATACACAGTGTAAGTCCAATTTGATTTTTAACTTTCAATTGCTCACAGTCAATATTTGTACCCTATCTATCAGAGCTTAGTGATAAATGGGACCTAGGTGCTGTTTAGTTAACCAGAAAAGAAGAAAATAACGGCCTTATAAAAATTAGAGTAATTTTTGGTAGGTTTTTAGTATTATTATCAATATTATGCATCAATGAAAGTTAATACAGTGAACACACATACAGAAAAGTTTAGTGCTGTTATATTCAAAGAAGCCTTCTAAACAATTCAAGAATAAATATCTAAACATTATGGGATTTTTTACATTTGCAGAACTAACACCCCCCCCCCCCCAAAAAAAAAAAAAAAAAAAAAAAAAAAAACTGCATTTTGGCTTTTGAGCAAGTGAAACACATTCAGTCTGTGTCTGTTATATACATGATAATGTTACACGAATGCAAATTTAGTGCAATTTGTTGGAATTGGATAAAAAAGACAAGATTCAACTAAATTTATACAATAATTGCACAAATTTTATTAGTTTGTAATCCCTATAACTGCCATCGGAAAAATGTACACTCTGTAATCTGAAAAATGATTGATTGCTCAAACATCTTTTAAATTAACTATGAAGATCGTCGACCACTGCCCAATGCCCCAAATCTTTGTAAATATATTTGTGTTAAAGTAAGTATATATATATATATATGTGTGTGTGTATATATTAGACAAAATGGCAAAAGGGATTACAATTTAATTATTATTTTATTATTATTATTATTTTACTATTTAATCATTTTAAATTCAGATTTTAATGTGATTGTAAGTTATTTATATTTTCAATCTATTAAAAACCAGAGGTTAAAGACAACTCCCCACACTCATATCAATACTAGCTGATCTCTACGCAGCACATTTAAAAGGAATGCTAAACCAGCAGATTAACATTCCAAAATTGCTAGCTTTCATCATTCAGTTTTTACTTTTTATTTTTTTTTAATATCACGTAGTTATTAATTACAAAATCACAGTAATTAACTATTTTCTTTTTACAGAATTTCCATATATGCTAATTTGGCGCACCCAGATGAAATCATAAAATATTCTATATAGAATTTCAGTACGAAAATGCTAATGGACGGCTGTATTTTAATTTATAACTCAGCATTCCATGGCCATTCCATGTTGAAACTCTCAATAATCATAGACGATAAACGTAAGAATAAGATATAATTTTTAAAAGAAATTTTAAAATGTACTTTTTGAGATATTGAAGGTCAAGGGACAAAATGTTTGACTTTAAAATGAAACATTTAAAAAATATATATTTATGTGATATATCATTTGAAAGCCCTGTATTATAAGCTTTCTAATGATACCAAATTTATGCCTCTAAGTAAATAAAGTAACAAAATAGAGACACATTTGTAGTACAAGAATTTTGAAAATTTGCACTTTTTACCCATTTTTGCAGCCCTATATATCAAAAACTGAAAAAGATAGGGTCTTATTAATTGGTATACATTCATTTCTTTATAGAAAAAATAAGTGAGCCCAATTATATAAAAATCTGAGGGGTCGTGTTTTTAGATGTTTTGATTTGACATGGAATGACCCATATATTGGGTCATTTCACTTTCACACGGAACTCTTTCAAGTGCTAATCCCTGATTTTCTTGCAAAAATTACAGATAATAGTTTATGCTGCACATAATTAACTGGTAAAGAAATTAGCTGATGAATCGCGACAGGAAAGCCACAAAAAATTATTAAACTTTACGTTTTGAACGTCAAATACGAAAGTGTTATCGCCAAATCACATTAACACCATAGTGCGATGTTAAAAACCAACTCAACAGTCAACATATTTTCTGAAATCTAGAAGTTTCTATTTAGAAAAAGTGATGTTATGTTTTGTGTAGGTCTAATATTTTCAATTATTTTATGTAATGTATCAATATTGCATGTATTTAAAATATTGCAATTTAAATTTCAGTTTTACTTTTATGTTACTCCAAATTATATTTGCATGTAATATGGAGTAATTTAGCGTCTAGAGTACTCAGCATGTTCATTTATATAAATTTGCAGACGATTAAAAAATTATCTGAATTAGAATATTTGATTAAACATTTGATTATTAGAATATTTGATTAAAATTAATACTGAAATAAATACATCAAAATTAAAATATTTAAAATGTTTGAGGCTGAGTAGGTTTTAATTCGTACTAGAGCTATGCAATGGGCAGTTGGCAACAGTATGGTATATATTCCTAGGGATAGTCCGTAGAATCGCGATCACAATTTTGATCCTAATAACTGTTACGCTGAATGCAGGCTCTCCGTGGCCGAGTATGTCGGCTTCGTTAATGGTTTTCGTGTAGAAGAATGGGTTCGATTCCCCCGCTGGCCCTGGGTTTTTAAAAATTTTTTGTATTGTAATCCTGATGTGTGATATCTGTCCTCATCTCGACGAAATTTACAGGGGGAAGGTGTTGAGTCAAGCATACAAATCGTATGTATATATTAAAATAATGATAATAATAACATACGCAGAATGCAACCATTCATCACCTGCAGATGTGTCCAAACCACCCCTAGGAGAGAATAATAGACCGTCGTCAATTTCCTACTGCGTAGCTCCATTGTAGTGTTGAATCTTTTCAACCGCAACGTTAACCGAGCTGAGAGCAAGCCATTTCATGTTCACACTTTGCAAATTGTTTGCATGTCTCCAGACAAAATTTAGGGTGGAATCGTAGATCGCCTCCAATTGTCCACTGCGTAGCTCTGAGGAAATACTGAACGTTACACAACTCATTTTCTGTGGAGTCGCTTGTTCTTTAAAGGTTCGTATTGCTCAATGTCTTATAAAAAAAAGTGTTCTAATTTGAAATTCTCTCATTTTGGTTTTAAATAAAGAGCTTTGTGTTTTAATATATATTGTTCTATTTTATTTCAATTAATATGAAGACTTGATCATATTTTTTTTTGAAAATGCCGTTATTAAAAATTTGGTGTTAATGAACTCGCATCTGTCATTGACACAGCTTACTTAATTGAAATGTTAAATGTTATTTAGAATTTCGTCTAAGTAAGTCGAAATCTGGTAAATTATCAGTTTTTTGTTAATTTATTCTGAATTTTCAAGTGCTCGACTGCGTATGGAGTTCATTCGCCTATGAAAGAGAAAGAAGAACATCTACATCTATTTAATCTTCATAGCAATGAAATTGCCAAGAAAGCAATCGCCAAACGCTTTTTTGGAAATGACATGCTCTCATTTTTAATATTTTTTTCTAGCTTATCTATTGCAACTCAGCAGATAATACTCTAGGAAAATACTATTTAGGTTTAAATCTTATGCCAGCATTTTTTTTTTTTTAAAGAAAATCGGCGATTAGCATTTCAAACAATTCCCTTGTCAATATCCCTTGCATTACGCTCTCAAGACCATGATTGCCAGGCAAACGAGGCCAAATTTTTATTGGAATAAAGCCAAATTGACCAAATGCAAACTGGCAACCCTGCTCAGCACTACTTAATATGTCAACACATTTTACAGTTATTTATCCTTAAAATATTGTGAATATACGTATGTTGCCATTATTGTTATGTGCAAAATTATTGATTTGACTTATGGAAACTGTTCATTTTTAAATGTAAGGAATTCAGATTTGTCTTCTTACGTGAAGACCTTTATTTACCATATGACAGAAAAATACACATAATAAAACATAATTGTTTTTCTCTTTATTTATTTATTTTTATTTTTTGGCGGTATAAGAAGGGGTGTATTATCTAAAATATACTGCTGAATTATACATCATCTATATCTTTTTAAATAAATAAAATCAGTAAAAAAAGACAAACAAAACTTGAAAAGTAAATTCGTATTTAATTTTTAATTAAAATAAATGTGAATATTAGTGTCAATTAATGTTCATATACAGGGTGAGTTTGACATAATCTGCCAAACGAAAGGAGGTGATAGAACAGCCCATGGGGAGCATAAAACACCATACAAACCCTATCCTATCTCTAACCGTTTCCGAGTTATGGCAGATAGAAGAAAAATCCGTTTTTTTCCCATCCCGTCTGAAAAAACCCAAATTTGTGAGCTTTCTGAAAGACTTACACGCAAAATAAGCACATATTTGGAAAGAGCAGAAAAAATCCTATCGGGTGACATCATTTACATCAGGATACCTTAATTTGACGGTGAGCTACAAGCGCTAAAACATCGGCGAAGTTTAAAATCGAGTTGTCACCAAATTCTTTAACTAGCAATTCTGCAAACACCGTTCAAGCTACAATCGGTCAAATATACCAAAAACTTCTCCATTCCACAAGCTTTAGAATGAGCCCACAATAAATCATATCGGTGTTCTAGTTCAGGAGAAATTTAGCCGTTTGTTTGAAATACATCACTGAAAACGGCGTTCGTCGAAATTCGGCAAACGAAATGATGGTGAGTAAATGGAACGTATGCAAATTCGTGACTATCTTCATATGGACTCTTAGCGATATGCAGATGTATTCCAACCTTCCTGCGCGCATCCCACTCGTGGGTACAAAAGGCGAGTCAATCTGTAACAATTCATTAGCTCGTCAGCTTCTTTTACGTTTTATACTTCTTATTGCTTTAGCATTTTCTGGACTTTGCCTGAGCTCGGCCGATATTTTTCACGCTGCTCTCACGTCTACTTGCTCTCTCTTAGTTCATACTTAGTATGTTTTCCTACATTGGTACGAATTAACCAAGTTGGTTCTTATTCCGTAGCACTTTTTTTCTTCTACTTTTGTAAATTAATATTGTAAATTTATCCCTTTTTGTTTACCCTTCTGAATTTTATTTTTAATTGAAGTCATCACAGGGATCAAATTGTCATATTTTCCAACCTGTAAACAGATATGCCTAGTTTTACAAATGAAGAGTACGCGGATATGCATTTTGTGTATGGATTTTGCTATGGTAACTCTCGGAGAGCCGAAGAAGAGTACCGTATACGTTATCCACATCGTCGTGCGCCCAACCGTGCTGTATTTGCCGCAATTCATAGAAGGCTTAGGGAGATTGGGTCGTTCGGTAGGGTGTACGAAAGGGGCCATGGTCGCCGCTCCGCCACCGCTGAGGAGTCTGTATTCGACCGAGTGGAGGAAAATCCAAATATGAGTTCATACATACTTGCGAGAGAAGGGGGAATCTCCCAAAGTAAAGTGATGAATGTTTTGCGCAAAAACCAGTATCATCCATACCACTTCACATCGGTACAAGAATTACGCCGCTCAGATTTCCAAAAGCGGGTAACATTCTGCACTGGCTTTTAGAGCGAGATATTGAGGAACACCATTTCCTTAGAACGATACTGTGGACAGACGAGTCACTTTTCACTCGGGATGGCATGTTAAATTTACATAACTGGCATCATTACGCTCAACAAAATCCATTTTTAACACGAAACTCATCGTTCCAGACGCGATTCAGCTTAAATGTTTGGCTTGGAATGGTTGACGATCGCTTGATAGGTCTACATGTGTTCCAAGATTATCTGGCAAGCAACACATATTTGGAGTTACTGGAACATCATCTTCCAGGATTACTTGATGTCATTCCTGTACCCCAAAGAGCGGAAAATCATTTTTCAACACGATGGAGCCCCTGAGCATTCTTCCAATGCCGTTCGGGACTTTTTGAATCAGCAGTATCTGCGATGGATTGGTCGTAATGGACCAGTTCCTTTGCCACCTAGAACGCCAGATCTCACCCCATTGGACTTCTATGTTTGGGGTTTCCTGAAGCAAGAAGTTTACCGCACAGAAGTTGCCAGTTTGCAAGATTTAAGCAGCCGGCTCGATGATGCAATAATAAAACTGAGGGATCAGCTTTCGCTAATAGCTACACTGTGGTTTCCGTTCATAAGCGGGCAAGGGCATGTATCAGGTGTGGGGGTGACCAATTTCAGCAGCGGCACTAAATTTCACACATCCTTTCGAATGCATATGTGCTTTAATCATAAACGTGAGATATGTCATTTTTTTTTTTTTTTTTTTTTTTTTTGCATATTCCTTTGTGAAAAACGTCAGATGCGTCATTGTATTTTTTTTTTTCTTTTTCTTTTTTTTGCATATTCCTTTGTGAGAAACGTCATACTTCTTTTGTTTCCATTTCATTGCGTTTGTAAACTTAATACAACTGCTACTTTTCTTGTTTGTCTTTAAAACTTTCTTTTTTGCATCTGACAAAAGAGCGGGCTGAAGACGGACAGGAAATCAGAAACGATACCGTGGCACACCGTGAGTCTCTTTCTCGACGAATGTCGAGTTCAGTAATGAATGTATTTCAAACCAAAGGCGAAATTTCTCCTGAACTAGAACACCGATATGGTTTATTGTGGGCTCATTCTAAAGCTTGTGGAATGGAGAAGTTTTTGGTATATTTGACCGATTGTAGCTTGAACGGTGTTTGCAGAATTGACGGTTAAAGAATTTGGTGACAACTCGATTTTAAACTTCGCCAATGTTTTAGCGCTTGTAGCTCGCCGTCAAATTAAGGTACCGTGATGTAAATGGTGTCACCCGATAGAATTCTTTTCTGCTCTTTCCAAACATGTGCGTATTTTCCGTGTAAGTCTTTCAGAAAGCTCACAAATTTGGGTTTTTTCAGACAGGATGAAAAAAAAAAACAATTTTTCTTCTATCTACCATAACTCGGTACCTGTTAGAGATAGGACAGGGTTTGTATGGTGTTTTATGCTCCTCATGGGCTGTTCTATCACCTCCTTTCGTTTGACAGTTTATGTCAAACTCACCCTGTATAATTCGAGAAATTATCTGATGGAAAAAATATGAACAGTTTTATAATCTTTATCAGATTTAACATGTGGAGTTCGTTTATTTTAGCTTAGATTAAACTAATGCAAAACTTTTTAGAGAGTTTTGCAGTGTTTCTTTTCTTTCTTTTTTTTCCCTATTAAACGATATATTTACAGTCGTACAATTTTTATTAAAATCACACAATCAATTGTGGAAGAAAATCATATTTATTGAAATTTTATTTTTTCCTACTGAGTGAAAATAATGCCTGGACAGGGAGTCGAACCCCGGATCTTTGACTTACAAGGTCAAGGATCAACCAATTGAGCTATCCAGGCCGACAACCGGTCAGCATTACTCACTCAGACAACCTTTAGGCAGAAACATCTCTGGTCTATCATGTAGATAGCTCAACAGAAATAAGCCACAGGAAATGGAAAACACCATTAAACAATGGGAAGAAAGAAATACAATTTTTATTAAAATCACACAATTGTGTGATTGGATCACACAATCACGCAATTGTGGGATGCCTGGACTCCCGGTCCAGGCATTATTTTCACTCAGTCGGAAAAAATAAAATTTCAATATATATACAGTCGGTAACAAAAGTGCCCGAACACTAACAAAAATTCCTATGTAAAAAAAAGTACACTTCATACGGTTTTGTTAAATAAATGCTTATCGAATCATGTTCTTACACTGACTAAGAACAGGATTCGACAAGGATTTATTTATTAAAACCGTATGATGTGTGCTTTTTTTACATAGGAATTTTTGATAGTGTTCGGACACTTTTGTTACCGACTGTATATATACTTTTTAAAAATAAATTATGACCTATAGCGCATTTAACATTCTGAATTACAAGTACTACGTTACATATGTAAATGTTAAAAAAGTAACGATGAAAAATATCAGTTAGAACATGTAAACCATGTTGAACAAAGAAATTTCATATGTTGTTTAATATCATGCGGAGGTCTTCCGATATTTAAATGCTATATAACAAATAATTGCAAAAATTGTTTTATGCGTCGATGCCAATTTAGTCTAACCCAAATTCCATTGACTTATCAACGTCAGCGGAGTCTTCTTTTTTAACCTAAAGAAAAAATTTTTAGAAGAATCTCAATAATTAGTGTTAAGGACAAAAAAAAAAAAAAAAAAAAAAAAAAAAAAAAATCGGCTTTTGATTCTACTTAAATATTATTCATTCTTAAAAGAGAAAAAAAAATTAAATTAACCTGCTGGAAAATTTAAAAATCCTTAGTATATTCATAATACGATAGAAGCAATTTAAATAATACGTTTTGCGAAAAAAAAAACAACTAAGTATATTGCATTTTACGTAATTATATGAAGTAGGAAAACTTACATCGTTTTTATTATTTAATTTTGCGAATTTTACTTTGTACTATGTAGCTAATTTCATTTTTAAGGTATTTAATTATATTTAATTTTAAATAAACTATATATTTTATTTTATGATATTTAAAAATTGAATTAATTTAAGAACTTAAAAAGAATTTCATTAATTTGTAAAACTAAAATGAACAATTGTAAAAATGAATCTTTTTAAAAAACATTAAGAATTTTTCTTTTTTATTCTTTTCATATTTGAGAAGAGTTTACAATTTAAGAAAGAAGAAAACCATAATCCGCTTTATTTTCAAACGCAGTTTTAAAAGATTTAATAAGATGAAATATATCTGTTGGGAATTTAACAAATTATAGGAAAAACACAAAAGATTTACCTACATACAACAATGTATTTTCAATTTTAAAAAACAAAACTATTTTTTTTCTGCTAAAATACTTAAGACTTCACGATAAATTCTATGCAATTTTTATCTTGTTGGAGACGATCCAAGTTACAAAGTCATTATTTTATTAATCCCTAGATACTTCATGAAAACTTGTGCCATGTTTATTGCAAAGAGAGTGAAGAAAAAGAAAACTTAAAAATTTACTTGCTTACTAATTTATTTTCTTATACGTTTTTATAGGTATACAGTATTAATACTACACATTTTTAAAATTTATATTTAGCGTATCGGTTCCTTTGCAGTATATTTAGTGATAATTTAATATATATTTATTATTTATCTAATAACAACCTATGTGTATATATGTTCATAAATTTATAGCTTTATAACTTTTCTTTGAATGTTATCAGGAATTAGAAACGAAAGAACTTATATAAAGAAATACAAGACACTGGAAAAATAAAATTTTTAACACACATAATATTTCACACACATAAAATTTTTAACCACACATAATATTTCAAAAGTTATATGCATTTAGTCAGTTTAATGCACCAATCATCGAACGTGAGAATTCAAGATGGAAAGAAATTATTTCATTAAATTGTTGTAGAAATGGCTATCAAGCGTAAGTATAGAATAAAAATATTCTATTAGTTCTCGGATATTAAAGATTTCAGAACTGATATATGTGATGCAAATTATTTGTCAAAGTGAATTTTCTCCATAAATAAATAATAATAATAAAAAAAGATTCAGCAAACACATTGTTATACGTTTAAAATTAGTAAACTTCCACCCGCCTAGCATTTGGTATTCCCAAATGGAAGTATTTAATTTATTACACCTTTTCTGTTTGACTCAATCGAATTTAAATCATTAAATTTTTGTTTACATGACATTTTTAAATTAAAGGCATTATATTTTGAATACAAACATTCAAAAAAAAAAAAAAAAAAGAGAGACATTTTAAAGTTCAAAAAGCTTGAAAAATTATTTTCATTATTTCTTGTAGTATTTTAAAAAATTTATTAAATTACTCTACTAAATTATTTATTATGATTGATTTAACTCATTTTTTTTATCTCCAATTTAACTAATAATTGTGCTGTTAATCGTGAAGGGCCGAGGAAGAAAACCTAGAAATCGCTAGCTAGCAGTTTTACGTAGTATTTCCTTCCTTTCTTTTAAATTATATTTTTGATATATTTAATTTATTTCAAAAAATGGATTTTTTTTTCTTAGTACTTTGTTGCAAATATGACGTCATGTTTCACTACTAAATCTAATACAAAGAGAAAGTATTAAAAAATTTATGAAAAGTTAAATTGATTAATTTAAAATAGGACTTAATTTGAATAGGAGTCAAATTTTATAATTCTACGTTCAGTGGTTTGCGGCGAACCACATATATTAAAAAAAAAAAAAACTTGTTGATATTTTATTTAGGGGAGAGTAGGATTGAATGGGACGCAGGATGAATGGGGCAATAGCAAAATTTTTTTGTTTTGCAAGCACCGGAAACTTCACAATTTTTCTGATATATGGCAGCACTGAGGTCATTCATCAAGTGTAGTTTCAGAACTATGCTATTCATAGAAGGGCAGAAAAAAATTAAAATATTTTTTTTAGCTGCCAAAGTAAGTTTTTAATGATTCAGTTAGGTAGTTGTTAAGAAATTAACTATTTGCTTAAAGTTAATATAACTCTTATATGGTGAAAAGGCATAATATTTTATTGTGTTTATGATATTCAAGAAGAATTTGGACAATTGTTCATTAAGCCTATTTCCTGTTTCATATGATCATGTGATGGTTAGGATGAATGGGACATTCCCCACTATGTACTAATTTAAAATTTTACACAAGTATTATATTAAAACGTAAATTAGCCATATTGAGTATCAGGATTCTTAATTTTGTGGACTTAGAAAAAGAAATTTTGAAATTAATTGTTCTGAATTTTGTTTATAATAATTATGATTAAAAAAATTATAAGTTAGAATACTCAATGCAAATTAAATTATTAATTGAAATAAATAAATAAACTAATAATAATTTGATTAAAATCACAATTTCAATCAAGCTAATTAAATAAATTCTGACGATTATTAATGTAATATAGAATAGAATGTTGATTTTCTCGATTAGTCGGGAAAAAAAAATCTGGAAAATTTATACTCTATTATAATGATTTATCTCTTCCTAGTGTCTTATTTATTTATTAATTTTTAGATTAGGTCTTATTAGATTAAATTACCAAAGCCTACAGAACTAGGAACTGCACGAACTAAAGGACTTTTGTCTTTTAATGTTAATTTGAGTCAATACATCAGTTTATGTTAATTTCAGTGAGTCCTTAGTGTGTAACAAAATCACATAAACCAATTTAATTTTAAAAATTTATTTACTTTCCATTTTTCTTTCTTTTCTTTGTTAATTCCCGGCTTGTCTCATTCATCCCCATAGGTGGGGATGGATGGAACGATACATATGCATTTAAAAAAAATATTATTAATTAAAAATAATAACTTTTTATTAAAGTTAGTATGTTTATATGTAATTGATTACTGAAGTGTACTTATGAGCAATGTTGCAAAATTCTGAATTACATATGGCCGACGTTATCAATAAAAAAAGGAAAAATGTCCCATTCATCCCCACTCTCTCCTACATTTTAAAAAATGATTTTTACTGTTTAATAATTAGATTTTGTTTCTAGCTAATAAATGCTTAGATTTGTTTTAATTAATATTACAATATTTTATAGGAATTTTGTTGCTTATTTAAATGCTTTTTAAACACAATGTGAAAAAACAAAATATTAAATAGACAATGTTGTAGTAAAAATCCACATTTGTAGAGAAACAATTTCTATTAAAATAAATAAACAAGCAAATAAGATTTATTTTTATTTTTATTTCCCTGGCATTACCAGAGAATAAAAAATTGTAACCGAACTGGAATTTTCACGATATCAACGAAGAGGAACGTATTTTTTATGTTTATAAAAACTTTTTACGATTTCTTATGTATGTTTCTTCCCCTTCAAAAGCCTTTTTAAAATAATTTTCACAATTTTATCATAAGTTTTCACATTTTCCTAGTTGTGATCCTATAAAAAATGATCTGGGTATAATATTAAAACGTATTTCAAAGAGTGTCTATTTGGTATATGCTTATTTTGTAATTATATGTAAGAAAAACTTTTTATAAATTATAACTCTGATTTTATATAATAATAATAATAATAATAATAATGATAATAATAATAATAATAATAATGATAATAATAATTATAATAATAATGATAATAATAATAATAATAATAATAATAATGACTTTTTTTTTGTAAAATATTTAGTTTATCGCTTGTGTCTTGGCTAACTATTTCTAAATGCAAATTTAACCAGTATTTTTTTTTTATTTATTTATTTATTTATTTATTTATTTATTTATTTATTTTTTTTTTTTTACTGTTTAGAGATAAGTAAATGATGAGACCACAATTTAATGGGTATGATAAGGTTGTTAGAAATAAGAGATAATCTCTGCGTGTTGTATTCTATTTCTTTACCACACCCTTTTACTTCTGGTTCAAATTGTCTTATATGAAAATAATACAGATCGCCTTATAAGATATCTTAAATAAGAATCGTTTTCAATCAAACCATTTAATACAATCCCTTTACAACCCAAGACTCTTCCGTCCCACTCTTTATTCAGCTAAAACTCATTATTTTATCCAAATACTGTTTCGTTCTTTAAGTTATTTATTTTGTTAAGTAAAATAAAAAATAAATAAATAAAAGAAAGTGGATATACAACTAAGTAACATCATTATAAAATACGGGGCCATTCTCCAAGACAAGCAGCATTAAAATCGGAGATTTTCATTAAGAACGTTACTGAGAAGATATCGTTTCGATTACATACAATACAAATGAAGCCTTTGCAATTTTCTTGCTGAAATAATTGAAACAATGAATCTCGATAGAAAGCGGGAAAAAACTCATTAAATTAAAGTCAATCAGATTCAAGAAACAATTCTTATTGGATCTTGTAAGACAAAAAAAAAAAAAAAAAATGCAATTTTCTCTCAGTTTTATTTCCAAAAGCTATTGTTTAGTTTGTTCATTTATCAATAGTCATTAAAAAGTTATTTTTGGTTTTTTAGACTGTATTTTGTATATTTTAGAAATTTCTGAACAGGACATGTTAATTCTAAAAAAATTGTTTGTATGGGTGAAGCATTTTACTTGTGACCTTGAAAACATTTTCTTGTACAACATTTTAATACATTTAAACAGCAGAATGTTATTTTATCGGTCTTCTGTATTTACAAGGAAAATTTTGTAAAATCATTATATATATTCTGAAAAATTGGTGATGTTTTGATGAGAGGAATGTATTGCAGTGTTATTGTCAAACAAAATTGAAATACACTCCTATATTTAATAATAATATCTTATGTATTATTTTTTGTGCAATGTCCTCTGATACATGCTCACATATAGCTCTTACTATTATTACAAAATTAAATATGATATAAAAATATGAACTTAACGTTTTAAATAAGCAGTTTATATGTGAAATTTAGTACAAATAAATATAAGAATTTTTACAAACATGGAAAGTAAAGCGCTACAAATCACGCTATATATTCCGTAATCTAATCGATAGCTACTTATTGAATAATTTTAAGGACATAAACAATTGCGTTAGGGAATATTTATATTATTTAAAGTCATTTATTAAACTGAATTTCAATCAAGTACAGAAATTAAACTGTTATTTTAAACACTCTCATGAATATGCTTACATATAAAACTAGTATGTTGTGGCCACCACAAGATTTTCTTCTATATTTTCCTATATACATATTCAATCAGTAACAATATTAAAAAAAAAAAAAAAAAAAAAAAAAAAATCGATTTTTTCTAAGGTTTTTTTTTTTTTTTTTTTTTTTTTTTTTTTGTTAAAAGTAATACATATTCAACCAGTAACAATATTAAAAAAAAAAAAAAAAAAAAAAAAAATTCTAAGTTTTTTTTTTTTTTTTTTGCTAAAAGTAAAAAAAATCGATAACTTTGTTTTAAATTATCACAGATTTATAGTTCAACCATTCGTTTTAAAGGTATTGACGAGATTTTTCGGAAGATACCCATCTTAAAAATTTACCCCCTCCAGGGGGGGGGGAAACGATGCCCCCACATGCACAGAAATTTTTTCCTAGTTAACTATTACTATTATCAATAACTCATATTAATTTTACAATGACAAGTTAAAAATAACTCTCATTATGTACATTTATACGAAATTTTGTCCTATAATGCCATGTTAAAAATTTAGAAAAAATGCGATCACAGCGCCACCTGTTGAGCTATTGATCCCCAAATGTAATCAGCAGCACTTTATGTCGTTGACCAACTAAATACCAAGTTTGGTTAAATTTCGTTAAAAAAAAAAAATATATATATATATATTTTTTGTTTTTTTTTTTTCGTTAAAAGTAAAAAAATCGATAACTTTGTTTTAAATTGTCACAGATTTATAGTTCAACCATTCGTTTTAAAGGTATTGACGAGATCTTTCAAACGATACCCATCTTGAAAATTTACCCCCCCCCCCGGTACTTCCCCCCCAGGGGGGAAGCGATGCCTCCCCATGCACAAAAATTTTTTCCTAGTTAACTACTACTATTATCAATAATTCATATTAATTTTACAATCACAAGTTTAAAATAACTCTCATTATGCCCATTTATACTGAATTTTGTCCTATGCTGCCATGTTAAAAATTTGCATAAAATGCGATCAGAACGCCACCTGTTGAGCTATTGATCCCCAAATCTAATTAGCACCAGTTCATGTCAGGGTGCAACTAAATACCAAGTTTGGTTAAATTTCATTCATTGGTTCGTGAGATACAGCGTCCACAAAAAAATGATACAGACAGACACACAGACAGACAGACATTTTCTGAAAACTATCAATTCGTGTTCAGGACATCGCAAAACGTGTAGATCCGTCAAAAAACGGGGGTCGAAAATTTTCGCGAATCCAATACTTTCTCTATTTTACATATAGAAGAAAGTAAAAAAGGCTGATGTTAGTTTAAACTTATGTTAAGCATCATTTACATTTATAATCCATTTTAAAGCTTAAATACTTCATTAAATCTATAAATTTTACATAGTTGTTCATTGGATAAAAATTAATTGTATATAATTAAAGTGTTGTGGTTTTATTATTTAGTTCAACAAGCAACCGAACCGACAAAACCAAACACCATCACCCTACCGCCTTAATCAACCATCTGCCTACCCATCTTCCACATATTTTGGTAGTTACATTATGCTTAGAATGATAGTTTTTCCAGACAAAGTTGTTGTATATAGGAGTTTTTTTTTTATAGCGAGTAATTTTGGTGCACATAATTTTATTAAGAGTACAAAATACTGGACCACATTCATGTATTGTATTAAAATTGGAGTGAATTTTAATAGTATTATTAAAGCAATCTGAATTAAGACCATATATATAAACTGTATCATAATATTTCATATAATTAGATTCAAGGAAAAAAATTCATTCCTATTTTTATGCATTTTAATATTTTCTATTGTAGTATTATTGAATCCATGTATATGAAAATGTTGTAGTTTAATTCCAGATTTACAATTTATTTTGGCTATTAAGTATATATAATTCTTCTTAAAATTTTTGCATTGAGTATTAATTATTAAGTAACAGATAACTGACTAAATATTCTGTTCTCATCAAATTTTAATATCTCGAGATTCATTAATAACCAATTTTGATAAGTTAAATAGTTAAAGATGATTCACTAAACAAAAAATTGTTTTTTAAAAGAAAAATTCCAATGGTAACTAACAGAATAACGTCGCAAAAGTGTAATTCGTCTTTAAGGTTTAATCATTTAGTTTCAGGCAGTCTTTTGGAACAGAAATTAAAAATGTAAAAAAAAAAAAAAAAAAAAAAAAACAGAAAGTGTTTTTGATTTTAGTCCACAGAAGAAGAAAATAAAGTCTTGATTTGTTTACCACATTACTTTTTGTTTAACTGTTTATCATATATATGCATACATATGTATGTGTGCGTGTATGTGTGTGTGCATATAACTTTCTTAAAAAACATTGTATTTTTTATCCCAATTTTTTTCTTTATTTTATTGATAAAAGTTATTTTTATTTAGTTTCTGTTGAAAAATTATATTAAGTAAACTATTAGGAAATTAGAGAAATATATATATATATTTTGTAATAAGATTTTTTTCCCCGAAGAATTTAAGAATATGAATATATATATATATATATATATACATAAACACTGAATCTAAAATATAAAGGAGTTCTTTAAAAGGAAATTCAATCCATAAATAACAGAACAACATGATTTTCTTAAAATTCAATCATTAATTTTGAGGGAAAATTTTGCATTAGAGACTGAAAATATTAAGAAAAAATCACTATTTTTCATTTCAATCAACTGAAATGGTATATAAAACCATGATTTGTTTGTCACTTTTTGTTATTGGTTACCTCACTGGTTTTCTTTCATAAAAGATATTATAACTTATTGTAATCATTTCATTTTCATCCACAAATGACTTTTTTTTATTATTGATAAAACATCAAGATTTAATTTTCATTTTCTGCTGCGAAGTTTATTAAATTTTATAATTTTAACTTCGAAATCCATCTATAACATATTTTAAGATGAATATTTAAGTGCGAATCAATAAACTTAAGAATTTAAAGTTTTCTAAAAGAATATACCAAACGATAAATACAGAGTAATGTGAGAAATGTCCAAACTCTATCAAGCTTTAATCTTTCAGTTTCAGTGAGCAATAATCATTAGAGACTAAAAATTTTAAAATGTAATCAGTACTTTCCATTTCAGTTAGTTCAAAAGTAAATATATAGTTAGTATTTGTTTAACGCTATGTCAGGTTATTTAAATATAGCTTATAATTCTCCACTGTATTTAAAACTATCTAATTAACCTTTGATAAATTAAGGAAAATAAGAAAAAAAGAGGAATATCCAAAGAATATTTTTTAGTAATAATCTATGTTCTTAAGATATTATGAACGTTTATTTATTAAGAATATATTTTATTAAGAATATATTTATTAAGAATTTTTTTTAAAGAGATATGTAATTTACTACCAGAAGGTATAATGTTTTTAATTTTTCAAATGTAACATTAAGATATTTATTTTTAATACTTAATTATTTCATTAACATTTTTTCCTCACATGCATATAATGCAAAATGTTAACTTTTTTTTTTTTTTTTTTTTTTTTTTTTTTGTGTGTGTGTGTATTCTTAGCGTAATACAAATTAAACAAGACCACTTAATATATTTTCTAAAATATCAGTTAAATAACAACTATGTTTCAAAACAAAACAATGAAAAATACTCACATTTTAAAATTAGCTTGAAATGAGAAAACTATGTTTGAAAAATTTCGAATGTCTCATTTATTTATTTAACAAATAAGGTTTTTGTAAATGTGTTCAGTGATAGTTTTTTGGTCTTTTGCTGTTAAATTTTACTTTTAAAACAATTGTAAAATAAATAAATAAATGAATGAATAAAAGATAAACATTTTACCTACCTTGAGAGACCCACCGGTAAATCCGGATTTTTTTTCTTTCTTTTTTTCTTTTTTCTTTCTTTTTTTTCTTTCTTCTTTCTTTTTCTGATTCTCATTATCCACCAGATGATCACTGAAACGTTCACGATTGTGGTATACCACTGGTAGGTTTTCTTTTCTAGAATTTTGTTTGAGAATATAATTATCTTCAGTCGGTATACCTAGAAATATAAATTTCAACAGTCAACGTGTTAAATGTATAGAAGAAGCACGTATCATTCAAATATATTTTTTAAAAAGAAAATAATAAAAATTATCATTAAAATTTAAAATTGTCTTAAAATCAGAAAAATTAATTTCACAAATCTCCAAAATTTCTATCCGTAACTTAAATATATAGAGGCAGTACTGACCCTTGCTCTTATTTAATCTTTGCAAACTTTTTTTAAACCACTAATATAATTTTGTTTATTTTATTTTTTCTCAGACCTCTACTACTGATTTTTTTTTTTTTTTTTTTAATCTGTTATGATAGAAGAATTCTGCATATTAATAAAAATTTATTTAATAATTAATTTATATATGTTAAACCGTTATAATATATATATTAGTGTTTATGATTCCTCTTTTGATTTAAGACAATGAAGGTAAAAAGGCAAGTTTTCTTAAAAGTGATCCTGTTAAAAAGAAATACATACCGGATGTCTGTAGACATTTTAACCCTTTCATTCCCAATTTTTTCCCTTCATAAAACAATAAATCTTATATTTAGTCATAAATTTACTTCAAAGGTAATATGTATAAATATTTGTTTAAAATAGGAGAAATAGCAGAGTACGAATTAATATACCTAACAAAGCAACTGAGAGGTGCTTATTTATGTTTAATATAACCACTGATGCCATTAAAAATCATACATTTTCAATAAATAAAAATATCAAAATTGTAATAGAAATACGTATTGTAATTAATTAAAATACAAATTATAAACATTAAAAAATAAAATAAAAATATTTCAAACAGTTATATTGCTTAACCCTTTATATCGCAAACTACCTTATTTTTGGAAAAACAATTTGTAACATTTTATTATATTTTTTTGCTGCATGTGAAACATCTCATATTAAATTTAACTTAAACTATAGATTAACTATAGGGAAAGCTTAAACTATAGGGACTTTGAAGTTCCAATGAAATCCTGTAGTAAATTTAGGCTATTTTGAGGAATTTTTTTTATGGGACTTTAAAGTCCCGTAGGGATACAAAGGGTTAAAAATTCATAAAATTGAAGGAATTGGTAGAATTGGACACGGTTTGCGAAAAAGTTATTCTCGTGAAGGGAAATGTTTTTTGGTAAAGAAAAAACTAATAGTTAAAATTTTCGTCGATAGAGGGCGCTATACGCGAGTAAATTACATATTTTCATGAAAAATTGCATGCATTTGCTTGCAAATGTTTACAGGCATATAAATCCTATTCTATGTGTCCGCCATAACCACGAATTAAAGTTCACGAACGAGTTACAACATTGCTAACTGCAGGATCAGTCGGCGGTTATTACCTGTGGGAAAACATCTTCACTAACAACGCTTTATCAACCAGGTCAGCATCACAATTAAAACTTCATGTATGCGCAAGTAGGAGGAGCTTAATGATAGAAAAATTCTGTATATTAATAAAAATTGATTAATTGATTAATTTATATATTTTAAACCGTTAGAATATATATATTAGTGTTTATGATTCCTCTTTCGCTTTAAGACAATGAAGGTAAAAAAGCAAATTTTTTTAAAAGTGATCCTATTAAAAAGAAATACATACCAGGTGTCTATAGACATTTTAAAAATTCATAAAAATTGAAAGAATTGGTAAAATTGGATGCGGTTTGCAAAAAATTTATTCTCGTGAAGGTTTTTTTTTTTTTTTTTTGTACAGAAAAAACTAATAGTTAAAAATTTCGTCGATGAAGGGCGCTATACGCGAGTAAATTACATATTTGCATGAAAAATTACATGTATTTGCTTGCAAATGTTTACAAGCATATGTGTGCTCCATAACCACAAAATACAGTTTACGAACAAGTTACAACATTGCTAACTGCAGGGTCAGTCGACGGTTCTTACCTGTGGGAAAACATCTTCACTAATAACGCTTTATCAACCAGGTCAGCATTACAATTAAAATTTCATGTATGCGCAAGTAGGAGGAAAAATTAAAAATAAGATGTGTTAATGGTAAAACCGAGCAATTTTTAGAGTTCTGATTTGCATATTTCTGGTTGCGCATCCGTGCAGCGCCCTCTATGGACGAAAAATTTAACTATTTTATTTGTCTTTACTAAAAAAAATCCCTTTTAAAAGAGTATTTTTTTCGCAAATCGAGTTGAATTCTACCAATCCTTTCAAGTTTTATGAATTTTTAAAATGTCTACAGACGTATGGAACACTCGGTATATATATCCTTCATCATTATAAAAAAAGACTTATTTTAAATTGGAATTTCTCTGCATTAAAAAAAAAAAAAAAAAAAAAAAAAAACCTTCTAAATGTATTTTAGGTAGAGCAGCAAAGTAAATCAACCAATATATTAAAATATCATTTGAACACATTACGTTTAAGTATTCTTATATCCCTTTTGGAAATGTATTTATTATTATTATTAATATCTCATAATAGAAAATCATAGTTTTCTCAACAAAATAACGGATAGATAATCTATCAAATTACATATGTATATATATATATATATATAATCTAAAAATGAATTCATTTTTTTTTCTTTATTTTCTTTAATTGATATAGAATATCTGCCCCCTTTCTTTTAGATCATGTATATTTCTCAATAAAATAATACAGTTAACTTATGAGTGAATTTTGTGAAAAATGACATTACTGTCTGAATTAAGTATGCTTGTAATTTAAAAATTTTCCCTTTTCTTTTAATTAGTTTAAAGAGCGTAAAACGAATTTAGATTGTTGTTGAATAAGTAAATAAAATCCACATGACATTTATTTTGTCTGAGAATAATAACATTAATTAATTTCTCTCCGTATACTTTTTTTTTTTTTTTTGTTTTTTACTTAATAAATTCTTCTAATAAACCTATTATTATCATCGAGGATTAGTAAAAATAATTTCAATTTTAAAATATTACAAAGCTATCATTGGGATTATACATATAATCTAGAATTTCAAAAGAGAGTATAAAACAATTTATGAAACCCCATTTCATAATACATAGACTATATTAAGGGATAAGTGGTACCAAATAATTATAAGATATTTAGTAAATTAGATTGTTTATTTTCTACAAAACTACTTTTTATCAATTTAAATTATAATATGATATTTCAAATAATGCACCATGTTGATTGTTTGAGTTATAGACAATTAGATGAATGTGTGTAGTAGTTTATTCCTGAACAATTTGTAGCATATGAACATTTTTAGGGAAGATAGAAAATTAAAAACAAGCCAGAATTACGTTTATGATATATGGCTGGAAATTTAACCAAATGAGCTATGATATACATGATGATGAAAAAAATATAAGACATTAACGAATAAAGAAAACTTTGTTTGGATGACACCAAACATTCAGATTATATATGCGCACGGAACACTTTTTAAATAATTCTTTAAAGTTCCTACCATTTATAACTATGCAACAGCAGCAATATATTTATTAACGTAAACTTTCGAAATTTACCTGGCACTGAGCAGATAAAGAGCAATTGGTAGTAGCAAATTGGTAGTAGGTAGAGTGGTAGTACTGACACAGATTCTTATGACTAAGTTGATAATTGTGTTGATAATATTTTTAAGGGTCTTTATAAGAAGAAATCGAAGATACATGAACGAAGGAGAACCATAAGAAACTATGACTTTGTCTTTTCATCCATTTCAGAGTTTGAAAAAACGTACACAAAACTGAAAAATTGTAAAATAATCGGAAGAAATCTGTAAAATTTTCTGTATGTGTCAATTAGGATTACAGTATATTTTCAGAATTTTACATTAGTCCATGTACAGTGTTCATGAATAGAGCTAAAACCATTATCATAAGCATTCTTGCTTACGTTAAATCCTTTTAATAAAAGATTAACAAACAAACAAACAAACAAGCAAAAAAAAAAAAAAAAAAAAAAAAAAAAAAAAAACTACTGAAATATTTGTTTTTTGTCTTTCTTTTTTCTTTTTTTTTTTTTTTTATCAAACTATGTGCAAAATTTTCTTTATGTGTATTTATACGACAAAATATTTCCTAGAATTAAACACACTGACATCAAAGAAGAACGGGAACAAATATTTATTCGTGCTTTATTTTATTAACTTGCAGATTATTTGGGAGATTTATTTTATTTCGTGGTTTGAACAATATTTTCCCTCACGATACTCTAAATACCGTCATATGGTGTGCCTTCATCGACAACAGCGAAGAAAGCAATCAAAATAAATGATTACTATATTTAAAACTTCAAAATATGATTAAATGTTAAGCGATTTTCTAGACGCTTTTCCGATATGGAAATTCAATATTTCCTTTTATGACCTTCCATTTAAATTGGCTGACAGAGTAATATCTTTCTCTTCCAGAAACAAATTTTCCACGATGATGCAGAAGATTTCTATCGAACGGAAACCTTCATTATAAAATTGCACATTAAATTAGTTTTCGGAATTTTAAATACTGGATTTTTAGTGAATTTTAGTTACAGAATTTAAATTCTGTTTTGTGAATGAATAATTCTGTAATCTTTATTTTGGTTTTCTTTATGGCTTATTTTATAATTAAAATAAATATAATGAAAACTACATGGAAGCGTAACATTTTTGTATTTAAATAAAATAAAAAACTCTTTACTCTATCTCTCTAATACACAATCATAGATATTAAAATAATACACTACATTTCAAAACAAGCTGAATAATGCGATTGACTAACTAATATACAATGACAGAAATTAAAACTAGTATGTTGTGGCCACCACGAGACTTTCTTCTATATTTTCCTATACAAATTCACTCAGTAACAATAATTAAAAAAAAAAAAAAAAGTGGGACTTTGACAAAATTTTGGGTAAAATGTGAAAATTATTCTAAGTTTGTCAAAACACGGAAACCGTGGGACTTTGACAAAATTGGGAGAAAACTGCAAAAATTTGTTTAAGTTTGTCAGAACACGGAAACCGTGGGAGTTTGAGAGAATTAAAAGGAGAGATTAAAAAAAAAAAAAAATGTGGGACTTTGACAAAATTTTGGGTAAAATGTGAAAATTTGTTAAAGTTTGTCAAAACACTGAAACCGTGGGACATTGACAAAATTAGGGGAAAAATGCAAAAAATATGTTAAAGTTTGTCAAGACACGGAAACCGTAGGACTTTGACAAAATTAGGGGAAAAAAGCAAAAATTAGTTTATGTTTGTCAGAACACGGAAACCGTGGGAGTTTGATAAAATTAAGGGGAGAGAAAAAAAAAAAAAATTCTAAGTTTTTTTTCGTAAAAAGTAAAAAAAAATCGATAACTTTGTTTAAAATTATCACAGATTTATAGTTCAACCATTCGTTTTAAAGGTACTGACGAGACCTTTCGAAAGATACCCATCTTGAAAATTTTTGCCCCATATCACCCTGTTAAAAATTTAGAAAAAAGCGGGATGGCACCGCAACCTGTAAGACGATTTTTACCAAAAGTTGATAGGCACTAATTTATGTCAAGGTGCAACTACATACCAATTTGTATGAAATTCTGTGCAGTAGTTCCAGAGATACAGTTGCCACAAAATTTTGTCACACACACACACACAGACAGACAGACAGACAGACAGACACTTTCTAAAAATGGTAAAATCGTGTTCTACAGCTCTCAAAACGTGTAAATCCATCAAAAACCCGAAATCGAAAATTTTTACGAATCCAATACTTTCTTCTATTGAAGATAGAAGAAAGTAATAATACACTACATTTTTAAACAAGTTGAACTTAACGTTCAGAAATTTAACAAAATTTCGTCATCATTTTAAAAGCAACATTTCGCAAGTATATGCTGTTCGGCTTATCCGAACATCTCCACTCAACTCTGTCATGTTCAGACTATAGATATAGTAATAAGACATAGATTGATCAGCGAGAGGGAAAAAGTGAAGTCTTTTTTTTCGGAAAAGTCACTCTAATGGCTGCCTTTTCCCGAGTAAATCACACACAGGAATACACACGGATAATTTAGTAAATAAAATTTATGAAAGGTTACTAAAGGTGAATGAAAAACTCCAGGTACAGTTTCAAATTCATTTTCATTTTTATTCTTTTTTTCAATACTCTCTAATGGCTGATTTTAGAACTTTTTTCCGGCATCAAAATTTTTTGTTCGATAACATGGGGATGATAGATCTATATATATTACTATATCTATGGTTCAGACGCAAATATCTCATTTAGATTCTAAGTAGAACTGCGCTATGGTGTAGTGACACCTCTATGGTGTAGTTACTGAAAAGTCTGTCATCGCATAAAATTGCTGCTCTTCGCAATATAATTTTTAATGGCATTTTACAGTTATTTACATTATAAATTTTTTATGTCATAAAGCACTGAAATAAGTACAGTTGGCAGCAAGTTTATCCGAGCACTAGCAGTAATCCCTGTCTAAAAAAGTACACTTAATACTGCTTTGTTAAATAAATCCTTGTCGAGTCATGTCCTTAGTCAGTCTAAGAACATGATTCGATAAGGAATTATCTGACAAAACAGTTTTAAGTGTACTTTTTTGATATCAGAATTACTGGCTAGTGCTCGGATACTTTTGCAGTCGACTGTATTCAATCGCAATATGTGCAAAATAAATGTCTAACAGCTGTATTCACTACTTCAACTCCCGGTTGAACACGAAAATCTAAAAAGAGTATAAAGTCAGGTGCGAATATTCAGCGCTTCCTCTCCCCTCTCCGTGGGAGGTAAAATTTCAATGCATATGTTTCAAAAGAACTCTTCAGTACCTTTAAAACGAATTGTTGAACCGTCGTAGATCTGTGATGATTGAAAATAAAGTTATCGATTTTTTCCAAGTTTGCACACCATTTTTTTTTTTTTTTAGTTAATATTTACGGATGTTTATGGTGCTTGTGTATGTTTTTGCATATCTATTATCTAACTAAATCTACTTCATAAATTCTCTCATTGGTTTAATTAAAAAAAATATGAAGTGACTCCTTTTGACTTTCCAAACATTAGGTAATTTAATGGTATTTAAATAAATTAAAGTAAGAGAAGTTGAATAAATTAAAGTAAGATTTAAAAAGCTCTATATATTTTGTGTGACGATGACCTATAAATAGTACATAAATTTTCAGCTTATTCGAATAAGACCTTTAGATGCTATCGTACTTTAAATAATGTGAGCACATGGACCATAATGATAAACATTTTTTATGTGTCTCTGTAAAAAGACTATAAGTTCTAGATTTACCAAAATCTATACAATTCGTGCGACCGTGACTTATAATAGGTATATAAATTTTCCGCTTAATCAATTGAGGCATTTAGATTCTATTGCACGTTAAATAGTTTCAGCCCTTAGACCATTTTGATAAAGAATTTTTCTTCGTGTCCCTGTAAAAGTAGTATGTGTACTAGATTCCCCAAAATCAATAAATTTCGTAATATGATGACCTGTAAAATGTATACCGACTTTCAGCTCATTGAAACAAGTGTTTAGATGCTATCGTGTATCACACACATACATACATCACTGTAAAAAAGGCAAAAATGAACTCAAGGCACCTCAAAATGTATAAATACTCAAAAATCTGAAAGTCGAATTTCTTCCATGATGATAAAACTTGTTCGGAAATTAAAAAGGGAAATAAAGAAATGAACTGATAGTAAGAGATGATAAAATGATATATGATAAAATGAACTGAGCATAAGAGACCTACTCTTTTGTCTGTTTATATTTTACTCTTTTGTCTGTTTTAACCAAATTTGATACTTAAATAAAAATACGTAACGTTTTAAATGACACCTTCTAAAAATTATAAGTAAAGTTTAAGTAATTTATGAATTTGTCAATTGCTAATCGTTGTTTATATGAAACGTTGACACTGAGAAAAAATGTATACCGCTTTTATCTAAAATGAATAAGTAGCCATTTTCAAAATCCTTAAACAAGAAGTATAGATTTCCAAGCTATAAGGTAAACAAATAACCTGGGAAGACGGAATGATCGAGAATTTCTAGTCTACACTTTTCTAAATGGTAAAACAGTATTATGAATTATTATGAATGTTATGAATCCTTTATATTGCAAGAAATTTTTGTTTATTTCCTAAAATTGGGTTATAAAACAAAATTATAGTTACTAAAACTCGCCTCTTGTATTCACATTAGTTTACAAATAGATTTTTAAATGAGATTGGCTACCATAATATAGGAAAACGGTCTAAAATTCTAATAGACGTTTTTACAACTCGCTATCAAATGGTGCTAGAACTTATAAGGAGAAAATGGAACTATTTTTACTAGAGCTACAATTTAGATTCTAGATGTCAATCGTATAATTTTTTCTTAGAGTAAATGTAAAAAAAAAAAAAAAACTGTTTTAAATTAAATCTTTAAACAAAATATGTGAATGAGACATTTGAAAAAAGAAGAAAAAAAATGCAGTTGTTAAACTAAGCCGCCAAAATTTACATAGATACATAGATTATTATTATTATTATTTTTTTTTTTTGAGGGGGGGGGGGGATTCAGATAATGTTTTTTGAAGTGTTAATAATTGCTTCTAATTTTGCATAAATCGAGAATTATTTAGTATCAAATTAATTTGTCGTAGGTACGTTTCTAACAATTGTTTGTATATATATATATATATATATATATAAGCGTGTGTGTGTGAGATACAAATAAATGATAAAGAAAAATTATATAGGAAATATAGTCTCTAAATTGAGAAAAAATACATATATCGAATGCATCTAGAACAAATAAATAGACAATTTCTGATTTTTATAACTAAAAATTTTGATCACTTAGTTATGCAAATAATGTAGAAAAATAACTTGGATAGAAGAAATGATCGAGATTTTCTAGTCTATACTTTTTTAGAAGGTGAAACAATATTACGAATATTATGAATAGGGTTCAGAGGAACTCCGAACCATGCTAATCGCCTTATTGGAGAGGAATCATGGGCCGGCGATGGCCATCCACCATCTGCCCGCGGAACCCGATCCACCGGGGGGAGAGGAAGACCCCTCCTTATTGAAGGTACAAAAATTCCATTTTCTATAATTATATTTAGATATGAACAGTTGAAAATTAACATTTCTAATTTTTACAGAGATAGTTTTGTTTCGCATGTTTTTACTCTATACATAAGAATATTCTTTTTTTAATAAAATTTGTATTTTTTATTTAGTAAGATCTCAATGGGATTCGTAACTGTTTTTAGAACCATTCTACATTTCTTTTAAGAATCCTTTGTATTGCGAGAAATTCGCACTTTATTTTTTTAAATTTGGTTATAAAGCAAAATAATAGTTACTAAAACTCTCGCCTCTTGATTTTTCATTTATTTGCAAAGATTTTTACTTGAGATTGACCACGATAATATCGGAAAACGCTCTAGAATTGGAATAGAGTTTTTAGAAATCGCTAGCAAAAGAAACTAGAATTTATAAAGATGGCATGGAACTATTTTTACTAGAGCCATAATTTACTTTCTAGATGTCAGTTACAGAATTTTTTCTCAGTGTAACAGACGTAGATTTTGTTAGAAATAAAAACATAACAACTAGGGTATTTTATTATTAACGATTTGTTACAACAGATGTTTATTACGTCTGTCAAACTACATTTTTGGGAACATTAGTAAGAATGCATGGAATCCATTTTTCGAATTAGTAATTTATTTGACAATAGTAATATATATATATATATATATATATATATATATATATATACATACATATATATATATATATATATATATATATATATTAATATGAAAATGCTTAAAAAAGTTATTGGTAAAAAACAATATATGTTAATCAATTTAACGGTGTTTGTTTAAAAAACAACAACAACTATATATCACTAACACTTTCAGGCAATAATTATCAAATAAAAATAAATTTAATATGTTTATTTACGATTTGAGAAGTTTGTAATAACACTGCTCGACATGAAAATTGCCTCTGACACCATTTCAGCATATTCTTACGTAAAATGACCTCCTGAATCGGAATATGACCCCCATTTTGTCCTATAACCCACAGTCTTTTAGGAATAGCCCCCTATTTTTATCATTTTACGGTGATTTTATGGCTATAAATTTAATTTTTAAGAAGGGGAGGACTATTTTCACCGTTAAATATCTTTTGAGAGGCTACAAAGTTGGAAAATTCTAAAACATGGACATTTCCGACAAGGGAAATGTTTTGGGGGGATTTGCCACTGAAATTATGCATTACATATCTTAGATTTTTTAATCTGTTATTAATGTTATTTTTTAAACTTTATATTTTATTTGTTTTTCGGTGTTAAATTAGTTATTTTTCATTCTTCAAATCAAATTCATGGTCATAAAATCATCGAACAGGGAAAGAAATTGAGGGAAGGGGTGCTGTTTCTAGAAAACGGTGGGTGACTGGGCAAAATAGGAGTCATATTTGGATTCAGGAATTCATTTTACATAAGAATCACTAAAAATGGTATCAGATCTCGAAAGTTTTTTTTTTTTTTTTTTTTTTTTTTTTTTTTTCTCAGAGCAGTGTAATTGCAGCCGATGATCATGTGCATATACAGCCTTATTGAAAAAAACATTAAAATAATTTGCAAACAAACGTTTCACCTACCCTTATTCTAATCCTTTATGAGAAATGAAACATATTTTTGATCCTTTTCATCATAAAAAAAAAAACACAAATAAAAATACAAATCAGAACAGCAAAAAATGTTTAGTCCTATTTATTATGTACATTGCGCATGTATAGAAGAAAGGTTTCACCTTAAGATCACATCCTATTATTCGTATGTAAAAATGATCATACGAAGTACTTTCTACAGCTGAACTGACAGAAAAAACAATTTTATTAAATTGTATCTCCATTTAAAACATCAAAATATGATTAAATGTTATGATTGAATTTTTGTGGTTTTCTCCACAATAAATTTAATATTTCCTTTCATGACCTCTCATTTAAATTGAAAAATGGAATAATATATTCTGTTCCCGAACAAATTTTCCTTGCGATATGCAAGATATTTGCATCGAAACGAAATTTTCATTATAAACCAGCATTAAATGGCCTAATGAAATTTCAAGCAATGGATTACGAATGATCAGGAAACGCATTTCAGCTTCGAAGACAATTCTTAATAAAAGTTTGCAACCTCTACCACATACATGCAAATACATTATTTGTCTGGTAAAGATGTATTTTGTTTTTCTTAATTGGTGTGATCTGGAATGAAATTTTAATGATAAGAAAATATGGAAAAATTGAAATAGATAAAATAAGTTTTAGGAGAGGGTATTAATATGAAAAAAAAAAAAAAAAAAAATTCTAATTTTAGCCTTTGCTAATATTTGTCTCTAGGAAGGTGATAATTATTAATCAGAATTAAATGAGTTTTGAAATATTTTAACTAAATTATTAATGACTTAAATTTTTATATCCATGTCGGAGATATTAAAAAAAATAATGATAAAGAAGGAAGTAAAAATAAAAATAAAAAATTAATATAAAGAAATACAATTGAAAGAAATAAAAGAAAAGTATAAGGGGTAAAAACTTGCACTTTGAAAGGTTTAAACATTTGGTACATAGTTATAATTTTATATTTTGTAATTTCAAAGTGCATGTGAATCTAGTTTTCTTTAGAGATGAACAGAAACAAATGTTCACCAAACAAATAAATGAAAATTTGCTTATAAACAGGGCTCCAGGTATTTGAAAAATCCGATAGCCAGTAAAAAAATCCCCTATCTTTTTTCTTTTTCTTTTCTTTTCTTTTTTCTTTTCAATTTAATTGAATATAGAAATGAAACTTCTATGCATAAAAACTAAATATTACCAGGGCAGATTGGTATATAAGAAAACACCTGTTTAAATTTAACATCAAGAAACTGGTTTATTATTTTCCCTAAACCGATATACCATCGGCATCAATACACCCTTACACCGGCACAATGATTCAGTACCGGGTCGCAAAGCACGCACCAACAGAAGCAGTGTAAACGAAGTTAGCCTACATAGGGAGTGAAATCGGAACCTGATTCTAGGTGCAATTTTTTCAACAAAATATATATATTAAAAAAAGGAAATGTGTTTCATTAAAGTTTAAAACATAGTCACTAGTTAAAATATGTTGGTCGCAAATGGCGACCAGGTGACCATATTTCACGATATATATATTTCCCACTATTCAGTCTTTTATTTCACTATTTATTTTATTTATTATTTATAACAAATTATGAATTCTTTTTATAATATTATTAGGTGCAGATCCATATTTTTGGTAATACTTCGTTCTTTATAACACTCGAATGACTTTTGTCCTAGATCGTATGATGACATATTAAACAGCACATAAAGTGAATATAATTAATATGAAATTCAAATTAATTCTAACAAGACATAAAAGTATTCAGACTAGAAATATCAACGTTCAGGTTCATTGTTTATCCCAATGAGCTAGGTTTATTGTCATAAATCATTAAACTTGTGTTGCTCAGGTAAAATGATGAAAATATAATCGACACAATTCAAACAATAGAAAATTAGAATGCTTATTTGCTTTTACCGACAACAAAGCAATGGTACAGATAAATTAATTATTATCATTAAGCTCCGGCATTAATGAGTCACAGTGAATAATATGAAAGTTGAACCTCGACTATACATTAACACTGCATTTTTGAAACAAAATGGTCGAAATAATTTTAATAAAGCGAAAAATGCCAAGTTACGTTCGATTCCTAAACTGGTCACTTTTTCTTCTTGTTAGAAATAATTCAGCTTTTATTTCAAAAGTGTATATTTCTTTTTCGAATAATTTTGCCTTTCTGTTGAGATATCATTAAGTGCCATTTTACAATCAAAAACCGATTAAAACCAGACATGATCCGAAAAGCATGAATTCTCAATTCATGATCTACAGGGTATATCTAAAAGTCTTGTCGCATTTTAATTTTTAATAATTCACAAAAAAGAGAAAATATATTTAATTTAATAACATTAATGGTAAGACAATTAAAAAAGTTTGATGGACCGCACAAATGAAGCTCCACATGTGCGTCTTTCGTCTCATGGAGAATATCAAGTAATTAGTCAATTTTGCGAGAGGTACGGAAAAGAACATGAGCATTCACACCCTCTATTGCGGTTGTAATCTTGACCTTTAGTTAGATTATCAAATGAAACAGATCCTCAAATGAAACAGATTAAAAATGTCAAATGTGTAAATTCCTGTTAAAATTTATTATTGAGCTATGTAGATAACAGATACATAGACACATAGACCAATTGGTAAAAGATTAATTTTTGGATTCAAAGGATTCCAAAACATACAAATACATCAAAATATGAATTTCAAAAATTTGACCTAAGTAGGATATTTTCTATACCGTATTTGGGTAAGAGAATGTAAGAAATAAGTAGGGGAAAAATGCTTCCTTTCTAACAAAATGCATAAGACTGATTTTTGCATTATGTTTTTACAAATAATTTCACAAATTTTCTTTTCTAAAACTAAAATGGCAAATACTGAAAACTGGTCATTAAAAAATCCATATATTTTTCTATCCTTTCAATTCATGCGGCATATCAGAAATATTGCAGATTAAAATAGAAAAATATAATTTTTTAAAAATAAAACGAAGTGAAAAAAAAAATTTCTTACTTTTGTAGAGCGTTTTTTAAAAATATATTTGTACTACACATTCATGTATTAAAATGATATATTTCGTAAATTAAATTTTATAAATTATGTTAAATTTATTGGATACTATGTTTTATTTAATTATTTTTCAATTTCAGAAATTCAGCTATAAATTGGAACCACATTAGATCTTCGGAAAAGTTTAGTATAATGCATTTAAAAACCCACCGTATATGTTTCAAATGAATATATATATATATATATATATATATATATATATATATATATCTGAATAGGTTGATTTATAAAAAGAATTGATTGTATGTTGCATAAAATTCAATATTATTCAATATTTCCGTTAAATTGGGTAATTGCTACAATTTATTGATAGTTTAATCATTCTTTTAGATTACCAACGAAGTATATATGAATACAGAACAATTACATATTTTATCTCTCTCTATATAATAAAAGAAGATATGTGTGCAGTGTATATCCAGCGTTTTTTAGGAAAACGGCTGATTGTAGAGCTACACAAATTTCCAAGGAATTTTGTATTCCACCTCTCCTGATGCACATCGAAGCCCAATGATCGAATTTTTAATCAATTTTTAAAATTAATTAAAATATGAAAATAACAACCTTATAATAGCTTAAAATATAGCTATTTAAAATTAGCTTTTAATTTGTTTCTAAAATAGTTTACGAGTTCCCTTTTTTCCCCCGGCATATAAAGGAATATATTTTTATGTGAATGATAAAACATATAAAATTTGCTTATGCATATGACAAAATGACGTCATTAAAACTTTAAAATTAAATAGAAATAAAAATTAAAGATTAATAAAATAATAATAATAATAATAAAACCCAGCTGATTTCATCCGAATTTATTTCATAATTTTTTTTTAATATACCTCAATTTTAGACATTTTTAAATAGTATTTTTAGTATTTTTTTTTGGCAAGGATAGTATGCTTGGCAAGAAAGATAATTAAATATTATATTAAATGGCAATACTTATAGATCCTGCTGGGCAATCTTTTAAATTTTGACTCTAAAATATTATGTGATTACGAGTGCTCATATAATTATCTGTGTTATCTTTTATGAGGCTACCACATATATTCATTGAGATATTACTGTTTCTTTAAAAAGTTGTAAAAAAGAATACCAGCGGATGTTGTGTTGTGTTTTTTTTTTCTTTTTTTGACCGTACATTAATTATTGCTTAAGCATACATTTTCTTCCGAAAGCATACTTTAAACTGTCTCAATAATGTATGTCAATTTCATTTTGTGAAATGCAATTCAACCATGTTAAAATGAGTTTAAGCGAAAATCTGCCCATAAGCAGTAATGATAAGAAAAATTTTGATGTGTCCGTGTACACGAAAATTAAACAATATGTACACCAAAATTTATACAGCTATTTCTCCATAGCCCTTAAACACGTGTACCAATTCGTGTTGTACGCGAAAACAGTACAATCGGTACATTTTATCTGCGTACAGCCTTCTAAAGTAATTGAAAAAAAAAAAAAAGAAAAGAAATATCCTGTGTTTTATTACTAGTCAATTTCATTTTGATGAAGTGTGCAAAGTTCAATAAGATCGGTGCATTAGTCATTGAGAAATCGTGTTCACTGCTTTTTTGAAGGGTCTCCAAAAACCAGGACCCACCAGTTCAATGTTTTCAAAAATTTTAATGAAATTTATAAAATATTGTTTAAATAATGCTCTTTTATATACACAAAATTTGGAATAAATATTTTATTTATTATACATTAAAAAAAAAAAAAAAAAAAAAATCTTATATTTATCCTTTGAAATCCATGTAATCCCTTAATCAAGAAAGGATATGAAAACTATCATTATGATCCCAATGGTTAATAAAAATGAAGTTATTACTAACTTAACGTATCGGTTTTAAAGAAAATGTTATTTTTCACTTGGCTTTCGTATCTTTTGAAAAACATGCTGATTTTTATGCCGCAAAGGGAAAATTGATTTGATTAAAGTCCCTTTGTTTGCGTTGCTATGGAGACGAACCCGCTAGGAAAGTGTAATAAAAAATCTAGACCACATTAAAGGAAATAGCATTTACCTGTAATATTACTTTTTGTTAGAAAAAAAAAGTAAGCAGAGATGGAGATCTAAAGGCTTATTTTTTGTCCATATGACTTATTTTTGTAGAAAAAAAAAGATAAAATATATTTAATTTTTTATTATTTTAATCTATAAACTAATCTTATTCATCTTTTCTTTTCGAGTTATAATTTTTTGTTTGACTTTATTTTTCATGGTTGAATGAAGTATTAAATGTACGATATTATAAAGAATTATTTTTCCAAAAAGTTTGTTGAGAACGTATTGTACCGTAATTAAAGTGCATAAGAGGCTAATTAAAGGGCTCATCATCTCAATAAATAAGTAAATAAATATACTAAATAATAATAATAAAAATAAGTAATTCTAATAATAAAATAAATTAATTAAATAATAAAACTTCCTTAAAAAATGGTTATTGTTCTAAGTACTTCAAACGCAAATTTTCCGTAATATAAAAAACTAAAATTACACTGGCGTTCAAAATTAAAGCAACAACCTGTTTTCACGTTTTCTTCTTTTGCGCATAATTTTTACACATATAAACACAAAATTTGAATGACATATTCGTTGTTATAACATTAATCGAATTATATATAACTCTAGAAAAGTGATAATATTTAAACTTATAATTATTCAATTTTTCTCAAAATTAAGTTTTGGAAAAAAAGAAAAAAATCAATAATTTTAGAAAAGAAAACGTAATGAAAAATGGTGTTAAGGATGCATTACATATAGATGATAACGCACATGCTTTCAAATGTCAAACTAAATCCTGATTTTTTTTTCTGTATTCACTTTTCCGTCACATTTATAATGTACTTTTTGAAACAATGTAATTATTAATTTGTAATCTATGAGTGTTACCAAAATAATAAAAATGTCTATACATAATTTTATAATGACGTGTTACCCAATATTAACGTTTGTATGTCTGTTTTTAAAAATATTATTCACATGCGAAAAAAAGAAGAAAAAAGAAGAAACAAAAAAGTGAACGCAGGAGGAAATATCAGGTTTTAATCTAACTCCTGTATGCATGTGCATCTTCACTTGTCTGTAATGCATCCTTATGACCATTTTTCATTGTTTTCTTTTCCAAAATTGTTGAAATTTTTCATTTTTTTCCAAAGCTTATTTTTTAGAAAAAAAAATGAATAATTATCAGTTTAAAAATCATTTCTTATGCTAAAATTATATAAAATTCAATTAATAACATGATAACGAATGTGTCTTCCAAATTTTATGTTTATGTGTTTATTTTTTTAAAAGTTATAATCAAAAGAAGAAAACTTGAAAACATGGATTTAATTAAATTATGAACACCAGAGCACTTTTTTTTTCTTTAATTTACGCTAGAGTTATTTTTAAAACTAATTTTAAAATGTCAAAAGAATGATATTTATACACACACACACACACACACACACACACACACACACACACGTGTGTGTGTGTGTGTTGCTATGTGTAGTAATGCACGAAAAAAATAAAAAATGGAATTTTGTTTAATATTAATAGTTTTTGAGAAGAAAAAAAAAATAAAATTACTAATTTATGCAAATTCTTTAGTTACCCATCTAAGACAATTGTCCATTATTAAAGACAGGATATAGTGAGAAAAAAGAATAAAATAAAACACCGTTAAATAAAATACGAATTAAATTATATGAGGGTTAGCGCTTTCGATTTGTCAAAATAATCTTTAGATAAGTGGAATCTATGAGTATTGCAGGAAATATCAAATACAAGAAATATAGATGTGAAAGAAAATAATGAAAATGTGAAATTACATAACAGCATTATTATGAAAATTTTATGAAAAATTTCAACTAGAATTTATAGTTAATAATAAAGGCTATAAAATGAAAGCATATTGATACAAAAAATCTAAACATTTAAATCTAACACATTTAAAATCTAAAATCTTTTAGAATTTAAATGTATGAAACAAAACGTCTTTAAAATATTCTTCATAAACTGTTGACGACATTCTGTAAAATTTTAATTAGAAACATAAAATAAAAGTTTTTTTTTTTTAATTTAAATACAATACATGATTTTTAATACAATAATACAATATATTTTTAATACAATAATACAATATGTTTTTATTACAATATCGCAATGCATTTTTAATACATTAAATGGTGTTATAAATGATTTTATTTACAAACCAAAGTCTTAAAATGACTCGTACATAAACATTTCTTCGGAAAATTAAGGTATTTATTTTATAAAACGTATAAAAAAGGTTTAAATCAAATGCAATATATAAATTCATATTTTATAAATAGGAAAAAAAAAAAAAAAAAAAACATCATGCAAGTAAATTATTTCTTAACATTATGTATTCCGCATAAACAATACTTATAATAAAATAAAATTCACATTTAAGATGGACCATTAAGATGATATTTGAGTATAATAAAGACGATTTCTGACAAACAGTTGGATTTATATTCAAAGTATTACTGTAAAATATATTCTTTAGAAACAAAACGATTTTTTCTTAGTTTCTTTTTGTATGTAAGAAACTACTGGAATCTTTCATAGTACAATTGATACATAGGTATAAAGGATTTGAAAAAAAAATATTTGTCAAAATCCTACGAAAGTAGATAATAACTATTTCTCGCTCAAATTCATTAGAAAATAATAATAATAATAATAAATAAGTAACTAAATAGATAAATAAATAAACAAATACAAATTTTTTTATTTTTATAATATAATTGGAAACGGGAGATAGATTTATGAAAGGAAAAAAAAAAATAATAATAATAATAAAAAGATTGCAATATTTATATTCGATAAAAAAAAAAAAAAAAAAAAAAAAAAAAAAAAAAAAATTAAATTTAAAAGTAGTGTATAAAACGTTTTTAGAATAAATTTATTGTATGTATGTAAGTATTTCGTAAAATATTACAAACAAGTTTTTATTTATTTATTTGTTTATTTAATGATTAAAAAAAACTATAGAGCAAATTAGCAATTTAATTACAAATTAAAAAAAAAAAAAAAAAAACCTATAGAGCAAATTTGCAATTTAATTACAAGTTAAAAAAAAAAATCACAAATAGTGTACCTGTTTACTACCTTAATTTTGTTAAATTTCCTTTCTTTGTGAAAAAAAAAAAAAAAAAATACTATGGATGAAATTCTGTCTATGACAGAATTTAATTTAGTACGACAGGACTACTTATACATTTGTATTTTAACACTCTTTCAAAAAAAAAAAATAAATAAATAAATAAAATAAATAAATAAATAAATAAATATCTGAAAACGCCAGTTTATATAAACAGAAAAAAATCAGCCAAGACTTGATGGTTCTGTGGCCAGAGTACATAACTACGAGCCCGAAGGTTGTGAATTCGATCCTCACCATGGGAAATGAAAAGAAAAAAAAAGAGGTTTTTACATATTTCACAAAATATTTTAAGATAGAGCAAGAAACTAAATAGTAAAATTGGATACTGGCATGCATTTTCGAAGTGGAACTCTATAAATTGGTAAAGACGCAAAATGTCAGATTGAAAAAAATACTCCTGTCGTACTAATATATATATATATATATATATATATATATATATATATTATTTATTTATATTTAACCTTATTATTATTTATTATTTATTTATTTTTAACCTTATTTACAGAATTCATAAAATGTACAGAAGAATTAATGTGATACATAAAATATTTCCGCTACCAATTTTCATGGTATTTACACATTTCGTGGAGTTTTGAACATGATTTGATAATTTTTAGAAACAGTCTGTGGCAAAAGTTTTTTGGTAAATCTACCTCAAGAACTACTGCACAGAATTTCATAAAAAGTTATATTTATTTGCCCTTGACACAAATTGATGCCTGTTAATTTTTGGTACAAATCGTCAAACGGGTGGTTTTGCTACACTATCAAAAATTGTTTCTCAAAAAAGAACAAAATTGTCTCAAAATACATAGCTCAAAAACAATATATACTTAAATTTGAAAATCTCATGTAATCATTTTTGAGTATATTGACATGTTCAAAAATGGATTTGACCATTAAGAGCCCATATATCCCCATTTTTGAGCATGTCAGTATACTCAAAAATGAGTACAGGGGTTTTCAAATTTAAGTATATATTGTTTCGGAGCTATTTTGAGACAATGTTGCTCATTTTTCAGAAACCATTTTTAACAGAGTAGTGTTCATTCATGTTTATGGGAAGACAATAAATCAGCTTCTATTATGTATAACTACACTAAAACTGAATAGCATGATCTTATGGGATGATATTATGAAACACTATTTGACTCAATTTTTGTGCATATTAGTCGAAAATTGGCGCTTCTGTGCTGTGATTTTCTCATTTAAGGGAAGTCTATAGCTCATGTTCTAATGTGTATAGTTGCACAAAATTTGAAATCTGAGAAAACCATTAAGAAAAAATGCTGAATGTATTTAAGCGTAAGTCAGTCGACAGATGGTGCTTCTATTATTCTTCATCTGTGATTTTCCATATGGCTACATCTCAGCATATTTTGGTTAAAATTGGAACAAAATGTATTCGTAAAATCTTTAATGTAAGAAACGAGGATTAAATATGTACTTATGTTAATCTGCAGGTGGTGCTATTATATTGAATGATATAAAACAAAATTATGTACCATATTTTTCAATTTTATGTTGAATTATATAAACGCTACCGAAGGCCGCTGGAACCCGGAACAATTGGCTAAAAGTATTAAAAAATATCATTGTCATCGTGCTTTGAGCTATTATAAAAGTTTAAAATGGTAGCCGGGCTAGCTAACCGGGAATTTGGTTAAAAATCGATTGCAAGTTTTGTACTGGTAACGCTGCCGAAGGTAGCAGAGACCTAAAATAGTTGGTTAAAAGTATTTAAAAAATGCATTTTCACCGTATTCTGAACTATTATGAAAGTTTCAAATGACTAGCTATTCGGGAAGTTAGTTAAATAAATTTTCCTTTGAATCATATAAACGCTGCCGAAGGCCGTAGGGACCTGAAACAGTTGACTAAAAGAATTGAAAAAAATGTATTATCACCGTGTTTTGAGCTGTCCTGAAAGTTTCAAATATCGAGCGAGTCAAGAAGTTAGTTAAAAATCGATTGCAAGCTTTGTACTAGTAACGCTGCCGAAGCCAGCAGGGTCCCGAAACAGTTGGAAAAATGGATTTTCACCGTGTTTTGAACTATTAGAAAAAATTCAAATGTCTAGCTAGTCGGGAAGTTAGTTAAATAAATTTTCTGTTGAATCATATAGACGCTGCCAAGGGCAGTATGGACCTGAAACAGTTGACTAAAAGTGTTAAAAAATGTATTGTCACCGAGTTCTAAGCTATTCTGAAAGTCTCAGATGTCTAACTAGTCGGCAAGTTACTTAAAAATTGATTACAAGATTTGTACTGGACAAACAAGCAAACAAGAATCGAAGTTAATAAAAACATGGTAAAATACTTTGTAATTTACAGAACATACCAGTTTATTAAGAAAAAGGTGAACATTTTTTTTTTTAAGTTACTGCATTAGAATTATAAAATTTAGCACAAATATGCCAAGGCCTGATTACCACAGGGGCACATGGGGCACGCGTCTCAGGCCCGAAGTAGCAGGGGACCCTAAAATATATTTCATGTATATTTGATTCAACAAATTCTGCTTTTAATGCATAAATATCCTAACAGAAAATTTAGTTTAATGTGAGGGAGTGCAAGGGGTCCAAGAATGTATCTGTGCCCCGAGCCTCACTTGAAGTTAATTGGCCCTGAAATATGCATAGAAATATAAGAATATATAGTATATTAAAATTTCCCCAAAACTATTTAAATATAAAATAATAAAATTCTAAATTTAATTAAAATAAATAAATAAATAAATAAATGTTTTTTGCTGATTTAAATTTTCTTCTTTAATTTTACTTAAAAATACGTTTAGAAAACATAGTAAAGCTCTAATTGTTTTAATCTGGGGGGAAAATTCATTTAGCAGAAGCAGCTTAAAAATTATTAAAAATAATAATAATAATAATAAAATATAAAATTTTTAGATTTTTATTCTTTAATTTTAAATATAAATATGTTTAGAAAACTGTTATTGTACATAATTTAGAAAAGGAATACATAGCAGCTAGGAGAAGCAGCTTAATTTTTTTTTAAATTTTTTTCCTTTGATTTTGCACATAAATATGTTCAGAATATATCGTAAGATTTCAATTGTGTCTAATCCTGGGGAACAATTACATATCAATTATCAGAAGCAGCTTAAAAGTACACTTTTATTATTTCTACATTTTTATTCTTTGATTTTACATATAAATATGTTTAGAATATATTGTAAAACACTAATTGTGTATAATTTAGAAAAAGATATCCGTAAGCAGAAACTGCATAAATTTTCAACAAAATTAAAATTTTTAAAATTTTCTTCTTTGATTTTACATATAAATATGTATAGAATGTATCGTAAAGCATTAATTGTGTATAATTTAAATAGAATTGAATATCAAATAGCAGAAGCAGCTTAAATTTTTTCAAAAAAATTAAAATTTTTACATTTTTCTTCTTTAGTATTACATATAAATATATTTAGAATATATCGTAAAACACTACTTGTGTATAATTTGGAAAAATAATTAGATATCTGTTAGCAAAAGCAGCATAAATTTAAAAGAAAATAATTAAATTTTTTACATTTTTCTTCTTTGATTTTACATATAAATATGTTTAGAATATATCGTAAAACTCAAACTGTACGATTTGAAGTAAGAATTACATATCACTTAGCAGAAACAAGGTAATTTTTTTTAAACATTTAAAATATTTGCATTTTTCTTCTTTGATTTATACATTAATATGTTTAGAATATATCATAAAACACTAGCTGTGTATAATTTGGAAAAAAGAATTATATATCAGTTGACAGAAGCAGCTTAAAAATTTTCTAAAAAATTAAATATTTATTTTTTTATTTTACATATAAACATTTTATTTTACATTTTTTTATTTTCCATATATGTGTAGAATGTATTATAAAAATCAAATTGTGTATAATCTAGGGAAAGAATTAAATATCTATTAGCAGAAGCAGCTTATTTTTTTTTCAAAAAATTAAAATTTTTTTACACATTTAAAAAAAAAAAATATTTAGATAATTTTCGAGTATAAACAGGACAACTTTATATTTCAATGTATATTTTCTGTAATTATTCAAAACTGCAAGACCGTAATTTATAAGAAAGATTTATAACGTCAGCTATTTTCTTGACGCTGCGAACATATTTTATACTTTGTAGGCAAAAGCTGAAGAATTGATTATAAAACTTTAAAATTAATGGCGTGAATATTTACATTTCTGGAATTTGTAAGAAAATATTTTACTTATATATATATATATATATATATATAAAGTAGGATTTCTACAAGAAGTATTTATATAGAAATACTACTTTACTACCTAAAAATACCTCTAATTTATACCGCCATTAAAATAATTGCTGAGAAAGAAAACTTTTGGAATAAAGTTTCATTTATTTTTAAACTATCACCGCAAACTATATTCTCAGTAAAGAAATACATATTATTCGTTCATCTTCTATACCGTTATTTAAATGTAAACAAAAATAAGCACACATATTAATGATAGATTTGCGAAACTTCTATTAAGTTTTTCCTTCCAACAAAATTTCTTTTAAAAAAGAACTATTTGTATTTCTCTTGCATCATTTAAACGTTATTTACGCAAGTAGAAAAAAAAAATTGTCCATGGGTATTTATAATTATACATATTATTTTTAGTGGTAAAATCATTTATAGTTTAAAAACTAATGTAAAAGTAGTATGTTGTGACATCACAAAACATTCTTCTATATTTTCCTACAAAATTCACGCGCTAAAAAGAATTTGTTATTATTTTTTTTCTTTTACGTGATGAAAGCAGACGATCTTCATCGTAGAGGAGTATAATACTTAATTGTCGCCAGAAAGATAATTTTGCGTCCTATAGACAGCATCTGAGGATTTTTTCTTTAAGTTTTTATTTCTTTTATTAGATTGAATATTCATATATATATATAACATTGTTTTAAATTATTTCATATCCATGTTTCAAACATTAGTTTTTAAGATACTGATAGTTTCTTTTGAAAAATTCTCATAATGAAAATTTACACCCCTGTGGGAACCTCCCTCAGAGGGTAGCGATGCTTCTACATATTAAAACATTCTCCCTAGTTGACAACTACTATTTTAAATAATACCTTTTAATTTTCGGATGACTCATTAATAAAATTATGTTCGTGTACATTTGTAGAAATTTCGACCTATATTTCCATATTAAAAATTAGGGAAAATGGGATGGCAATGCTACCTATATCCTGTTTTTTACTAACACATGAAATACACTTGTTTATGTTAAGGTGCACCTACATATAAATTTATTTCAAATGTTCTGTACATTAGATCTTGAGCTATAGCTTTTGCAAAATGTTTGTCACACGCATACAGACACACAAACAGACATTTTCTAAAAATTAATAAGGCATTTTCTGGATTTCTCAAAACATGTAAATCCATCGAAGACCAGAAGTCAAAAACATTTGCAAATCCATCACTTTTTTGTACTGAATTTAAAAAAATGGGATATCTAAAACGCATGTATCAGTCTGGGAAAAAAATTAAATAAATATTTCTAATTTTGATAATAAAACATAACATTTAACTTTTTATCAAGAAACTCAAAATTAGAATTCTACTTTAAAAAAATCTAATTTTGATAGATTTATATTAACCATATATGTAGAATCTTGGCTGGGTGTCTAGAGGTGGGGCAATGATGAGTTGCGACTTAGATGACTAAACATTTATTACGTAACACACATACAACACAAGATACACAAAGAAAATATGATAATAGCAGAATTTGCATAATTAACCAACAGCTGGTTTCGAGGCTTAGCACATAACAAACTCTCTTCATCAGTATAACCGTAACATAACATTTAAGCACCTACTCATAAATCACAATAGTACCTACGCGCACTATTTTAAATATGTTAGATTGAGGTATTGAGCCCTCCATGGCTCTACCCAACTATTATGATCATTCTGTGCTCAAATTAGGACTAAATGACCACATCAGCCTTCGCGCTGACGGTTTCAACCGCTTTCCACTGCAGCCAGATCTAAACTAACTCCCGTTCTTCTTCTCGTCTAAAGATGAGCATCGGAGGCAGCGCCATCTGTTGTCTGTATGAGGAACTTCCCACATATATATATATATATACCTTGATTATAAAAGTTTATGCAAACAATTTATGATGCATAAAAAAACAATTTATGATGCAATAAAACCATAGTAATATTTTTTTTTTTTTTTTTTTTTTTTTTTAATTAGAAACTTTTTTCTTATGAAGAACAAGATACGATGTAATATATTTCAAAAGTGCACAGCTGCCAACATATACAGGTTTTAAAATAAGGCTTATAATTGTTTCAATAGCCCCTACTTTTCCTTACTATAATACTGACGTGTTCCAAACTTTATCTACTTTATATCACCTTATTATTATTATTATTATTATTATTATTATTATTATTATTATTTCAATTTTTATTTTTTTAAAAGGTATCCTAATTCATAAATTTTAAGCCTTAAGACATTTCGCTCTGACAAATCACAAAAGCGCCACTACTTCATGTTATATTAAAACATTTAATTAATATTTATCTGTACTAATGTTCTGAAATATAACTATTGGTTTTAGAAGAAAATAGGGAACACATGACAGTATACCATGTTTGTAAAAACATAAATTGAGCTCTTGTTTGGCTGTATCTTATTTTTTGAAGCAGGTGTTATAACGTAGAAGTTCTTTTTCCACAATGAAAAAAAAAATAATAAATAAATAAAATAAAAGCAATTTTGTTGTTTTTAACAAATTAGCGAAGCTTTAAAATGTAACATGACTTAATATTCGAAAATTTTTTCTGAACATAAGTTTGGAAATTGAACAATGAGAATACTAAACTTATAATGAAGATACATACATATACATTAAAAATATCATTTTAAATTACTTTTAATAATTTCTACTGCATTGTTTTGAAAAATATATTAAATTAAAAGTTTAAAATAATGTTAAATAATAAGAAAAATTATCTTAAAAATAAAACAAAGAGTGTAAGTATGGTATGTGAAAATATTATTTGTATGTTTAAATTTATTTGTTTAACCAATCGCTGTATAATATGTTTTGTCAAAACCATGCGAAACTTTTTACTATTTTACGTGTTAAAATAGTCAGAGAAGCAAATGGAAATTCGATTCAGATCTGTATTTATTCTTCGTTTCAATAGCTATTTGAATAGAAAACTTATAGGAGAATGTTTTATATCAGGAATGAAAATTTCCAGATAACAAGCATTGTGAATACAAAGTACCTTTTCAAGTTACATTTTTTAGAAACAAATCGCTATTCTTTTCGTTTCCAGAATATATTACTGACTAGAACAACTCTTTTTATTTTATGACAATGAGTATGCAGAAGATGATTCAATTTGTCAAAATATACCGAATTCGTGGAATATGTGTTATTTTTCATGTATGGGTGGTGTCAGGAAAAATTATGATGAATATGTTTGCACTGAAAAGTTTAGATTAATACTGATATTTATGAATTGAATTTTACCAAGGTTAAAAATGCGTAAAAGAAGTTTTTTTTCGATTAATTACAATAAATAAATAAATAAATATCCCCCTCCCATATACACAGACATTATTTTAAAATAAATGCTTTAATATATCGACATATTTCTTCTAGAGAAAAAAGAGTTTGTTTTTCTACAAGAATTAAGGGGATTGCAGTATTAAATTTGTTAAATATATATATATATATATATATATATATATACATATAAATGTGTAAATAAAAATAAAAATAAATCATTAGCTTAACCTTTTGAAAGGGGCTGTGAACATCTGTCACGCTTCAAGCTTTAGACTTTTCTGGTTAGATTGATATAAATAGAATTATTTTCTGACGAAGTGATATGACTGAAAATAATTTTCAAACTTTGTGCATTAGAATTTTTTTTTCTTGCGTAAAGCACATTTTATGGGATTTGAAACACGTTTTTGCTTAAACTATGAAACCTATTCATTTTTTTTTTTTTTTTTATGTTAAAAGATACTCGTAGGAAGATATTGTATTGTCATTTTTCAAAATTTTTAATACTACTGAAATTAAAAATTTTCTTAAAAAAAAAAAAAAAATCTGGTGTGAAAGAACCACACGACTTCCGTTACCCACTGTTACACATATTATATGCATTTTTTGGAGATAATGTGATCAGAAGATATAAAACTGACCTAAAGAAGTAGAAACCTAACATTTTTCTGGTAAGATAAGCTTTATACACATGTAAAGACATATAAAACGAAGCTTACATATAGCGAGGTAAAAAATAAGGAAGCAAAAAAAAAAAAAAAAAAAAAAAAAAAATGAAGAGCAATTTCTTTAAACACCAATTTTTGAGATCTACCTAAACTTCTGACCTACCTAAGCAGGGTAACTGTTAATTTTCCTCTAATAACTACGTGATACATAAGAAAGAAATGGATTTATATAACAATTTTCAAGAAAATCGTTAGAGCCTTTTTTGAGGTACCAACTTTTACCAAAACTCAATTATTTACAGGAAAACAATAATTACATACAAAAGCACATTTAAAAGTGAGTTAATATGGCGAGTTTGAAAAAAATCCGTACAGCCGTTTTTAAAGGAACGCCCTTGCGAGACCCGAAATTGAGCTATTTATGCAGGACACCTATCAATTTTCCTGAACTAACCAACTATATCATTCGAAAGGACATCTAATAGAGTGTTTATACAGCAAATGTGAAAAAAATCGTTAGAGCCGTTTTTGAGATACGGACTTCCAGTCCCACTTCCGGTTTCCGATGTCCCACTTCCGGTTTTTCAATTTTCACCAAAATTTGGAAATTTCATCTGTACACCAGACGTATTTCAATTCTAAAGTTTCGTAGCTCTATCTTTATTAGTTTCTGAGCTATAATAGCCAGAAGATTCTCCACATACATACATACACATATACACACACACATACATACATACACACTGACCAATTGCCAAAAACCACTTTTTTGGACTCAGGGCACCTTAAAACGTGTAAATCAGGTGAAAACCCGATATCGAATTTACAGATCGAATACAATACTTCCATTACCCTACGGTAGTAGGGTAATGGAAGTAAAAAGAAAAAAAAAAAAAATATATATATATATATATATATATATATATCACAAACTTTGAAATGATAATCAGGTATAAAGGGTTATTTTATACAAAAATATGTATATATATATATATATATATACATATTTCAAAGTAACTGTAAATAAGCAAATCGCTAAAAATTACAATAAACAATTATAGAAAACTTTATTGTTAAAAATACGTTTTATTCGCAGAGAACTGTTCATTTTCATAACATTGCGGTAATAGCACAAATATCTCTAGTTTGACTGCATTTATCAAAATAATTCAATTGCCTATATTCAACTTATTGTAGGTGGCTGTCTTTCAGAGAAATAAATTAAAATTAACTCGACTTTATTTTATTTTCGCAGAGACGAATTAGTTACGTTAAGACGAATCATAAATGAGTATTTGTGTGTATGTGTGTGGAGAATCTTCCGACTATCATACCTATGAAACTAATAAAGATAAACTACAAAAATCAGAATTAAGATTGGTCTAGTGTACGGTAACTTTCCACATTTAGGTGAAAATTGGAAAACCGGAAATTTGACATTGAATACCAGAAGTGGGTTCATATATCCGTAATTCAAAAACGGCTCGTGCGAATTTTTTCAAAGTTGCTATATAAATTTGTATATGTTATTTCATATGCCTTTTCATATGTTATTTCATATGTATTAGTTGGTTAGTTTAGTAAATTTGATGGGCGTCCTATATAAGTAAGTCAAGTGTAGGTGCCACAAGTGCTTTGCTTAAATATCGGATCTAACGATTTTCTTCAAAGTCGCTATATTGAGACTCTTATAGACGCCTTTTGTATGTAGTTGTAAGTTTCCGGTAAGCAGATGATTTTGTTAAGTTTTGATAAAAATTGAAAGTGGGACCAAAAGTCGGTATCTTAAAAACGATTCTAACGATTTTCATCAAATTTACTATACAAACCCTTTTTCTATAGATGTTCTTCAGCATGGATTATTTGGTTACTACAAAAAAAAGTATATGTTCAGTTGCGGCTGATGTAATTCGTGTTGTTTTTACATACCCTATTTCTTAACTGAATATTTAGTAAAAAGCATTCAAATTAAACTTAATTAATATCGCAAAGCAAACATAAAATAAAAACTCAAAAACTCGTATGATGCAGAGATACAAAGACATACTTAACATTGGAATGTTTCTATGTAATTCAATCTTTCTGGGAACAAAATTATGGTAATTCTAATATAAAAGTATGTGTCCATAACGTTTCAGTCATGTAATGGAAGATAGGTTTAGCATTAAAATCGTACAATCCCAATTCTCGTAAAAAGCAAAAGCCTATGTCATTCGATGGGCAAATTTGTTTATAGAATTACTCTTTACCTAATATATTGAACAAAACTGGAGTGGCTAGAAGACTGACTGAAATAACATTTACATTATTGTTGGCAGACTGATACTTATGCACTAATAATTTTAAGTAGTGAATTTAAAGATAGACAATAAAGAGAAAACTTGCGGTAAAAAATACAGAAATGTCATTTTTACTGAAAAGATTTTTAAGAAATATAAGAATCTTGTGAACTGTATAAAATTACTATTTATTTATGCCCCCCCCTCCTCCCGACACACAAAAAAAAAAGGTTCTTGTTTATTGAAATTGTGATATTAGACACACAAGCTGCAAAGCCTTGGAAAATCCAATTTAATATTTATTGTAATTAAGAATAATTAAGAAAAAAAAAAAAAAAAAAAAGAAAGAAAGAAAAGAAAAGAAAAGTCAGTCTTCTCACACCGAAATAGGATTATAGGTTGAAATTCTATATAATGTTGCATAACATTTTTATTTTTATTTACTTATTTATTTTTTACTTTAACTAAGAAAATTTCATAAAATAATCTTTCTCACAAAATCAGATACAGGTAAAATCATAATTCAAATAAACTTCCTTTCACGTCATAAAATTAATATTAAAAGGAGAAAGGAAAAAAATTAGTTCAGTTAAAAAAAATAATTTTTTTGTGATGTAAATAATAATACTTTTCTTCGCAAAAGTTTTGTTATTTAAGTGCTCCTTTACCTGAAATTGTATACTTTAACGGCACTGCAAAAATACATATGTGTACTTAGATATTAAAACTATGCTATTATTATCTAAAATAATTATTCTGATTTATGACTTAGGGAAAACTTGAATAAGAAATAAAAATATGTGTACTTTTAAAACATGATGTATAAAGCATACTTTTAATTTACTTTATAATTTTTTTTTGGTTTCCCATCTTTTCAATTTAGTATAATATGAATTTCCACAAAAATTACTTTGTAGACAAACATGGGTAACATAAATTATACCTCTATATATTAAAGTTTTCTTTCAGCGCAAAAACTTTAAAGAAATAACTTTCTTATCAAGTTTTAATTCAAGAATTCTTTCGCTAATGGCTGTGCTAAGGAAATTCCATTGATTTCTGTATTATGCAAATATCTTTGAAAAATGGCTTTAATTCTTTTTTATTTGTTTAAAAAAATATTTATAGTTTTTTTTTCTATGTTAAAGTTATTTTAATTCTATATGATAGTAAAAATGAAGTGTTCTATCATATCAGTGCATTTGTAAAGTTTTAGTTAAATTTAATGTTCAATGAAAAAAGATTTTATTTACAGAAAAATTCTATTTTTTATTTCAGTGTAATAATATAATGCGAAATTTCCATATTTGAATTCATCAAGTGCGATCATTAAGTATTAAATATTAGAATTATTGTATAAAATTTCACTTTAAAAGACAGAAAAAACATTTTTGTAAATTCGATTTTTATATAGTTTTCGTTAGAAAAAATCACTTTTCCATAAATAATGCCACTGTATTGGTCAGATGCTAAGAATGCTTTATACTGGATAAAGAATGACGGTGATTGGGTTACTTTTGTACAGAATGAAGTAACAGAAATAAGAAAGAGAAGACTGACGAATGTCGATGATTGGCATTATGTTCTAAGTCATCTTAATCCAGCCGATTTACTCTAGAGAGATTGCTCACCAGACGTCATAAAGAAGTCCCAGTGGTGGAATGGTCCTGAGTGGTTAAAGAAGACGCTCGACTTTTAGCCTAAAAGTGACATTCTTCCTGATGATGAAGTTACTCAGAAAAAAGAAAAATAGTTGCGACAGCTCTTGATGCTTCCTCTCAAGAATTTGATATTTACGAAAATTGTTCCTCATAGCAAAAGGTGCTAAAAATTACAGCTTGGATATTTAGATTTTGTGAAAATAAAAATAAGTCGAAAGAAATCCGCTTATTATCTAACTTAACAGTCGAACTTAATAAAGCAGAATAGGCAGTGCTAAAATATGCACAAAAAAAATGTTTTTCTAATAAATCTAAGAACAAATTTAACCTTCCGACATTTATTGACGAGAAAGAATCAATTGTAATCCGTACCGAAATTTCATTGAGAGAAGACTCACGTAATTTCAGATATGCGATTGTATCACCAGCAGATCATAATACAACATCTATAATAATTGAAGAAAAGGAGAAAGAAATGGATCATGCAGAAGTTAAAATTATCATGCCAAGTTTAAGAGAAGAATTTTTGATAATCAGATGCAGAAAAACAATTAGAAAAATTCTGCAAAGATGCATTTAATGCAAAAGGTTCTCCTCAAAAGCAACAGAAGTTCTGAGTACTCCACTTCCAGAAGAGAGAGTAAGAGGTTCTAGTGTATTCGAAATTGTTGGTATGAACCTATCTGGTCTTTCTTTTAAAAGATGGACAGAAATGTGGACAGATTTGTATACTTATGCTATTTACCGACGTGTACATTTAGAATTAGCAGCATTCTTATCATCTGAAAACTTCCTCCAAACATTAAGACGCTTTATAGCGAGAAGGTTCCTACCACACATACAGGGACAATGGAACAAATCTAGTTGCAGTTAACAAAGAATTAAGTTCTATAGATTTCAAACAAATAAAAGGTTACGCAACTGTAAGAAAAATTAACTGGAAGTTTAACCTCCCCATCAGCTCCATGGTGGGAAGGCTTTTGAGAACGTTTGATAAGAATTTAAAGAGCTATTTTGAACAAAATTCTTCGAAAAACACAGCTTGACTATGAGCTATATACTTTAATTTGTCATACAGAAAGTATAGTAAATGCGCGACCTCTCAAATACATGTCGGAAGATCCAAATGACTTAACACCTCTCACTCCAAATGTCCTTAAAGGACATACGTGAAATAGGAGTCCCAGATTTAGACTTGATCAATAAAACGAAATTGAAGAAGAGATAGGCCTATTGGCAAAAGTTAAGAGAAGATCTTCAATAAAGATTCCGTAATGATTATTTAGGAGCACTTCGAGAATTTGCTTCGGTAAAAAAATCTACCACAGTTAAAGAAGGTGATATAGCGCTAATTTGAGCTGATCTTCAGTGGCCTACGGCTAAAGTATTGCATTTGTATAAAGGCAGAGGTGGACAGTTTCGTGCAGCAAGACTGAAAGCTAAATATGGTGAACTGTTACGTCCCCAAGGGGCACAACGTTTGTGCCCCTTGGAACTTTGTGATGAAAGCTGCCCTAAACAACAAACCCAATATGGACGCTTATTGCAACCAGTGCAGCGCCTTGATGTGGACAATAACGATCCAGGTTGAGCATATTGTATGTCCTTCCCTGTTCAAGATGGGGAGGATGTTAAGAAACCGAACTTTCTCAACTCAAAATCTTTACGAACTGACAAACTTTTTTTAACTCTGTGATTTTTATTACTGTTTATTTATTTATTTTTTATTGGCAACAGCCACGTGTTCTTTTTTACGTGAGTCAGAGTTGATTCTGGATTCGAAAAACAGAACTACCTATTTTTTCTTTGATGCTACAGAGGTGTCTGTACGTCATGACATTCAGAAATATAAATTTATAACATTCTACTACCATTTCGTTTTTTAAGCTATGCGAGATAACAAAATCCATTTGCAAATCATGATTACAATACTTTCATACATAATATGTTCAGAATGTTAAAAGAAAAAAAATAAAAATAAAATAATCCTCTCTGATAAAATGGCATTTTTTTATACTCACCGATTTGCTTTCCCGTTTATTAATAATCTACCTCTCTAACTCTTAGAATGAAATCAAATGAAATTACAATTAATGTAACTGTACCAATTAAATACACGATTTATTAAATAATATATAAACATAGAGATTTTTAGAATAAATGCCTTTATTTATAACAACAAAAAATAGAATTACTCTTGAGAATTTAATGCCTTTGTTAGTTAAAGAAGTAAAAAAAAAAAATCTAATTATCTTATGATTTATTTATAATAAAAATAATTAAAATGAAAAAAAAAACCTCTTGAATTATTCTTTTACTAAACAATTAAATAATTTTTTCCGTTTTGAAAAAAAAATATATATATATTTTTAACTATGTGGGCAAAATATTTTTGCATTATTCAAAATTATTTCGCAAATGAATTGGTTATATTTGAAACAATTTTTTAACTATATTCTTTTAATTATTAGAATAGTTCTATCTCACTTCTCTGAACCAAGCTTATGTAATTAATCTCATTTTAAAACAATTACGGTATCTTTAAAAAGAGTACTACGATAATTCTGGAATATAATTACTTAGATTATTTAAACAGCGTTGCATTAAATTGGAAACCCTCTAAATGAGAGAGAAAAAATTATGTTCATAAAAATAGTTAATTTAACACGATAACTTTTGCGTCAGTATTTTCAATAATTTAGTATTAGTAAATTACAAACAGCGAAGAACAATTTGAAAATTGTACTCAACTATAGAATACCTTTCAATATTTTCTTTTCTTTTTTCAATGAATTTTTCTGTAATCCACCAGTAAAACAGAAATTACAATGCACATGTCAACTATCATTTAACTTTTATAACTAGCGATATTCGTAGATTAACCCCTTAACTGCCCCGGGCGTATATACAGGCTCTTCTGAAGTACGGTACTTTATGTTTAGCTTCTGCCAGTGAAACTAGTACCAAGGCTGTGGAATGCAATAAAATGATCTTAAATGTGACCTTGATAGTATTTTTGATGAAGAGGGGAGTGGGAGAAATAGAAAAATTAATGTTTCTGGAACAGTGAACGCATGACTACGCGTACCTGTGTGAAAAACGGTGGTGCTGTGAAGGGAATCTAGTAAATTTTCCTCGGCAGATAAGGGGTTAAAAATTCAAATGTGTACCAATGATTGATATTTTTTTAAGTGATATATCTTTATTTTTTTTTACACACAACTACAAAATAATAATAATAATAATGAAATAAACAAGTTTATTTGATATTTTTTACGCACAGAAAAAAAAAAAAAAAAAAAATACGGTACATATAAAATGTTTGTTTTTCCTTCTATGTAGAATGCACATTCTGTTTTCTTTGACTATTTTTTTTTTTTATCACAAGGGAAAAAAAGGAAAATTTTTTTACTAGAGAAAAGAATCTTTGAAAGTAGAATGCTTCGAATTCAAAGAGATAAAAAGTGTGTTCTAATGTGATTATGTACGGTAGCTAAATTCTAATTTATTTTTATTTTTTGTTTCATTTTTAAGAAGCATACTATGCAGAATGGGTAAATTATAATATCAATAAACAAATAAGAGGAAATTCAGCAAACCCATTTACATATAATCTCATTTCGGAAATTATTATATTTTGACTGTTACTATGTTTTTTTTTGTTTTGTTTTGTAATGTCATCTTAAAGTTTAAAAGATATTGTTTTTTCTTTCGATTAAATGTTTTACATTTTAGATACAACTTGGAAGTTACCTTTTAAGATTAACTAATATGAGAATAAAAATATTTCTATACTAATTTTATATATTATATTTTCTTCTATATATATAAAGAGAGAAAGTATTGGATTCGTGAAAATATTTTAACTCCAGTTTTTGATGGATTTACACGTTTTGGGATGTCCTGAACAAGATTTGACTGTTTTCAGAAAATGTCTGTATCTGTGTGTGCATCTCAAATTTTGTGGATGCTGTATTTCACGAACAAGTAAACGAAATTTAACTAAACTTGGTATTTAGTTGGATCCTGACACACACTAGTGTACATTAGATTTGGGATTACATCGCTGAACAGGTGGTGCGGTGATCCTATATTTTTTTTTCTCTAAATTTTTAACAAGGCAGTATAGAACAAAATTTCCTATAAATGTACTTAATGAGAGTTATTTTTAACACGTGATTGTAACATCAATATGAATTATTGATAAAAGTTATAATAAAGTAGGAAAAAAAGTTTGCACATGTGGAAGCACTACTTCTCACCCGCCGGGGATTGGGGTGGGGTGGGGTGATTTTCAATATGGGTATTTTTCGAAAGATCTTGTCAATACCTTTAAAACGAATGATTGAACCTTAGGTCTGTGATAATTAAAAAAAAAAGTTATTGATTTTTTTCATTAAAAAAAAAAAAAAAAAAAAAAAAAAAAACATTTCTGAGTTTGACATAAAATTAACTTTCTTTCGGCATTTAGTGTTATAATTCTGTCAGATAAAAATCGTCGGCATAAGTAATCAGATAAAAATCGTCGTTATCATGAAAAATAATTTTCATAAATAATATTTTAATAAATAATTTGTACTGCATGAATTTGTGTAAAATTATATAGAAGAAAGTCTTGTGGTGCCCACAACATACTAGTTTTGTTTTTATACCAATTTTACTCAATGCCATAAACATAGGGAAATATTAATTAAAAAAAAAAAAAAAAAAAAAAAAAAAAAAAAAAACTCGTAAAAAATATTTTATACATAAGTACATTTCCTAAAATAATAATAATAATAATAATAATAATAATAATAATAATCTATTCGCAACGTATATGATATTTTAAAATAAATTATCAAAAAATATTTTATTTTGTTGATAACTTAAGGAATTATAAACGTTATATAGGAAGCTATAATAAACGCAAAAGATTTAAATGTATAAATATTTTATGAATACATATTACACTTACTGAAAAATCAAATGAAAAATGAATAATAATTTCCTTAAACAATATTATTGAAAATTTAACCCGTGTAAATATCCAAGTTTAATTAATGTAAAGAAAGTTTTTTAATAAGAAGTTTAATGAGATTTAACTCATTTTGAACAGAAGCGACATAACAATTTTTACAGAATAAATTTTTTGAAAAATCACGGGAAGTTTCAGAGTTATTTTCCCGGCAAGGGAACAAATAAGAAAGAAACTCATTGTCGTACAGTAGCCCATGTTTTTTCTTAAAGGCTTGTATTCTTTATCAGTTGTGTTTACGCTAAATTGTTACACACTAAATGCTCCATTTAATATATTGATATTAATGTACTACATAAACCAAGATTAGATGTATGAAAGAAAATATAGTCGATAATATATACATTTTTTACTTCCATTTCATGACTAAGTTAATGGAAGAATTGTATTCGGTCGAAAATTTCGATATCAAGTTTTTAGCTAATTTACAGCTTTTAAGGTCTTCTGAGTTTAAAAAGTGGTTTTTGGAAATTGGTTTTTTTAAATGTGCATGCGTGTGGGGAAACTCTGCTCTGACTATCATATCGCCTAAACTAATAAAGAGAGAACAATGAAACTTCAAAATTAAGACAAGTTCGATGTATAAATAATTTTCCAACTTTTGTTGAAAATGGAAAACCCGGAATTGGACCATAAGTCGGTATCTCAAAAACGACTCTAACGATTTTCTATAAAGTTGCTGTATAAACTTTCTTTCTGATGTCCTTTCGTATGTATTAATTGGCTAGTTAAGAAAAGTTGACACGTGCTTGTATAAGTAGAACAATTGAAGTTACCTCAAGTGCGCTTCTTAAAAAATGGCTCTACGGATTTTCTTCAAACTCGCTCTATTAACTCTTTTTAGCTGTCTTTTCGTATGTATTTGTTCGTTTACGGCAAACAGATATGTTTGAAAAGTTTTTCTGAAAACAGGAAGCAAGACCAAAAGCCTTTGTACCTCAGAAATGACTCTAATGGTTTTCTTTAAATATTCCTCATAAGCCCCTTTTCAGATATTTAGCGTGCTTTACTTGATTACTCGAAATATAGTGACAGGCATACTTATTAAGTAGGTTAGTTTTAGATCTCGGAAGTAGGTGTTTCAAAAACGACTCTAATATATAAATATATATATATATATATATATTAATCTTGCTAAGTAAATCCTGATTTATATATCTATATGTCTATATAGCCGACTTTTTAAGCCATCTTTATGTCTTCCGTTCACACTATCTTCAAAAAACCGCATATAATGTGTGTAGAGGAATTCACGTGGTTGTTAAACATCATTTCTTTTTCTTTCTTTCTTTCTTTTTTTTTTTTTTTTTTTATGTTGATGAAATGCTCGAGATGTTATTCCAAATCGGATAATTAAGATTTAGCCTCATAGTAAGTTTAAAACACCATCATTTATTTAACTCAATAATTAAAAAATATTTTTGAGTAATATATTCTAATGGTAACATATTCTATTGGTTTGTATCACACACACACACACACACACACACACATATATATATATATATAAATATATTGAATTTTTGAAGATCTACCGGCTTTAATTTTCGATGAATTTACAAATTTTGAATTTGCAACACGACTCGACCATTTTTAGAAAATGTCTGTCTGTGCGTTTGTGTGTCTATGTGTCTGCCTATGTGTGTGCTAGGAAAATTTTGTGGACGTTGTATTTCACGAAACAGTGAATGGAGTTTATTAAAACTTTATATTTGGTGTGATCTAGACTTAATTAGGTGCTGATTAGCTTTTGTAATATAAATCCGTATAAGTGGCGCTGCTGTGCAATGTATTCCCCCATTTAAGAAAATGCTATGCCACAACTTCCCTAGTGAATGCACCAAAATTAGTATGTAAAATGGACATAATTTAAAACTAAGCTGATATAATCAGCTTATATAGTTATGATCATCAGTGCCTGATTCTGTCACGCTTAAAAAGGCTTAAGAGATTTCCTTGGACTCTGTCTGCGTGTGAACGCATGTTGCCACCTTAAAATATTAAATCAGTAAAACATTAATTATTTTCATACTTTAGTTAATTAAAAAAAATCTAATTGTCCGATCGATAAGCTATTTTATTTCCTTTCATGTGGTACTTTATTTGTAGCGAACTTTAGATGAGATTTTTTTTAATTAATTAAAATACGAAAATAAAAGCTTTAAAATAGACATTTAAATTTTTAATTGTTGCCTTTTTTTTTTAGCTTAAATCGAAATCTGCTTTCACGTGGAAAAAAAAAATATATATACAGTAGACTCCCGATTATCGGCGGTTGGATTATCCGCTTTGCGGATTATCCGCGGTCCTCAAGGGCCTGAATTTAAAAGGGAATTTTAAAATACAGAACAAACTTATTACAAGAAAAGATCGAAGAGAGTAATGACCTTCAAGGCTTTTGGAGATATTACACGATTCTTGACAGCATTTATGGCACACACACTGCTTGGGAGGAAGTTAAGCAGTCTACATTGGTAAGGTCTTGGAGAAAAATTTTACCAAATGTGGAAAATACTTTGGTAGAGTTTATAGAAGAGGAAGAAATTTTTGTTCATGATTTGGCAATTTTAGCTAAATCTGTTACTGGAGGAGAAAAAGTAAATGAAGGAAACATTGAAGAGTAGATTAATTGTGACGCCAATGATCCAGGTATTGAACACCTTACAGATGAACAAATTGTGGGCCAAGCATTAAACCCAGTTTCAGAAGATAGTGAAGAAGAAGAGGAAGAAGGAGATAAAACTCAGCAGAGGATGAGCCAAGACGCAGTCCTAGCACATGCAGATGGACTTATAAAATATCTCGAGGAACAGGACGATGTATCATTTTGTGACAAAATGCTGATAAAGAAACTGCAATCGCAAATTAAGAAAAAGTGTTTTAGTACAAAAATGCTTCACCGATTTTTTTGTTAAAAAATAGGGCAAAATGTAAGTAGAAATTTTTATTAGTATGTTAAATTGTATATGTAGGACATGCTTAACTGTTAATTAAATAGTATTGCTCAAAAGGCTTTATGTGTTGATTTATATCCCATTTTTGACCATTTTGCGGATTATCCGCTGATTCGATTATCCGCGGTTGTCTATTCCCCGTTCACCGCGAATAATCGGGAGTTTACTGTATATGTATATATATTTGCTCTTGCATATGAAAAAATGACCTCTATAAAATAATAATAATAATTTTAAATTTTAAAGGTTACGAAGAGATAAATAAAGTGTGAAAATTACCCACGGGCTTTCTAGCAAATGAATTAATTGAAGTGAGAAATAAATAAAATTAAATGATCATTTTTCAACGGGCGCCGACACGTAGCGCTGCTGTGTTGAAATATTTATCCAATTTACTGGTAGAAGGTACCTCGGCTTCTATGATACATAGATACATCAAAATTGGTATGTGAGGTGGATATTTTAAAAACTATGCTAATATAATTTTGGCACATAACCGTCGAATATATATATATATATATATAGTAATATAATATTATCAGTGCAAACAATTGAAATTTAAAGATGATTTAATTTCAGTATTCAAACAATTATTCTGATCAAAAATGAAGACCACCCAAATCAAACCAAAAAAGAAAAGAAGAAAGAAAGAAAGAAGAAAGATGATTTAATTTCAGTATTCAAACAATTATTCTGATCAAAAACGAAGACTACCTAAATCAAACCAAAAAAGAAATTGTGGTGACTTATTCATTTGTCTATTTTTCGTTCTCATATATATATTAACACTAGCAGGCTACGCCCGCTTCGCTGGTCGCTATTTTTAAACGAACTCTATTTTTATTTTTTCGCCCCTCCCCCTTCCCGCCCCTCCTAACAAGTGTACAATACCCCATTCGACTTGCAGGCCTCTAAAACCTATCTGTACCAATTTTGAACGGCCTAACTGTATTTCTATTTGTTTTTGCCCCATAGCCCCTCTTTCCCGCCCGTCCTAATAATTTTACAAAATCGAAAATATCCGAAATCGATTTATAGGTATCGTAAACCTCTATGTACCCATTTTGAACGATCTAACTGTATTTTTATATTTTTGCCGCTCCCCCCTCCCCTTTCCGCCCCTCCTAGTAACTTTACACTTTCTAAAATATCCCCATTCGACTTGCACGCCTTTGAAACCTATCTGTACGAATTTTGAACGGCCTAACTGAATTTCTATTTGTTTTTTCCCCATAGCCCCTCTCTTACCTACCCACCTGGGGGCTGAATTTCTAAAACTCCAGAAATTGGTTTTTAGATATTTGTATTAGCTATATTTTAGAGTAAAAATTTCATGTATATCGGTCTTTTTGTTTGAGATATATAGGGTTATGTGAAATCACGTTTTATGCATGTGAAATCATGTTTTGCCCCCTCCCCCCCTTGAGGACGAAATTTCTAAAATTCCAGAAATTGGTTTCAGACATTTGTGCTTGCTATATTTTAAAGGAAAAATTTTACGGATATCTTTTTTTTTTTTTTTTGGGATATGAAGGATTTTGTGAAATCCCGTTTTGCCCCCCTCTCCCCCTTGGGGGACGAATTTTGTAAAAACGCTTCTTAGTGGATGCCTACATCATAGAGGAAACATTGTCACAAAATTTCATGCTTCTAGGTCCAGGGGTTTGGTCTGGGTGATGATGAATCATCCCGTTCCTTACTCACTCACTCGGGACGAACGATTTTATATAGAGAGATGTATATTTTAACTGAATAGAAAAAGATTTGAAATTTATTTATTTACGCGTGTTAAAATGCTTCTGTATAAATATTTTTGTATATATTGCTGCTGGTTTTTGACAACATAGAGGACTATAATAGAAAAGTTACATTTAAAAATACAGCCATAAAGATAATAATAAAAAAAAAAAATCCTGAAAAAAAAAAAATAAATAAATAAATAAATAAATAATAAATAACAAAATAAACAATAAATTACATAATATTTAATACATAATAAAAAACAAAATGTATTTTATGTCGTGATTACGCAGGTAAAATACGTTTGGTGGTTAAAAAATATGAAGGTTAATTGCATTTGAAAAGTGTTTAGAATCTAATGCAAATTACAACAATTTTTTTTCTTGATTTGTAATTTTTTTTTCATATATATATATATATATATATTTATTATTTATCTATTCTATATTGTGAGATTTTCAATATTTGTTTTTCTCTTTCCTTACTTAGAAGCGATTAATGCTTGTTGAAATTTTAACATCAATTATAAGTTTATTTTAAATGATCTAATTATGAAATACTATCAGTAACTAATACTGTTTAAAACATTTTATATTATCCAGCGAATCAAGGCTAATAATGAATATAATCGAATAAAGAAATGATTTCAAAGCTAGCATATGATCCAAGTGTTTCACTTTAAGAATACAATCTTACCCAGAAATGCCGAGTGTTGCCATTTGGCAACATACCCAATTTTGTCTTCTAAACCTTTATTAGAATAATATTGCCTCATGTTTGCGGATTGATAACAAATTGCTTTTTAGCTGTAAATCATAGTTAAAATATAGTATGATATTTTAAAGTACTTTTCCCGTGAATTTTTTTAATAAAGGTAAGAATAAAACATTTTTAAATTGATTAAAAAAATATAAAAAATCTGGTGTGAAACAACCACACGACTTCCATTACCCACATTACACGTATTACATGCATTTTTTGGAGATATTACATGCATTTAATTTTCCAATAAGAGAAACTTGTGACACGTATAAAGACATATAAAACAGTATTTACATAGCAAGTTAAAAAACAAGGCGAAAAAGTAGAGTTATTTTTTTAAACACCAATCTCTGAGATCAAAACGGAACTACCTAATCAGTATGACCATTAACATTCCTGTAATAACCACGTAGTACACGAGAAAGGGTATCTAGAATAGATCAATGAAACAATTTTCAAGAAAACCGTTAGAGCCGTTTTTGAGATACCAACTTTTACCAAAACTTGGTATACTCAATTGTTGACCGGAAAACAATAATCACATACAAAAGTATTTTTAAAAGGGAGTTTATATGGCGAGTTTGAAAAAAAAAAAAAAATCTGTACAGCCGTTTTTAAAGGAACGCACTTGCGAGACCTGAAATTGAGCTATTTCTACAGGACGCGTATCAATTTTCCTGAACCAACTATATTATTCGAAAGGGCATTTAATAGATTGTTTATGTAGCAACTGTGAAGAAAATCGTTAAAGCCGTTTATGAGATACGGACTTACGGTCCCATTTCCGGTTACCGATGACTCACTTCCGATTTTTCAATTTCCACCAAAATTTGAGAAATTAATCTGTACCCTAGACCTGTATTGATTGTGAAGTTTCGTAGTTTTGTCTTTATTAGTTTCGGAGATATGATAGCCAGAATATTCCATACATACATACACACACACTAACCAATTGCTGAAAACTACATTTCTGGATTCAGGAGGCCTTAAAACGAGTAAATCAGGTGAAAAATCGACATCGAACTTTTGGACCGAATACAATACTTCCATTATCTACGGTAGTAGGGTAGTGGAAGTAATAATCAGGCATTTATGGGTTAATTTTATCAGATTAGTTTAAAAGAAAAATCTATTTAGTGCATTAGAAATCATATTTCGTATATTTTGAAAAACATGCTTATTTAAAAGACAAAATGCGAAAAGTAATTTCATAAATGTCTCGTTATTGTATCTGTGTTGCTATGGAGACAAATCTTCCAGGAAAGTGTAAAAAAAAAAAGCTAACCACATTAAGGGAATAAATAGCGTTTAGATGTTATGCTGTTTTTGGTTAGATGAACAACAACAACAACAACAAAAAAAAAAAAAAAAAAAAAAAAAAAAAATAGTAGGTAGAAATAGTAATAACAGAGATGAAAAAATTTCCTTTTTCCATATGACTTATTTCTATTTGAAAAAATGTACTGGGGATATTTCATTTATTTAACATATTAATAGTTAACTAATCTTATTTATCTTTTTTTCTGGATTTACAGTATTTTTACACTTTATTTTACTTCATTTATTGATGTATTAAAAGTAAAAAAGTATTTAAAATATTTTATTCAGTTATTTATTTATTTTAAATATATAAGTTGTTGGGAAATTGTTGTAACATGATTAAAGTTCATAAAAAATTAATTAACTGTTCATATAGTTACAACCATCGGGATGCATGCAGGAGATAAAATTTCAACCATGGACACGGGAGCTCAAGTAAATGTAAATAAAGTTATCTTTAAGTAGTTAAAAGCTGTTTTGAATTTAAATATAACTTTAAAAGAAAAATTTTAATTTAATAATGCGGTAAAATTTGTAAAAATTTCAAAAATCTGAAAAATTGTATAATTTTATATAATTGTGATGTGAAAGCATTAATAATTATATTTTAGAGCATTTTGACGATGGGTTTTAATTTCCTATAAATATTCGTAATATTAAAATGACATTTATCCTTTGCTTTAATTGTTGAGAAAGTAAATTCATTTAATACATAAAGATTTCATAGGCGCTCTAGTGTTCCGTAAAACTGATTCTTTACTTTTTCTAAATACTTTTAAAGATCTTAATTGAAGAGAAAATGGTTTTAGCCTGGTAAATGAAAATTATTGCAGTTAATAAAAAGCAATTTTATAAATTAAAGTATAAATGCATTAAAAATTGGTTTAAGAAAAATGTGCTACTCCGAGAGAAACTGCCACAGCAAAAGTTTACTAGCAGTATTTTAAAATGAATTACGGAAATTTTATCTACAGTGTGATTTAATTTATACAAATAATAAAATTAGAAATGGTTTCGGTACTTCTAACTATATTCTCAGATAGTCATTGCTATTTACAGTTCAGCAAAATCTTGTATGTAGGAGAAAATAGTTGATCGGATTTGATACTTAAGCCATTAATACTTGGCCGCGAGTTTATTTATTTTTATTTTTCTCTTACCCATATATACTATAGAGAAAGTATTGTTTTTGGGTCAAATTTTTGAAATCGAGTTCTGTTATATTTAGACACTTTGAGGTCCCCTGAATCGGAAAATCATGTTTTTAGTGGTTTGTCTACCTCTCTCATTCTCTCTCTCTCTCTCTCTGTGTGTGTGTGTTATGAGCATATCTCGAGAACAAATAGCAGAAGGAAATCCAAACTCAGTATTCTAAATCTGTTTTATATAGTAATGCTACACTAAATTTTCATTGAGATCAAGCAAATAATTCGTCTACAGGGATATCCAAGAGAAATCCAATACATTACGCCTATGGGGGAAATTTCTGATAAGTACAGTGTAAACATATTTAGAATGCCTTAAACAAAACAGAATGATTTATTTTATTTTATTTTATTTTATTTTTTATGCACATGTGTCGTCTGGCAACAGTTTCCATTCTCGAAGTTTTCCGGAGTGGCATCAACTTTGTTCTGACGTCAGAAGTGCTGCGATTAAAAAGCGAAGCTAAGAGTCAGAACGGGAGCTTCAAAGAATTATTTTGTTATGATTTGATATTTTAAGTTAAGTTGCAAGAAGCAACATAATTTTAGTTTTATTTTTGTTAATGTTAATAAAAATATTTTGTTTAAATTAGAGTTTGTTTTACTACAATCACCGATTTAGACAGCCAGGAAAAAAAGTGAAGATGAATTAGTTTTCTAAAGTTTCATCGCCGACGCATAAAAGCATGTTTTGTATAGATTGTAGCATGGAAATAACTCATCATTCGTTTACAGAGCTACTCAAAATATTTGGATAAATTGGGGCTGTACTTTGAAATTGCTGGTATTTCATTTTGTGGTAAGGTTTTTTTTTTTTTTTTTTAATATAACATAAATTTAAGTATACACCATGATGTGAATATAGTTTGTAGATAATATAAAGTCTTAACTAAAATTAAGCTAAACGTTCTTTTTATACTGAATGTAATTGATGAAAATGCTTTGCCACATTTTACTATCTCGACGAACATTGCTCAGGTAGGAAAATAAATGTTTCGTACCTATATTATGAACAAAGTATTATTTCATTTTCCATTTTTAATTCTGGTTTTTTGTATAATATTACGTTTTGAGGTGCCCTGAAAACGAAAGTACAATTGTTAGTGGTTGATCTGTATGTATATCTGTTACAAGCATAAATAAAAAAAAAAATTGCAGGAAATCCAAATTTGGTATTTTGAATTTTGTATTATGTTGTCATTTAAAAAATTCAATCAAGATTGGCAAGTTTGAAAACAAATAAATAACAACCTTGATTTTTTTTTCTAAATACATGTAGGCATTATAATTGAACGGGGGGTTGAGGGGGGCCGGTAGCCCTCCTCAAACATAATTCTATGTCAAACTGTAAAACTGTTCCTGAACCTATTTTATAGTATATTTAGTGTTAGTATATAAGGGGTAAATTTAGAAAGATATATTGGTTAAACTTTTTTATGATAACGGTAGGTGGCTCTGTTATATAAAATAATTTAGAAGAAAGTATTGGATTCATTAAAGTTTTTGAGTTCCGGTTTTCTATGAATTTACACGTTTTGAGATACCTCAAACATTATTCGCCCATTTTTAGAAAAAAAAAAAAAAAAACCTGTCTCTGTGTGTAAGTATGTTGCGTTAGCAAAATTCTGTATCTTACGATCTAATAGATGGAATTTAATTAGCATTGTTATTTGGTCAGATCATGACTTAAATTGAGAATGACTAGCTTTTGAAATATATCACCCATTAGAGGGTGCTGCTATTCTGTGATTTGATAAATTTAAGGCAAGGCTATATTTTAATTTCATCAACTTTATGAACATCAAACTTGTTATTTGAGATGGATATTATGTAAAACTATGCTGCTTTATCTTGAATGCAAATCGGAATACACGTGCCGATACTGCGCTTCAATTTATTTCCCTTTACGAGAAAACAAATTTTGAGCTTCTTTCATATATATGCACAAAACGTGGTATGTAAGATTGATAATGCTATAAAACCATGCTAATTCAATTTGGTTGAATATCGGATGAATGGTGGCGCTGCTATGCTGCAATCAATTTTCATTTATGATAAAACTATATATCTCAGCTTCTATATTATCTATATGTAAAAAATTCGCTGTAGATTTTCTTTATGTATTTTTAAGAGAGAGTCTAAGAAAATTGTTTGCAGGGAAACTTTGAATTTCTATATTTATTATTTTAATGCTTGCTTTTAAAAAATGGTCGCGTTTCGACCATAGCGCGATGCTAGTTTTTATTATTACTTAACTCAACTTTGATACGTTTAAGTATGCGTCTAAAAAAATAAAAGTTAAGGGGAAAAAATCAAGTTTTTGAACATACTGAATACGTTTTGTTTTTATATTGCATTAAAAGAAACCATAAATAATTTGGCAATAGTAGTGACAGAACAGTTTACGCATAGAAATTCCACACTTTTATGAGACAAAATGTGAAAAAGACAGTTTGAAGTAAATGATATATAAATTTTCATACTTCATAAAAAAGAAAATAAAATACTTTAAAATTCTCGTTAAATGTTTTTTAGCATTACATATTCAACATAAAATTTATTCATATCAAAATAAAATTCACGTTTTAAATGGACCATTAAGATAAAATGTGGCTGTAAGACAGAAAATGTCTGACATAAAGCTGGATTTATGTTGAAAGTATTACTATAAAATATATTCTTTAGAAAAAAAATAATTTGTCTTATTCCCTTTTCTTTTAGTATTATAAGAAATTGTTGGAAAGTTTTATAACACAATCGAAACATGTTATAGGATATTTGATTTGTCAAAATATATATACAACAAAATTTTTACTTCTTTTCAAACAAATTTTATTTATAATATATGAATATATATATACATTTATATATAAAAAATATAAATTTTATTTGTAATGGTATATCTATCTAATACACACACACACACACACATATGTATACATGTATGTGGGTGTGGGTATGTATTCTTTACATAGACGAATTGATGAATAGAAATTTTTATAAAATTTTAAATTTAATATATCTAGATGTTTTAAACATAAATGTTGTTTTTATATTACTAATGGAAATAATCTTGAGCTAATTAGGTTAATGAAAATAATTTTGGAGCTTATTTCCAAGATATTTTTTTTGTTTGTTTGATTTAGATAATAATATTTTGTATACAGATTTATATGCCAAGAGAAGAATCTTTAACTCTGGCACTAAATGTATGCCGCACTGATTGGCTAATTAGAATTATAAAATGTACATAATTATTATCTATACGTATATAAAAGAGTACTTCCACTCACTCACTCACTCACTGACTCATCAACGCACAGCAAAATCTACTGAAGCCACTGACTCGAAATTGGGTCAGATTATAGAACATATAGTGTAAGCACCCCCTAAGAAGCGATTTTACGAAATTCGCCTCCCAAAGGGAGTAGGGGGCAAAATGTGATTTCACAAAAATCTCTATATCTCAAAGAAAAAAACCGATATCCGTAAAATTTTTGCTTTAAAATATAGCTAACATAAATATCTAAAAACCAATTTCTGGAATTTTAGAAATTCGGTCCCCAAGGGGGGAAAGGGGGCAAAACGTGATTTCACATGCTCAAAACGTGGTTTCGCATACTCCTATATATCTCAAACAAAAAAAAAACAGATATACGTGAAACTTTTGCTCTAATATATAGCTAATACAAATACCTAAAAACCAATTTCTGGAATTTTAGAAATTCAGCCCCCAAGAGGAGGAGAGAGAGGGGGCAAAACGTGATTTGAAATAATCCTTTATTTCGCAAACAGAAAAAAAAAAAGATATATGTGAGATTTTTGCTTTAAAATATAGCTCTCACAAATACATAAAAATTAATTTCTTTAATTTTAGAAATTCATCCCAGGTGGGGCGGGAAAGGGGGCTATGGGGCAAAAAAAAAAAAAAAAAAAATAGAAATACAGTGAGATTGTTCAAAATTGGTACAGATAGGTTTTACAGGCCTGGAAGTCGAATGAGGATATTTTCGAAAGTGTAAAGTTATTAGGAGGGTCAGAAAGGGGGAGAGGGCGAAGGGGCAAAAGCATAAAAATAGAGTTAGACCGTTCAAAATTGGTACATAGAGGTTTTTGATGCTTACAAATCGATTGCGGATATTTTCGAATTTGTAAAGTTATTAGGAGGGGTGGGAGGGGGAGGGTGGAGGGACAAAAAATAAAAATAGAGTTAGGTTGCTCAAAATTGGTACATGGAGGTTTTTGATACCTACAAATCGATTGCGAATATTTTCGAATTTGTAAAATTATTAGGATAGACGGGAAGGGGTGTAAGGAGCAAAAATATATAAATAACGGCTAGAGAGCTGAAAATTAGTGATGTTAGGTTTTTGGGCCGGATAAATATATTGCGGATATTTTCGAAAGTACAGAATTATTCCGAGGGGCAGGAAGGGGGACGGACGCAGGGATAAAAAGAAAGAAATTCAGATAGAATGTTAGAAATTAGTATTATTAGGTTTAAAAGATCGAGAGAACGATTGCGAGTATTTTTAAAGTCTAAAATAATTTGGAGGGGCGGGAACGGTAGGTGAAGGACTATGCGCGGCGCGCAGAAAGTGGGGCCCGGACCGATTATTCAACAATGGGAGAAGGTTATATATATATATATATTTATATTTTTCCCTTACGATAATATAGTCATGCATTAAGAGTGTCGAACATAAATGCACGAGCGCAGCACACAAAGGCCTACGCTGCCAAAGGCAGTGTTGACCATGTGTGACATTTTTTTCCAATCAGAATTTTTTTCTCTCTTTTTTTTCACATGATAAAAATTAATGCAATTTTGAGAATTCATTAACTACAGTGATTCATTTTGAAATAGTGACCAGCGAAGCGGGCGTACCCTGCTAGTATATAATAAATTGTTACTAGTTAAAAGGATATGTAATTTAAATATTAATTTTAGTAAGCAATTTTTTTTATTTTTTAAGCTCTTTCGTTTTACAAGTAATTATATCTATTAGATTATTTTTTGCTTCATACAATAAAATTAAAATTTTAATTACTATGTGACAGCTCCATAGCTTATGGTCTTAATTTTGAAAGGTGGTCTTAAGGGCAGTACCGTTTTAATTTTACAATTAAAAGTCAAAATTTTTAGAATTGTTCACAGATGGATGGATACTTACGACGTATTTCCGATCTGGAACTGAATTTAAGCATCCTTGGACTTTTAAAAAACACTTAAAGTTTTTAAGAACAGTCTACAGCATGTGATGTCGTTTCAAATTATGCAGATGGTGAGTCTAAACATTCTTTTCTTAAACAGGTACAGGTGAGAGTATGTTCTTGCTAGTAAGTCAGTTTAAAACCTCATGTTAGAGAGTTTAAAATTTCTTTTTTTTTTTTTCTTTTTCTTTTTCCCTAAAATTATATCAAAGCTAAATAAAATTCGATTAATGCAATACTTTTTGTTGCTAAAATTTCAAGCTATGCTATCCTCTTACTAAAATATTTTTGAATACATACTGGAATATGCTTGACGTATCCCCTGAAACCTCTTAAAATTACATAATTTTTTTGAATTTCAGGTACGATCGGCAGCAAAATTATTGAAGCACTAGCAATAATTCCTACTTAAAAGATGGGCACCTAATGCTGTTTTGCTCAGTGCATATTTGTCGAGTCATAATCGTAGTCTTATATTGTTTATAAAAAAGTAAGTTGATGATAAAAACTAGCGATCAAACTAAAAAAAAAAAAAAAAAAAAAAGTATATGAAAAATCTGGATGTTTGCTTCAATAATTTTCCTGCCGACAGTATTCCCACCTGAGGACGATCTTGATACTGTATTTGTTGAAATTTTGGCTTGAATATTTTTTTAATTAAATTAACATTTTTCATCTTGCTTATTAACTTTGTTACATATGTACTATATATATTTTTTCTTTTCATGTTCTTTCTAGCTTTTCTGGTGACACTTAGTTTCATCTTTTGCAATGTTTGAAAAGGTTTTCAATATATATATTTGTTTTCGCATTCCACTGTCATTTCTCATACATCATTATTAATAAAAAAATTATATATATGGTAATATTGGAATTTAACAATGGTACATAAAAAAGAATAAACTTGTTATAAATATGTAAACATTTGTAAAACTTTACAAAATAATAGTAATAGAAAATATTTTAAACTATATGCTAAATGATATCTAAAATGCAAATAAAAATTTTAAAAGTTTTCCAACAACTTGTAATCTCTAAATAATTGTAGTTGTATGGCTATTACTTGTAGAATAGCTTTACTAATTTGCTTTTTTAAGATATCTAACCAGAGTTGTTTTTACCTTTTCTAAACTTTCTTTTTTCTTTGAAAAAAGCAAACTTTTTTTTTTTTTTTTTTTTTTTTTGGATACTAAATTCACCTTATTATTATGTAAAGTGGCTATTGAAGAGTTGGATAAGAATATATAAATTTAATGGTGTGAAAATTTACATTTCTGGGAGAAGAAAGGGAACATTTTATATTTGTACATTGTTTAAAATTTAAAGTATGAAAAAACAGTACTTATATGAAAAGAAAACCCCACGTTTATAAATGGCCATTAAAATAATATCTGAGAGAGAGAAAATATTCGTATAAAGTTTCATTTATATTTAAACTACCAATGTATAAATATAGTCTCAGAAAAAATACGTATACTATTTGCTCATTTTCTTCTGTATACTTATTTAAATTATTGCAAACATGAGTAAGTATAAATACAGCTTTTAAAGATGAAAATTCAGAAAATTCAACCATTAAGACTTTCTTTAGAGGAAGAAATTTTTTGCATTTCTTTAAACCGAAAATGAAATTTATGCAAAGGAATTTTTGCTTTTGTGCATTGAAAATAATGTAGAGATTTTATTTTATTTTATTTTTTTTAACGGGGAAAAAAATATATTGCAAAGGCTAAAATAGTCTTTTAAAAATCTCAGTCTGTTTCCCTATTTTATATATAAATAAATTTTAAATAATTTTCTAACTTTAATAAGTATTCATTAGTAAAAAAAATTAGTATACCATTTAAACGTAAAATTCAAAATGCGCGTGGTATTTAAATATGTATATATATATATATATATATATATATATATATATATATAGATAGATAGATAGATAGATAGATAGATTTATATATATATATATATGATACTGTTAGATTCATACTCATTATATAAAAAATGTAAATTACACTGTGAACGTTATTGAAACGTTTCATTATACATAGTAAAAGTTTAATGAAATCCAGGTACAAACAATTTGAAAGTGTTTTTCTTGTTTTTAAAATCTTTATAATAAAGAACTCCATAGGAAATACAATATTTCTGAAATGCACACACACACGCTTATATACATATAATTCACTAAGAAGATACTGTTTGTGCAATTAAAATCAGCAGTTACTGCACTTACAAAAAAAAAAAAAAAAACTTAAATTTTGTTAGTACATAATATTGTACCGTGCTGATAAGTAAACTATTTAGAAATATAAGATTTTTTTCCAAGCTGCATGCAGTTGGTAAATTTTACTTGATTTCAATAAATGTTTTCCCTACATCAGGAAAAATTGGGGGGAGGGGGGGTTAAGGGCTTTTTTTTATGTTTGTTATAAAATATACATTTGAAGTGATTAATCCATGGTTAATTATATTCAATAATGGAAACATGATAACATAAAAGCTATCATATAATTATATCGGTGGAAGTGTCACGGAACAAATCTGTACTGATAAGTATAAAGGATTTAAGTCCAAAAATGTCGATTTTGAGTTAAGTACAAAGTCAGAAAAAAATTCTCTATCGATTGTTTAAAGGATTTAAATCCATGTCATTCAGTCTTTGAGAAAATCCATTGGTAAAAAAAGATTCAAGTCAGAAATTTAGCATTAATCTTTGGTATAAAATACTTAATTGAATTTTCCCCTTTATTAAATGAAGATTGACAATCACTGAATGGTATAAAGCGTATAAACCAACGTAATCCCTTTTTCCTAATCAATTCTACTCATTAGTTTTTAGTTAGTTTAACTTTATTTTTCGTCTCCTGAAAAATCAAGAATATGGACTTAAATCCTTTATACTTATCAGTACAGAAATTATGTCGGTAAACACCCTGTATTGGCAAAACTCTATACATGATAGAGAAAAATTGGCTTAATTTCCGGTTACAGCGCACCAAAAAACATAAAGATCTGTCAAAATTATGAAATCAAAGTTTTAGATATAGAACTATGTTATTAGTTAGAACAAGTGAATTTTCGAGAGAATAATCAATTTTTTATTCGTTGAAATGGAATAATTATCGGGAAGTGACATAGGTTATCATCTCTATAAAGACTTGGAAAGTCATTTATTTTTAACCGACTTCAAAAAAGAAGGAAGGTTCTCAATTCAAACCGTATGTTTTTTTTTTTTTATGTTTGTTAGCTCATAACTTTTGAACGGATGCTCCGATTTTGATACTTTTTGTTTTGTTGAAAAGATCTTGGACTGAAATAGGTCCCATTGTAATATCTTTACGATCTAAAGAAAATACAGGGTGTCCAAAAAAATCAATCCCAACTCTTTTAACTGCTAAACAGCTGCAGCTATAGTGATAAAAATGGTATGTAAGTATAGCAAAGTGACCATGCAGTACAAGGTTAAACCGCTTGCAGCGCCACCTGGTGGAAAATAGCGAAGTTAGTGTTCCTATCTCGAAAATGGTTCTAAAGAAAAAGTGAATTACAAAGCTGAAGAGTATCACCGATTTAGTACAAAAATATAGTTTAGACATTCATGCTAACGTTTCTATCTCGGAAACAGTTCAAGACAGGAGGAAAAAGTGAATTATAAAATTGTAGAGCATCATCGATTTAGTACGAAAAGATAGTTTTGACATTGATGCTAAAAATACAAGGCTAAAAACGTGCATTTTTTTGTTAGCAATTTCTTACACTATACACACTTGAGCTACATTGCTCACGTTGTAGCGTAGCTGGTGAGACATACGCTATATAGTTCAAAATACGGTTACTTGATACTTTTTGTTTTGCTGTAGAGATCTTGGTCTGAAGTAGGTCCCATTATAACATCTTTACAATCTAAAGAAAATAAAGCGCCATGTGGTGAAAAACAGCGGAATTAGCGCTCCTATCTCAAAAACGGTTCAAGATGGGAGAAAAGTTAATTACGAAGTTGTAGAGCATCATCGATTTATTACGAAAAGACAATTTTTAGATATTATGGCTAAAAATAGAACGCTTAAAACGTGCAGTTGTTTGTTCGCAGTTTCCTACACTGTGCACACTTGAACTACGTTGCACATTTTGCAGCGTAGCGGACGACACGTATACTCTGTGGTTCAAAGTACTGTTACTGTAAGCGGTCACATCGATTAGCGCAAAGTCGTTTTCAACCAACTTCAGAAAGGAGGGTGTTCTTAATTCGAGCTATGTGTTGTTGTTGGTGTTTGTAAGCTTATAATTTCGTAAGAGATGCTCTAATTAACCAACTTCAAAAAGGAGGAGGTTCTCAATTCAAAGCGTATGTTTTTTTGTTTTTGTTTTTGTTTGTTAGTTCATAACTTCTGAACGGATGTTCCGATTTTGATGCTTTTTGTTTTATTGTAAAGATCTTGGTCTGAAATAGGTCCCATTGTAAGATCTTCACGACCAAAAGAAAATACAGAGTGCCATAAAAAGTCAGTCCCGACTCTTTTAACTGCTGAACAGCTACAGCTATAGTCATAAAAGTGGTATTTAGGTATAGTAAAGTGAACATGTGCTACGCGATTCAACCGCCTAAAGCGCCACCTAGTGGAAAAGAGTGGAGTTAGTGAGCCTATCTCGGAAACGTTTCAAGACAGGGGAAAAAAGTGAATTATAAAATTACAGAGCATCATCGATGTAGTACGCAAAGATAGTTTAGACATTAATGTTAAAAACAGAACGCTTAAAACGTGCATTTGTTTGTTCACAATTTCCTATTTTGTGCACAATTGAACGACATTGCATGTGTTATAGCGCAGCGGGTGGCATTTATGCTATGTAAAATTCAAAGCATGGTTATTGTAAGCGGTCACATCGATTAGACATTTTAAACCGACTTCATAAAAGAAGATGTTCTCAATACAAACCATGTTTCTCGTTGTTGTTGTTGAAATTTGTTAGCTTTTAACTTCGTAAGAGGTGATTTAATTTTAATACTTTTTTTGTTGGCGTAATGATCTTGGCCTGAAATAGGTTTCATTATGATTTCATTGAGAGATAAACAAATTACAGGATACTCACAAAAGTCTGTTCTCACTCTAACTGCTGAACGCATGCAGCTACACTGGTAAAAGCAGTATGTAAGTATCGATGTTGAAACTTCTGTTAGCTGCAATAGATATTTTGCTCTTTGTTTGAACTTTACGCTCCGCAATTTCCAGCGCAGCGGGTGACACGTATTCACTGTAAAGCTCAATGTATATGCCTAACAGAATTTTCGGTTACGAATACAGCGTATCCGTTCTTTACATTCCTAAGACTTTTTAATTTAACGTATGTTCGTTCAATAGATAGTTTTTTGCTCATATCCGATAAAGGCAAGAAAAGTGACACAACTTAAAAATGCGGCATTTGAGAAAAATCAACTTAAAAATAACTTGACTAGAATAAAACTGGCACAACTGTCTCTCGAGTGGATAACTTTCTAGATGGAGATGTAACTTTTTTGTTCACATTGGGTGCATTTCATGTATTTTCAGTGACATAAACCATTTTTTCAGTAATGTCACTTTTCTTGGAAGTTGTGATTTGTGAAACTTCCGTCGAACGTCTTCTGATGCTCTGCTATATAAACAAGTTTTCACTGAAAAGAGAAAAATAAAATCTTTTTGTAAAAAAATAGAACCGACTCCAAAAAGAAACTACTATTCAAACAACTAAAAATGAAAGAAAATTGGCAGAAAATTAAAAGTGTAAATTGCACCTAAAAGTATAAAATAATTTCCTTCGCCAAACAACCTATAACACTACAATTAATCATAACTTTTGAAGTCGGCGCAAAATTAAATAAAAATTTATACCTTTATTCAATACAAAAATCAAATCCTATTCAAAATACACATCTCACATTGTCACCTGCAAAACGCAGCCGAAAACTACTTTGATTCAAGAAAACAAATAAGATTTCATAAGCAGCAAAAGTTGGCGAAGATGCTGGTATCTGACGTCCTTGGTGAAAGGAAAATCGCAAAATTATCTGGCAAACATATTTAATTTTTTTGGGATATCATGATTATTTTGATAAAGTATATCAAGAGAGTAATCAAGAATATGGAACAACACATCGTACAATATATTTTATGAAAATATATATCTTGCGTGTGTATTTTTGCCTTACGTTTTGATCGCCAAATCCAAAAGCCATCAAGGATGATAGTTATCAATGTTATACCGAATTTGCAAAGGAAACTCTAACTTCGTAGAAAAAAAATCTGGAGTGACTCCACTCGACTTTCCGAACATTGAGTAGCTAACAGTTTTGTAGATAAAATAAAGAAAGAGGAGTTGCTAAACAAACAAAAAAGAGAAAACCATAAAAGAGTGTTTGAGTATTTTTCTCCATATATCACACGAGGTTTTATTTAACGCTACTGAACTTTGAGCCCTTAGATCATAATGATAAAGAATTTTTCGTTGTGTCCCTGTAAAAATCTATAAATTCTGACAAACTTAAACAAATTTTCACATTTTACCCACAATTTTGTCAAAGTCCCACTTTTTTTTTTTTTTTTTTTTTTAATTATTGTTACTGGGTGAATTTGTATAGGAAAATATAGAAGAAAGTCTGGTGGTGGCCACAATTCACCAAAATGCTTATAGTTAGTGCAACAGTGATTTATAATATTCATACAAAGTTTCAGCTCAATTGAATAAGGCGTTTAGATGCTATTGCACTTTTAAAAATTTGGTCTCATACGCCATAATGATAAAGAATTTTTCTTTGTGTCCCTGTAAAAAAACTGTAAGTGCTAGATTCACCAAAATCTATACAGTTGGTTCAAATATGACCTATAACATGTGTACAAATTCTTTGCTCAGATTAATAAGGCGTTTAGACGCTATCACACTTTTAAAAATTTGACAAAGAATTTTTCTTTGTGTCCCTGTAAAAAAACTATAAGTGCTAGATTCTCCAAAATCTATACAGATTGAGTATCTGTGACCTATAATATGTGTATAAAGTTTTTGCTCAATTGAATTTAGATGCTATCGCACTTTTAAGATTTTGGTCCCTTGGCCATAATGATAAAGAATTTTTCTTTGTGTCCCTGTAAAAAAACTGTAAGTGCTAGATTCACCAAAATCTATAGGGTTCGTACTATGGTGACTTACAATATACGTACCAACTTTCAGCTTATTCGAACAAAGCGTTTAGACGCTAGCGTGTTCACTCACAGACATACACACATACATACACACATACATACACACATACATACACACACACATACATACATCATCGTAAAAATAGTAAAAACGGACTCGTTGGACCTCGAAACGTATAGAAACATCAAAATCTCGAATTCGGATTTTTGACATGATTACAATACTTTCCTCACTATAGTGTTCGGAAAGTAATAAACACTGCATTGTGAAGAATGTTCACTGTTCTATGTAGATGCTACTAATGGACCAATTGTATGCAGTGATAAAATAATAAAGGAAACATGAAAATGGATCATTCGAGACAACAGCATTTGTTGCTACCGATCTAAAGACAAACCTTTAAAAACTAATTAAATTTTATTTAATTTTGCGCCGACTTCAAAAGTTATGATTAATTGTAGTGTTATAGGTTGTTTGGCGAAGGAAATTATTTTATACTTTTAGGTGCAATTTACACTTTTAATTTTCTGCCAAATTTCTTTAATTTTTAGTTGTTTGAATAGTAGTTTCTTTTTGCAGTCGGTTCTATTTTTTTACAAAAAGCTTTTATTATAATTTGTATTGGGATTTAAAAAAGAGGCATTAAAAAACAATATGCACCAGGCATTTTTTTATTTGTTTTAAAATTTAAGAACCATGTTCTCTTAATAAACGGTTTATAATATACGACAAACATGTAAATTCAGGATGTATAAATGGTTATCCATTGTATGATATCAATATTATTTTAACATTAATCCATTATTAATAGCTCAAAGATAAAAAATTCAAAATTTTTGGTTAAATAGGACTAAGCAATTACATTACCGTTGGAATAATACAAAAGAAATTTGTAATATGTATTAGGAAATCATTTAACACTCTCTTCAGCTGCTGATTTTTTTCATATGGATTTAATATCGGGTATATAAATGACTGCATAATTGTCCGCTCATCTTTAGAGCTTGTTTGATGTAAATTTCATTAATCGCAATCTGAGTGCAGATTACTGTGTATTTACATAAAAAAATGTCGTAAAAGAATTATGAGTGTACGAGTTTCATATACAAAGAGGATATATATCATACTGATATATATTACATACTGATCTTTAATGACGACAAATTCCAACTTTATGTTACCCACCAGCGACCGAGCGGTTCTGCGCTTAAAGCTGGTAGACGTGTAGTGACGGGTACGATCGCAGAACGCGTTTGTAAGCCGTTCAGAGTTTTCCGTGATTTTCTTTGAAACTTGGTTAATAAGGGCTATGACCCCTTAGAAATACCCCCATGCAGGGTACTTCCCGTCAGTCCTGGGGCCCTAGTGCAGTCATTCGGCCTTAATTCCCACAACCCAATTCCAACTTTATGTCACCACTGTGTTCTGAAAGGCTATCCCATTCAACAAATTTCAACCCAAAAAATTTTGAGATCTTTGGAAATCTCAAATGCATTACTATTCTAAAACTATTCTGAAATTTCGGAATAATTTTAATATTCATGCTCGAGCCTGTTATCTTAAGAAGGAAAATAACAAAAATAAAATGACTATCATTTTTACAGAAAATGATGTTGAGACTGGAAAAGTTTTTTTTTTATCCTTAAAAAAAAAAAAAAAAAAAAAAAAAAAAAAAGTTGATTTGCTGGTTTAAAAAGAATTAAAGCAAATGTAGCCAGTTTAACTTTTTATTCCTAATAAATTTTTTAATTTCAAAATGAAAAATGAACGACAAAATTACCAAAACTATAATGAAATAAAATGAATAAATATATAATATATATATATATATATATATATATTAAATTTATGATATTTGATGTATTATTCTCAAAAGTATAATAAACTGGAAGCTTAAAAATAAATAAATAAATAAATAAACATATTAAAAACAGAAGTGATAGAGTATAGCATAAAATAGTTAGTATCTAACCGCAGTAATTATTCCATAAAATTATTTTTTATAAATAACTTGTTTATAAATGATTAAGTCGAAAAACCATAGAAATCAAATCTTTATTTTGTTTGCTGAAATAATCGAATGAACAAATGGAAATTCGATTCAGTTGTGCATTTCTTCTTTATTCGAATAGTTATTAGAATAGAAAACTTTTAGAAGAATGTTTCATACTAGGAATGAAAATTTCCAGATAACAAGTAATGTGAATTCAAACTCCTTTTTTAAACCACATTTCCAAAAATAAATTGCTATTCTTTTCGTTTCCTGAAAATATTATGAACTAGAACACCTCTTTTTCTTTTACAATAATGACTATGCAGCAGACGATTCGATTTGTCAAAACATCCTGGATTCGAGGCATACGTTACATTTTTCTTATATGGATAATGTTTCCTGAAAATTAAATGAAAAGTTTCGCATACGAAAATTAGATGGAAAGTTTAACTTAAAACTTGATATTTATGAGCCTATATTTATCAGCTTAAAAATATATCTAGTGGTTATTTTTATGCAAACTGCAATAATGTAAAATATATAAATACTCATAGTGTTATAATAACATCAATTCGGATATAATACTGATAGTAATATAAATCAGATATAAATAAAAATACAGGAGGATTTTTTGTAATAAATTAGGATAATTAAATGCGAAGCATAGTTCTATTACATATACATATAGAGAGAATTATTCATTATGACAAAAAAAAAAAAAGAAAAATATATATAAATAAAATAAATAAATAAATAAATAAGTAAACCTGAATATTTATGTAGAGAAAACGCTTTTAACTGCAAAGTACGTCATCAGTTTAAATATTCTTTAAATTAAATAATTATATAATTACACTACGCTGCAAAGAATTTTTTTTTCGAGCCCTGATACTATTTTTGCTGATTCTTATGTAAAATGACCTCCTGAATCCAATATGAGCCCCCATTTTACCCCATCACCCACCTTTTTCACGGGACGTCACCTCCTACCCCAAATTTTATCACTCTTAGGTAATTTTATGGCCATGAATTTGATTTGGAGAACGGAAAATAATTATTTTAACTCTTAAATATATATATATACTAGCTGACCCGACAAACGTTGTTTTGTCATATAAATTATTTCTAGAGAATATTTTGCTAGAAAAAAATAACTAACTTATTGTAAGTGTGTAAGGATGTGGTATATAAGTGGAAGATGTATGGAGCGCTGTGAACGGTGAAAGAATATAAAAATAACAAAACACCAATCATTTATTTTTTTAATTTATTAAAATTGATTCTTTAAAATTATATACATATCGCTACTTATAACAATATTACTAAAAAACAATATCAATCCCTTAATGCAACAGAGTGTACAATATTTTTTGTTATCCCATCTTTCGCCAATACAAACAAACTGGATGGTTTGCCCACTCGAGGGCCACGTATAATTGTCCGTGTGAAAAACATGATGTGCTCAAATCTAAGCCACAGACAGACATCGTTTGGCCCTGAGACTTATTGATAGTCATTGCAAATGCCAATCTAATTGGAAATGAGGGCGTTTAAATTGAATTGGCACATCTGTGGGTATAATAGGAATTCGCAGTAGTAATATATTTTCACCTCGGAATTTGTCATTTAAAATGATGGCTTCGATAACATTTTTCATTAATTTTTTATGACTAATCGCGTGCCGTTGCATAACCGTTGTGGGTTCAAATTACGAAGCAAAATAACCGGAGATCCAACCTTCAGTTGTAAAATATGCGGTGGCATGCCTGGTAAATCCAATGAGTTTAAAAACTTTGTTGGATAATTTACAGCTTCGGTGGCATCGCAAACTGTATCATTAGATTTGTATGACACCAAGTCTCCTGGTAACAAATGTTGTATCTTGAGATTCAATTCGTTGACGTCCACATTTTTTTGCTGCTAAAATTGCTCTTTCATCCAGCCACTCATGATTTGTGTATCGTCTGTGTACATCCGGAAATATGTGGTCAATAAGAGCATCTTGAGAATCAATGATTGTGCTGAAATCGGTCGGTAATTTTATGCATCCAGTTTCATCTGTAGTAACTTTTCCATCGCCGATATCTAACAATTGTTTTGAGAATGTTTCAGCGGATGGATCTTGAAGCTTTTGAACGCACAAATTTACTTTCAGTTGTACTTTTTCAACATTACGCCACAATGACGATGATTTTAAGCAGGCGTTGATCTCATCAGCGTATGCTGAACGCGGAATAACGGGAAGTGCTTGTCTGAAATCACCTGAAAAGAGTAACAGAGTGCCGCCAAATAGTTTGTCGTTGTTTTCTTATATCTTTCAATGTCCTGTTCGACGCCTCAATCGAATGTTTGTGTGCCATAGTGCATTCATCCCAGATAAGAATTTTACACTATTTCAGCACTGTGGCCATGGACGATTGTTTTTTTTATGTTGCACACTGCGTCTGGGTTATTTTGAATATTTAGTGGCAGTTTAAATAATGAATGAGCTGTTCTGCCTCCATCCAATAAAGTTGCCGCAATGCCAGATGATGCAACAGCCAATGCGATGGCATTTTTTGATCGTATTTCGGCGAGAATTAGCGAAATAAGGAATGTTTTAGCAGTTCCACCTGGTGCACCCCCCCCCCAAAAAAAAAAAAAAAAAAAAAAAAAAAAAAAAAAAAAAAAAAAAGAATCCACCTTGTCCTGCCAAAACTGCGAGCATGATGCGGTCGTAAATGGTTTTTTGTTCTTCATTCATTAGTGGGACATTGCGAGCAACAATCGCTGCCATTTCTACAGTATTGTATTGTAGTTCACGATTAAGTTCAGTGCTTATTAAATCAGATGCATTTCGATTTGTTGAATGCATACCGAAATGACTGAGTGGTAAGTTGGCAATGATAATGCAAAGATCTTCAATAGCAATCAATGCTTCATTGTACATAGCGTCACTAAATACTATCGTTAGATCGTTGCACCGTGAACGATGTTGATGCAGTATATCATCAGTCATTGAATCTTTGTGATTATCCCATAATGTCTCTGCTCGGGCCGGGAAACATGTAGTCAACACTATAGCGAATAGTAGAAGAATTTGTTTTGCTGTACAGTTCAGTCCTACTTCAGCAAGCATACACTCCCACTGGTTGTCGTCTTCCAGCAAGCCGAGTGCAAGACATGCATCTTTATACGTTGGATACTGTTGTCCATTCACTTTACGTAAATCTTGAAATGACAAAGGGCCGATGACATTAACCAATAACAGTCGAAGATAAAAGCACTCAGTGTGTCTTGGATTGACTGTAAATACTCGTCCCAAGGTGTTTGATTTGAATATACCGGGACATGCATCAATCGGCGTGCCTTGCTTGCGGGGCATCCATTTTTTTGTTGGAGCCCATGTGAAATAGCGTGGTACTTCTGAATAGAGTAATGTCCGTGCAAAAGCACCAAAAGCATCCGCACGATTACACAATTCAAAAAATTCGGTGAGTGTTGTTTTTGGTGGATTGATAGCACGATCAATCGCTGTCTCGCTCGTGAAATATACGCGCTGGCCATTTTCAAGATGGACGGCTAAATGAAGAACTGCTGGATCCCGTTCATGAATTGGGAAACCAAAGATACGCCAAACAGCTTCATTGGAGCTGACGTACCGGCCAATTTGGTAAAGTGTTATTTCGTCGTTGTTATTCACCGGAGGAGCATTCACATTGGTATTTTCTACTCGAAATACAGCCATATCACTGCCTTTATTCACATACTTGCAAATATATTTGATGCTCTTCACTGAACTGCAGAACTGAACATTAATATGAGCACCAAAAATAAATTAAAAAAACTGGCGTACAGACAATAGCAAGAAATTCAAACTTCTTCACACACCATAAATTTTATAAATTCCAATTCCCTTCAACCAAATCCCCTGTTCCTGAGCTTCAAAAATGGGGTATCTATAATGTATCTTGTAATAACTGTGATTTATCTTATATTGGTCAAACTAAAAGAAATCTTGAATGTCGTTTACGTGAACATTCTCGGTATGTTGTTAATCAAGAAATTTCTAAATCTTCTATTGCGAAGCACAGTTGGGAATTTGATCATAGTTTTAATTTTAAGAGTGCCAAAATTATCTTCCATGCCAAACACGTTCCCGAACTGGATTTTTTAGAAAATTTAGCTATTTACCTTAATCGTGATAAAATTGTCAATGAAAAATCTGATTCCACTTTGCTGTCTACAGCCTGGAACAATTTGTTTCATTCAATTAAATAATTTCCTTCATTATGTTTATAACTTCATATTAGTTATAATAAAATAATTATAATTTAAATAAAAATAATAATAATTAATGGATAAATTTTATTAAATTTACTTATTAGTTTAATATTATTGAAAAAAAAATAATAATTGTTTACTCCTTTCCTCCCTCCTCATTTTGTGGTGTGTGTACGTGTGTTCCTCTCTGATTGGTCCTGTCCTGCATGTTGCTTCCTATTGGTTGTTTGTGTTGCTCCTCCCCCTCTGGATTTTGTCCTGCTTTCAGTCTTGCTTTTGCCTCCAAGGCAGTTGCACGTGTTTGCACCTGATGAAGAAAGGCTACGTCCTTTCAAAACCGGTTGTGCTGATTTAAAATTTATGGTGTGTGAAGAAGTTTGAATTTCTTGCTATTAATATGAGCATTGAATGTTTTGCTCAGAAGAGTCGAATTTGGGAACACCCAACGGTTATCAATGTCAATATCTATGTTGTTGACATAGATGACCACCATAGATGATAAGATTGTCCGCCATTATCGGGATTTCTTCGACGATATATTGGATATCCGTCAACATTTGTGATCGTGAAATTTTTCGGAAAACTTTTAGTACATTTTCCATCTGCACAAATGATAATGGCCTAAAAATTCATTTTTCATTTTAACATAAAATAACTCCGTCGGATATTGACGAATTTTTTAAAGGAATATACCATTTTAACTAATTTTAACATTTTAACAATATTAACGTTGAAAAAATATTTTAAACACTTACGGTTAAAAATTCATTTGTCATTTCAACATTAATTAAATTCTGACATCTTGTTTACGATTCTAAAATATTAACTTTGAAAAAATATTTTAGACACTTCGTAAGATACGGTTAAAAATTCCTTTTTCATTTCAACATTAAATAAATTCTGACATCGTGTTTACGACAACTCACGCCATCTAGGTGGAAAAGTTGTTGAAAGAGTTGGTTAAAAATTAATTAAAAAAGAACTAATTAAGTTACAACTTTCATTTGTAAATCTAAACCATTCTCGAATCCACCTGAAGACACACAAAAAATTTCATTAAACTCAGTCCAGCCGTTTAGGAGGAGTTCAGTGACATACACACGCACAAAAGAAATATATATATAAAGATATATATTTATTTACATAAATATAATGTATAATAAATGATAATAATAATCGATTAATAAAATATAATAAATGAAACTTATAATTTCAGTGGCAAATCCCCCCCCACCCCCCAAACCTTTCCCTTCTGAAAATGTTCATGTTATAGAATTTTCACCTCTTTAGGCCCTCAGACGATATCTAACAGTTAAAATATTTCTTTTCTCCACTATAAATCAAACGTATAGCCATAAAATTACCGAAAAGTGGAAAAAATAGGGAATCGTCGCCAAAAAACGGTGGATGGTAGGGAAAAGGCCGTCGGATTCAGGAAGTCATTTTACAGAATAATTATCAAAAATTGTGTTGGGAACAATTTTCATGTACTATTAGATAGTACGAGCAGTACTATTAGATAGTCAACATGGACTTTTCTATCATTAGATAAGTGTGTTATACTATTAAAGGCTGCATACATAAAATTATGGCATTGCGTCGCGTCTATCAAATAATTCAATGCGTCTTCAAACATAAAATTAAATATATATATATATATATATATATATATATTAGTAATTTACAATGATATAAGCTTATAGATAATATTATAAATCTTTTGATTAATAAGATTGTTTTCTTGGATAAATTTAGTTCAGTTGTACCATGAATGCATCGGGTTGGTGATTAAGGCTGAAAATTCACCGAAAAACGCAATAATAAAAAAATAATCAAAATAGGTAAGTCAGTAAGATATTTTTCTTTTTAACAAAAAAATTATGCCAAAATAAACAAGTTAATTAATAAAAATGCATTTCCAACAGGGCGACAAAACAAAAATTTAAAAGTCCCGATGGGGATCCTATATAAAACTGTACTGCATGACAAAATATGAAAACTAGGTTGTTAAACATGAATTTTATTTGAAAATTTTCTTTGGATGATTTTGTTTTAAAATCATCAGCGTTTCATCGCACAGTATTAATTTGATTTTCACAATAACTTGGATTCTGATGAATTAAAATTGGGTGGAGAAATTGATTTAAGATTTATGAAGTTCAAATTTTAAAGGTAAATAAGAAAATAAATAAAATGCGAAAATTCCGCACAGGTTTGTTAGTTATAGTATTATATTGGCATGAGTATTATATGAACTATTCTTTTTAAAAAAAAAATTCGTAAGTTATTTGATTTTTTTTTACATGGCTGAATAATGTAATATTTTGCATAAACATCCATTATGAAGAATATTTTAGTTGTACTGATGTCACATCCTTTTAAAATATTATTTATGGTGTTAAGATAAACTTCATTAAAGATAAATGTTTCAATTTAAAAATCGAAATTTGTGATATAGTTATTCGAAATTACGATTTCCATAAAATGGCAGAATATAAGGAAATTTCGCATAAAAATCCATTATAATAAATATTATCATCTATATAAATAAAGAGAAGTGTCTCTGTGTGTGTGTGTCTGTGTGTGTATCTGTGTGTGTGTCTGTCTGCGCTCTGGTGCTCACACTATTGATCGCAGAGCTTCCAAATTTGGCATATAGGTACCTGGGACCCTGCATGTGTGCACCTCATCGAGATTTTTCCGAATTTCGAATTTAAATTTTTTAAATTAATGTTTTTTCGCTTTTAAATATTGGCTTTAATGCTTCATTTTTCATGAATTTAATTCTTTGATCGTGATCGTCTGCGTATCTTAGCAACGGTTATTTCACTATTTATTTTTTATTTAATTCATTCATTTGAAGGAGATTTTTTTTTTTTTTTTGTTATTATATTTATTGAAAATCAAATGGTAATGCAATAGAAATAAATTATTACGTTTATGTATAAATTTTATAGTATAGAAACTATTTTTCATTTTTTTAAATTAATTCCTTCAAAAGGAAAATTCTTTTTTTTTTTTTTTTTTTTTTTTTTTAAATAATATTTATTGGGTGAAAAAAATGGTAGTTTATAGTAGAAAGGATTAAACTGATTAAAATTAGTTTGTTTTTCATGTATTTAGTTCCTTTTAAAAGAAAATCTACTTTTTTATTTTACTTTATTGCACTGGTCGGAATCAAATCGTAATATAGTATAAATAACGGGGGCTATAAAACACATGTTTCAAAAACTAAAATATATAATAGATGCTGAGATACAGTCATCATTAAAATCGTAGTTCTTAAATAACAGAAAATCCACAAGTCGTCGATAAATACCCAGATTGAAGTGGCCGGGAAAGACCTTTCTGTAGACAATGGGAAACTGGATCCGATACAGTACGGGAAGAAAAAAGAGCTGCCTTAGGATACGGGTACCCGAAGAAACGATATCTAAAGCGATTTCAGTTTTTTTTTTTTTTTTTTTTTTTTTTTGAATGTGACGCAAAAAATAAATACTGATCCAATTTTTTTGAAAAATAACTTAAATATAGTGACCAGCGAAGCGGGCGTAGCCTGCTAGTTGTAAATATGTGAGACAATTTTTAAAATATTATTTTTGATAATGACTTTATCAATATCGACATGACATGTTTGTGTGTCAAAATGTCGTAAGTTAGTCGAAATTTAAGGTTTTTGTAACATAGCAGTGTAGAACAATATTTCATATATACTTGAATTTTTATGTTCATTGCATTGGAAATAATACGAAATTGAATGAAAGATAAAATACGAAATTAACCTTTATAAAATTTGTCAACAAATTAGGATAAGATAATTGTACCAAATTTCCTGCAAGGTGAAGCACTTTATTCTACGACATGTGCCGAGCAATTGGCGAAATTCATTTCTCTTAGCATGAATATAGTATGTACGATAATAGAAATTTATGAGAATAAATATATATAAGAAGAAGACCTGAGCAGAGTCCACATATACCAACTAGTATTAAGTTTCAATTAAAAAAAATAAAATAAAATAAAATAAAATGAATAGAGTAAACATTTGATTAACCGGCATTCCACTAACAGTAAAAAAAAAAAAAAAAAAAAAAAAAAAAAAAAAAATGGGAAACTTTTTTCTCACATCCAATAAATTTTTGTATTAAAATAATGTTTGAAAAAGTTTAAGTTTTCTATTTTCAAACCTATTTTATTTAATAATAAATCAATGTTCATAATTATAAAGGCGAATATCATAAAATAAATAAATTGCGTAAAGAACTGTCTTCTATTCGGATAGAGTTTACCGCTGAGCATAAGGGGGCGCTTATTCGGTATTTTCAGAACAAACGAAATTTATGCAAAAAGCAGAGGTTGGACATTTAATCGAGGGGAGCTTTTGTAGCATTTTACGGCAGTATTAATATAATTTTAGCATTTTCAAATTTGAAACTGTGGCGACATTTTAAAGAGAGCTTAGTGACAGCAAACATTGAAAGGTTCGGTTGATTCAAGGATAGTTTTTTCAACAAATTTCAAGATAATTTTTAGTTTCACCACCATAATGTAATGAGAGACAATTAAAGCAATTAAAATTATAGATCCCCATTTATAAAGATTAAGAATAGATGATTTAGTCAAAAGAAAACTAAGGTTTACTAACAGGTTTAAACTTAACATTGAAATTGAAACGTTTTAGAACTTTAGCCAATTTTAAACATAAAAATGAACATACAAAGAAAAAAAAAAAAAAACATTATTAAGTTTAGTTTTGCCAAATAAAATAAAGAGTGGAAATTCAAGGAAATATATTTATAACAGACTATTTTTATTTTCAGATATGTACTGTTTCTCTATTAGATGGTGATTGCTACTACCTTGCTACCACATTATAGCAATATAACCATGTATCATGCCATCGCATTAAATATGAATCTATTTTTTTTTTAAGTACACATTACATTTAGAAATATGTACATGATTAGTGTGGTAAGAAAACTGAGACAGACGAGCTGCATACTATAGTTGATGCAATGATAGTTATGCAATGACTATTTTTGGTAGTGCTTTTAGGGTTGGTAAATAAAGAAATAAAAGAGAAGACATGTACACTAAAAAATATTTTAAGGAATCGAAAAAGGCACTGTATACACCGGATACGTTCCTGGTTTTAATAAGTTTGGGGCAGGATCCTGAGAATAATAGGTTTTTGTCCATGAAACGTTCCTGATTTCCGGAATGTGGCATTATTTTGAATATGTGCATATTTAATGGTTCATGATATTTTCAAGGTACATTACTAGTAAATATTGGGCACATTAGCTACCCAAAACTTCCCAAGAAATTGCTTTTTTTTTTTTTTTTTTTTTTTTTCACGGTGTACGTACAATAGTTTTTAATTTATACCCAAACTTAAATTTTTCTTATTAAAATTTAGAAAGCAAATGAATAAATTTAAAGCCGTAAAAAAGCAATTTTATTATGTGTTATAAATAAACTGAGATTTTAAAAAGTGCTTTAGTGATACTAAAATACAAACATGATTTAAAATTTTATATCATATTGCAAAACCTTTTATTTTATGAAAAAGTTTGCATAAAAATTCTTTTTAACAAAGTAAAATACAGTTAAAAGTATATTAATCTGGAATCTCATTTTATTTTATGAAAGGAAACGCAAAACATGAAAGGGAAAGAAATTTATTACATGGAATAAATATCTTTAAAAAAAATAATAATGATTCTTTTCTTTACAAAATTTTTTGTGAGTAAATAATCTTTTGCCTGAAACTTTATACTTTAACTACAATGCTGAGGCACATATATTATTCAGACATGAAGATTGGGCCATTATTATGTACAATATTAATTTTGAGTAGTGGTTTGATGACAACGTGAATGGAAGAAGACAAAGATGTATACTTGTAAAAACATGACATAAAACTTGATTTATTTTGCTTTATCACTTATTTCTGCGCCTTTTTCTCTCTTTCAAAAATCATTAATAACAAGTTCAACAAAAAGTATTTTTTCGTGAAACATGTTGCAGATTGATCGTAACTATAGGTATTGAGGTTTACTTAAAACATAAAAACTTAATGAAATATATTTCTTATCAATATTTCATTTAAGAATTTATTTGCTTGCAGTTATTTTAAAGGAAATTCCTTACATTCATTTAATGCAAATATCGTTAGATAATAAGCATATATATCCTTTTTACTTTCTCTTACCTATATGGTAGAGAAAGTATTGTTTTAGGGTCAAATTTTCGAAAGTGAGTTTTTGTTATATCTTCATGTTCTGAGGTTCCCTGAATACGAAAATCATGTTTTTCGCGAATGGTCTGTGCGTCTGTCTGTCTGTGTGTTATTAGCATATCTCAAGAACAAATAGTAGCAGAAATTCCAAACTCGGTATTCTAAATATGTATCATATAGGGATGCTACACTAAGCTTTTCGTTGAGATGAAGCTGATGGTACATGTACAAGGACACTCAAAAGTATTCAAATACATTACGGCTATGGGAGAAATTGCAGGTAAGTAGAGTTTAACATCTATAGAATGCACTAAACCAAATGAAACGAATATGTATTTTTTATATGCATAAAAACATGTCTCATGTAGAATAGGGTAGGGAAATCATTGACTGTTCGTTTAGGGTCGTATTCACTAAACTTCATTGATCGAGGATTAAACCATGAATCAGAAAATCCAAGAATCGAAGCTAACAATGGATTAAATTCCTACGGTATTCACCATCAGCCGATTAAGTGATCCATGGTTTAACTGGAAGAGAAATAAAAGCTTCGTTTTGATTGGCCAAGAACGAAGATAGCATTTATTCACAATTCGGCTTCATTTAACTAATCAATCGGATTAGAAAATTAGAAAGAGTAAAAAGCAAATTGGCAACATTGATACTCTTGTTTACTTCGCTTTTGTTTACGCACGGATTAAGAATCAATTTTACTTTAGAGCATTTTTAAAAAGAATAATCACGCAGACGACAACAATTTACGCTACGATTTAAAATTTTGATTGTTATGGATAAGAGAATCTTAAAGCTATTAAAAATTTGTTCTGCCGAAGTTAATGCATTATTCTTTTCTGTGGCAGATGACAACCTATTATCTAACATTCGTATTAGAGATTCCACGGAATCTTTATTTAATTGATAGCGATATCGAAATGCCACATTATCCAAAGAATCCAAATCATTTAATGCACCGTCCTTTTCCTTCTTTCAAATGCTTCCAATAGTCCTAAGCTTTCAATATCATCTAGTAAGAATAGATCGTCAACATCAGCCATGTTTGTTATTTGATTACGAAGCTGAGCTGCGGAAAGCGCATGCGTTACGAAAAGATCCGAGAATTATCTCTGTTAATCCTACGATATTCGAGGATCAAAAACGAAGTGTTAAAGTAGCCGGTGAACTGCGGATTTTCGTTGGAGAATACCGATTTTCCTATAATTGAACGATTACCCCTGATCCGACGTTTAATCCGATTGTTAAGAAGTTGGTGAATACGGCCCTTAGAGGGCTACATAAAAGAACTAGATAAAAGTGCGGCAATCGTTGCAAATTGATGGAAGTATATTTCAGGCTGGGCCATGTATGATTACTATAGGATTATATTTAGATGCACCATGTGGTCTGTATATAATCTTCGAAAGATATACAGGAATCCAAATATTTAAGCGATAACATTCTTTTATGTTGTTAGTGGATGTGCTTTGCATTCTTTAAAATAATTCAAGGACAAATATTACTTGAAAAGTCCAATCAGTGGTAAACAACTTGGTCCGTACCGCTCACTACTAATCGTTCCAGCTTTTATGGTGGGATGTAAGAGCTTTGTACGATAGTAAAGTACTTTATTATTATTATTATAATTATTTGTCAATTTAAAAACGTTGAGTTGAATAAATGCTTTAATTAACTATAACTCTTTATTGTGGATTTTATAAAGTAAAATTACTTTCCCTGATTTATAAATCACTATTTTTGTGGAACCAGTGGGCGATTAGAAAATTTTACTACAAATAGACATACAAGTCGAAGGTATGTATAAAAAGATTGATTACATCTATTCTAAACCTTCATCATATGCGGATGCTACTTTAAATATTTTATTAAGTTTGATCTAATGAATAGGGAGGTAAAAAAGTATTCAAATACATTAATGTCCATGAGAAGACTTATTTTTTGATATTTTTTAAACATCTTTAGACTGCAAAATAAAGTAAAATAAAATTCAAAAGCATTTTGATTATGCTTAAAAGAATGTTTCACGTATAATATAATCGTAAAATTATTTTTCTTTCGTTTACAAGACCACACAAAGTTTTCTAATATTTAGTGCTACGTTAAAAAAAAAGGCTCGAAATGCATTCAAAGTTACGTCATGATATTTTATTTATTTATTGATTTTTGCGAAAAATTAAAGTATATCGTTTGGTGTGTATTTAATTTATAGATAATATACAAGGTTTTTAAAAATTGGTCTAAAGGATTTGAATGAAAAATGTAAGTGACAATTCAGTGAATAATTTGAAATAAAGTTTTGAATTGTAATAATAGACCTAAATGTTTTATGAATGTATGTATATATGTATAAAATGAAATGCACAAAAATCATGCATTTTTTTTTTTTTTTTTTTTTTGTATCATTATTTAATTATTGTAGCTTGATTCGGTTAGTGCAATATTTGTTTGAATTTCGAAATGTGGCAGTATAAAGAAAATTCTGCTTTCTATCTTTTTTTTTTTTTTTTGCCATTTCGATATTATTACCTTCCGAACACTATAGTGAGGAAAGTATTGTAATCATGTCAAAAATCCGAATTTGAGATTTTGATGTTTCTATACGTTTCGAGGACCCTGAGTCCGTTTCCACTATTTTTACGACGATCTATGTGTGTGTATGCATGTGTGTATGTCTGTGTGTGTATGCATGTGTGTATGTCTGTGATTGAACACGCTAGCATCTACACGCTTTGTTCGAATAAGCTGAAAGTTGGTACGTATATTGTAAGTCACCATAGTAGGAACCCTATAGATTTTGGTGAATCTAGTAGTTTTAGTTTTTTTACAGGCACACCAGGAAAAATTCTTTATCAATATGGCCTATGGGGCCAAATTTTTAAAAGTGCGATAATGTCTAAACGCCTTATTCAATTGAGCTGAAAATTTTTACACATGTTATAGGTCACAGCTGCACAAACTGTATAGATTTTGGTGAATTTAGCACTTACAGTTTTTTTACAAGGACGCAAAGAAAAATTATGGGGCCAAATTTTTTAAAGTGCGATAGCATCTAAACGCCTTATTCAATTGAGCTGAAAATTTATATGAATATTATAAATCACTGTGGCACTAAATATAATCATTTTGGTGAATCTAACCTTTATAGGTTTTTACAGGGACACAACGAAAAATTCTTTATCATTATGATCATGGGCTGAAAGTTCAGTAGCTTTAAATAAAACATCGTGTAATATATGGAGAAAAATACTCAAACACTCTATTATGGTTTTCTCTCTTTTGTTTGTTTAACAACTCCTCTTTCTTTACTTTATCTACAAAACTGTTAATTACTCAATGCTCGGAAAGTCGAGTGGAGTTCCTCCAGACTTTTTCAAATTGCTACATGCATTCTTTTAGGGGCGAGGGGGGGGGGGATAAGCCAGAGTCACTCCAGATTTTTTTTTTTTTTTTTTTTTTTTTTTTTTTTTTTATAAATAAACGGCGCTACACGAATATCAGAATAAGAAAGAATGGTACGCAAAATATTTTACAACTTTAAGTGAAAACCTGAAGATTAGGCATTGCAACCTAAAATTTACTTTCCTCTGTATTTATTAAGAAAAACTTTTTACATAAATAATATAATTTTTAGTACTATTTCTTATGAAAAAGAGTTACTTTTCGAAGAGTTTCATGACATATTTTTCCGAAAGAGAGTTTATTTCATTGTATTTTTACTCATTTTGTGGAATTCTTAAGAATTTATCATCAAAAACAAACACTTAACAATAAATGTTGATTTTAATTTTCATTAGGTGTAACATTAGATTTAAATTAAAATACAGCAGTTATGAAAATACACAAGTAAATTATTAAGAAAAGCGTTCACTATTAAGAAAAGCGTACACATATAAATGATTTATATCTAATTAATATAGTTAACCAGAATTATAACGTAGGTGAATAAAGCGAATAAATAAAAAATCATAATTACTATAAATATCTTACATTATAAATTTACGGAAACTATATGTTGATTAACCATAAATACAAGTAAAAAGTAATTTATTTTTATTTATTTATTTTTTTTAGAACAGCTCTTCTTCTCACTTCTATGCTTCTTGACCTATAACTTACATTCAACTTTTAAAATTTAATGTAGATGAAATGTCGCAGTCTAAGAAATTTCACAGCTAGATTACAGCCAGGGATTGACAAAAAGTATTCTAACAACTGACCGTAAAATAATGTTATGCTTGTAAGGACAGCCTTTTTTCTGAGAAACTGATTCGTTGATAAACGGAACACTCTGGATTTTACAGCAAATTCTTATATATAAGGTACTGATTTTTTTTTTTTTTTTTTTATATGGATTTTCATCTTTTTTATTTATTGGTCAACTCTCGAAATTTTACTACTGTTTCATAAAGTGCATGTAAACTACACTATTTATTAAATAAACAAGAACGAAAAATCACACGATTCGCATTGATTATTAACACTGTCCACCAGTACTCATTAGTTGCATCGTTTGAAGTTCTATATATTTTCCTACGTTTTTTACATAACGGTCTACAGAAAGACAGGAAGACAGACAGGCAAATTGAATTCCTAATCACTTTTGAAGGTTGTTAGGAAAGGTTAAAAATGCTTAACATAAACAGAAGTACAATTAAAGCAAATTTCAATTATAGTCCTTAATGTACCTGAATATTTTAGTGTAGCCCTATAAGTCTGAATGCTAATCATATCATATGCTATGCAAAACATCATTTTAGCATACTGATAGTATATGACAATTTTATTATGATTTTTTCAGTAGAAAGCTATTTAAATGTAACTTATAGAAATATCTCTCCTAAAACGCAACGTACTGACACATTTTAGACATTCTGTACACAAACCAGTTATACAGGGACAATTAATTTCATTCTTAATACAGAACATTGGATAGTGAACTTGAATAACATATATCATTTTTAAGAAGTTCCTGAAAATATTTACGGATGTTGGAGGCGGGCAGACGGGCAGACCGATGGACAGTCAGACAGACGATTTCAAGTTTATATTCACGCTTCAACTTCGTTAGAAAGTGTTAAAATTTTTAATAAAAATGAAAATGCAATTCAAGCTATTCCTATAATAAGTTTGAATATTTTTATACGACCCTGTAAATTTTAATGCAAGTTGTACTATATATTATGGAAAGCATTCTTTTGTGCATATGAATAACATATTTCGATTTCATTAAGATTTGTACAAAGTAAAGTCACTAAAATACGCTTTATAAAAATACCTTTCATAGAACACCATGCCTTGGAAAACTTTCGGATATCCCAATACACAAACCTGTGATATTTACTCCATTTGAAATAGGGAACATCCGACTGTGAACTTCAATATCATATTTCAATTTCATCAAGAAATGTGCAAATATAGAAATATCTTTTATAGAACGCAATGCTTTATAATACTGACAGGTCTACCCGTGAACAAACCAGTAGTGGTATTTACTCCATTTGAATAGGGAACATCCGATAATGAATTTGAGAAACGTATATCAGTTTCAAGAAATTTCTATTTATTAACGGGAGTTAGAACGCGGACAGTCAGAAAAACAGATAGAGAGACAAGCGAACAGTCAGAAAAACAGATAGACAGACAAACAGAAGTCATGAACACTTTTCAACAAAGTTGAAAAGTGTTAAAGCAGAAACATAAAAATGTACGAATACAATTAGTTTAAAAATGATTATTTGTTACAAGGTAAAGTAGAATTTTAAATTTGTTATAAGAACTTTGGAAGAATGTAATACCTTAGTTAACTGAAGTAAATGAAAGTAATTTGCAAGTTATTTATAAACCAATTAGTTGAATTCCATTTTAAAAATAAGTTCTCCTTTTTTTAAAATAAATTGTTTTAATATGAAGATTAATATTTTCTCCTTTTTGAAATAAATTGATTTAATATGAAGATTAATAATCACTCTAATTTTAAAATATATAAACAATTTCTTTTTTTGCAGTGTTCATAATTATTTCTGAATTGCTTTGATGAGATTTGAAACATTTATTAAAAAAATGATTCTTTTTATTTATTAAAATACTATCTAGCTTTCCCAGTCCACTTTTTGTAATTAATCTCATTTTGAAATAATTTTAGTGAAATATAAAAGTGCACTGCAGTCATTTTAAAGCTTTTGGTAAGAGTTTTTAATGGCGTTGCTGTAATTAAAATGCAAAACCCCCTAAATAAAAGTGAGGAAATGATTTAATTAATCAGATATTTTATAAGATGGTGAAACAATTATGTATCAGTAATACAGATACAATTATGGGTTTGGTATTGCAACAATTAGTCTATTAAATAATCAAAAATTTATTTATTTTTTAAATATCAATAACTCTTGAAAATTTATTTTATTTTATTTTATTTTATTTATTTTTTTTTTTTGCTACTTCTTTAATCAATTAAAACCTTGATAATAATTGGATTTAAATAATAATTATTTTTTTTTAAATCTGTATTTTATACTTTTTGATGATAATATTGTATTCCGTGGTTCATTCTGTAAAAAAGCAAGGTAACAAAAAGAGAAAATTTCTTGTCGTTCCATTAACCTTTAAATGCCCTAAGTTTCAAATTTTGATACCGCACTTTTAAATCGATTTGTACACTTGCAATTGGTTTGTTTTTAATGTCTGACTGTATTCATGTTACCATTGCATAATGTTCTTTTGAAAAAAAAGTTAAAAAAATAAAATAAAATAAACGTCAGCTGTCAAAATTGTTTAAATAATATCCCTTAAATTCCGTGTAATTTTTTTCGGCAACATGTCCAATCTTGCCTTCTAAAATACTATTAGACTAATATTGAAGCTCTACTGACTAATGCTGTCAATGAATTACATACTGATAGTATTATTAAATAAATTTTCATCCTGTAGAGGCAAAACTAGTGTTAAAAATTATTTCATAGTAAAGTAAGTAGTCCATATTTAGAATTTTAACAAGGAAAAATTATTATTTCAATTAAAGGTTAAAGTTGCCGATTATTGGCAACTATTTGCTTTTTAGCCGTAAACCATACTTAAAATAGTATATGATGTTTTGAAGTGTTTTTCCTATGACTTATTTAAGAAAGGAAAGATGAAAAACATTTTTAAATTGATTTTTTTTTAAATCAGGCATTTGAGGGTTAATCATGCGCTTACAAAGAGGGAGCACGATGAAGCAAGTGCCTGTCAAGCGGTTGAGAGTTTGTCTTGCCACTGACGTGACAGGGAAGTGTCAAGCTTCCCACAGGCACATGGCTTAAACATACAAAGTAGTCATAGCTCATCCAGTATAAAAAAGAAATGGAGATATTAAAATAGTATGTTGTATGTGTTTGTTACATGATTTTATAATGGGCCTGCCAGCTGCCGCATCAAATCGTCACATATTCTAAGTCATTTGGGAAGAATGACCTGAACGAATGCTCCACCACGCATTGATCTCAGAAATTCCGTTCAGTTGAAGTGACCCTTGCAGTTGAGCGGCACAATAGATGACGAGATGTGTTGGATTATCAGACCCTTCCAAGCATCGAGGAGGAGAATTATTTTACAGGCCATAATGGTGGAAAGAGATTCTATATTTCCGCTCAAACAGCCAAACTGCACCTGTATGGGATAGATTATCGACAGCCGACAAGAAAAAACGCGTGACAGGCAGTTTTCTTCTGGTTCACGCAATATCGAATCACATTCATCATGCATATTATAAAAGAAAAAGAAAAAAAAATGTGCACTATATTATATTGTAAAAGCACTATTTAAAATATAATAACACAGGATGATGGTTAAAATTTCATTGTTTTAACGACGAGAAAACTTAAAATTCTCGATTTCATTCTTAGATTTAATTTGACTCAAAACTTACATTTCTTTGAGATTTATACATAAATTTATCGATCGTAATGTAGCTGAATAACATTTCCATATGGATACATACACAAGCGTTCCATAAATTTTTCCATTACGTACATATCATTTAATACTTTCTATTTCAGACGTTTTATCAAATGCCTGAAAAAGTAATGGACAAATTATCTTTAAACTTAAGGGTACATGCTAAACCTAATATATTTCAACGAAAGTTTTACCCTGAAAGCAAAAGGAAACTCGTAAAAAAAAAAAAAAAAAAAAAAAAAAAAAAAAAAAAAATCGGGATCAAATAAAAAGTAATTCTTGAAATGCATTCGGGTTTTAGCATGTGACTATGAAGCTTCGTTTATTATCTGTATATTTTGCGTGGCGCTACCATATATATTCATAGAAATATAAAATTTCTTAAATACCCAGACAAAATAAGTGCTATAACTGGAAATTGTTGCAATTGCATTTCGTTTTTATTAAGCGTTTTTAACACTTTCTAAGAATATTTAAGTGAAAATATGATTTGAATCAGTGTATCTCTCTACCTTTCTGTCCATCTAGCCGCCTTTAAAGTTTGTAAATATTTTCAGAATTCCTTAAATATAATGTATGTTACTCTAGTTTACTGCGGAACGTTCCCTTTTTAATATAAATATCATAACTGTTTTTTCTACATGCACCCAAAAGAATATCAATGCATAACGTTTAACGAGAGACATTTTTATAAATTTTATTTAAATAACTTTGTACGGCACAAATAATAATGAAATTGACACTTATTATTCATATTCTAAAAAGAAGTTTTCTATGGAATGCGTTATGTTTAATACTAAGATTTACAGGCATGCACTAAAATATTCAGATACATTAAATGCTACAATTTGAATTTACTGGAATTGGATTTTCCGTTATGTGTTATTCATTTTTAACAGTATCCAACATTATTTAAAAGGGATTATAAATTCAAAATAAGTCAGTTTTACGTAAAATCCATATCGTAGCATAAAAGCTTTTTAAATTGCAAAGTGTGATCCGATTTATTCTCACTGAAATTTGAACTGTTTTGATACAAATAGAAACGACAAAACAAAATGCAATGTAGCTTCGTAAGGCCCATAATAGAAGAAGTGACACATAATTAGTAAGAACAATAATACAAGAACAGTTTGATCTACCATACAGGACTCCTGAAAAAATTGGAAGTATGTCATATTGGTAACTCATTCTAATGCAACTAAGTTAAACAACCATAAATTTCTCTGTTATTAAAAAAATATATATATTAAAAACTCTTTGATAAATAGAGTAATGGAACACCAGTAGCCCAACGTATAGATTTTTTTTTTTTAACATACTTTCATATTACATTTAAATGTACATTTCCTGAAATGTTAAAAGCATGATGATAAATGATCGTCTAAATCAACATGCATATTTTCAAACATAGAATGCACTGTACTTCAAATAGTAACTCATATTTGAAAGAATAAAATTTTGAGAAAATTTATGCAATGAAATAATTTGAAAATTAACACATAAAATAGCAACAAAAATTTGGGTGTGTCCACGAAATGCGTAGTTTAATAAACTATAACTAAATTTCAAATAAACGAAATCATACGAAAATAAATGTTAACGCGGAATTTTTTAAACACATACTTACACATATATTTTGTAAAATTTATTTATTGAAACATTATTATATCATTTTAAAATTATTAGAATTTACTTTTTTTTATTTGTTCCTAAATTAAATCTATTGACTTCCTTCTTGAATTATAAATGACAATTTTTACTAAACACCATAATACTGCGTATATTTTGCAAAGTTCATACACTGAAAAAAAAAAAAAAATCTGTGACAGACTTCTAGAAAATAAATTGTGGCTGTAGTAAAAATAGTTCTATGCCACCCTTATAAATTCTAATTCCCTTTGCTAACGAGTTCTAGAAACTTCTATTGGAATTCTAGACTGTTTTTCTATATTATCGCGGTCAAACCTATTTAAAAATTTCTGAACATAAATAATAGCACAAAAAGCGAGTTTTAGCAATTGTAATTCTGTTTTATGACCCAGTACTAGAAAATCAAGCAAGAATTTCTGGCAGTATAAATGATTCGAAATATTCGTATTATTCATAACATTGTTTCACCATCGAGAAAAGTATAGACTAGAAACTCCCAATCATTTCGTCTATCCAGTTTTGTTTTGTTTACCTTATACACATAACACGGTAATCTATATTTCTAGTTTCGAGATTCGGAAAATGACTACTTAATCCTTCTAGATGAAGGTGCAATTTTTTTTTCTCTGTGTAGTCTTTAATTTTGAGTACTAGATTTCTATTTTTACAATACAATTTCTATTTCTATATGATTTCTATTTTTACCTAAAATTTACTTTAATTTTTCCCAATTGCATTACATTGCTGAAATAAACGTAATGAATTTGAAATTAATTCACTGGAAATTGTATATATATATATATGCGTTTATGAAAGGAATTTCAGCAGATATCATTCCTATAATTCAAATTGGTGCAATTCCATAGCAGTAAAAATATAGTTTCGTACATATAAGCTGTTTATGCACATAGCAAGGGATATTTATAAAGTAAATATTAGATCTTTATATCAATTAAGTGAGTGCATTCATTATATACTCAGAACCGTTTAATTAACACACATGTGTATCATTTTCTTACAGATAAAAAATAAACAACTTAAGTTAATTTTACTTTTTAGAAATACAGTACAAGAAACAACAACAAAAACAACAGCAAATCAGCGATACATATTACAGTTTTTCCCCCTCTCCTTAAGTAAAATACAAATTTGTTTTTCTTGAATATTGTTTTTCATCACAGAGAAATTGACGAATAACTAGGCATTTTTTTTAAATAAATAGATAACCTTTGAAATAAAATACTTTGAAAATTAAAAAGATGAAAAAGAGTGTTCTAATATGATTATTTTCGTTAGTTTAATTTCCTCCTTTTTTTTCTATGGTAAGTACTTAATTGATAAAGTACAAAAGAATTACACAAAACAGAATATAAAAATTTGAGCAAAGTCACTTAAAAATAATTTCGCAATTGCTTCCCCCCCCCCTAAATATACTTTTATGTTTTTACTTTTCTAAATTATCTGAAAGCAAAAAAAAAAAAAATAAAATAAAAAAAAAAAAAAAAAAATTTATGATGTATTATTTGAAAATTTGTTCAAAATATTTATACATTAAAAAAAAATGTAAAAAAAAAAAAGGATTTTTTTAATATATAAATATTAGCAGAATTGCATATTATTACTCCTATCCTACAGTCGGCAGCGAAATTATTTGAGCGTTAGCAATAATTTCTAAATTAAAAAAAAGTACAATTAATACTGTTTTGCTAAATAAATCCTTGTCGAGTCATGTTCTTAGACTAAGAACATGACTCGACAAAGATTTATTTAATAAAGCAGTATTACGTGAATTTTTTTACATAGGAATTATTGCTAGCGCTCGAATAATTTTGCTGCCGACTGTAATATGTGTGTGCTTAAAGAAAAAGTCACGTGACTATTTTAAAAGACTATTTGCATTAAAACAAAAATTATTGTTAAGTATTTCTCCCTCACACAATTACTAAATATTCTGTGGCATCATATAAGCCCTCTTTGATACGCCCTCTAGTGAGGCAATGTAAAAATTCAGGAGTAGAGAAAATACGTTGGACGGTAAGCGTCAACTTTCTCCAACTCAAAGAAATACAAATAAAAGTAATTCTATTAATATATGGTCCGTCGTTTACTTAACATAAGTGGTCCCGGTCGAACCCAAGAGTCGAATACGCGATAATGGAGATTACTTAAAAAATGAAATTAAAACAATTAAATAGAACTCGAGGTCGAATTAAAACAACACTAACGAAGATTAATAGTTTTGTAACGGAGTACAAGGAGTCTCAGGATTCTAAAATAGACAGCATTAATATTGAAGAAAGATTAAAGGTCGTCATTGAACTAAAAGATGAAATTGATATATTATTTAAGGAATATATTCAAATTAATCCCGAAGAAGTTTATTATAATTATTACTGGTGACTCATTCATTATTTCAGATTATCTTAAATTGAAAAAAAAATGTATTCTTATGGTGTATATTATTATTCTTGAGATGACATGCATATTTTGAAAAATAAGGTTTAACTATACATGTGTATATAATATGTTAGTAAAATAGATTTGGTTGCATTATAGTATATGTGTTGGTAAGTTAATTTTCTTTAATATTATGTGTTGTGTATATAATGTATATAAAATGTTCCAGAACATATCTTTAATTGTGATTTATATATTATTTTGATTGCAACCTATATTATTTTTATATTATTACTGTATAATGTAATATTCATATCAGATTCATGTCATTTATATGATATATTATTCTAGAAATTCAAAAATTTCAATGGGGGAAGGGGGGGGGGGAGTATGTTAAGTATTTCTCCCTCCCACAATTACTAAATATTCTGTGGCATCATGTAAGAACTTTTTGATACTCCCTCTAGTGAGGCAATGTGAAAATTTAGGAGTAGGGAAAAATACGTTGGCCGGCAAGCGTCAACTTTCTCCAACTCAAAGAAATAAAAATAAAAGTAATTCTATTAATATATGGTCCGTCGTTTACTTACCAATTATGTTTTGGAAATTTTAGCTTTTTAGATGTGCATTTCACCATAAATATCTATTTACTAAAAGTTATTAATCCAGTACGAAATTTTGCATCATACGCTAGTCTACAAGACAATCTATAAAGCTTTCAGTGTCCGTCCATGGTATAAAATGATGAATGAGATATTCCTATTCAGTTTCCATTGTCAGGTCAGGGTAAACTTAAAATAGAGTTACAGATTTTATTTTCTATAGTTGCTTTATCCTTTTTAAAATTCAATGTATGATACCCAAATGCGTTTCTGAATTCTAATTTTGAAAATTCATTTTCCTAAATGCATCTTATATAAATTTTTATTGGAAAGTTAAATATATATTTTGGGTATATTATATTTTATGTGTATATTATATAAAACCTATCCTTTGTGTGTACGTGTGCGTGAAATCCTTCTAAACTGTTTAATGTCTTTAAATTGAATTATCAAGATAAATCTATATATATATAAGATGATTGTTTGTTTTCCAGGATTTTTAGTTCGCTATACAAATCGATACCGTTTAACCGACAGCTACAAAAGTGGTACACTTATTACTCAGAAAAATATCTAGCTAACTCAGAATTTTTAGCTTCTTCGGATAATTGGATGAAAATATATTAAATAAAAACCCCATTTTACCTTAATATTGATTAATATATATTTGATTGCCCCCCCCCTTCAAAAAAAAAAAAAAAAAAAAGGAAAATAATACACGTTTATTGCCCCCCCCCCCCCCCCCGAAAAAAAAAAAAACACAAAAATAACTTAAGATCTATATATTAATAGGCAAGCTTTTAACACATTAATTAAGGGAGTAGATTGTTGAATTATTCGAAAGTTATGATTAGCCATATTGCAGAATACAAAAGTTATTTTCTTACGATGTCAAGAAGGTATTTAAAACTACTTTTATTTTTTAAGTACTTTTATTTATTCATACCCATAATCTTTTGTAATTAAAATTCCTTTTATTTCAATCGTCTGCGTTCTTATTGCAACGGCTCGAAATTTAATAGTATTGAACATTTACTCAAATTAAAAAAAGTTTTGATTTATGAAAGTTCTATTTTTATTTTTATTTATTTATTTTTTGTGATCTAATGTTTTCTTTCTTTCTTTTCTTTTCCTTTTCTTTTTTAATGATTTACGTGAGCTCAAATTTACAGAGACATTAGCTGTTCAACAATTTTTAAGTTTGTACAATACTATGTAAATAATATATCAAATCGTGATTAAAATAATTCATTTCCCGTTAAAAAGCTTCATCAAGGCGGGTAATGTCCATGGCGACTTTTCCCCTCCTTGGTGTGGTGCTTTTTTTGTGACCTTGGCAAGAAAATCCTTATTATCAATAATTTAGCTCTAACTTGAATATTCTACGAATTACTGGAAAACTCTGGAAAGTGTATATAAACTCTGAGTAGAAGTCTATATAAAGGATTTTTATTTCGGCCGTCAGTCAGTTTTCTCACCAACCGCCTTATGATGAAGTGCTAAGGCTGGTTTCTTGTTATTGTTGTTTCCCGCCCATTGCTGTGTATTAATGCTATAATACAGTTTTACTGTGAATTTGATGCTGTCAGCTGTTGATATTTGGTTCGTAGACTTGTAATCTTCTCGAATCTTCAGAAATTAAAATTTGAGCATATATATATATATATATATATATATATGTGTGTGTGTGTGTTAATAATTATTTCGTCCTCCTTTGGTAATAATTTATTTTGGTTTTTAGAATCCCCTTTTCACATTAACAACAACATTCATCGCCGGCTACACTGGTCACAATATTTAAAGAAATCGCTTATTTTCATGGACTTCAATATTCATCTAAAATTTACTTGAAATCGACGAACTAATTCTTCAGAAAAACATAATTTTGGAAATTATCTGTGGTTCGGAATCTCACTACATTTTATAGTTTTCACTCTTAGCAGACCCTCAAAATTTCGATCATGCAATATATTCCGGATTCTTTTTAAAGGGGGAAAAAGATATTTCATTAAAAATTTAAATTTTTTAAGTACTTAATTTTCATCCAAATTAAGCGATTTCTAGGCTGTCAATTCAAAATCACTATACATAGCCAAACTTTTATTAATAACGGCTGAAAATTCATGATCAAAAAATGCTTTTTTATAATTTAATTAAAATACAATGGATTTTTGTATTGCAGAATCTTGTCTGTAGCATTTATTAGTTCGTTGTATGTAATTGGCAATAAATAATAAATAATTTATAAAAACAATAAAAACATCATTTATCAATGTTTATTGGTAATTGTAGGTTTAGAATGGAAAAATTTTAAAGTTTCTTCATTCATTTTATAATGTCTTAAATACGATCTGTAATTTAATATAAAGTAATATCCATATCTCGAGAGGATCTTTTTCTTCAAGCCTTTTTTGTTTTTAAGCTGTTGCAACAGCATTTCTTAGTATTAATTAGTCATTCAACCGTAAGTAGTTTTTTACAAGGTAATCTAATCGGTTTTTGAAACTTTAAATTCTATATTTCTGGCTCAAGAAATGATAAATGAGAAACTTTTGATTTTATACCCTCATAAAAATTCCTTAGTGTAAAATAAAGAAGCTGATTATTATTATTTTTTTTTTTAATGTAAAGTTTTTTTTTTTTTTTTTTTTTTTTTTAATACTTTTAAAAAATTCTTGTTGTTCTGATTCATAATTTATTAAACTTGTAGCAGTTTGAATAGTTATATATATCTGCAAAATATATTGAGATATTCAAACATCCTGTATAATAAACCATATATTATAATCTGTAAATAGTTTTTTGGATAAGATATAAACGCATAAAGTAGTTATGAAGCCTTTACAAAGTAGTTTTGTAAAGCATATGATATTGATTTCAATGTTATTGATATTGTGAACGCATAATTTAAGTATATTATAATAGAAAACATACAAATGCTTTTCCTTTTTGGTAAAGCGTGGAAAAAATATATATTTCTAGTTAATTAAAATATCGAGTTCACATTATCAATAAATTACTTCTATTTCTATTAAAGAATAAAATACTTTAAGAATTTCAAATGGGCCATTATTTTTATCAATAGTTTTTATAATAGTATATTTTAAAAAATAAACTTTTTTTTTTTTTTTTTTTTTAAATAATCTATGTAAATAACCACAAGGGCGAACATAATGAAAAAAGTATAATCCATATTTTATAATTCATTTAGACTAAACTCTTAATGGAAGTAATAATCTGTTTTAATGCAGTTTCTTATAGGATCAAGTAATTATAATAATTTCATTTTTATATTAGATTTGGTAAAATTATTTATCCAAAGATAAATAATTTTATCGAAAGTTTTCAAATGATATCTGAAAAAAAAAAAAAAAAAAAAAAAATGCAGATATATTAAAAAAAAGTGTAAGGCGGGTAATTTAACCAAATATGAAAAGGTTAAGAAAGGATAAAATGCAACGGATTTTGTTTATTTATTTATTTTTGGAATAATCTATATATTAATTTGAAACATATTTTTGTCTGTCTCCACTATATTGAGAGAACGGCTAGGTGTAAAAATTCGGTTGAGGTGTCTAAAAAAAGGTCTTGGTCTGTAGATGTGCTATGAAAAGAGAAAAATAAAAAAAAGTCGAACGGTCCCAATTAATATACGAAAAATGCACATTTCTTTTTTAGAATGACGTCATTTTCGGAAATGCAACAATACAGCGAGTTAATCTGAATTTTTATTGCCTTATAAAAACAAAGTTCACGTGTTATCATTTTATTTTTTGATTATTGTTCCTTTTTTACAGTGTGACAACAGGAAAAAATATTTATTTATTTCGCCGTTTTTTCTCTTATTTCTTTATTTCATTTTCGGAAATCCAAAAATACAGCGAGTTAATCTGAATTTTTAGAATTTTTATTGCCTTATAAAAACAAAGTTCACGTGTTATCATTTTATTTTTTAATTATTGTACCTTTTTTACAGTGTGGCAACAGGAAAGAATATTTATTTATTTTGCCGCTTTTCCTCTTATTTCCTTATTTTTCCAGTTTTCTATCTGTTATATTAATTTGAATCTATTAATCTATTAATTTGAAACATGTTTTTGTCTGTCTCCACTATATTGAGAGAAGTACTTGGTGTAAAAATTTGGTTGAGGTGTCTAAAAAAAAGTCTTGGTCTGTAGATGTGCTATGAAAAGAGAAAAATAAAAAAAAAAGTCGAACGGTTTCCCCCCCCTAACGTTTATGAGCTTAACTAAGCTCCAAATTACTTCACGGTGAAGAAATTTTACATATGGGGGGCTAGAGTCAAATACTAAAAAATCACTTTCTGCGAATTTGGAATTTTCGATTTTAAAGGAGGAAAAAGGGGAAAAGTAGATTTGGAGGGGGGGGGAAGGGGGGAAATTAGTTTGAGAGGGAAATCCGTTCTAGACCCACACATGTAGCACCTCATTTTAAAGGTCTTGAAAATTCATGTTGATTGGAGATGTTTGTATACAATATAGGGCGCCCTCTGGTGGGGAAAAATGGAACTTAGTGATTTTGCAGTAGGCCCAATCATGTTACACCTTATTTTAAAGGTATTGGTATTTCCTGACAGTTGGTGATGTTCGTACAGAACACACTGTGCCCCCTGGTGGTGGAAAGTGCAACTAAAGGATTTTGCAGTTGACACAACCATGTGACACCTTATTTGAAAGGTCTTGGAAATGCAAGACGATTGGTGATAAAGGTCTTAAAATTTCATGTTGATTGGAGATGTTTGTATACAATATAGGGCGCCCTCTGGTGGGGAAAAATGGAACTAAGTGATTTTGCAGTAGGCCCAATCATGTTACACCTTATTTTAAAGGTCTTGGTATTTCCTGACCGTTGGTGTTGTTCGTGTAGAACATGCTGTGCCCCCTGGCGGTGGAAAGTGCAACTAAAGGATTTTGCAGCTGATACCACCATGTGACACCTTATGTGAAAGCTCTTGAAAATTCAAGGCAATTGGTGATGTTCGTATACAACATACTGCGTCCCCTGGTGGAGGAAAGTGGATTTTGCAGCGTGTGCGTAGCACGACTGCTATACTGTGCTGCAGCCACAGGCAGCGGTAACACGAGTCAGAGATTCGTTCGGTTCAAGATTAAGAGATTTTTTGAGATTTTTTTCATGTTATTAGCGGGCTGCATATACGCTGCCGCAGGCACCGGGTCACGAGCCCGAGTTCCGTTCTGTTTGAGGTAACTTTTTTTTTTTTACAGATGATTTCTTTTTTTTTTCTTTTTTTTTATGATGCTTTCATTTAAAAATAGAAATTGAAACACAATCGAGTTAAAGATATAAAACCATACACATTTAAGATTCATTTAAGGTTATTATCATGGGCCCGGGCATTGCCGGGCGGGTTCGTTCGGTTCCAGGTTAATTTTTTGGAATTTTTTTATGTTATTAGAGGCCCGCGTATGCGCTGCCGCAGGCACCTGGGTCACAAGGCAGAGTTTTGTTCGGTTCGAGATAAAATTTTTTTTTTGTTACAGCTAATAATTTTTTCGTTATGCTATTATTTAAAAACAGAAATTCAAACAAAATCGAGTTAATGGTATAAAATCACACAAATTAAAGGTTAATTTAAGGTATCATGGGCCCGGGCAAGAGCAAGCGTGTTCGTTTGGTTCCAGATTAATTTTTGGGAATATTTTTATGTTATTAGCGACCGGCGTATGCGCTACCGAAGGTACCGGGGTCACAAGGCCGAGTTTCGTTTGGTTCGATGTAATTTTTTTGTTACAGCTGATTATTTTTTTGCGATGCTTTTATTTAAAAATGGAAATTCAAACAAAATCGAGTTAAAGATGTAAAACCATACAAATTTATGGTTCATTTAAGGTTATTACTATAGGTCCGAACAACGCCGGTCGGGTCAGCTAACATGTAGTATTTAACGAAATAGAAAATAAAAGAGAGCATTTGTTTATTTGGATTCAGTTTGACGTCACATTGACAGTACTTTGTAGAAAGTGATGTCATATATAGTATTTCTATTTATAAGTATTTTTCCGAATTTCTTTTTTTAAGTAAAATATCGTAAATTATATTACATATTTTAACTCGAAATACATTTATAATGGTGCGATAATTTTTGAAACATTACAGTCAATAAAGTGATCGTCGAATTCGACGGGTTTCAGCTAGTTTTATATATAAATGCTAAAATATTTTATTGAATTTCAGCATTTCAACAAAAGAATATTTTCAAAAAGTAACATATCAATGAATTTACAAAATTGTACTTGACTATGCTTATAATATATTGTTAATATAATATATTGTGAAATCGAGATAAAATCCTAGATTAAATTTGAATAAAGTTTTCATGATTAAAATAAATAAATAAATAAACATTTGATTATTTTCATTAACTATAAATAGTTTTTTAGAACTTTTAAAATACTTAATATTGTTACATTTCAATGCGTAAGAATGCAAATTTTATATTTATGCTAGTATCTTGTTTATTCTAATCTAGTGTATAATCTAACTTACTTAACCCGTTAACGCCCGAATTAATTTTGCAAAATATTATTAGCTGAATATTTCACTTCTAAATTAATGTGGAAAACTGGCAGTGAAATATATTAACTTAAACAATTCTTCCGATAGTTTTAAATTTACAGCCTATCTTCATTTATTGACGCTTAGTGTTCTAGCGAGAAAACTTCGAGATAAAAGAACTTTGAGATAACCGATTAAATTCCTTTTATATGTTGAGAAAGATCTCGAAAGTAAAGTATTATAATATACATTATTATTCAACTTGATTTAAGTTAGTATACCTGCTCAAAAAGCAAATACATGTGCGACGAATGAAAAATCGCAAAATTACTTTCCAAATTGTGAAAAAGTAATTAATAGTAGGCTCATAGAACTTTCAGGGATCATTTAGAGAGAAGCTATAAACTGTCACTAAAAAACAGAAATCAATCCAAGAAACCACAAAAAATAAACGTGCCATTACATTAGCTGTCCTCAAATGAGGGCACTGGGCGCTAACGGGTTAATACTAATTTTTTATGATGCCCACCATGTGGAGAGGTTTCCACACATACATTAATTTTTAGTCTATTTCTTTTAAAATCTGAATAAATAAATGCTTTATTTTTTATGAAGAAATTTTGTTTTCAAAATTAATTTTACTTCAAATTATATTTGAGAATCCTAAAGTACTTTACATTTCAATTCATGAAAAAAAAAAAAAGGATGAATTGGAAAACAGATTAAATTATGTAAACCATTTTAAAATACAGCTTTCTCAAATCAAAATTTTATTCATTTTGGGATTATAAATAACCCATAAATAAAAAAATTCATTTTGTTAAAAATATAAATGTAACACTTTATTAATAATTTATCCTTTAAAATAAAAGATTAACTTAAAAATTTCTACATTAAATTTAGCTAATAAAAGTGTTCTCAATGTTTTATAAAGAAATGATATCAGTTTCAGAATTAGATTAGATTCTTAAAATAGCTGATGCAATAATTCTTTGAAATTACGTTATATATATGTACTTTATCATTTCATTTCCTGCCTTGGAGACAGGTGATCTGTTGGCAAAACGAATCCGCCAAAAACTGGGTTAATATTATTAAAAATTCAAAATTTTACATTGTTTTCTAGCCACAGACAAAGAATTAGGCTTGGCGGTTCTTTGGCGGGAGCTTCGCCATGAGCTTAGCAGGGTTACCACATTTGGTTGTGAAAGCGTTTTGCTCTTCCCACACATTCACCGTGTAACGTGTAACGCTTGTTCTAGTTTGACGTATAGAAAGTTACCTCTCTCTCACTCCCCCCTAGTGTAACTAGACCTTTTGTAAATCTTAATTAACTAAGTAAATAGTTAAAAAGCGTCGCTAGCATCTTCTACGTTTGAATAACGGTTGGGTATCAACTCCAAATGACTATTACTTGTTTGTTTCGTTTTAACTGCTAGTAAACATGAAGCATTTCTCGACTGATGTAAATGCTAAAAGTGGGGTACTTAACCCTCAAATGCATAGCGTTGTAGATCTGCATCGTATGTTTGAAACATCATATCTCTTGCTGTCGCAACCTTTGCATAGTATATTTATTATTTATTTTTATTTATATATATTTTTAATTTTTTTTTAAATTGTTAATTTACCAAATCTTTTTTATCGTTTCCGATCGCAACTAGAATCTTTGATAGTTTTTTTTATCTGTGACAATTTTCATTGTTGGCGCTCTTCCTGAGTACAATTTCATTTCGGCTCGTCTGTTACGAATTACGATTATTTATATAAAAATTAACAAAAACATACAAAAAAATAATTAATTTCGGGTAGAAACAAAGTAAGTGTAATGAATAATATTTATATTTTTGCATATTACTGATAATTTTATGCAAGAAAAATGTAGTTCTTTTACAATGATGTAGAAATACATCAATATGTCTCCCCCCCCCCCCCCCCATTAAATACACCCATTTCCCGTTTGATTTCAAATGTTATTTATATATATTAAAAAAAATCATCCATTTAAGGGTTAAAAGACTGATACCGCAGTCCAAAGAATTGTGTAAGTGGCACTTGCACACCTATAAATAAATTAGGTGAATGTACAACTAAGTAGGGTGATTATATAGAAAAATTGAATATTTCAGAGAGAAAGTATAACTGCAGTGAAACAGATGCATTAAGTATAACTTCAGTGAACAAGAGTAGTACGAAAGCAGATTGCTTCTTTCATGATACTCTGATACTTAATAATATAATCTAATGACGGAGCTTAATAAACTATTGTGACCCAAAACAATTGTTGCGCAATTTTTAATGGTTTGTTTACAAATTTGGTATTCATAAATATAAAAAAAAATTAAATAACCATAAATTAATTGTATAAAATATCATGAAAACGTATAGCGGTAATTTCTGTTCAATTATTTGATTTTTTATCCTTTGTAAAACTTATATAAAATTCGATTAGTTTTTATTGAAAACAATTCTATATTTTAAATAATTATCATATTTAGTAGCCAGAGGATAATAGCGAATTTTATGTAATTATCCAAGACGAGGATAAATATAGCAGTCAAATGTTATACCAAACATAAACATTAAAGCAATGAAGGGATTATGTGAAAGAGATTTATCGATATAAATAAATTAACAGAAACAGACCTGGATTGCAAAGATATACAGATGATTTGTTAGAAAGATACAAAAAAATATAAATAAACACAGAAACATACAAGCAATCAATTTGTTCAGATAGCTCAATTGCATTTCTTGTTCTCACGCTTGTTCCATTCTTTTTCTTTTCTTTTTCTTTATTTTTCCTTTTAAGCTGTTTGATAATATTTATTCGCCTTTTAAGTATTAGCTATCAATACACAAATTGCTTTAGATAAGGAAAAAAGTATTACACGCCATGAAGGCATTACTCTAAATGTATTTACAGTGTTATGAATTATTTTATTAATGATACAGTATAAAGTGTAAAAAAAATAAACATAAAATTAATATGAATTTTATCACAGTAAGTTTTTTTGATGCAGGTAAAATTGCTTTGACAATCAAAATTAATGATTAATCAACTGAAGATGAAAACAATTATATAAAAAAAAAATTTCGATATTAAAATTACTTTTTTCTGTTATTCCCAGATTATTCCTTTTTCCTAATTATTATTTCTCTAATACATATATATATATATCAATTTATCATACAGATTATTGTTATATTGTTTGGTTTATTTAAGGAAATATTTATCCTGCAGAAGTGATTTTTGGAGAATTGTTTATTTTAGAATAAATCATTTTGATAATCATATAATATAACCCAAGTAGCACAACAATAATGGCCAAAGTCGGAAATAAGACTATTTCAATATCGGCCAACATCGGACTCTGCTGGACTGGCCAGTGCAAAAATGTCAAGGTTTTTTACAATACTGGCCAATATCGGTAATCTGTATTGGTCAATATTGCATGTAATACTGGCCAATATCGTTTAAAGTTGGACTGGCCAATATAAAACACTTAATTTTTCCAATATAGGCCAATGTTGGTATCCCATACTCGACAATATTGTGTACAACACTGGCCAATATAAAATTGCAAATCACAACAGTAATGGGCAATATTGATATTCGACATTGGCTAGTGTTGTAATGTAATGTGTACAGGTCCATATTAACTAGAAATCTTGTCTATTTGCAAAAAAAAAAAAAAAAAACTACAGATGGCAGACAAATTATTTGAGTGCGAGCAATAATTCCTATATAAAAAAGTACACAACAAAATAGTATTAATTGTACATTTTTTCTTTAAATATAAGAATTATTGCTAGCGCTCAAATAATTTTGCTACCAACTGTATGCCATGTACAATTATTATTATTATTATTATTTTTTCAGATAAAAGAATGCATGTACAGTAGGGTGGAACGAAAAAACCAACTTCTGATTTTTAATTTGGAATAGCGCTGAAAAGTTGCCTTTTGGTGTAGATAAGATAAATTAAAAATATGAAAACTATTGGAGTACGTCTTGAGGTGCCGCAAGGACATTAAAGTTTCATAAAATTGAAAAAAAAAATGATAAAACCAACTTCTGATTTTTAATTTGGAATAGCGCTGAAAAGTTGCCTTTTGGTGTAGATAAGATAAATTAAAAATATGAAAACGATTGGAGTACGTCTTGAAGTGCCGCAAGGACATTAAAGTTTCATAATATTGAAATCTTTGCTATATTTTAAAGGGGTTTTTTGCGGGTCTCGATTATAAAACAAAATATTTCAAATAGGCGTTTTATTATGAATAGAAACAGTTTTACTATTGCATTGGCATTAGGAAGCATGAGTCATCGCCGGAGCAGATGTTGTGAGGGAGAAGGGGGGTGGAAGGAGGCGGAGATTTGTCTGCGTGTACTGACACGTGACACCTGACAAGCTCAGTGCAGGTGTCAGGCTTTGCGAAGTTCAGTTGAGTGGACGTCTCCGCACCGTTTAAGGTATATTTTGTTAGTTTTAGTTTGCATAATACTTTATTTTTGAGAATAAAAATGGCTCAGTCTAAAATAGTGAAGAGAAGACAAATGTCGGAATGTCCCATTTTTGGGAAATTTGGTGATTTGTGTGAAGTTGAACTGCCTACTTACGAATACATTATGAAGTGTTACTGTTATATTAGACATAACTTCAGAACTGCTTCAGAGAAGGATCCTACTGTAAGTGAAATATGTGACATTTTAGTTCCCAAAATAGAACAAATATGGTCAAGAGCTTCTATTCCCGTTGTTTCTAGCAAAAGAATTTTACAAATGATAAAAGCTTATCATTGTAAATATAGGAATTTATTAAGGTCTAAAAGCAGAAAAGGGTCAGATAAGTTTGACTGCAACCTTGCAAAATTTAGAGAAGAAGCGAAACGTTTATTTGATATTGCTGCCTGTAAGTGTGCAAACTTTAATACTTGTACTTGTATAAAAGAAAAAAAAGTACCAGTTATGGAACAAGAGTTTCTGAAAGATCAACGTTCTAACAGGGCAATGGTTATAGGCAATATTGATAAAGCTACCACAAGCGCTTTGAGGAAGAAAGAAGTCAGAAAAAGTAAAGAACTACAGAGAATATAGTTAAGTTTAATCAAGAACGGACAAAAAACACCAGTGCATTAGAAACGGTTACTGGCAACAATGACAGAGCTGAAAGGCAGCATTGTTCTTTACCAGAAGAGGCAAACCAACCAGGTCCATCAAATATACAAGAAGTCACACATCTACCAGGGCCTTCAAAACTGAAAGAAGTGAAAAACACTCAAATGCGTATTAAATTGTCATCTGTAGCTTCCATTGCTGACCGTATCGGAATATCAGATAGAGCTGCTGCAGCAATAGCTTGTGCCGCTTTACAGGACTTGGGTGTAATCACAGAAGAAGACAAAACCAATGTAATAGACAGGATGAAAATTAGACGAGCAAGATCAACAAATCGAAAAGATCTCATTAATGACAGTCATTATCGTCCGATAACCGAAAATAGAGGATTGTTTTTTGATGGAAGAAAAGGCAAAACAATTGTTTGAGTAAGCAAAGGAACTAAGTTGTACACAAAAGTTTTTCAGAAGAGCACGTTTCACTAATAGAGGAACCAAACTCAAGGTTTTTAGGCCACGTAACACCTAAATCTGGCACCGGAAAAGACATAGCAGACAGTATACTGCAGTTTCTTGAAGATAGAGAACACAACAAACAACTTTTGAACTTTACTGCTATTGGCTGTGATGGAACCGTTGTAAACACGGGACATAATAATGGTGTGATTTATTTGATTGAAAAGGAAATAGGAAGACCTTTACAATGGTTAATTTGTATGTTCCATGCTAATGAGCTACCATTGCGACACCTTTTTTGTCATTTAGATGGTAAAACGAAGGGACCCAATGAGTTTAAAGGCGAAATAGGTCAGCAGCTTGAAAACTGTGCTAATCTTCCTTCTGTTACTTTCATGCCAATTGAAAATAACCTTCCTTTTTTGGATAACAGAAATGATTTAAGTACAGATCAGAAGTATTTATTGGATATGAGTATAGCTGTATCAAGTGGAAATTGCCCACTAGATTTATCTTTAAGAAACCCTGGAAAACTTTCTCACTCTAGATGGCTGACATTAGCCAACCGCGTGCTTAGATTGTATGTGACAACTGAAAATCCAACTGAAAATCTTAAGACTCTGGCTGAGTACATTGTGAAAGTGTATGCATCTGTGTGGTTTAATATTAAGTTAAAACCTTCATGTACTTATGGTTCCAAACATCTGTTTAAACTTATCTCATATTCACGCTATCTCTCAGACGACCTCAAGAACGTTATAGATCCGGTTATTCAAAGAAGTGGGTATTTTGCTGCCCCGGAAAATCTCCTTTTGTCCATGCTATGTGATGAACGCAAAATTCATAGAGAACTTGGTTTACGACGTGTTTTAAAAGCAAGAACAGAAAGTAGAGGTGGAGTCAGGAAGTTTAAAGTTCCAAAGATAAACTTCGATGCAAAGGATTACATCGACATGATCTTATGGCCTGAAAATGACGTAACTGAACCTCCCTTATTAAAACATGTTTCAAGTGACACTCTGAATGACTTTATACGGAAGACATTTGAAGCTGAACCAAATAGTAAAGTGGACCCGGTTATCGACTTTCCCCGGCTTTCTTGCCACACGCAAGCAGTGGAAAGAGCTGTGAAACTGGTGACCGAATCGGCTCAAAATGTCTGTAGTTCAATCGCAAGAGAAGGATACATAAGAGCAAAAATTGACTCACGTGAGAAAATGCCAAAATTTAATACGAAAAAACAGTTTAATTTGTAAATGAAGTAGAAACAAACATTTTGCAGCTGTAACATTTGCAATTTTTAAGAATACAGAAGTAAGAAATTTACAAAATTTAACATTACAAAATATTTTTTTATTTTTATTATATTTGGAAATAATATTTTTTCCCAATTCTAATGTTTATATTATATATGTATTTGAAACGATTTTTTGTAACATTATATGTAGGAGAAATTCATAAAAAATAATTTATCAAAGTTTATAATTTTCAATTTTTGTACAAAATTTAAGCTCTTTGCGGCATCTCAAGACGTTGTAATATTGCAACCAAATTTTTAAAAATTCTTTTTTAACCTAAATGGCAACTTTTCCCCAGTATTTCCAAAATAAAATCTTTAAAAAAAAATTTAAAGGCCTATTTTTTTTTTCAATTTTTTCAATGTTTTTACAAACTTTAAGCTATTTGCGGCACCTCAAGATATTATAGTATCGCATCCAAATTTTTTTTACTTCCTTTTGAGCCTAAAAGGCAACTTTTCCCCACTATTACCAAACTGATATCTAAAAAAAAATTTAAAAGGCCATTTTCGTTCCACCCTAATGTACAGTCAGTCGGCTGCAAAATTATTCGAGCACTAGCCAATAATTCCTGTATTTAAAGAGTACACTTAAGACTGTTTTGCTAAGTAAATCCTTGTCGAATCATGTTCTCAGACTGATTAAGAACATGACTCGACAAGGATTTATTTAACAAAGCTGTATTAAGTGTACTTTTTTTTGGCAAGGATTATTGATAGTGCTCGAATAATTTTGCAGCTGACTGTAATTTTACAACATCCTTTTAAACTTTTGATATTTGTAATAGATTTTTCAAATTTTTTTTTTATATGATTTATTTTTTTTTTTTTTAGTTTTTATGTGAAAACAGACACCTTTATATTAGCTTTAAACATATATTAGGCTGATTCCAAAAAAGTTCACACATTCATTTTTTTTTTTCTTTTACATAAGAAGAATGGACAATTTGCACACATGGGGGATTTGTACAAAATCTTATTTTTCTGGTAGTTTTAGGCTCAAAAATTTCAAAAAGTTTATTAAAAATGCAAAAAAATAAAGTTCTCATTAATTTCAAAAATAACTTTAAAATTAACCAAAAATCATGTGACTTCAAAACGCTGTCTGACGTCACACTTCATGATGCCTCAATGTTTACATTTTGTTAGCAAGCAGCAATTCATTTTAACTTTCGTAATTATCAATCATTTATGTGATTTCTGAGCATTTCTTTTTCATTTTATAATCATTTAATGACATTATCATCATTTTTCCTTATTATTTTCAATTGTTTTCTTTTCGTGGAGGTTGTCCAATGTTTTCGTTTAATAGGATCCTGTGGAATACTAAAGAATAGCTTTTGAGAAGCATTCAGCCGTTGTATTAGTGCAGAGTGGTACAATACAATAATTATACTATGATTTTTTAATATCCGTCATTATTATAAAATACAAAACCTATTTCACTGATTCAAGAAGCAAAGCACAAAATCGAATGTAAACAACGATTACTCCCGTTTGTTGTCATAAAGAGTGACGTCACAATATATTATACTGCGTTTTCTCGATAGAGTAAATAGTGCGATATTAAAATTGTTATAAATCAGTAATTAGATTTCAAATAAAGAAAATGTATGTATTTATTTTTTTACCTTTTCATATTCTATAAGAATAAAATCAGAAAACGTGCAAATTCTTTATTGTATTTATTTACATATAAAAAAAATTAATTAAAAAAAAAAAGATAATTTTTTTTTTCACATGTTATGGTTTAACTGCACTAAATAATTAAAAAAAAAAAAAAAAAAAAAAAAATCCAAAAGCTGAACTTAGTTGATCTTGAAATCAGAACTTGATGGTATAGGCGTCATTATCATAACAAATAAAATAATAATCTTTCAAGATGTCACAACAGAAATTGTGTAAGACAAACAAACTCATTACATTTTGAAGATATTTGGAAAACTGATATACCCAGAATGTATGAAATAATTTTCATCAGTCACAAATGTAGATGTTATGGATTTTTGAGTATTTATTTTTTTTTTAAGTTGTATCAATATAAAATGAATGAATCGTAATAAAACAAAAAGGTTATATTATTTTTTTCTTACTATAAATAAATCATCCCAGAAGAAGTTAATGAACTGTCAGGGGTTTTTCTTTGCAATATAAAATTTTCTTAACACCAAATCCAAATACCTTGAGTTCTTTTCACAAACTTTTTTGCTGAGTACCCAGTTTTCATCAATTTTTCTGACAATCTGATCGTTTCTTCTTTGCTGTTGTAATTGCAGAATGTCACCTTAGTCCACATTTCGCGTTAGTTCGATGTTATTACATGATTTACAGTTTACACTCAACTACATGGTTTACCACATCGTTTACACACAGCTTTCATTAAATGCACAAATGAACTGACTGTTTCTTCTCTTCTGTTGTAATTTCAAAACATCACCTTGCGTCCAGATTTCACATCAGGATCACATCTCTACATGCATGTACCTGTTACTACCCTGATAAAGACTAACCAAAAAATCGTCCAGAACAATCCGAAATGATAAAGACCCAATTAACCCCTTAGAAAAAGCTGTAATCTACATATAGAATTTTATGAAATAAGAACCTACACTGGCATGACTAAAAAATCTTAGCCTAGCTGAAGAAAAAGTTTGTCCCATACCAAGCGAAAACAAAGAACGCTTTTTTTTTTTGTTTCCAATTAACCGTAGTTATTAAAATCCATTCTTTAAATTACATATGATTTTATTTTCAGATTTTCCATTCAAACTAAATATTTTTACTTTAAATGCACATTATTTTTGGCAAAAAACATGAAAAATGCATATCTAAAAATAATAATAATGATCCATACTGAGAAATTCACAAATTAAAACTTCTGTTTATAAATTAATATCTGATTATTTTATCTTTTTGCATTTTATTTTATACCTAAAAAAGTTTGAATTTTATAAATATAAATAATGTAGAAGGAAATTTCACAATCATTTTCAGCTACTAATATTGGTTATTTTAATACAGAATATCCTTAACAAAAAATTTTATTCGGAAAGCAACTTTTTTTTTTTTTTTTTTAAACATAAAAATGCTTACTGATTAGGAAAATAATTTAAACGTTTTTACTTCACATGCTTTACATGCATTTCTAATTTCCTCTATTTTGTGTTCATTTGTTTGCTTATTTTGAATTAACACTAATATATACGATTAAGTTCTTTAATTATATTTTATTAAAATGTCTGAAATTTAATAGCATTATTACATAAATTAATATAAAAATTTTTATTATTCAAAACTGAAAAATAAATAAAAATTAAGACAAACCTATTTGAAGTTTAACTTAAACTTCAAGTAGGTTTATTTTTATATATCTTTACTGAGTATAGAAAAAAAATTCATTAAAAATTAAAATAAAATAAAAGACTTTTTTTTCCATAAAACAATTTATTAAATTTATTTGCATGATTTTACATTATGTTTTTGAAAATTACAAAAATTCTGTATTTTCAGATATTTTTACATCTGATTTCCGTTTTATTTTAACCTACTTGCTATCACAATCTGGAGCTCTTGCAAAGACTTCTAATACAGTTGTTAATGCAGAGTTTCTCCCAGGTTTAAAAATGAAAGGATGCTGCTAGTAAAAAAAATCACATTTTAGATTTTTGAAGTCAGTTTTGGATCCTTAAGGACACACTTGATACTAGAAAAAATTTACTAATGTATGAACAAATGTTGATCATGCACAGTAGTTTTATCAGGGATGCCACTCTAAAAATTCGAAGAAAGAGGAAATCACGCCTGAAGTAAAATTTGTGATAATTATTGTGTAATTTTATAGGCGAATTTTGTAAATTAATATATAACAAAATAATACATAAAATATAATTTGAATATAATAATTTAAAAAGTTACTTTGCAGTCAAAAGGTTATGTTTTAAGCAATATAAAAGAATGATGCTTTATCACAAATAAAAAAATATTTTAGAAGTTTTTAAATAAACCATAGTCTGTAGATCAGCAATAACATTAATTTAACATAATTTAAAACAAAATAATTACACATAAGGAAATTTTTCTACCTCTTTAAAATTCTGGAATCTAATAAACAAGTTTATCATGAACACTGACACTTATGTTATGAATGGGAAAAGAATGAACATTGCAGAGCTTCGTCAGGTTGTTTAATGGCTGATCACTACTTTTAAGGGGGTGAGGGACCTCACAGTAGAAAATGCGAAACGTATGTCGAAGATTTTTTTTTTTTTCAGTCTGCAGATTATTTTCAACACAGTATTGTGTAGAAATTTTAAGTCTCCCAATTTTGATCGGAAATATTGCAATTTCTAATCTTTCTGCATCCACATCATAAATGGCAACGTTCATTTTAATCACAATTTATTAGATTCTAGAAGCTACAAAGAGGTAGAATTATTCAATATTTTTCACTTACGTAATTATTTAGCACCGCCCTTCCTCTTCGCTAACAATCAGTGATAGACATTTCACGGAATCATTGTGATTTTCCGTCTGCTTTCATTCACAACATAAAAGTCAATATTTTCTTAAAATCTCATTTAATTAGATTCCAGAACTTATAAAGAAGTAAAATTGTCCAATATCTCTCACTTTTTTTTTGCTGCTCCCCCCCCCCCCGCCATTTTCTCCCTCTCCTGCTAATGAACAGCAAACAATTGCTCTGCAGTAGTATTGCAATTTCCAATTTTTCTCCATCCATAATTCTTTCAATTTACTATATTAGATTCTAAAACATGTATTGAAGTAGAATTGTTCAATATCTCCCACTCATATTTTTTATGACCCCCCTCCCGTCTTCCCCACATTAACAAGGATAATTAATTTTTTATACCAACTATGAACAAAGTATTTTTTTAGTTTTGTTTTAAATTCTGGTTTTTTGTATAGTATCCGTTTTGAGGTGTCTCGAATGTGAAAGTCTAATTTTTAGCAGTTGATCTCTATATCTGTTATCAGCATAATTTAAAAACAAAATGATTACAGGAAATCCAAATTTGGTATTTGGAGATTCATATTAAGTTGCTACTTGAACAACTTTTTTTTATTATTTTTTTTAATACAATAAAAATAAAAATAGTGATTAAAATTTTTTGAAGATTCATTTAATTCCGGCGACCAGCGAAGCAGGCAAAACCTGCTAGTATTAAATAAATGCAAACTTATGACAGAAATACACTTACTGATTCTCACAAGCCTTTTTTGTGTTACTTATAGTGCTACAGATTATTCTCTAATGCCTAAATAGTTGTCACAGATTGACAGAAAAAATTCTGCTACTGGGTGAAGGAGGACAATATAACTATGTATATGAGAAATATCGAGCAATCCTATCTTTTTAAAGGTTCTAGAATCCAGTAAATTAAGTTTAATGTGCACATTGATATTTATGTTAGTTATTGATAGAGAAAGATTGGAAATTGTATGATGGATCGACGATTATTAGTTTGAGAAGAGGCAGACAGAATAAATTTATTAAAAGTGGAAATCTGCCGCTCAGTAGAAGTGTGGAAAAGCGGCATCCCTGTTTTATTTATATTTCTAGCATTTATGTTCGATTTAAAGTCTATTTTCTACAAAAGGCAGTATAAGTGCAATTTTTTATATAACGAACAAGAAAGGTGAAATTTTTTTGTATGAAGAGTAATAAGGGAAGAATTTTTCCAGTCAAAGGGCAGGCAGGAGGCAGCACCCTCCCAAAACTGTCTGGGGGAAACTCTGTTAAAGACAAAAGTTTGAACTTTTTTACAATTTCTTCTCACACTTCCTAAAAAGAAAGAAAAATAATTTTAAATAAAATATACATGAACATAAAATCATATGAATTTTCTTTTTCTAGATAGGATGCAAGGTTTCAAAGTACCATTGGCCTAGAACTCTTACATTGGACAGCAATAAAATAAAGATGTTTCCTTTAGAGATGCAATGATTATTCAGCCAAAGCCGAAATGTTTTTATTTATAGTTACTCAATATAAATAAAAACATTATATTACACAATAAAATTTTTTTAATTTCAGGATTTATATTTGTCATGTTTTGTGAAAATTTTATTATCCCTCCCCCCCCCCCCCCCCAAAAAAAAAAAAAAAAAACTTTCATACCTTGAATGAATTTTATCATACCATTTTAATGTAAGGATCATGTAAAAACTTATGCTATATCAATAAGTGCAAAACATATATCTGTAGCAAGCAAACATAATCTGTTAAATTTAATATTAATCTATTCAAAATTGTCCCAACTGAACCATACAAGCAAATTCTGATTTTCTTTCAAAGCATAATGAAAAAATTTAATATTTATCCTTTGTTATTTAATAATAATAAAAAAACTCCTTCCAGTGATATTTTTAATTATTGGGGGCAGGGAACGAAAAATTGGTATACATAGGTTTTGGGAGCCTAAAAGTCAAATGAGGATATTTTCGAAAGTGTAAAATTATTGGGGGGGGGGGGGGCAGGAAGAGCAAAAAATTAGAAATTGAGTTAGACCGTTCAAAATTGGCATGTATAGTTTTTGGGGGCCTAAGAGTTGAATGAAGATATTTTAGAAAGTGTAATTATTAGGGAGCAGGGGGGGGCATAGAAATTGAGTTATACCATTCAAAACTGGTATATATAGGTTTTTGGACCTACAATTGAATGAGGATATTTTCGAAAGTGCTACATTATTAAGGGGAGGCAGAAAGAGGGATTAGTTGGACAAAAAATAGAAATTGAGTTAGAGTGTTCAAAATTGGTACAGTATAACCCCGATGAGTCGTCACTCCGTTTAAGTCGTCGTTTTCTTTTGGTCCCAACAAGGTCTCATACACAATAATGTTAAACAACCCTCTTTTACCCGTCACCGAATTTCATTCTACTCAGATAACTCGTCACCCACAAAAATGGCTGAAAGCTAATTCAAAAATCCCCTAAAAAAGTCGCTAATCCTAAACTTACATTTTTTTGTCACTAAAAGCTTTTAAAATCCCCCACATTTAGCGACTTTTCCCACAAATTGGCAACACTGATTTTGCATGCCACCATGCTGTCTTTCCAGCCCCGCCCCATCAAATTAAGAAAACAATTTTCGATTACGCGTCTTATCAGCAAAACCTGTTGGTCCCTATTGTTGTTAAGCATTCCTTTTGACTCCCCTCCTCCACTTCACTTTAAGAAAGCCAAGCCTGCTTATCACTTCAGCAACACACCTATAGGTTAAGCATTCCTTTCCTTATAATACCCCTTTTGTGGAGTTGAGTTCTTGGAATATTCTATGCACATGCATCGTACTTATCGCTGCTAACCATTCAAAGTACACTTCTCGCTGCGACTTTGTCGAGTGTAGGCGTTTTTTTCACTTCTCCTGAGTTTGACTTCATTTCATAGTGAGTAAGCCCCGCTATAAGAGCTATTTTCTCTCTTGTAATTTCGTGGTGCGATTACGCTTTTAACATGTCAGGGAAACGAAAATTTACCTCGTTATCTTTTAAAGAAAAAAAAGACTTAATTGCACTTTTTGAAAAATCAAATGTTTCCAAAACAGCTTTTGTCAAAGAACACCATATCCCCAGGACTACGTTGAACGATGTTCTTTCATCGAAACAAATCACTGAAGAAGCTGACTGCGAAAGAAAAAGAAAGAGAATGAGGAAATCTAAGTTTGACGATATCGAGGAGGTTTTAGTTCGATGGCTAAAACATGCCAGAGCCCAGAATGTACCAATTTCTTCCGCGGTGCTAAAAGAAAAAGCCATGGAAATTGCTAAGAAGTTGAACATTGAAGATTTCGGCGGCAGCAATGTTTGGCTGGAACGTTTCAAAGACAGACATTGCCTTTCTTTTAAAACGATTTGCGGAGAAGCAGCAGCTGTTGATGTTGATGCTGTAGAAGACTGGAAGGACAGTGTTCTCAAGGACATTTTATCTAGATTTGATGCATCAAATGTTTTTAATCTTTATGAGTCCGGCTTATTTTACCGTCGTTTGCCCGATAAAACTCTGTCATTTAAGGGTGAAAAGTGCACTTCTGGAAAATCAAGCAAACAACGTGTGACGCTTCTGCTTGAAGCAAATATAAATGGAACTGAAAAACTAAAACTACTTGTGATAGGCAAAAGGAAAAAGCCACGCTGCTTTAAAAATGTTAAATCCCTTCCAGTTTATTATGAAGCAAATTCAAAGGCATGGATGACTACAACGATTTGAAAACGACATATTCGTAAACTGAATTCTCAGTTTTCGCGTCAGAAAAGAAAATTTGCCATCATTGTTGATAACTGTACCGCCTACACCACACCCGAAAATTTAAAAGCGATCGAGATGGTTTTTATTCCTCCAAATGTAACATCAATTCTTCAACCTTTAGATCAAGGGATAATTCGTGACTTTAAACGAAAGTACAAAAAAATGCTTGTAAAGGACCTGATAAAAGCATTGGATAGAAAAGAAAAGCTGGAAGTTTCAGTTTTAGATGAAATTAACTATGCAGACAAAAGTTGAAGTTCCGTTTCTTCACAAACTGATTTGAATTGTTTCCGACATGTAGGGTTCATAGCAGACGCCGAATCAGAAGAAATCTTCAGCGATGAAGACATCATCGACGTGGAACTATTAGAGACTTTGCTGCAAATCGCAAAATGAAAAAGTGTGCAGGGTCAATGACGTTAACGCTTTTGTCAACATTGATAACGACATTGCAATCTGCTCACAAGCGACTGTAAAAGATTTGACATCTGAATTTTTAAAAGAAAAACAAAACAGTTCAAGTGAGGATAGCAATGTCGAGAATGTGGATAAAACCCCACCCAACAAGACGGAAGCAATTGAAGCCCTGGAGAAAGTTCGAGAGTACATTACATCCATTCAAGGTACAACAGACTAAGAATTTAAAGCCTTAACTGTATTAGAAAAGAAAGTTATTTCCAGTAGCCAGCACCTTCATCAATCTACACTGTTGGGTTATTTTAATGTAGCAAAAAAATAAAATGCACATGGTAACTATACTGTATTTTTTTCTTTTTTTTATCTTCTGCTCATTCATTTACATGTACTGATTTCTGAAAATACTGTTTTTGGTCACCGAATCCTACTGCAATTCATGAAAATATGTAGTATAGTATATTTCAAAGTTTTTTTCTTTTTTCGAAATTCGCCACTCCGCCTAAGTCGTCACTTCGCTTAAGTCGTCAAAAAATCTTTGGTCCCTTTAGTGACGACTTATCGAGGTTTTACTGTATATGTAGGTTAATTAGGAGAGGCATGAAAGGTGGGGAATAAGTATGCGTATCCCAGGGGTGAAACTTTTCAGGGCCTACCCCTGAATTCAGGGTTTTTGAAATTTCTGCTGTTTCTGATTTTCATTTAAATTATTTTGTTTTTACAGAAATTTCTTATTTTGAATGTTTAATTTGCCTTATATAACTGCAATAAGAACTCTCCAAATATCATTTAATACAGGTAGCCATATGATATTTCATTATTAAATCTTCCCTATCTGCATGCAAATATCAGTTTTCAGGGTTTTTGCATGCTAGGTAGTTTCACCCCTGGTATCCCTTAATCTGTGTGCACGCAGTGCACACGGGTCTACGTTGCCGACAGCAGTGGGGACCCGGTGTAAGTTTTTACTCGATCGAATATATATATATATATATATTTTTATGAGTGAGAATATGGAATTTTGAGGATTCATTCATTATAGTGATTCATTTAAAAATAGTGACCCGCTTGCGGGCGAAGCTCACTAGTATCTATTAAAATATGACTAGACAATACTTCATAAAAAACTTGTAAAGAATTATTATTATTAGAAATTTTATACACTGTTGTAGTGAATAAACAAGAGATATTACTAACGCTATATGACAATACAAACATTAAACTATACAATTTGTTAAGAAAAATAAATAAATGAAGCGTGAAATTAGTGTTATTAAAATAATATTTATTAGTAACAAGCTACCTTCGGTGACCAGCTGGTTTGAGTTTCTTTAAAAGCCAGACCATATTAAACCACTGCTCGGTGGTGCCTACTCTCCACTTCAGAACCTACAACAGTTTTACAAGAAAAATACAAAAAATGACATGTATTTTCTTACAAAATTAAGTGTCATAACATAAAAATGATTTAAAAACAAAGCAGATATATATATATATATATATATATATATATATATATATATATATATATATATATATATATATATATATATATAAATATTAAGTTCTAATGATAATTAAATTCAGTAAACTCTTGGTTAACCAGTATTCAACAAACCTGAAAAATTCAGAAAACACTTTTTCTCTTTTCCAATAAATTGTTTTAAAATATTTGCTGCTATTTTAGGAAGCTTATGGTTTTCATTTTCATATAATTAGTGTCCAAGTTAATATAATGCAAATCAATGTTTATACAAAAACAAATGTCCCAGAAATTCACAATATTTTTGTAGCCGATTACTGAAATCTGCTATTATTTTGCCTTAATCGATAAATTCGCATTTTGTACAAAGTTGAATCTCTAAATACTAAATTATTTTACTACTAATCGATGAATTTTATTTATTTTTTTTCAAAGCTAAATCCCAAAATACACAATTTTGCAACCCAATTCAAAATTCAGAAATAAGGGACCATTTCACTGCCAATTATCAAAAAGTTTTGCTTAAACACAACTAGTTGCTGAAATACGATATTATTTCAGCATTAATCGATAAAATTTGCACTTTTTTTAAAGATGATTTTCAAAATTCATAATGTTTTGTAACACTCGCAACCATTTCACCGCTAATTAATAATGTTACTTTAATCCCAATTATTTACTGAAATAGGCATTATTTATCTGTTAATCAGTAAAATTTGTCCTCTTTTTTTCAAAGATAATTCCCGATGGAATTACCTACAGATGGATTCCCTATGGAATCAATCATTTTACAGCTAATTCTCGAAATTTATGTAATGGCAACTAACTTAAATTTTGTAATTTTTTTCTTTCAAATACGAATACCGAAATATACAGTTATTTCAAAAAAAAAAAAAAAAAAAAAAAAAAATTGCTTTACATGCGTGATTGCTGAAATATGCGATACGAAAGTCTATCAAAATATAGTATCATTTCAGTTTCAGTGATAAAATTTATGTATTTAATCGTTCAAATTCCGTGCTGACATAAGAAATTAATTTTCTACAAAACAACATAATCTTGTGGTGGACTGTTGAAATATATTGTTTTACGCACTTAACAAAATTTACGTTTATCACGGCTAATTGCTTAAATAAGCGATTGTTTCTCCACTTTACTAAATAAAGATAGGCAACTACCTGGCAACAACTACTACAGAATAAGGAAGTGAAGCGAAACAATGACCGCAAGAGTTCCCCGGCAAAGTAAACAATGAGGTTTCCTCCAGAAGAACGACGTCGAGAAAAATTACTTGGCTCTGATGATGGACATGTCCGAAATTAATTAGCTAGTAATTAGAAAGGGATTTTATTAGGTATTTTAAATGTTTGTTTTCATATCAGTTATCCTTTTCTTTAAAATAAGATTAAATAGGCAACTATTTTTGCTGCTGTAATCAACAAAAATTGTGCTATTTTAGAAAATTGATGCCACAAATGTTAAATACATATATTTAGCCAAAAATCAGAGAGAATTTTGCTTTTTTGGTGTATGTTTGCTGAAATATGCATAATTTTTTTGTCTGGTTCCCAAAATATGTGCAATTTTCTCGTCCAAATACTTTGAAAAAACTTTTGTCAAAGTTCTGTTTTATTATCACTTATTTCTTTTCAAGTAGATTAGTTTTAGTGCAAATTTAAGAAATTAATAATTATAAAATGACTTTTTACGCGAAAACTATTACGCTTCAGTTCAGCACAAAATAGGGAGTAATGCAGAATGTACTTGAACTCTGCGTACGAGAATCGAGTGACTATTTCAGTACTTTCACATAATTTCTATAGTTTTTATTTTGTTATAGAATTTCCGTAACAGGCATTTCTATTCTATTCTTGGATATGCAGAAATGGTCCCTGGTTGGTTGGTTGGTTGTAGGATTTAAGGCCGATTGACTCCTGATGTGTCCTAGGCCAAGAGGGGGAATGCCCTCCGTGGGGGTCTTTCTAAGGGGTCCTAGCCCGTATTTACGCAAGTTTCGGAGGAAACCACGGAAAACTCCGAACGGCTAGGTCGATGAGCGCGACCTGGGATCGAACCCGGCACCTCCCATCTACCAGCTTTGAACGCAGAACAGAAATGGTCCCTGAAACTGCAGCTAAAAATCTTTTTTTCTGGCGGCCACACTAAGAAACAGACTGACGACACATAGATTACACCTAGAAGTGAATTTTCAGATTGCGTTTGTGCAAAAGTATGCTGCAAAGTTTGATTTCACATCACATAAAACTTATAGCTATATGTTACTTGGTGAAAACAATAAAATATCTATTAAAAATAACGATATGGCAGATGGGAAAATACAGGGCTCATTTTCATTTGTAAAAAGTGAAGGGTGCATTTGTACTTGAAAAAAAAGGGGTGGGATGCATTTTTCACTTCAAAAAAGGGCAGGGTGCATCGGCACTGAAACAAAATAGGGTAGGGTGTGGCACCCTTTGAAAAATGCATAACATGAACACTACTTACAACTACTCGGTATTCGGCCAAAGTGCTACTCGGTGCAGCATTACTATTAATTACTTGTGATAGAAAAGTATTTTTCTGTATTCATCTTTGAAAAACATACAAAATTTAACAATTAGTAGTAAAATAATAGCCTATATTAGCAATTAATTGCCATTACTTAAATTTCAACAATTAGTGGTAAGATGATTCCACATTTTGATAATTGGCCGCAAAATTACTGCAAACATATCAGAATTATCTTTGAAAAAAAAAGAACAAATTTTATCGATTAACATAGAAATGCAACCTATAAAGAAAAATAATTCAGATTAATGTATCTTTATAAATTAGCGGCAAAATAATTGTGTGTTTCTATAATCAGTCACCACAGTTCAAAACAACTTCTTTTTCCCCCATAAAAATCAATTAACCTTTTTCCTTTCCAAAAAATTCAAAATTTTTATTCCTTTTTTAAAATTTATAAATTATTTTTATGTAAATGTCTTTTACTTTTAATTCAGTTTATTTCAATTATAATTTTGCTTCAGAGAAGGTTTTAATTATGTGCTGTATGTGTGATTGGCATTGGCTGGCTTTAAAAGTTATTATATATTGGGGGGGGGGATTATCTAGAAATTGTAGAAGAAAAATCTCTATATTAATTATCTTAAAAAATTCTAAATGAAAGGGTCTAAGGCTAAATGCAGTAAAGTAAAATAAAATAAATGATAATGGAAAGCACATTTATTTTGTATAAGATATAAAGTGAAAATTGTGTAATTAAAATTGCTCTCAACTTTGTTTTATTCAAAACTGTAACAAAGTGGTCTTTAAAAAATTTATGAATATGGTATTTGTTATAATATGGTAATTAATAGCAGATCATTTTCTTATCTTTATACTAAATCCAAAAGCAAGATGTACTGATTTTGAATTATCAAATAAAAAAGGAGCTGCATTAGAATTTGTCCAGACAGTTAAAAAAAAAAAAAAAAAAAAAAAAAAAAAAAAAAAACACTTTCATTTTAAAATTTCATGCAAATATTTCTCCATACAATATTTTGAAAATTATAATATCAAAGTATTGAAAAATGTTGAAGTAATTCTAATCACAAAAGATTCTACATCCAATGAAGAATGTTTTCTCAAAAAAGAAAATTTAGTTTCAATAAAAGCTATAAAACTTCTAATTTTATTTAAAATAATAATTGTAAATTCTAATTCAATATGGAACTTTCAAATGGATTGCAATATTCCAGTACATAATCCAAAAGTATAAATTTTTTCTGAAATCTTTTCCTATAACTTTTTTATTGTATATATTTTTTTTTTTTTTAATTTTTCATTAATCCATTAAATTAAGAATTTTGTTGTTATTTAGTTAATTTGTTATCATTAAAGTGTATGAAAGACATGTTATGTTAGGCAGGCCGCACACCAAAGAAACAAGCATGAGACAATCCCTAGCATTGCCGCTAACTTTTACTTTACTGCATATGCAAACCAGAGAAACAAGCGTCATGTCTTATTAGTCGAGCGTGTGTCTCCCGTTTGTTGCTCGAATCGCGCATGCTACAACTTTTCGCACTTGTTGCTCATGTTGCAACATGGCGGCGATAGAGATTTGACAACTGTGGGTAAATTTAAATAACACTGGGCTCAACGCAGTCGCTTTTTTCAATACTAATAACTTTAATAGAAATATTTAGTAAAATCCTTTGCAATATTTTTCTTCGATTGCATATTACGAAGATTGCTTTGTATAAATAATACTATTAAAACAAAAGTGACTACGCTGAGTCCTACAATGACAATATCAAATTCAAGTCCGTGTAATATACAGCAAACAATCAATTTAAGTTCAGACAGAAAGGAAAAACATTAAAATAAAAAAAATACGGATGAAAACAAATTATAGGGTAACAATTTTATGCAATAACCCCCATTATATATTAAAATATCGCTCTTGAATTTCATCCGTTTGACTGTTTCCGATAAAAGAAACAGAACAAGTTTACTAGCAAGGGATGCGGGGCTTAGGGGTAAAGGGTTGAACTCGTGTCACAATGGTACTCGGTTCGACCCTCGCCGGAGATTTTTTTTTTTTTTTTTTAAGTAGAAAAATAATTTAAGAAAAAGGATAATGATTAAATTCTACTATTTTTTTTTTTTTTTTTTTTAAATAGATATATTCTATAGAAAAACAACAAAAAGGAAAAATAGAGAAAAAATATTCATTTAAAAGGAAGAAGATCAAATATAGGAATTTAGTACAACATCTTGGAAATTATTGGGTTTTTGCATCATTTTGCAATTTTTTTATTAAAAACTGTTCAGATTTAAAAGCAACGTTTTCAACTGGAAACTATTAATTTAAATTTAACAATAAAGAAAAAAAATATAAGGTGCAATGTAAAATTATTTTTCTTAAATTATTCATTTATTTAAATTATAAAGAAAAAAAAATAAATAAAAACACTTTTTTAGCTGAAAAAAAAATAATAGTAATAATTTTATAGAATATTTGTTTGCATATCAATAATAACTTAAAGCAGACAAGCTTTGTTTTCTGCTAGAAACAGGATATAAAACATTAAATAAAAATTTAAATAAAACATTAACAAAATAAAGGTATAAATAAATGAAATATAAAAATTATTTTCCCCTAAATTATTCATTTATTTAAATGATAAAGTAAAATAACAATTTTTTAAGTTAAAATACTTAAATAATTCAACAATGAAAAATTAAAATTTTTAATAAAATCCCACAATCAACTGTGGAAGAAAATCATATTTATTGAAATTTAATTTTTCCGACTGAGTGAAAATAATGCCTGGACCGGGACTCGAACCCCGGATCATTGACTTACAAGGTCAAGGCTCTACCAATTGAGCTATCCAGGCCGACATCCCAGTCAGCATTATTCACTCAGACAACCTTTTTGGCAGGAACAATCTGGTCTATCATTTAGATAGCTCAACAGAAATAAGCCGCAGGAAATGGAAAACATCATTAAACAATGTGAGAATGAAATACAATTTTTAATAAAATCCCACAATCACTCAGTCGGAAAAATTAAATTTCAATAAATATGATTTTCTTCCACAGTTGATTGTGGGATTTTATTAAAAATTGTATTTCATTCTCCCATTGTTTAATGGTGTTTTCCATTTCCTGCGGCTTCTGTTGAGCTATCTAAATGATAGACCAGATTGTTCCTGCCAAAAAGGTTGCCTGAGTGAATAATGCTGACTGGGATGTCGGCCTGGATAGCTCAATTGGTAGAGCCTTGACCTTGTAAGTCAATGATCCGGGGGTTCAAGTCCCGGTCCAGGCATTATTTTCACTCAGTCGGAAAAATTAAATTTCAATGAAAAATTAGTTTTTAAATTTAATAATTATTTTCTCTTAAATTATTCTTTTATTTTATTCATTCACTTACATGAATATAAATTAAAAGATATAAATAAATAAATAAAAAAAATTGAATAAATAAAATATTAAATAAAAAGTGTGATATAAAAATTATTTATTTATTTAATAATAAAGTTTTTTTTTTTTTTTTTTTTCCCCCAGGTTGAATTAAATTTTTTTAATAATTTAATAGACTATTTATTTTTTCACAACAATAGTAACACAATTAAAGCAAACAATCAGCTTTTTCTATTAGAAGATGTTTATCAAATGTTAATTATAAATAAAACATTAACCCCCCTTTTCCCCCCACAAAAATATAATTACTTTCCCTTAAATCACAAAGAAAAATTAAGTGTTTTTAGTTAGAATATAATATTTGATTAATTTAACAAACAAAAAAAATTTTTAAATTTAATAATTATTTTCTCCTTAATTACACTTAATTTTTTTTCTGTTTTACTTGAAATTATAATAGATTAAGAAATTATAATCTCCTTATATTATAATAAATAATACCTGAAATCTCAAAAGTCAACAAGCACACGTGATCAAAAACGCTTCCTTCGCAGGATGTGTCTGTCGCTTCGGTGTGAAACTCTAGTCGATTGGGCCGTGTCTCCAGTTCCTCTTTGGTGTGCGGCAGGCCTTAGGTAACATTCACTATAAAAAAAAAAAAAACAAATTTTTGTTAACTCACAGTAATCCTGTTATTACAATTTACATCATTTTAATGAAAATTCAATACTACAATTATGGAATATTTTTAGGAGTTCTGAATATGAAAGATTTTAGCCACAATAAAATTTAATGCACTTTCATATAACAGTTCTTTAATTCAAGGATGAAATCGACAAAAGTGTAAAAAATAAATAAAACTTTATAAAAAAGATAAACATTAAAGCAAAATATAAGAAATCTCAGAACTGTTAAATTGGTTATCGCTTTCTAAAAATTGATTACTTATTTTTTAATATTTTATTTTTAAACGGCAAAAACACAAAATTTCACATTGTGAAAATTCGCATTTTAATATTTTAAAATAAAATGCTTAATAGAAAAATAAATAAATAAATTTTTAGACACTGATTTCATTAATTTTTATTTTTAATATTTCATTTTTAAGTAAAAAAAATGCAAAATTATACATTGTGAAAATTCACATTTTATAACTTCAAAAAATATATTATAATAATTTTTAGAAAGGGTTGGTTGTAGGATTTTATGGCCGATTGACTCCTGATGTGTCCTAGGCCAAGAGGGGGAATGCCCTCCGTGGGGGGTCTTTCTAAGGGGTCCTAGTTTTTAGAAAGGGATAACCTTATTAACAATTGTGAAGTTTCTGAATGTGAAAATGGAAATTAAAAATATGTATTAGTTAATGAGTTATGATGGAGCAAAATTCTCCATAGAATAACACTGGCTTTGGCTTCTGCCGACAATAAGTAGAAAGTCCTCTTAACTGATTGCCCTCATGCACATACTTTCAGGCTTTTATTTTATTTTTCTATTTTAAATTAAAAAAAACATTTAAAGCTAATTTCCAATGTTTAACATTTTATTTGGCTATGTGCATAAGAAAGTTATAAGGCTAGTAATGCATTATTAAGTTATTAAATAATGTTAATTTGAACTGAATTCAAAAATAATTTTAACTATTATATCGTTTTATCTGTAATTTTTTGTCATTAATAAAATTATAAATATTCATATGTTACATCAACTAATAAATTTAGAAAGAAAAATGTCATTAGATAAAGAAAATAAAAATAGTAATTCATCATTTTAGGATATTTACATATTCAACATATTGTGGGCAATTAAACTAAATATTAAGCTCAAAAGCAAAGTACTAGACTGAATACTAGGAATAAATATGAAATAATTGCTGCATGTCCAGAAAGCATTTAAATTTTTGCAGTTATGTTAATAGTGTATGAATTAAAAAAAAAAAAAAAAAAAGCATGTGTGTGGCCTATTAAAAAAAAAAAAAAAAATCTCATGAGGCATTGTGGATACGAAGGGCGAACTCGACATCAGGTCTTTTCCGTCTCAAAACATGCATGGACGATGCATATTTCCAGCATATGACGCAGAAAAAATTATTTTCAAATGCGTTTTTCTCAAAATCTCCTTTTGTTGAGATTGCGGTTTGTATTTGCAATGCCTCATATGTACTAGCTTGGTTATAAATAAATTTCGTAGTAATAACTAACAATCATATGCTATATTAAACTTGATTATAGTAAATTTGTTACATAGTATACATATACATTATTTGTACATAGTATACATATAACAATTACACTTTACATAGTAAGTAAAATATGAATTTTTATAAGAAGCTGTGGTTCATAAAATATTTTATTTCTTGTATAAAACAAAATGTAATGACAATGTTTATAAAAAAGAGTTTTTTTTTTTTTTTTTTTATATATATATATATGCTTAAAAACAATATCTTTCATTAAATTCAAGCAAATACTTATCAATTATGAATATAAATGTAGTTTTTAAATGACTATGTAAACTGTTAAAAAAAAAAATGCCACATGCTAAAAACCTAACCGTAATCAAATGTAATCTAATTTATTCTGCAAGCTTTTATTTTTATTTTAGTGAATGACACGAATAAAGTCTTTGAATTTTGAGGGCTCTTGTTACTGTTTTACATGTCGACATGATAATGAGACTCTGCATACAACAATAAAGTTATGACAAATATTAACTTTTCAATTTTGAAAAATAACTATTAAATCAAACAATTCTGACAAGAATCCCATTTTAAAAAAGCATTGTATAATTTACAGACATTGTTTACTTTCAAGTAAATGCATACACATTAAAAAATTCTTTTTTCCTCCTAAGAAAAAAACTTTAAATTTTAGTAGTGAATAAAAAAATAAACCAAGCATCAAACAGCAAAATGAGAAAATAAATCTTTTAACCATTACAAAAATATGAAATGTCATCTCCACTTCGGTCGTAATTATTATTCTGTAGTAAATTATGAAATAATATTTGTTTAAATTTTACAGATTTTAATTCTTAACTAAAATGATAAATGATAATCAAATTTTACAATGCTAAGACTAATATCATGTTTACACGGAGTACGAAAATATAAAGTTTTGATTTTGAATCACAAATATTATCTAAGACTTTTAATCAATATACATCTATAATTTTAAATATTGTAAATTTCAGTTATGTTATATTCTATATCGGAAACAATATTTAAAATTACTTACTTTTTACAAACATGGAAGATCAAATACACCGCCATCTCGCTTCTTATCTTATGCTGGTGCTTGTTTTGCTTCTCTCTGATTGGCTATTAGAGTTTTCAGAAAGTTGTAGTATCAATGCTCAACAACATTGGTAGATATCCATCAATATCGATCTAGATCACAAGATCAACCAGCAGATTTTTTTTTTCTTTCCTTCAAGAATTTTTTTTAACAATGCTAAATATTTTCAATGACGAGCTCATCGTAAAATTGAGCAAGAAATTCGGAGAACAGACCTTATCTTTCTTACCGTTCTTTGCCGAGATTGGACGATATTGAACAATATTCCCATTTTTACAACATTATAAAATACTTCTATTAATAATTTTATAGAACTTAAAATACTCTTAAACATATTTCTGCCCATTACGTATCGAAAAATAACAAAAATTTTGGTTAAAAAAAGCTAAATGTCAATAGTTCCGAATTTCAATACTGTCATTCCAACATTGGGTAATATTGGCCAATATTGAAAAGAAACAACCGACTGACGCCAATGCTTGCCGTGGTTGGGCAACATTGAGCCAATATTGAGCAATACCGCTGTGCTACCTGGGAAAGCATACAGTAATAAATATGTGTCTAACAAGAGGATTATCTTTAGAAATTCATTCGTGCACACGTGTTTCTCATCTGGAAAGAAAAGTAACCTAGTTAAGAGCGTATAATTTGAAAAAAAAAAAAAAAAAAGTAAAAATAAATATAACATTAGTTGAAATATTTTGTTTCTATAAAAGCAATAACCATATAATCAGATTTAGAAATTTGAAAAGTTGCATCTTGTTCACTTTGATTAACCAATTTACCATACAAAGAAAGAATATGTTTTACATTTTCTGGATTTCCGTTATATTTTTCTGGGAGGGTAATGAAAAGTGAAAATCACTCTTTTATGTGGCAGATTATCTAATGTATCTCAGAACAAATTAAAGACTTATTTTACGTCACTCTGTTATTCTGTTATTTTAATCTGCTATATTGTTCAAAATTAATCAGTTTTATTCGCAGAAGATATGAAACAATAAGAAGAAACCTATCGAAAAGATTTTTAATCTGTTTTCTCGAGAGTTACTAGGTTTAGTTTGTAAAATATTTTCTCATAATATAAAGGAAATTTGTTTTTCTAAAATATTATCACTTGTAAGATAAATATTAAATTATCAAAATGAAGTGCATGCATTATGAATGTCGTGCATGGGTTGGACGTAATCCACGATAGAGTGCCCTAAATGGGGTGGGGAAATATTTCTCAATATTTCTGAAAGTTTAGATGTAGTTACGTAAATTATTATTACTGAATTTACGTCAAAAATTATTTATTTCATTTCTGGTCTATGAAGTAAAAATAATCTATTTGCAGTATAACTTGCATGTCAGTAATTTGTCTCATTCAAATGTTAAATATTCTGTGTACATTTTATGAACGTTAAAGTTTTTTATTTATGGCTATTATGTAATCAAACATTTAAGATAAATATACAGCAGCTAAACACTCTGAAGTTCTATAATCAAGGAAAAAATAATACAGTTTGTAAGATAGACACAAAATGTCTTGTATCATAAGATCCGATCGATCAACGATGATTCAATACAATACGAATGAGTTATTTTTTAATTCATCGATCAAATTTAAGATATTAATGTGTACGACCCACCAATACAATTGAATACTGGACTCCGTTTCTTTACAAAAGTTTACTCTGCGAACCGAGAAAAGGTTATGCGCATTGAGAAGTCATGGATCAGTTGAAACACGAGAAAGGGACAATTTGTAACGTTTAAGTATGCAATGTCTTTTTTTTTCTCTCTGTATAAAAACTGTAAATAAATGATGTTTCAAATTAGTGCTGATTTTTACAATGCACCCGTTATTATATTACCGTATTATGCTGTTAAATGTTGGTATTAATGTTAGAGTTAGTTTTAAGACCAGTGTATGGCACTAGGGTCCTAGGATTTGAGGAGTGCCATCTGTGATGATCCAACAGGTCCCATCCCGTATTTACGCAAGGCTGTTAAAAAATTAAGACAAACAGTTATGGCTTTACATCTATTTGAAAACTATTTGAATTAAATTTTACCTACAGATATATAAATCGTGTATTTAAATATTAAAAGGTTATGCGCATTGAGAAGTCATGGATCAGTTGATATACGATAAAGGGACAATTTGTAACGTTTAAGTATGCAATGTCTTTTTTTTTTCTCTCTGTATAAAAACTGTAAATAAATGATATTTCAAATTAGTGCTGATTTTTACAATGCACCCGTTATTATATTACCGTGTTATGCTGTTAAATGTTGGTATTAATGTTAGAGTTAGTTTTAAGACCAGTGTATGGCACTAGGGTCCTAGGATTTGAGGAGTGCCATCTGTGATGATCCAACAGGTCCCATCCCGTATTTACGCAAGGCTGTTAAAAAATTAAGACAAACAGTTATGGCTTTACATCTATTTGAAAACTATTTGAATTAAATTTTACCTACAGATATATAAATCGTGTATTTAAATATTAAAAGGTTATGCGCATTGAGAAGTCATGGATCAGTTGATATACGATAAAGGGACAATTTGTAACGTTTAAGTATGCAATGTCTTTTTTTTTTCTCTCTGTATAAAAACTGTAAATAAATGATGTTTCAAATTAGTGCTGATTTTTACAATGCACCCGTTATTATATTACCGTGTTATGCTGTTAAATGTTGGTATTAATGTTAGAGTTAGTTTTAAGACCAGTGTATGGCACTAGGGTCCTAGGATTTGAGGAGTGCCATCTGTGATGATCCAACAGGTCCCATCCCGTATTTACGCAAGGCTGTTAAAAAATTAAGACAAACAGTTATGGCTTTACATCTATTTGAAAACTATTTGAATTAAATTTTACCTACAGATATATAAATCGTGTATTTAAATATATGACATACATACTCGTAGATAATAAAGTTAAATCACAGAAAAAAAGCTTCAAAAAATTGGAAATTGGCTCCATGCAAAGAACATTTTTTTATAGTATTACTTGCTTTATGTTATTCTTAGAATAAAAACTTATCTATAACTACTTATTTGAAAAACAAATGTCTAATTATTATTATTAATTTTTTTTTTTTTTTTGTACAAAGGACAATTAATTTACTATTGTTTATGAGAAAATTGATTCGTGTCATATACCTTAGGTTTCTCTTTATATTTCTTTGGTTATATATATATATTTATATTTCTTTTGTTATATATATTATTTGTTCTTTATATTTTTTTTTTTTTGTTTCTTTATATTAATTTTGGCTTTGTTATAGTCACTCTAAAATGTTACATACTTTTTAAGAAATAAAAAAAAATTGTATTTACATTAAAAGTTTAAGAAAATTACTTTGTACAACTTCATTTTTAATTTAAGTTCTATTAAAAAATACACAAACTGAATTAATGAATGTAGCAAAATATATTTTAAATATACACCCTTGTGCAAATTAATTGAAACAAACTACTTTTTTTCTTGAATTTTGAATCCATTCCTATTATTATTTTATAATTATACTAAAATGTGTTAAAATATGGGTGGGATGAATAAATCCTTCCCCTAGCAACAATTTCTACCAAACAGAGGGCCTCGTCGAGCGCAGATGAAAGTTCCAGCTATGATCACATCTGTTGAGAGTCCACTGTCGTTAGACATGGATGTGACGCCGCGAAAGCTTGCAAAGATTGTTACTCTCTCGAAACATACTCCAAAGACTTATAAAGAAATTTCTAAGATAGTTGGCATTCGTATTGCAACTGTGAGCCGTATCATAAAACAAAAGAAAGAAACAAAAGAAAACAACGCCAAGAGATGACACTTTTTACTTATACAAAGTAAAGAACACCCTCAAAACACTAGTGCTGCACTTAATAGAGATTTAAAAGAGCATGGAATAAATATTAGCTCATCTACTGTTTGAAGGCGACTTCTTGCAGCCGGTCGGCCAGCCTATCAGTCTATGAAGAAACAGCTTCTGATCTAACCAATGAAAAAAAAGCCGTACTTGTGGGTGTTAAATATAAGAATTCGACATTCGGAAATTGGAGGAATGTACTATTTAGCTGAAAAAAGCCATTTTTTTTGTCTAAGAGAGCGAACTCAACACGTGCAGAGATCGCCCGGCGAAAGAATTCGGGATTGACACATCAACCAATTTGATAATTACCCTCAAAAGAAGATGTTTTGGGGCTGTTTCGGTTACAATGGAGTTAGTTCTTTGTAGCCTGTTGACGGTATGATGCGTTCTGAGAAATATATTACTATTCTGCACAAAACAGTTTCCCCAGAATTGAAGAAACGGTACCCTAATAGAACGGGGATTTTTCAGCAGGATTTTGGCCCGTGCCATACGTCCAAAATGGTGAAGAAATTCATATCTGAGAACCAAATTGAGACACTGGAATGGACTGGGAACTCTCCTAATATCAACCCAATGGAGAATTTCTGGGCTATATGGAAGAATCGCCTATTAAATATGGACTGTACAATTATAGAAAAGCTAATCACATCGCTAATTCATGTGTGGTGCAAAGACACAAATATTATAAACGATTGTAAAAAACTGGTAGAATCCATACCAAATTGTGTCCAAATGTTAATAAAGGGTCTTGGGGATCATATTATGTACTAAAAACTTTTGATTTTGTATAAATTTAAATAAAATAGCATTTTTTCTTAGTTTTAACAATTTTTCGAGTTTGTTTCAATTAATTTGCACATGGGTGTATATACAAATATTTTTCCTTAAATTGCATTGACGTAAACGTATATTTAACATTATGAAGCATCTACTTAATAAGGTTAATTTTCTTAGACATATTTAGCCCAGTTGTACCACGGTGTGATCGGTTGAGTGGCTAAGTTCTAAACATGCACTGTAAAATTAAATAAATTTAAAATTCTTTGGAATTATAGCTATGTGTTCTTTTAATTTACTAGTAAATGCTTTACTTTTGGTTACATTTGTTGCGTACATGTTAAGACTGTTTGTTTACGCTAAGCACCTAAGTCTGCTTAGAAATAAAGGAGTATTTAAATTTTTTTAAAAATAGATTAAAAAATAGGTTTATTAGACTTATATTTCTGTGTGAGATGGGGTTGACATAGTTAACATTATGAAGCATTTACTTACTAAGGTTAATTTCTTAGACATATTTAGCCCAGTTGTACCATGGTTTGATCGGTTGAGTGGCTAAGTTCTAAACATGCACTGTAAAATTAAATTAATATAAAATTCTTTGGAATTATAGCTATGTGTTCTTTTAATTTACTAGCAAATGCTTTACTTTTGGTGACATTTGTTGCGTACCCATTAAGACTGATTTTTTACGCTAAGCACCTTAGTCTGCTTAGAAATAAAGGGGTATTTAAACAAAATTAAAATAAATTAAAAAATAAGTTTATTAGACTTATATTTCTGTGTGATATGGGATTGTAACCCCCTTTAATTCCCCGAGTAATCACAATACCCGAATTCATAAAAAATAAAGTTATTATTAAATTTAAAAGCTTGTTGTAAACTATTTAGAATCCGAATTAGTATATCGATTACGATTGAGTACGAGAAAGTAATTAACTTTTTGATACAATTTTGTTAAACTTGCTAAAATTTAGAAAACTTCCCATTAATAATATTCATTAGAAAAACATAGACTCACTTAACTTTGTGTAGTCCTGTCTATTGTTTATAAATTATATACACAGCATATACAATACTTAAATTTACCACAGTACCGAAAATGCCCATAACATAATTTCAACCACTTTAATGTACTGTTCCGAATTCTTTTGTGTGGTATTAGAAAGGAATAGTAATTGTCTTGCTTATCAGATTAGACACTAAACATGCTTTTATACATATAAAAAATTATGTGTTCATTTCGTTTTATTTAGATCAGTCTAAAGAGGTCTGACTGTACATACCAAAAAATTTTGGCGATAAACGTATTACATTTAAATTTTCTCGGATGTCCCGAAAAGAGTCGATTTATTAATCTCAACAAAAAGTTTAATGTAACATCCATATATGATACAGATTGCGAGTTTGGACTTTCTATTATCATTCGTTCTTGAGATATGCCAATTACAATAAACACAGATTAAACGCTATAAACCTGTTTTTATATTTATGGGGATCTAAAAACGTGCAAAATATCAAAATCGAAAATTAAAGCCAAAACAATACTTTCTGTATCATTATATGGCTAAAAGAATATAAAAAAAAATTCCAAAAAAATCAGAAAATCTTTAGTTTGAATACAAAAATTTTTAACATCAAACAATAAAATTATAAATTTATTAAAGACCTTACTGAGAATGTTTTATCACGGTTCATTGAAAGAAAACTAAATGACCTGATATGTATTTTAAATAAATTAGTTGAAATGCATACAAATTTTTTATAATAATTCCTTTATTAAATAAATTGCTTAAATATGAAAATTAATCAAACCACTTATTTTAAATTGCGTAAGCAGTATATATTTTGAAGTATTTATAATTATTTCTTAAATGATTTGATTGGATTTGAAACGTTTCCTTAAAAATAATTCTTTTTAATTATTAGAATACAATTTCGTTCTTTCTCAGTCCTGATGATGCAACTAATCTCATTTCCAATTAATTTTAGTAACTTTTAAAAGAGCACTGAAGTCATTTTGCAATATAATTACTTTGGATAAGGTTTTTTTTTTAAATGACGTTGCTTTAATTAAATTGCAAAAAACACTAAATAGAAAAACATTTTTGATAAAAAATGATTTAATTTAATCAAGTATCTTATAAGACAGTAGATGCAATTATGTATTAGTAAATTGCAACAATTAATCTCAAAAATAGCCAAAGCTGTATTTCTGAAATATTAAGCATTCTTGGAAATTAAAGTTTTTTACTTTTTCTTACAATTATATATGGTAGAGAAAGTATAGTTTTTGGGTCAAGTTTTCGAAATTGAGTTTTTGTTATAGTTGCACGTTTCAAGGTACCCCGAATCCCGAAATCATGTTTTTAGCGGCTGGTCTCTTTCTCTCCGTGTCTCTGTGTGTGTGTGCCTGTGCGTGTGTGACTGTGCGTGTGCTGTCTGTTTTCAGCATATCTCAAGAAAAAATAACAGCAGAAAGTTAAAACTTGATATTCTAAATATGTATAATATAGGAATGCTTCACTAAGCTTTACATTGAGATGAATCAAATGGTTCGTGTACAGGGACACTCAAGAGAATTCAAATGTATTACGTCTATGGGAAAAATTGCAGGTAAATACAGTTTAACACCTATACTAAACCAAGCAAAACGAATATATATATTTTTAAATGCGTAAAAACATGTTTCATGTAGAATATGGTATGGGAATCTATCACTGTTCGTTTACAGGGTTACACAAAAGATGTAGATTATAGTGTGACAATGCTTGAAAATGGTTGAAAGTGTATTTCAGATTGTGTCGTGTGTTATCACTATAGGATTATTTTTACGTGCAATATTTGGTGCATACATAACCTTCAGAAGATATATTCGCTGTCAATATTTAAGCCATAACATTTTTTTATATTGTTAGTGAAAGTGCTTTACTATAATATTTTATCATGTCCAGAAAAGCTGCTCAGTAATTGAAATTAATTCCTAATAGCCATATGGAAAATAACGTATTTTTTAAAGATAAATATTAATTACTTGGTTTTTTGTATATTTACACATTTTGATGCTTTCTGAATACCGAAGTCAAAATTTTAAGGTTTGATCTTTGTATGTGCCTCCTTAGAGTAAATTAAAAACAAATTATTTCAGGCGATCCAAATGTTGTATTTTGAAGTTAATATGCTTATTACTAGGAAAGTTTTATCAAGATTGATAAGTTCCTGCGAATGTTGGGAGGTAAAGTGTTGTCTGGATAATTTTAAATGAATTTTTAAATTTAATAGCAGAGTTGAATTCTATATAAATGTAGGTATAATAATGGAATGGGGGGTTGAGGAGCAGTAGTCCCCCTCACAACGAATTATTTGTCAAATAAAGCTGTTCCAAAGCCTAATTTGAATTGCTTTAACGTAAGAGAAAGTCGTGTGGGTAACACACCAGATTATTTTTTCTCTTTTGATTATTTTTTAAATATTTCTAATAGTTAAAATGTTGTTAATAATTGAAATTAAATTAGCACTGTTTTTTATTAACTGTAAATTAGATTTTCGAAAATTTGGCATTTTCATGTAGTTCACGCTGTAAAAATATTTTTATGTAATCTTTAAAAATATTGGGTGAATGAGAAACTTCTACTTGTTTTTGGATATGCAGATTTGCAATGGAGTTGACGTCACACATGACATTCTTATGACGCAAATCATCGGCCAACCAAACGTGTGGCAACGTTAATGCATCGTGTCTCACAAAATTAATCTAAAAAAAAAAAAAAAAATCAGAGTTTGTAGTATGGAAAGCGAGAAGGCGCGTATAAGAGATTGTTTGTTATACGAGATCGATAAAAATAGTAAGTCAGCCGCAGTATGTCGCAATTTTGTCAAGTTTATGAGGAGGATGCAATAGACGAAAGCACATGTCGCCGATGGTTTCGTAAATTTAGGGAAGGAGACAGAAGGTGAAAAGATCAGGCTAGGAGTGGACGATCATCACACGTTGGAGACGACGATGTTGACCAAGGCATAAGGAACAACCAGAACCCAACAGTGCAAGAATTAGCGGAGACCTTCAACGTACACCGGACAATGGTCGAGAGACGGCCGGTTAAGTTGAGTTTTACGAGGAAGTTGGATCTTTGGGTCCCACATAACCTGACAGCTACTCAACGGGATGACCGATCACCACCTGTGTTTCCTTGCTTTCCCGGTACAAAAATGAACCATTCTTGACACGAATTGTAACAGGAAATGATAAGTGGGTTATGTATCGTAACGTATAGCGTCTTAGGACTGTGTATCGCCCTTTTGATCCACCTGCATCGATTTCGAAATCTGAACTTCATCCCAAGAAGGTGTTATTGAATGTGTGGTGGGATGTACAGGGAATAATTCACTGAGAGGTCCTGCCACTCAACCAAACCGTCAATGCTGTCTACAGTTAGAAATGCTGCATTCAAATTTGGTAGCAAATCTGCCAGGTCTCACCAATCATCACGGTGTTATCCTTCATCACGATAACGCCAAGCCACATGCTCCTGTCATCACTCTCCAAAATTACCCGGCTTTGGTTGGGAGGTTTGTTTCATATTCTTGATTGCTCTCGTAATATACCTTATTAAAATAAAAATGATTTATCAAAGAAATTAAATATGTTTATCAGATAATTTGGCGATTTTCTTTTCACCAAGGGCGCCAGATACCAGCAGCTCCGCAAACTTTTGCAGTTTACGAAATCTTACTTGTTTTCTTGAATCAAAATAGTGTTTGGCAAAGTTTTGCAGGTGACAATGTGAGATGTGTGTTTTGAATAGAATTTGATTTTTATATTGACTAAAGATATCAATTTTTATTTAATTTTGCGCCGACTTCAAAAGTTATGATTAATTGTAGTGTTATAGGTTGTTTGACGAAGGAAATTATTTTATACTTTTAGGCGGAAATTAGTTTCACTTTATACCCTTTATTTTTTTTTCGAGTTGTTTGAATAATAGTTGCTTTTGGAGTCGGTTCTATTTTTTTACAAAGAGAGTTTATTATTTTTTTTTTCAGTGAAAATTTATACATATAGCAGAACATCAGAAGACCTTCGACGGCAGTTTCACAAATCACAACCCTGAAGAAAAGTGACAAAACTAAAAAAAAAAAAAAAAAAAATGGTTTATGTCACTGAAAAATATATGAAATGTACCCAGTGTGTACAAAAAAGTTACATCTCCATGTAGAAAATTATCCAATCGAGAGAAAGTTGTGCCAGTTTTTCTGTCTTATTTTTCTCAAATGCTGAATTTTTAAGTTGCGTCACTTTTTTGCCTTTATCGGATATGAGAAAAAACTATCTATTGAATGAACATACGTTAAATTAAAAAAACTTTAGAAATGTAAAGAATGGATACTCTGTATTCGTAACAAAAAAATCTGTCAGGCATATATTGAACTTTATAGTGAATACGTGTCACCCGCTACGCTAGAAAGTGCGCAGCATAAAGTTAAAACAAAAAAGAGCAAAATATGCATTGCAGCTGACGGACAGAAATTTCAACATAGAAATAAAGGTTTTTGATTTGTTTACAGTGTAGAAAACTGCAAATAAACAGATGAACACTTAAATATCTTGTTTTTAACATTTATGTCTACATAGTGTGTTTCCGTACTAAATCATTGATGATGTACAACTTTGTAATTTACTTTTTCTCTCGTTCCTTGTTCTGTTTTCGAGATATAAACGCTAACTTCGCTCTGTTCCCATCAGGTGGCGCTATAAGCGATCGCATCTCGTAGCTCATGGCCACTTTAAGATACTTGCACACTAAATTACCAGTGTAGCAGTATGAGTTCAGCAGTTAGAGTGAGAACAGACTTTTGTGAGTATCCTGTAATTTGTTTATATCTTGATGAAATCGTAATGAAACCTATTTGAGGTCAAAATCTTTACGACAAAAAAAAAAAAAAAAAAAAAAAAAAGGTATTAAAATTAAAGCACCTCTTACGAAGTTATAAGCTAAAAAATTTAAACAACAACAACAATAAGAAACATGGTTTGTATTGAGAACCTCTTCCTTTATGAAGCTGGTTTAAACCGTCTATGTGTTAATCGATGTGACCGCTTACAATAACCATACTTTGAATTTTACATAGCATAAATGTCACCTGCTATGCTACAACGTATGCGATGTCGTACAAGTGTCCACAAAATAGGAAATTGTGAACAAACAAATGCACGTTTTTAGCGTTCTTGTTTTAGCATTATGTCTTCAGACTGTCTTTTCGTACTAAATCGATGATGCTTTGCAAATTTATAATTCACTTTTTTCCACTATCTTGAACAAATTTCGAGACAGGAACGCTAACTCCGTTGTTTTCTACCAGGTGGCGCTGTAGGCGGTTGAATCGCGTAGCAAATATCCACTTTATTATACCATAGCCTCCTAAATTAGATGCCTGTCGCGTAGCTTGGAAACTTGGCAACAGTTCAAAAGCGGTAGACAGAGCCACCTTGAACAGATTGCGCGACTTTTTTATTTACCTATCACCAATAATTTTAAGTAGTCATATATGATATATATAATCGACGTTTCTTCGATTCTATTCGCCTTTTATGTATATCAAATCCCACTTTTAAAAATTTTTGGTGGCTCTTGAATAAAAAAGTCGCCCAATATGTACCAGTTGGCGCTGTCTACCGCCTGAACTGTTGCCGAATTTCCGAGCTACGTGACAGGCATCTAGTTTAGGAGGCTATGACTATACCTACGTACAATTTTTAAAACTATAGAGGCAGCCGTTCAATAGTTAAAAGTGTCAGGACTGACTTTTTTGGGCACCCTGCATTTTCTTTTTATCGTAAAGATATTACAATGGGACCTATTTCAGACTAAGTCCTACAAAACAAAGCAAAAAATATTAAAGTCGGATCATCCGCTCGGATGTCATGAACTAACAAAGAAAAAAAAAATGCTACGATTTGAATTGAGAACCTCCTCCTCCTTTTTTGAAGTCGGTTAAAAAATTGTAGAACTTTTGCACTCGCCCAATACATTAATTATTACTGTATTAAAAATATTTTGCTGCTTTAAAGGAATTTTAAGAATTACAACATAATAGCTAATTTTATTACACCTTATCTTATTAAAAGCCGCTGTATGTCACAAACCAAGGTTTTATGAAGTTGTAGGATTTTTTTTTTTTTTTTTTTTTTTTTTTGTTTATCGGTGTGTTTTATACTATTTCAGAATTTATATATATATATATATATATATAAAAAAAAAAAAAAAAAAAAAAAAAAAAACTATATATATATATATTTTTTTCAAAAGTTATACTATGTTCTCAGAATAGATATAGTGGTGCTTATAGGAGGGGGAAGGGGTTTATTCATTTTGAAACATATTTTTGAGCCAGCAATAGAAGCTGACATGACTTCGTGCCTAATAATTACAATTAACTATTAGAATTTGAATGAAAAAATAATCGACTTGTCTTTATGCACGTTAGTGATAGATTTGTTTATTTATTCATTATTATATTATATATATATATATATATTCTGTGCGCATATGCCTAAACATTTTAAAATTAGAATTGCGTATTTATTTATTTATTTATTTATTTATTTTTAAATCTAGTATTTTAGTGATGATTCCTGTACTTAGATTGTCTTCCTCTTTTTTTAGAAAATAACTGATGCCATTTAGCGACACATTTTTGATAAATTATTTTTGACTATGAAAATATTTTGTCCTGCTATATTATTTAAAAATATATATGTATGAAGTGAGACCAAAGCAAAAATAATAAATTTCATTTTATTTAAAATTCTGCAAAAAATACTAAATCAAAGACAAGCTTTAAAAATGTTATAGAATGAGTCAAATATATATACAGTAGTCCACTAAAATTGACCATTTAAATAAAAATTAATAATTGTTTCGAAATCAAAAAATTACAAGTCAATGTTCCTAAAATGGAAACAATGACGTCTAACGGGTTAAATTATAAATAACAATTTTAGATCAAGCTTATACGTGATTTACTTACACTTAATTTACATTTTTCTATCATTTCTATGTTGATTTATTGATGGTAATGAGGACAAATAACATTTCTGTATGAACTTAACAAGTTTATTACATTTATCCTCAGTGGAAAATGTTTTATTTATTTTTCCGAATAGTTCAAAATCAGGTATGCCAGTGCATATTGGAGTGAAATTAAAGCTAATTAAATAAGCGAATGTCCTACGCCTACATGGAGTGCCTTTCGTGGAGAATATTTTTTAGGGGTCTTAGCACGTATTCACACGGGTTCCGGAGAAAACCATGGAAACCTTCGTACAGCTAGTTCGACGAGTGGACCTGAGATTGAACTCGGCGCTTCATGATGACTAGTAGCCTTTAGAGCAGAAGGTCTCGGACACTATCAGAATAATGATGAGAAATACAAGAAATAAGTATTTTGTTACGTTAATGAGCAAATCAATACAACACTTAATGCAGATTTTTTTTTTTTTTTTTTTTCAGATTCTCTGATAGCTATTTAAATTTACGGTTCTAATTTGTAGGGTCTTATTTGTGAATGTCAGCGAAGTATTCTTTAAAGCCCTTTTTAGGGAAAATTGTATATTTGAATTGTATTCCTTAAAACCTTTAACGTATTCAAGTATTTTTATAGGGCCTGAAAAGAAATTTTAGGTGCAGTTTTATGGAAGCTATTATGAGGCGTTAATGACGGGTGTTTTTGAATTACCTGTAAGATTTATTCAAACATAGATAAAGAAAAATGTATCACATGTGCCATTTAATCATGTATCTTTAAAGATTACTGAGAGTAACTAGCAAGAGAAATCTACATATCAAGTATTAGAGAAAAAATAATTTAAGCGCACGGGTCTTAGTCTCCACCTTTTTTTCAAGACATTTTTAGAAATGAGAAATTTATACCTTTTTTGCTACCACTTTTTTAATACAATAACTTCTATCCTGTTTAACCAATTCGGTGAACAGTATTATAAAAAAATCAATGAAATAATAAAAAAAATATCGGTAAATTGATAAAATGTATAGCTTATTGATATGTAACGCAGTTTAATTTTAAATATAGAAAATTACAAGAAAATGAACGCTGAAATGCAATTTTTTAAACGCATGTTTCTACACATAGTTTTAGAAAGCACATTTCGAAGTTTTTTTCGAAAAATTTAATGTAATATTTTCCATATGTCTCAGAAAATGCATTTCGAAAAGAATCATAATCTATCTTACAATATCGAACTAGTCACAAATAGATAAGAATTTTTGTGAAATTTTTTACTGTTTATGATACATTCAATAGATTTCATTTATATAACTATACATTGTTTTGAATCCACGAGCAACAAAGAAATAACTACGCACATATCAGTTATTAATTGAGATATATAGCAATATTTATACCTTAAATATTATAATTTAACATATACAAGTGACTAATGAAATTATTTATTTGGTATGCATGTATATATTTTCCTTTTTCATAAAAAATGAACAACTTAAATTAATTTGCATTTTTTCAACTAGAGAAAAAATTTCAATGATACAGATAAGAATTTTTTTTTCTCCTAAATAAATTAAACATTTTGTTTTGTTAGGCTATAATTTTTTATCAAAAGGAATTTAAACAAAAATGACGATTTTTTTTTTTTTTTTTTTAAGAATCCTTCAAATACTAAAATATCAAAGATGAAAAAGAGTGTTCTAATATGATTATTTATGGAAGCTAAATTTCCATTTTTTTCCCTTTCTAAAATGCTTAATATAATTTATTGATAAAGTCAACAAAATAATATAACGCAAATAAAAATATAAATAAGAGAAATCATTTAAAAATAATAGCTCTTTAAAAAAGATTATATTTGACTGTTTTTTTGTTATTATTATTATTATTATTATTATTATTTTGTGTTATCTGAAAGCATAAGAGAAAAGAGTAGATTTTTTAATGAAATGTTATTGACTCAAGTTATATCTAAGAAAGTTTTTTCAGATAATTTAACAGGAATGAAAATAATTTTCACATTAAAATTTTTCTGCACTATACCTTAAAATTTTAGAAGAATTAAGTTTTTCCTTAAAATAATACTACTAAAAAAATTTAAAACTAATAGATAAGTAAATTTAATTAATGAAAAAAGTTTAATTAATAAGGGATTTAAGATTATTTTATTATTAACTGAAATTACAAGACAATTTTTAATTGAATGTTCTTTATTTTAAAACTAGTAGTAAATGGCCAAATTTATTTTTGTGGCAAAGACTCTTTGACGTGTGGTTGTCCGTAATTTTTTAAGTTTGTTATGGTTTATCACTAGTATTAACGCTTAATTTATGCAAACTAAATAGCCCATAAAAATATCTATAATGATGTATTCTATGAAACGTGAATAGAAAAGGAAAAACAAAGGAAAGACATAGGAAAAACATAGTTTATAATGTTTTCATTTTAATAATAATTAGATGCTTTAAAAATTATTTCGGGAAAATTCGGGAAATTTTGTTCCGTAACTTCTGGGAATTTTAAAACAGTATCATACATTGTATGAATCAATCTTAAACATAATTTAAATATACGTCTCTTAATATTATCGATATTAATTTATTTAAATTTTTATAATGTAATTGAATAGCAAAATAAATAATATAAAATATCACTTATTTTGCATCTCACATTTCGTTTCAAGAATTAACATTTTTCCAGCCAATTTTCATAGTAGCATCGACACTTTTTAAATGATTTTTGACAAACATAGCAAAGATGCGACTGTTTTTGAGGAACTCTTTGCTCCACCATATCGATTGCAAGGATTATTCTGATATCTAAACAAATGACTCCAAAACCAGAGATCGTATACTCTGTCATGTTAATTTCGGTAATGCTACTTCCCGCTAAAATATCCTTAGCCACTTGTATTTCTTTTCTGCAGAATTTATAGAGGTAACACTTAAATTCAATTTTTCTCACTGCAGAAAAAATTTATTATTTACACAGACTGAAAGAGTGTTCATTCAATTCTTTTTATTTTTTATATCCATTTAAAAAATTTAAAAAGACATTTTAAGAAAGGGTTTTCATATTTTTTATGCAGAGTTGAAATAAACGCAGGCATCAAAGGTCATGAAGCTGTTGATGAAGCAACTAACCAAGATTTAGTTCACTTAAAATGCCCACTCACCTTTGAAGACTTCAACATACACTAAACTAGTTGGCATATGTGGACTCTGCTCAGTTCCTCATCATATGTATGTTCTCATAAATTTCTTGTACAAGACATATTATAATCATGTTAAGAGCAATGAAGTTGACCAAACGCTTGACACAGTGACAAAATTAAATTCCCACTAAATAGGTTACCCACCGTTCACTTCGATATATTTATATTATTCTAATCTAATAATTAATTTTGTTGGGGTCAATTTTGTAGTTTAGTTTTCATGCTACTATTTTCAGTGCTACAATCTCCAAAATGCATATTTATTTAGAATAACTTATAAAAATTTCCTATTAGAATATTTGTAGGCAATGATGTTCAGACAGGTAACATAACTTTTTTTTCTCTGATATATTAATGATCCTCAAAATGGACGTTTATGCTCAACTTCACCCTATGCTGCCACGTTAACTAAAACGTAAATTCCAAATAACTTATGAAATTTTTAAATAAAAAAATTCATAGTCAAGGTCGTTCATGACAGTATCCTAAATGATATTTTAAAAGTGTTCTATCATCTTTACGATGTAAACATCCCTCAAAATGGACGTTTATGCGAAATTTTGCCCTATTCTGCCATATTAAGTAAATCGTAAATTTCCGACGTCTTATGAAATATTTAAATTGGAAAACTCATAGTCAAGTATGTTTCTTTCAGACTCTTATATAATTCTTTAAAAGTAGTATGACATCTTTACGATGAAAATATCCCTCATAACCGAAGTTTATGCGAAATTTTGCGGTATTCTGCCATATTCGTAAATTTCAAATAATTTGAGAAATTTTCAAAGTAGGATGTTTATAATTAATGATGTTCATCCCGGCATCAAAATTGATATTTAAAAGCTGTTTTTACATCTTTAAGATAGAAAAAAATTTCTTTTCATGCACGGTCAAGTGAAAGTTTGCCTATTCTCCCATGTTAAGAAAATCGCCAATTTCGAATAACTTCTGAAGTTTTTTAATTAGTATGTTGCAAATGAATAGGGTTCTTACCAGGGTCATAAAAAAATATTTTGAAACTACACCGTCTTCTCTGCGATCATTTTTTCGTGAGATATCGTGTACACAGTCTAACAAACTAACAGACACCCTACAGTCGGAAACCTTACCCATTTTGATATTTTCGGATTCCTCAGACCTGAAAACGAGTAAAAAGTTTAAAAAAAAAAAAAAAAAAAAAAACGAGATCGAAAACTTTCACGATTATCTAAGTTCCCGAGACCTATAGTATGATGGGAAATTAAAAATTATATCAAAAGCAGTTGACAAAAACATTGGGAATATTTAACTAACAATAAGTTAAGGAAAATTAAACAACATATTTAAGTGTGAGTAATGCTTGCTTCACAGAAAATACATGTTATTATTATTAAATTTAGAATTCCTCATTCAATGTTAACTAAAAAGCATCCCCTTCATGAGAAACAGGAGCGTTTCTGTTCCAAAAGTTCACCTACAATCCGTCATATATTAACTGATTTTTCATGCCTAGGACATTTATCTAGACATTTAATTTACCTTCAGCAAATCTGACCATTCTTTTAGGTATAAATTCTCATACTGAACTGACAGTTTTTGTAAGTAGGTTTTTAAAGCGAAATCTTATTTTTGAGTTCTTTTACCTATTACATTTTATTTGTAATGCTCTTGAATTCGAATTTTTTTTACAGAATTTTTTAAATGAGATTGACCACCATAATATAGGAAAACGGTCAAGAATTTTAATACGGGCTTTTAGAACTCGATAGCAAAGGGAACTAGAATTTATGAGGATGGCATGGAACTATTTTTACTAGAGCTTCAATATTGATTCTTGATGTCAGTCCAGTGTTGCCAGACTTTGCGAAATTTTATTTAATAGTCACCAGTAATACTGAATAAGAATATTTAATATTTATGATAAACGATTCTTTGATTCGATTTTACTATTATGTACATCAAATATTACTTCTCAAAATTATTGGTGACTGTTGAATAAAAAACTCGCAAAGTCTGGCAACACTGTGTCAGTCACATAATTTTTTCTCAGTCTTGGTTTTATTACAGTTGTTGCTTTAAATTATAGCATAACTACAAAATAGTAATGGAAATACATAAAATATGAATAAATTTAAAACTATTTAGTAAGAGTTTTGCAAAATAATAATAATAATAATAAATAAATAATAATAATAATAAATAAATAAATAAATAAATAAATAATAATAATAATAATAATAATAATAATAATAATAATAATAATAATAATAAATAATAATAATAATAATAATAATAATAAATAATAATTTGATTTTTTATATTACTCTGTTGAATTGTGCGCAGACTCACCTAGCTTTATCTTACACACAGTTAAGTCGAATGATATTTTTCCTCAAATATAAATAAAAAATCCTCTAAAATATTATAAATAACAAGGCAAACTTTTCCCTTTTTTCTCACACACAATGCATACGTAGATTATTTTTCATCTTTTTACTATCATTACCCTACTACCGTCGGTATTGGGAGTATTGTATTCGGTCAAAAATTTCGATATGGGATTTTCTGTTACTGATTTATATGTTTTAAGGTCTCCTGAGGCAAAATAAAGTGGTTTTTGGCAATTGGTCCGTGTGTATGTTTGTGTGTGTATGTATGGGTGTATGCATGTGTGTGGGGAATATTCTGACAATCATATCTTTTGAACTAATAAACATAGAACATGAAACTTCAGAATTAAGACAGTTCTGCCGTATAGATGATTTTTTCAGATGAAAATTGAAAAACCGGAAGTGTGGTATTGGAAACTGGAGGTGGGTCCTTAAGAACGTATCTTAAAAATGAGTCTAACGCTTTTCTTAAAAGTTGCTATGTAAACACCCTATATAATATCCTTTCGCATGTATTCGTTGATTAGTTAAGGCAATTTAGCAGGTGTACTGTATAAGCAGGCTGATTTGAGCTCTTGTTTTTCGTTCAAAAATTTAGTATGCTAAGTTTTGTTGAATGTCGGTAACTCAAAAACAGTTCTAACGATTTTTATTTTTAATTGCTCCGTAAACCAGTTTTTAGGTATCCTTTTTATGTACGTGGGTATTACTGGAAAATTACCAATCATCTCGAATAGGTAGGCCAGTTTAAGATCTTCGAAATGGTTGTTTCAAAAAACGGTTCTACATATTTTTTTTTTCTCTCGCTATTTAAACTCTGTTTTGTACGTCTTTACACATGTATCAGTTTTCTCTCATAGGGAAGTTGTTAGGTTTTTAATTTGTTAGATTATTTTTATATCTTATTACCGCATTATTTCCTAAAAGTACATATGGTACGTATAATAATGGGTAACAGAATTCATGTAGTTGTTATGCACCAGCTTTCTGTTATGAGAACGACCGATTTGTTCCAAATATAATTATCATAAAAGATACATATTTCAAATTATTTAGTTTTATTTATGCTCCAGGTTTTGCTTCCTCAAACTCTCTCCTTTCAAGAATACTCTTTTCTAACTGCATTGCAATATAAAAACTGTGAGTTAACTTCTGACTCCATGCACCATTCCATCAAGCCTATTCTTTATTTCTATAATAATGAATGAGAAACCTTCACTTGTTAATACCTTGCATAAAGTTACCTTAGTATAAAACAAAGACAATGATTATTATTTTATTAATGATAAAGATTATTATTTTTTAGCTTTAACTTTTTAAAAATATATTAAAAATTACATTACTTTTAAACTTTAAAATTTTAAATAAATTCACTTTACAGCAAAATAGATCGATGTCTTGAAACAAACTGTATAATAAATTAGATATTCTTACATTTAAATAAATAATATATAATATGCCAGCGCAATGACTAAGCTGTTAAGTGCTAACAAAATAGTTTTTAAAAATTTGAAAAACAAATGAAATAAATTTATATGCCATTTTTATTTTTTGTTATTTTGACATAATATATTACGTCCATTTGTGCTTTACGTATGGATATATTAACAGATAATTTAAATATATTCTAATAAAAATCATACAATTCTATAATAATATCTGAAGAATGTTCTAAGAATTTGTAGTTAGGTAACTCAACGAAATCTGAAAATATTAAGAACGGTAGATGGTAAACTTTAGAAAAGGTATACTGCTTAATGAAATGTCGTTTTTTTTTTTTTTTTCTAATATTTTTTCAAGAGACTGGATTTTCAAAACACACCTATCTGTAGCGTCAATTATAATTGCAAATTATTATCAACTTTACTTTAATTTTAATTAAACATTGATAACTTTATATAGTTTAAAATATAATTTGCATCGTTTATATACTAATATAGATTTATCATTTCTTTTTAGACATTTTAAACAAAGTTAGTGTAATGAATTCATCTTCTATAATAAATGGTAAATCTATTAATTAGTCAAATGTAGACACCTAATTAATAGAATTGTACACAGACACCTAATTAATAGAATTATACAATGTTATATTAAACTAAATTAAAGATATTATGTTTAAATATTTGAAATATGTGTTAAAATTTATTATTATAGTTTTAATATCAGAATATCAATTTGTTTTCATATTATGATTATTTAAAGAAATTTTACTTTTAGAAAACTTTTATGTGAAAATTAAAGTCGCTCTTTTAGTATTTAAGTTTTATTATATCAAAAAAAAAAAAAAAAAAAAAAATCGCTGATTTAATTGATTGAAATATGTATGATTAAGATTTTTACAGTTAAATGTATGAAAATATTTTAAATATATAAACGTATTTGAGAAGTTTATAAATATTAAATGAAAATAAATGATTTTATAATCAACAGTTGATATTATCAAATAATTTCTTTTTACGTATTTGATTTTGATGTATTTTGCTGCTATAGTATTTAAATGTTAATTTATTAAAGATTAAATTGTTTCTGTATTTTTCTAAAAGGATATTTTATTATATAAAAATTGTTGGATTCAAATATATTTTACTACATGTCTTTTTTTTTAAATAAATTTAGATAATGCATACTTTATTTTAGCACATAAAAAAGTATTATTTTAAAAGATTTATTAAAAATTAAATTAAAAATAAACAAATATTCTTTACAGTAATACCTTGAAAAGGAGTTTTATCTAGCATTTGAACAGCTATTTTAATCAGGTATTACAAAATATATATGTTGTAAGGAAAAATTCATTTTATTAAATACTACTATGACATATCAAGATCGCTTTATAAAATGTTTTACAGTTGGATATATATATATATACATATATATATATATATATATATATATATATATATATATATATTTAATCCCATTTAAATTATACATTTATTTTTTAATCTTTCGTTTGATAATTCGTTAAAATTTTATCGATTCTTTAATAATCGATGTAATATAGATTATTGCAAGTGAAATAAACATTATAAAATTTTAATTGATTTAAAATAATTCGCTCAGTAAACAATTAAGCTAACTTATTTCATTTTATTTTAAAATTCAAATATCAATAACACCCTTTGTTTCATTTATTTCCCTTTTGTTTATTTTGTGTTTAAAAGTTTTCTAATGTTTAGTAACTACAGCTTATTGTATATTTATTTGGATTATAGAATATAGAAGTGGTAATTTGCAGGCAGTAATTATTGCTCTTAAATCTTCTATAGTTTTGCTAGGTACACTTTTTTTTTTTTTTTTTTTTTTTACGTGCTAGAAATTATTGCGTGCTAGTTTCAAATGCTATACTAAATAAATCTGAATATTTCGGTTCATTTAACTGTAATCAAAATAATGTCTTACTCTGGATAAATTCTTACGGAAATTTTATTCGTTGATCACTTTTATAAATCCTGTGATGTGTAACTTTTATGCGAGACGAATCTAATGCGTGTATATTTTGCAAATAATAATCATTCTTCCGTGTTTCGGTTCAGAAAATTATAGTTATTCAAAGTACAAACTCATTTGAATGTGAATATGCAAATGTAAACTCAATGTGAAAATAAAACTTTGAACATAGTTTTAACACTAGTGAATATTTTTGTTTATTTTTAAGAATAAATTATTCTTATTTATGCTTCGTGTATGTAAATTTACTCTCTTTTTTCTTCAACAGCAACAACAACAACAAAGAAAAAAAAAAAAAGAAAAAAGGAAAAAGAAAAGGGAAGAAATGATAAACATGATAAATATTATCTCCATTGATGCCTACAGTCCTAGTTTATTCCGTAGCATTGTTAATGAACAACTATTTTTTTTTAACGCGAAAATTTTTGATTATTTTTCTCTTAATTTAGTTGTAAGTAATGAACCTCAGTAAGAAAAAAATATGTCAAATTCCTTTGTTTCTCCTCTGAAGATCACTATTGATATCGATGAATTAGTAACATTACGTAGTTACACTTATCTGGGAACAGTCTTTACGATGAACGGGAACATCGTGGAAGAAACAAACAATCTAATTAAACTTGCATGGAGAGTATTCGGAAAAAAATAGCGCTATATTCAAAAGCGATCTCCGAATTTGTTTGAATAGAAAATTCTTGATCAGTACATTTTGCCTGTTTTAACTTACGCTTCAGAAATAAAGACATTAATGTGTAAAACTACACTAAAACTTCAAACAACCCTGAGAAGCATGGGGAAATTCATGTTAGAATCCCCCCCCCTCCACGAAGAGACAGAAAGGAAAACACTTGGAGTACGGAGCAAACCAAAGTTATTGATGTTATTTCTTGGGTTAAGAAGTTAATGATGATAGATGTACCACCAAAGTGCTCTTCTGGATATCAAAAGATAAGGAAAGACCAAGGAAGTGACTACTATGTCGTTGAAGCGATGAAATCGTGATGTTTGGATGAACAAAATGCAGAAGAATCGCAGAAACCATTGCAGATTAATATCATGTAGGAGAAGCTTTCATCCTGCAGTGGATTGATAAAGGCTGAAACTGATGATGATGATGATGATGATACATTACACAGAACTGCTCTAAAATAAAAGTGGTATGAAAAAAGCCAGGTATTAAAAATGGATTTTAAAAAATTAGAAATGGTGGCAGCTACTGGTTGTCATCCGATTTGGGTCGTAAACAAACAAAGAAAATTCTTCTGAGATAAAACCACCCTTGTTTGTTTACGATTCTAATCGAAGAACGAACAGTATGTATATTTCACTTGAAAAAATTGTTATTTTTTGAAAATATAAGAATTGATATATATTTTAAGGATAGAATAACATTTGATGTAAAAATTATTAATCATTATTTTCCATTAGATGGATTGTATGATAGATTTACGTATATAAATTTACATAAAAACAAGCCTGGTTTACAAAAATAACGAAATCTGATGTATGCACTTAAATATACATCCAAATGTGTAAAATCCATACCTATTTTTATAACTATTTTTCAGTAATTTAATATTTACTCGCCTTTTGTCAAAAACATTCAGAAAATTCTTTAAAAAACTAAAAGCTTAAAAGAGCTAGTAAATTTCTCTTTCATTCTGAATTTTAATTAAAATATGTTTGTAGTGTATATTTCTCCCTTGTAAAATTGTCCAATTTACTTTGAAAGTAAATTCTGGCCTTACGCTTGGTATTCTCGTTTGATTTTCTATAAAAGTATTGTAGAATTCTAGTTTATATTCTACGTAGGTTGAGATTTTTTTTTTTTAAATGTAGATTTTCATTATTATAATATCACATTAAACGAATGTGTATTAATGAATATTGGTAAAACTACTTTAAATAAATCGGTAATTGAATTTTAAAATGAAAAAAGAAACAGACGCATAATTAAAAGCTGAGGTTCTTATTCATTTTTAATATTTCATTTGAATAACTTAAATGCCAGCTCATATGTACATTTTTAACCAGTTAATTTAAAAATATTTTTAAAAGGAATATCTATATAGTTCTTTGTATAACTTGTAAAAGATTTAAAAAAATACTACCTATTTTATTTTTCAAACATTAAAATAATAATAATAATAATAATAATAATAATAACTAAAAACTTTCTAAATGTGTTTTATACTTTTCTAAAAATTATTATTTGAAAGCTGATTGTGGTTTATTTTTTCTTCATTTGAAATACTTATACAAAGTAAATTGTAATAAATTAAACTAAATTAAAAAAAAAAAAAAAATTGTTATGAATTAGTATTTTTTCGTGGGTTAGGGATGATGTTACACTTTTTATATTTCTTTACATTTCCGTAATAGAGAATAGTTATATCCATTAATTAATAACTTTTGAATTTCGTGATTTATCATACTTATAAACGTATTAAATTTACATTAAACACTATTTATTTAATGAAAATAAGATTCATACACATATAAAATGCATTCAGATAAAAATATTTTTCGAGGGGGGAAAAACTGCAACACAAATATATCTTAATAAGTTTTTTTTTTTTTACTTTCCGAACACTATAGTGAGGAAAGTATTGTAATCATGTCAAAAATCCGAATTTGAGATTTTGATGTTTCTATACGTTTCGAGGTATCCTGAGTCCTTTCTCACTATTTTTACGATGTTGCATGTATGTGTGTGAGTGAACACGCTAGCGTCTAAACGCTTTGCTCGAATGGGCTGTAAAATGGTACGCATGTTGCAAGTCACCGTAGCACGAATCCTATTGATTTTGATGAATCTAACACTTATAGGTTTTTTACAGGGACACAAAAAAAAAATTCTTTATTATTATGGCTTATGGGACCAAAATCTTAAAAGTGCTATAGCATCTAAACGCCTTATTCAATTGAGCAAAAAATTTATGTACATGTTATAGGTCACCGATACTAAATCTGTATAGATTTCGGAGAATCTAAAACTTATAGTTTTTTTTACGGGGACACAAAGAAAAATTCTTTATCATTATGGACTATGGGGCCAAATTTTTAAAAGTGTGATCTAAACGCCTTATTAATCTGAGCAAAAAATTTGTACACATGTTATAGGTCACAGTTGCACCAACGGTATAGATTTTGGTGAATATAGCACTTACAGGTTTTTTACAGGAACACAAAGAAAAATTCTTTATCATTATGGCCAATGGGACCAAATTTTTAAAAGTGCGTTAGCATCTAAACGCCTTATTCAATTGAGCTGAAAATTTACATAGATATTATAAATCACTGTTGAACTAACTATATCATTTTGGTGAATTATTTATAGGTTTTTACAGGGACACAACGAAAAATTCTTTATCATTATGATCTATGGGCTCAAAGTTCAGTAGCGTTAAATAAAACATCGTGTAATATATGGAGAAAAATACTCAAACACTCTATTATGGTTTTCTCTCTTTTGTTTGTTTAACAACTCCTCTTTCTTTACTTTATCTACAAAACTGTTAATTACTCAATGTTCGGAAAGTCGAGTGGAGTCACTCCAGATTTTTTTTCAGTTTTCCGATACCATGTAAAAAGTTAATACAGTTATAAAATATGATTTAACAGAAGCAATTTCTAGAGCATATTTTTATATGATTTCTTTCTTCGAAATCCAAAATATAAGTAAGCATTTCGAAAGATTCTATTATAAATATATTTTATAGGTCTGTACTACTAAAGATATGCTGCTGGAAATATTACCTTTTTTTATTTTTTATATATTTACTTATATTTTTATTCAAGAACTCACCTACGCAAAACTCTTATAATATTTAATGATCAAATGCGAACGCAATTTTCCCCGCTCACAGATATATAAAAATATAGCTTCAAATCCTGGAAATATACTTCAAATAAAGTAGTTTTCAAAGCGTTTTTAGAATTATTATTTCAAAATCGTTACTCGTGTTATCTTTCATCTGACTAGTCAGTTTTTGCCGCCTAGCGGTCAATATTTCCAAATAATAATATTATTATTTTAATTATTTGTTATAATATTGAAACTATTTATTCAGTTTTTCCTCCCTTATTTATCTTAACGTTTTGTCTATATCTTGGCGATTTTTGTCGTGAAGCGAAAAACGAAAACCGCCAAACCACTAAGTAGCGGTTCTTACATAGCATTACATCTGTTATTTTACATTATTCTTTGGACTTATTTTTTACATTTCAAATTATAGGTAAAAATTATTTGTTCTTAATACGTTGTTAATTTGTTCTTACATTATCGTCCTTCTTCCGTTATTTTATTCATTCCTCAAAAACAAGTATACAAATTTATTTATTTTATTTCAGTACATTTTTTGTAGCTATGAAGTTACTTTAGAGATTATACACAGAAAACTTGGGCTTTTATTATTAAGAAAATACGCTTATACAAATTTCAGAATCCTCCTGCCTTAATAATGTTAGGTTGTTGGCATCATGCATAGTTTATAATTTGAATCATGGGGATATTTACGCAATTTTTTTTTATAAATATGAAGATCAATTACACACACGATTGGTATTCCCTATTCTTAAGCAAAAAAGAAATAAAATACATGTTAAATGTGTGAGGTCGAGACTCTAGACCGTCACCAAAAGTTGGGACTGTTAAATCACTTCGTCGCCAGTGACTCGGCGAAAGTCTTGGTCGAGTTAGTTTTATGTCGGCAGGGTGCAGCAGTGAAATAATTAGGATCTGAGTGTTTGATGAATGGGAAGTGATTGTAAGTTTCAACTGAAATGAAGTGAAATGATGTTTGTTAGGATGCAGTATAAAATGAAGGAGTGAATTGCTAAGAAAAAATGGAATGGTGATGAATTAGTAGCTGCTTAGTGTGAATTGGAGTTGGTGGTGATAGCGAGTTGCACCGGATTAGGGTGTGTGCGACGAGATGGTAGAGAGGTGTAGTATTGTGGAGTAAATTAAGAAAAGAGTTTTGTCGTGTATCGGGAATCCGCTCGACACTCTGAAGTGAGAATATTTAGTAGTCGTAAAGAGCAGTCGTCAAAAGATCAGCATTGGTGAGATCAGTTATATTTTAATTTATGTCTTGTTAAAATTATTTCTTGAAGGCACTTATTTAATTAGAGTTGGCTCAAAGCCCTCCTTACTATAGATTGTTAATAAACTTTGTGTATTTATTTGTTAACTTTGTCTCGAGCTCTTATTACTAGCTAATTAAGCAAATTAAGTATTTGAGTTCATATTTAAGATCTAGTAAGATCTAAGATCTAGGGTTTAAGGTCTACAAATGAGAATCATGGCCCACTCTGATTCTCTACAAATGTAATTAAAAAAAATCATTGATGAACATGAAAAAATAGCAATACAAATGTTTTCTTTCTTCGTCTTTTAAAATAGATGTACATTTCAAGTTATATGTAATCACTTGATGTATGGACACTGTACAGTGTTCAATTTTTAATAAATTCAAAATTTAATACTTTAAAATACGCAAATAAGTAGTTTCGTTTAATAAACTTTTTTCATCTAAATAAAAATGTTTCAATTCACTATGTTTGCATATCTTATCAAAATTTTTAAAAATAACATTTTTGAATTACATGACATCTTACTTATGCTCTCATATTACAAGAGTAAAATAAGTCAAATATTCTCTTTACGTAAAAAGTGAAATATCAGAACAATATATAGATCTGAATACAGGTGCTACCTTTATCTTACTCAAAAATAACATTTATGAAAATTTTTAGAATCTAGATTCACTATTTTTAGAAGGAAAACTTCACCGACATCTTTTTTTTTTTTTCTTTTCTCTTTGACACTATGTTTTTTCTCTTTCACTCATATTGTTAAATTCAACATAAAAGCAGCATTGCACTGATTTCACACGGTATTAGTTCCCCATCATACTATAGGTATGGGGAACTTAGGTAATCGTGAAAATTTTCGACCTCGGTTTTTTGACTTTTTTACACGTTTTCAGATGTGAGGAATCCAAAGATGACAAAATTTGTATGATGTCTGTCTGTAGGGTGTCTGTTAGTGTGTCAGTCTGTTAGTGTGTTAGTCCGTTAGTTTGTTAGTCTGTGTATACGATATCTCAAGAACAAATTGTCGCAGAGAGGTCAGATAAATTTTAAAATATTACTTTCGACACTGGCAAGAACCCTATGCAATAGCAACATTCGAATTTAAAAACTTCGTAAGTTATTAGAAATTTACGATTTCCTTAACATGGGAGAATAGGACAAAAAATCACTTAAACGTGTATTAAATGGAAACTTTTTATTGTAAAAATGCCAGACCAGTTTTAAAGTATCAGTTTTGATGCCGAAATGAACATCAGTAACTATAAATATGCTACTTTGAAAATTTCGCAAGTTATTGGAAATTTACGAATTTCTTAACATAGCAGTATAGGGCAAAATTTCACATAAACGTAAATTTTGAGAGATATTTTCATCGTAAAGGTGTCACACTACTTTTGAAATATTATTTAGGACACTGGCATGAATATTAATGACTATGAATTTTCCAATATAAAAATTTCGTAAGTTATTGGAAATTTACGAATTTCTTAACATGGCAGAATAGAGCAAAATTTCACATAAACGTCAATCTTGAGGGATATTTTCATCGTAAAGATGTGAAACCACTTTCGAAATATTATTTAGGATACTGGCATGAATATCATAGACTGTGGTTTTTCCAATTAAAAAAATTCGTAAGTTATTTGGAATTTACGATCTACTTAACATGTCAGAATAAGGCAAAATTGAGCATAAACATTCTTTTACATGATTATAATATGTCTCGCACTAGAATTGTATGAAAACATAAATATGATGGGGAACTGAGCAGAGTCCACCTATGCCAACTAGATTTTACTTACTTTTTCTGGCCTAATGAAGTGTAGTGCTAATTTATTTGAACCCGAAAACATTCCTGCAAATTTTAGATGTTGTGCCACTTTCATTTATTTTTTTATTTCATTTATTTTAATTTTTGCTTCATTTTGTACATTTCTCTGGAAGATCCAAGCTAAAAGAAAAAAAAAAAAAAAAAAAAAAAAAAAAACTATAGAAAACTTAGACAAACTGCAGATAATCTGAAGGTATTTAAAACAATCCCAGCTTAAAAAAGTCTTAAAAAAACTATAAAAATGAAGAAAAACTGCAGAAAAACTGAAGGTATTTGGAACAGCAAAATATTTGCTGGTAAGCCCCTCCCCCAACATTTTTCTCCTTAAGCTTATTATTGTTTCAAATACCTTCAGTTTTTCTTCAATTTTATAGTTTCTTTGATGACTTTTTTAAGCTGGGATTGTACCAAATGCCTTCAGATTATCTGCAGGTTTTCTTCATTTTTTAAAGTTTTTTTTTGAAGATTTTTTTTTTTTTTTTTTTTTTTTTTTTATCTGGGGACTTTCTTTCTTTCTGTTTTCGGACATGAAATAGGTATAAAACTGTTTAATTTATTATTTTTGGCAATGTCTTTAAAAATTTTTAATAATTTTTTTAATAAAATGCAACCTGTAAATAATTACAGCAAAATTTAAATAGGAGGATTTAAAAAGAAAAAAAAAATGGAATGATAAAAGAAAAATACTATTTACGCTTTTTATCCGTCAAACATTATTTAGTACATTTTATAACTCATTATTCATACATATCTGAAATATTTTATGACAGTGATTTATTTTTCAGAGGGAAACCACATACATTAGTTCAAAGTGAAAAGCAAACAGAAAAATAAAGTTTTATTCGAAAAATGTTGTATAAAAGCAGTTGATATGCAAGTAAACATGCATTTCACTTTAAAGGTAATTCATGCAAATGCAATTCTTTTGAATTCAAACATTAAATGTAAATCCACACATTCCGAAAAAGGCTGTAAAAAATCACTTGAGTGTCGTCTATTGACGTTTTACGATTTCAATAGATTTTGTAAATCTAAATACTTGAAATGTTAGATCAAAATAAAGTAACATTCCGTCGGGATAGTTTAAAGCGAAATGTAGAGTGAATTTATACGTATTTTCCAAAAGAAAAAAAGAAATCTGATAAATTATTTTTATTATCTTATTTTGAAGTTTTTTTTTTATATATATACATTATTTTTATATTTAACACATATTTTAAAAGCATTGCATATATATATATATATTAATATTACTTTTTTAAAACTATATTAAAATATGATATTTTGTGTACATCATTCATTGCTCATATTCAGTGTACATGTTTGCGGTGCATTTTGTAGCAATAGAAAACGATATCTCTTCTAATAATATGTGTGGCTGTTATGTGACTGGAAAAATATTTATAAATTTCAGTATACCTATAAACAGTTTTAATGTTACAGTCTTTTTCATTCTGTGATTTATAGTAGTACATACATTAGGTTAAATTTAATGTATAAAATAACTGTTAAACAAATAGCGACTTTATATGCTACACTGTAAAATATTTTGTGTAAGAATACAAAACATTATTGAGAGAATTTATACTCCTCAACCATAATGTGAAATGTTATCATCTACAGCTGTGTAAAAGAGGCATACAAGTGAAATGTTACGCATGTACAACTGGTAACATTTCTCTACATGGTTGTGGCAAGTAAACAGCCTCAATATTGAGGCAGTTTTTTTTAACCCCTCTATTTATTAATTATTGAAATGAAATAAAGTTAGATTAAAAAAATATATATATAAATTTTGGGTTTTCTAACATAATTAAAAATTCCTTTTCAGGTCAAAAAGTCAAAATAACATATTACAAACTAAATTAAACATAAAATTTAAGTAAAAAAATCATTTTTTAAAGTAAGAAGCTTTTTATTGGGAAGCTCTAAAAAGCATAAAATAAAATGTATTCTGGCAAAGACATGCTATAAAGAAATGAAAGTTTCAACACTAAGAAAATTTTAGAGAAAAATATAGGTACTTTCCTTTTGCAATAGATGAAAATTTTTTAATGTTCAAAATATTTTAAAAAGCTTTCGAGACCAATATTCTTAGTTACTAGTTTTTGTAAAATCATTCATTAGGCCAGAAATCTCAACTGTCTCGAAAGCTTTTTAAAATATTTTGAACATTAAAAAATTTTCATCTATTGCAAAAGGAAAGTACCTATGTTTTTCTCTAAAATTTTCTTAGTGTTGAAACTTTCATTTCTTTATAGCATGTCTTTGCCAGAATACATTTTATTTTATGCTTTTTAGAGCTTCCCAATAAAAAGCTTCTTACTTTAAAAACTGATTTTTTTACTTAAATTTTATTTTGTGCTTTTTAGTTACAAAAAAAGAAAAAGCTTCTTAAGAAAACTAATTAAAATTTCTTAGGATATTTTGTAGACAACGGAAGATTTTCGTTTATCAATTGACATTATTTTTCTATTATTTATCTGCAAAAAAAGTACATTATCGTCTTTCGAGGACCGAATCCGGGACCATCGCGTTATCAGCATGACGCTCTAAACAAAAGTCTAAGAACTGTCACGAAAAATCATAGAACATTCTAGAAAAATCTAACAAATACTTTTACAAAAGAAATATTGTTCTCGAATGCTTTTTAAAATATTTGGAATATTTAAAATTTTTCATGTTTTGCAAAAGGGAAATATCTATATTTTTCTTTAAAATTTTCTTGTTGTTGAAACTTTTATGATTTTATATCATGTCTCTGCAAGAATAAATTTTAATTTTAGGCTTTTTAGGGTTTCACAATAATAAAAAACTTTCAGTGTTATTTTTATTTATTTATTTATTTATTTATATTTTTCTTTAATTATGTATTTTTACTTTTATTTTTACTGAATTTTTTATTTTGTGCGTTTAGTAACTCAAAAAGAAGTTTCTTTAAAAAACTATCAAAATTCCTTAGGACACTGTGTAGGCAACGAATGATTTTCTTTTATCAATTGACATAGTTTCTATTAATTATCTGCAAAAAAGTAACACATCGGCTTGCGAGGATCGAACCCACGAGCATCGCGTTATCACCATGACGCTCTAACTAAATGAACTAACAAGCGACGAAAAAGGTTGTTTAAATTTACGTTAAAGTGGAGGCGCCTTCTTTTTCAGAATGACACAAAGACACGATGATAAAAATCCAATTTCAATAAAAAGCTTCTAAAAGAATATATATATATATATATATATATTTAACTTTATATTTTGTGTTTTTTAGTATCTAAAAAAGGCTTCTTTAAAAAAAACTCTTCAAAAATTCTTAGAATACTGTGTAGACAATAAAAAATTTTCCTTTATCATTTGGCATATTTTCTATTACACATTTCATCTGTAAAATTTAGCAAATCGATCCTTCGGGGATGGAACTCACCACCATCGTATTAGCAACTTGACGCTCTAACCAACTGAGCCAACGAGTGACTATAAAGACTGCTGATAATTACTTTAAAGTTGAGGTGCCTTATTTATTAGCGTGACATGAAGACGCGATAACAAAATACAATTTCAATAAAAAGCTTAAAAAAAAAATGTTTATTTATTTTTATTTAAATTTTTATTTTGTGCTTTTTAGTTACTAGATAAAAAGCTATTTAAATCAAATCTTCAAACATTATTAGGATACCGTGTACCTAACGAAATATTTTCTTTTATCAATTGACACTTTTTCTATTAATTATTTGCAAAAAATAACACCTCGGCCCGGCGAGGATCGAACATGCGACTCTCGCACTATCAACATGACGCTGTAACCAGCTGATTTATTAAAAGATACATTTTTTTTTTTTTTTTTTAATATATATATATATATAATGGAAGCGTCTTGGTTTTTTAACGTGACAAAAAGCCGATGATAAATCCAATTTCATATAATAGTAATATATAATATACATATATACATATAAAGCTTCTAAAAATATCTTTTTATGAATTTTTTACTTAAAACATTTTATTTTGTGCTTTTTTTTTAATATCTAAAATGTTTTGTGTTTAATCTAAATAAATAAATTTAAAAAAAATGCTTCTTAAAAAAACTCCTCAAAAAATTCTTAGTGTAAGCAACGAAAAAATTTCTTGTATCAGTTGACACCTTTTCTACTAATTATCTGCAAAAATTAACACGCTGGACCTTCCGGGGACCGAACTCATGACCACCGTGCTACTAACGGGACCCTCTTACCAACTGAGCCACAGAACGACAAACGATGAAGCTTATATTTACTTTAAAATGAAGGCGCCTTGATTACTAGCGTGACACGAAGACACGATGACCAAGTCAATTTCAATTAAAAACCTTCTAAAAATATTTCTTCCGTTTTGCAACAAAGCTCTATGGTCTTATGCGAAGGATTCTCAAGTATGAATCAACAATTGTTTACGAATTTAATGGATTATGTGTGGGAAATAAGTATGCTATAATTTAAAAATTGCAGCTCTTAGAACTTCAAAACTGATAATTTTTAAAAAGTTATTCATTATTCTTTAATATGAGACTGTTTTTAATTTAACATTACTCTTATTTTAATATAAAAAGAATCGAATTATATCGCGTTGTGAAACTTTGCAACGTAATATCTTTAAATCTAATAACTTGATGTATATAGGTCATCACAAATAATCAGCAGTTTTTAGAGCTAAGGACTGTGATGAATGATATTGGTCATTTTTAAATAAATATACCGCTTATTAATTTTAAATTTATTCAGCAATCTTTGCATGAATATGATGAATTGGGTGTACAAAAATATGTTAGTAGTGAAAACAATTTTTTTTAGTTTTTCATATTCTTTTTGCAGGTTTGTACGAATGCCTTTCATTGGTGATTTGACGGTCTCTTTTGGAACCCTCTTGATAGCATTTCGATCAAACGAGTGAAATGTTCGTTGCTGGTGGCACATTTCTTTGAGGATCTTATTTTTTTTTTTAAATAGAGCCCAATATCTCTCAATGGAGCGACACTGTGGGACATTTGGTAGGTTTATGATTTTTGGCACGAAATGGATGGAATTTTGTTTCATAAAATTTGTTGCATTTTTTGAATAATGAGCTGTGGCTAAATCGGACCAAAATAATATAGACACATCGTGTTTGTTTAAAAAAAGCTGCAAACGCTTCTTGAGGCATTCACTTACATAAATTTATGATCAATTGTACTTTCCGTTACAAATGGTTTACTGTTATCTCCACACAGACAAATAGTGATCCAAACAAGATATTTTTTTCAAAAAATTTCCAAACTAATGGATGTCTCTGATTCAAGCTCTTTCTATACTTTTGTCAAGTTGAATATCATGAGCTCCACATTTTTCTTTACAACGAGATTTCCTTTTTTGTTGGCAATGCTTCATTAAATCTATTTAATACTCTATTTACAGTACTTCTGGGAATTTTTAAGTTTATAGCAATGTTATGACATGGTTTCTGTGGATTGTTTAAGAATTTGGCAACAATCCTTTCTCTACGTTCATCTTCATTCATTTCTTTTTCTCAAACCACTGTAATTTATAGTATAAATATCATGAACTTGTACTCTTCAAAGTTGATACATGAAAGAGAGATTTGTTTTAGATGCATAGATGAAGAAATAAATTAATTATACATTTTCAAAATTGACCAATATCATTCGTCACAGTCCTTATTTAGAAAAGTATAACATCTATGCAGTATCTTTTAAAAACAATTCATCAGTTTTTATTAAAAGAAATGGCCGACCTTCATCAAAAGCAATTGAATGATATCGTGTTGTGAAACTTTTCAACGTAATATCTTTAAATATAATAACTTTATGTATATAGTGTCATCACAAAAAATGAACAGTTTTAGAGCTCTTTTTAAAAAGTACAACATCTATGCAGTATTTAAAAAATATATATACTTTATATATCAGTTTTTATGACAAAAATGGCTGACCTTCTTCAAAAGCAATTGAAATATATCGCGTTGTGAAACTTTGCAATGTAATAGCTTTATATCTAATAACTTGATATATATATATAGTGCCCTCACAAAAATGAGCAGTTTTTAAAGCTTTGTTTTTTAAGTATACCATCTATGCAGTATCTTTTTAAAAAATTCATCAGTTTTTACTAAAAAAATAATAATTGCCGACTTTCATCACCAAAATAGTTAAATCTAGACCAATCAAAAATAGAAGTGGTCAGCCCGGATGTGTTTATTTATATAGATGGTGGAGAAAGTTCATTAATGAACTTGGTTGAGACCCTTATATGGTCTATATTTACATCAAAATTCAAGCAAATCTTTCCTTAAATACACTTTTTACAATGTAGATTTGGAATTTTGAAGTGCCGCCACTTGAAAACAAAAAGGCGGAGCAACTTGATTAACAAACACATCCAAGATATTTATAAGATAAATTCGCTGTCCATATTTAGTTCAATTTGGAGTATTATTTCGGGAGATATCGTGATGACAAAATTTTCATTACATATATATATATATATATATATATAGGTCGATAGATATATAAACGAAGTGATTGTAATAGGTCAATTTCTAAAGAAATCAACCTAAAATTTTTAACACCATGTAATATCACTTTTTTTTTTTTTAGCAATTACTGCATCGGTATCTGATAGTCAATAGATAAATAAATAATATCGAATAACTTAAAAGCAAAAGCAATAGCGTGGTTTATGGGAAAGAAGAAAAAGTGTAATTTATTAAGGTATTCAAATATATATATATATATATATATATATTTATGTTTCTGTGTTAAATTGTACTTTTTCGGTCTTTGAGTAAATTACTTGTTTCATTTTGAAAACAAGATATGTTTATGTTGCTATGTTTACATCAAAAAGATCTTATATAAATAATCACTCTACTGCTTTAATGCTTTATATTCTACATAACATGACTGTTAAATTTATCATTCTTGCCTTAAATAGTTATATAGTTATACAAAAATCACGTTTATTCTAGTTATGGTGTATGATACTTATTTATAGTAGTGAATATCAATACACAAAATTTATTCATAAGTATCTAAATATGAGTAAATATTACTTATTAATATATATATATATATATATATATATATACAGAATTAAAATATTTAATATAATAATCCGTTGTTTAAACTGATTCTTCAAGTAATAACATCTAACAAGTCGCACTTTTCTTTCGAATTGTAAAACCAATACACAGAAATGAACTTATAGAGATATTCGGATCGTTAAACTCGCATTTATTGTTTTCTGTTTAGCATAAAAGGGTTGTCAAAATGGTTTATTCTACCGTACATAATTATCCAAAAATAACCTGAATACTACCTTATAAATACTTCCTTAGATGAACCAATCAATATATCGATAATTTACTTGATAATATGATATGGTTTTAACCGAATAATAAGCAGGAAAAAGGAATATAACCGAGAGAGCAAAAACCGAGTTTCGAAATGAAATAACATGATTATTTTATTTTTCTTATCTTTAGTTTAATAGATTCTTTATTTCGATTTTAAAGCTATTTATTTCTATTTCAGCATTTATCATTAACAAATGCATCTTTTTATCATAATATCCGCAATAAGACTGCATTTTCGTTTATGTTGCATAGTGTAGGAAAAATAAAATTATTCATTCGATTATAAATACATTTTCAAAATAATTTTATGCCATACAATAACACTTTTTTCTTATCTATAATACAATTACTGTAACTATATATGATAATCAAAAGAAAAAAAAGAAGTGTTATCGAATAGTGTAAAATAAAAAACAGTAATGTAAGATGTAATCGAAAAACAAGAACTGTAATTAAGGTACCTGGACATATTGATTGCTTTTTATGTTTCTGTATTCATTTATATTTTTTGTGTCTAACTTTGAGCAAATCACTTGTTTCTATTTAGAAACCAGATTTGTTTATATCAAAATAATCTTATTTATATAAGCCTTCCAACGCTTTAATACTTTGTCTTCTACATAACATGACTGGTTAATTTATTATCCTTGTCTTGCATAATTATACAAAATTCCCCCTCAGTCTGACTATAAAGTAGGATACTTATGTATTGTTGTGAAACTTAATCAACAAAAAATATCCAAATTTCATATAAGTATGTATGAAAGATAAAAAGTAAAATAAATAATCGGTAAAATCTTGAACAGACATTACAATTTACATTTCCATCTTTATTTTATTTTATTTTTATTTTATTTAACTTTTAAAGATAATCCATGCTATTTTTCAGTAATTTATTCTGTTGATGATTAAGAACATTTAATTAATCACCGTTAATGGGAAATACTTCCAATAATTGTTTCGCGTTAAAACAATTTGCAATGAATTTTCCTCAGGCCACAAAAGTATAAAACAGTAATGCTTTAACGTTGAAGTTACGTTTATATTATCAAATATTTTTTTTTATGCATAATCGCCTTTACTATGAAACATTTATTCTATCTTTTCTGTACATGTATTTGGGCTTTTATCTTAGCCGTCCGTGTACCCCACATTCAGTATTTACATTACTTGTAAAATGCTTGGTGTTTATTCAAAGTTTAAGCGAAACGAACAGGTGATACTCGTGTATAGCTAAACCCGAGCTATTGCGCGAATGTAGAAAAGTGTCCACTTAATATCTTAATATTTCAACTTTTTAAATTAAATTTCATATGGCATTGTGATAGTTTAACAAAATTTCTCGAGGCAATAACCTTGGATATATTATGAGAACTTATTTCGAAATTTTGAAGGAATACTAGTTTTTATATAATTATTGCTATCTCCTTCTATATTAAAAAAAAAAAAAATGTTTCTTAGTCTTCTACATGCAGTCCAACAACGGTTATTTGTAAAAGAAAGATAAATTAATGTAATATATATATATATTATTTTTTCTATATGTCAGCAAATCTGGATTTAGAATCCATAAAATTCCCAAGCTAAATGTAAATAAGGGAAGTGATTTTCGTTTTTGATTTTCGAATTTTTATGCAATACTTGGTGAGATTCTGGTGAATGCAATGGACAGATTAATTTGTTAAATGCTAAATCCAGTAGTACCCATTTATTATATCTGTGTTTAGATAACCACAGAAGTAATTTTACCAAAATCTTTTTCTGTGAAAGCAAATTCCGGTGGTCGGTTTTACCATACCCCTGGGATGATTAGGCATAACCTGATACGGATATGCTAACTTAGGCAAAGCACAGTAATTGTCGAGGTAAAACACTTTGGTTTATCACAACATTAAATTTTTTTAAACACTTTAACAATAACAAAACATCCTCCTTTAAATGTATGAATAAACAATGATTTCTTTAAGAATATTAAATTCTGATTTTAATTGTAGTTATCGATAGTTTTTGGAATTGAATTAGCTCAATGTTTGAAATTAGCCACGAATGTACTAGTAGGGCATTAATTTTTCAAGACAGTTAGAATGAATATTCGCTCTATTTTACTTTGTTCGCATCAAATTGAGTTTATTTTGTCTTGCATAATCTGTACTTCTATCTTTGACTTTAGTGGACACGCACATCTCGTTTACATCAGTTTCGACAATAGTTCCAGAGTACTGTGAGACTTGGTAATTCACTAAAACAAAATTTCTTACATGTTAGTAAGGGTGATCCGGAGCACCTTGATTTTATGGACAATTAATTCATTGTTGTTTGATGTGATCTGTTGACTTCGTTCTGAATTTCTCCAGGTTTCGGGGGAACTGTTGAATAATAACACACGCCATAGTCTAGGCAAAGAAGTTCAGAATGCGAGCTTGTGGCCATTGAGCGGTTCTTCAGCATTTAAACTATTGTTAATGAACGCCAAGTTATGCCAACTGAGCTCATAATTAACTATGTAAACTAACATTAAAGGGATATCGATAGGCATCACACAATCCCTAACATCAGATGCAAAATCTCACTGTTACTTTCATGGAACCACAATCATTCCCTGATTCTAAATCCACCATCAGTAGCACCTAAATACGATCTAGAGGTTGACTAAAACAACTAAAACTATTACAATGAAACAATTTACTCTTCAGTCAAAAAAAAAAAGATAAAACAGAGATCCGTACTTCGTGATGCTTCAAAGCAGACTGAGGTTACGGTATATTGTGCCGATTTACACACACTCCATACTAGCAAGATGACAGAGTTCTAGTTCCACGGTGACAGGAAGTAGCATCTGTTTGCAAGTTGTACCTTATGCCAACTGACACTGGTCTCCCCAGAAATTCTCTTTGAAACAAGTGCCACGAATGTGTATCACATTTAACTACCATTAACACATATTAAATGCTGTTTTGTACTCCAAGTGAGACAAAACACATAATAGTGAAATTGTGCTGTGTCACATTAGTAGTATAACAGGAATAATGTGTTAATATATAATGTAATTCAATTTGTGAAAAAATTGAAATTTGTACTATTTTGTTAATTAGAATATTACATTAAGTTTTAGATATCAATAATTGGATTCCACTTAATTTCATTGTTGTTGTTTTCGTGTCAATGGATTTTCAGATGACATCAAAAGTCTGGACGATTGCGGCTGCCAACTTTTGAGCTTCTTGACTGTATTGAACAGCTTTTAGATTGTCCTCAAGTGGTACCAATCCCAATTTCAAAACGTGTGAAGTGAGTGCTGGGCACTCGAAAATGTGTCTCGGTGTTAACATGACATCCGGGCAGTTTCTACAGAGAACGTATGTTCTGTTCTTGTCCGGGAAGATCTTCATCCCTCTAAAATAATTGGTTCTAAATCTTGCTATAACTGATGTCAAAGTTCTAAGGCAATTGAAGTCGGTGACAAGTGGCTTCTTAGAGGTGTGAGGTAAAAATCTGTTTTTGGCCGTTGCATCTGCGAGTGTGATGGTGTTACCAGGTCGATCGTTTTCACGTGCTTCTTTGACCAATGAGTCGGCACGCTCATTGCCTTCGATGCTGACGCGAGCAGGGATCCACTAAAGATGACATGATTTTCCCCTACTATTCAGACTCTCAAGCAGTACATTTATCGCAGAGTGATGCTAGTGTCTCCTTATATAATTATTTCTAAGGCCGATTTACAGTGAGAAAAGATCACTAGTCCATCAGTGAGGCCTGAGAAATTTAAGTTACTCAAGTAGAGCCAGACAACTTCCTTAATCGCTAAGAGCTCGCTGGTAAAATTTGAAACTATCAGGTTTGTGTTGCGATTAAATTGGTATTTACTTTCATCCGGAAGAAGAAAGAGGATGCCAGCACCTCCTTTATTGATGAATTTGTCTGACGATCCATCGGTGTATGCAACTTGTCTTGGGAGAACTTTTCAATGGTTTCAAGGCCTTTTTGTTTAAGAATATTGGGATCTTCCTTTTTTGAGCATGGTTTTAATAAGTTCAAGCTAATCCTTGTTTTTTTGGTGGTTTTCTGGGAAAAAAGGGGCTCTTGAAGAAAATTAAGGGAAGAATGTTCCATATTAATACGACTTCTGATATCTAGATGAAGATGGATAGTAGAGGACCTTTTGAGTCTGGTTGAGCCTTGCCATTCATTGAAAACCCTGGTAGAGATAGGATCCATGTTGTTACAACGGAATCTGTTTGTGAACTTGATGGTGGCAAGATTGCGTCTGCTCTCCAAGGGAGGTAGGCCGCATTCCTGTTCAGTCTTTACATTATTGGTTGAGGATACTGCACCTATAATAATGTTTGATGCTCTGTAATGGACAGAGTCCATTTTCGAAGATTCGGAGCCCAGATTCCATATAGAGGAGGCATATTCAAGCACAGGTCTAATGATGGTGTAATATGTGCTTTTACAGTAGTAGGTGTTGAACCCAACGTAGTTCCACACAGTTTCCTGAGAATGTTTAACTTTCTCAGGGCTTTGTATGCAGTGAGTTCGATGTGCCTTGTGAAGTGAAGTTCAAGATCCAGAGTAACGTCGAGTTAGGTAGGGAAACCTCTCCTTTTGATGTGATAATCGTTGATTTTTATATCTATGTTAAAGGTGCCTCTTTGTCTTCTGTCTGTAGTAAAGACACAGAAGCTGGTCTTGTCAGAATTGATAGACAGTTTGAGATCCCTTGCCCATGTCTCAATGTTCTTCAGTGTATCGTTTAGGGCCACCTCCGATGCTGAAATATCACTGTGGGTGTACCAGATTGCGATATCGTTGGCATAGCAGGCAATTTTCGTATTTAGATGAATGTGAGTATGGATGGTATTCATGTAAACTAGAAACAAAAGAGGACTAGGAACGGAGCCCTAAGGCACTCCAGCCCATAATCTGCATGACTTCGAGCGCACACTGTTGAAATTTGCATAGAATTTCCTACCTCTGAGAAAAACATTGATCCATAGCAAATCGTTGCCTTTAATCCCAGTGCTGTGAACAATATGTACAAGTTTTTGCCGCCATACACGGTCAAATGCCGTAGAAAGTTCCAAGAATACGGTAACAGATTTTTTGCGAGGTTTCTCCTGGAGGCCATATATTATTCATTGACTCAGATAAAACAACTGATCCACAGTACTATGTTTTGCTCGAAAGGCTGTTTGATAGAAGTACAGTATATTGTGCTCAACAAGGTAGGCCATAAGTCGACGGTGAATAATACGCTCCAAAAGTTTACAGAGGATGGAGGTTAGAGAGATAGGTCTATAGCTTTTACAGTTGGTGGCATCCTTTCCTGGCTTAAGAATGGGTATAATTATAGAATTCTTCCAGATCTTGGGCAATTTGCCAGTGTGTCAGGAGGTATTAAAGATTTTAAGCAGGAATGTTTTTGCATTTTTACCAAAATGAGTGACCATTTGCCCAAATAGGAGGTCAGGTCCTGGGGACTTTTTTGGATCCAAGCTATGAATAGCGGATTCCAATTCTTCAAGGGTAAGATCAGAGGTGAAAATGCAGTCTACAGTGAAAATTTTGTCTTATCTAATGTCTGATTTATATAAATAATTTTGTAATCTGTCTTTTGTTGTAAATTTCAATTTGCTTTCCTTTTCATAATGCTTTGCAAGCATATTTATTTGCAGCTTCTTTATTAGCTCTAGCATGTTTGCTATCGATTGAGAGGACATTTGACTGAATCTTTTCCTGCATTGAATTGCTGGAGTTATTTAGGATCTTCAACAGGTTTCAGTATTGAAATGTTCTTTTTCTCGGGTCAAGCCTACAGCACAGCTCGGCCCATTTTTCTTGCTTGCAGACAGAGATCTGCTCTTCCTCTTTGTGACTTATTTCTGAGAGCTTGTACCTGAGCTCATCACTGTTATTCAACTGGAGTTCTTTACCAATATAATCCCTCTCATTAATGAGTTCCACGATATTGTGGTCCTTCCAAAACGAGATCCAGTTGTCCCATCTCTTTCCTCTTGGGATGTGTTGTCCTCCTGCTCTTTGGATGTGGCCAGTAAACAACGACAGAAGTTCTTTAACATCTTTGTGTTCAGGCAAAAAAAGCAGAGATAATCCAACTCACGCTTGAATCCATCCCTGTCAGCCTTGCGAAATTTCCAAGAGCGGTTTACTTGTGTGGTGCACTCTTGATCCATTAAGAAGGTAGTGAGAATTGGATAATAATTATTGACAGCTAAATTTAGCACTTGCCAGCATGTTTTATCACCAAAAAGGTGACTTATGGCAGTGATATTCAAAGCTGAAGCGTTGCCATATGTTCTAGAGACAAAAGTGTTTTCTCCTGTTTTAAGAATTGTCATATTGAAGTTGTCCATAAAGTCCTCGAACTGTTTTCCTTTAGCGTCAAGATGTGTATTGCCCCAGGACGGGCTTTTTGCAATAAGGTATCCGAGAATGATTTTGGTCTCAGCCGTTGTTGAAACGAGATCTTGAAAAAGTTCAGTGTCAAAGTGAAGAGTCAGGATGGTAAGTATTTATAACCGTTATGGTATGCTCTGGGAGAAGGATATTTTTATTGCTTGAGCTTCTGTGGTGCTGCCAGGCATAAGGGTCGGAAGGACATCGATATATTTCACATCAGGTTACTAAGAAAGCAAGTCCTCCGCCAGTGCTGGTAAGTCTGTCCTTTCTAATTGTCATATATCCTTTGATTTTGAGACTCAACCTAGGGTTAAGTTTTGTTTCTTGCAAGCAGGCAACATGAATGTTTTTTGTATGTAGGATGTCAGAAAGTTCGACAACTTTTATCTGGGTGCCGTTAATGTTAAGTTGTAAAAAGTTGACAGTCCTCGTAACAGATTTGTCGACGTGGTCCCGGAGTGCAGGTCGCGTAACGTCGGCTGCCCCGTACGCGGTAGCATTAATACTAAACCTCGAAATTGCACTATCCATGAAAAAGGAATGCCAGAGCCTTAGAAAGGTTGGACTTCTCGGTTGGTGTTCTTTTTAGTCAGGCACCTACTCTCTAGCCTGTCTGGCTTGGGAGACCGTACCGGTCGCACACTACCGCCGGCATAGTCCTCCGGGCAAAGGTGCACGCAAGCCGCATCGCCCCGACAGGGCAGTAACGCCGTCGGTGAGGAATTTTAATTTCATTTTGAAGAATTTATAGAAGAAAACGAGGTATTTATGTAGTACAAAAAGTTATTTATGCAAATAAGTTAAATTTCTTCAGTGTTAAAAATAGAGTTCTCAAAAAGAGTAAATGGACATACTCATTTCGAAATCAGTAATCTTGTTTCAAAAAGGAAAACATGCTTTTGTCTCATTTAAGAAAAATCTCATGTTTTCAAATTAATGTCTTTTCACTTCATAATTTATTATAAATACGAAGACCTTAAAGAAGTTCTTTAACAGGATTTCTTCAAGTGTAAAAAGAATGAGTTCAAAAACAAAAGTTATTCTCTCAGATCTTCTGAACTATATTTCGTGGCGGTTTTGCACTGATTTGCGGAAGAATGCATCAATGAAAATCTATGTTTGGGATATTTGGATTCACGAGGGTCGATGTCAGTTTTTGAGCATGTTAATATACTCAAAAATAAGTATGTGAGGTTTTTTAATTTGAGTATATTTGCTTTGGAGCTAATTTGAGCATGTGACACATTCCAATTTGACGTAATTTTAGTCATTTTTAAATATGTTTCTCCTTTATTCTTTTCAGTGTTCATGGACAACAATAAATAGGTTTTTTCTTTTTTATTAGGCAAGTTACAAAGTCAAAAAATAAGCAAGAAACATATACTTGAAAAAAAAAAAAAAAAAAAAAACGGATATTTACTACCGATAAAATATATAAAGGAATAGCTTAAAGCAGAAAAAAGATCTTTCCAAAGAAATTTTTCCACAATTTTTTATGAGGGTATAGAAATATAAAAGGATTTCTGCTTCTTTTTTCCGTAATTCTCAGCCGTCTTTTCCTTTATGCAGTTTTTATCCAAAGATTACTCCATTATAGCCAGCAAGATTAATTGAACCAGGTAATTGGATCAATCTAAACTGAAAAGATGTATAAGAACTTTTGTGAAGCACTATAAATAAGTATGAAGAGAATAATGTAATTAGTTAGACTGATGAATGTTAAAATAGAACATAACATTAAATGCTATATTAGTAACTACCTGTAAGTTATTCTATATTCTCTTGTAGATATGCTTAAATAAATAAATTGTTTTCACTATTCAAATTTATTTCAGTACAAACTGTCTTTTTCATTTAAAAAAAAAATAAATAAATAAATAAATAAATAAATAAATAAATAAATTGCATTAAAATAGCGACATTTCAGTGATCATTGTTTATGACTGGCGTCGTAATTAAAATAAATAAATTTTATACAAATAAAAATGTGATTTCTTGTACATTTGTTTCAATTTTACAATACATGAAATAAAACATAGTTTAAATTATCATTTGCTCATTGTAAATATGTAATATTTATTGGTTCCCAAGTCAGAGTTATATATTGTTTTAATATGATTTTAATTACAATATTAATATACTGTTTTCTTTTACCTTAAGAAAAATAAAAATATTTATCCTATTCTATTAATCCTTTGAAAGACGGTGTGGCAAATGCCGCAGAATCTTATTTTAATTCTCAAGTGCAAAAACTCTTCTCACAAATTTGTTTTACATAATTTTATAATTTAGAAGAAAAACATTTATTTCTTGTATTTGAATATCCTTTCTAAATTCCGATGGCTGATTTTTAAAAGAACAGAATTAGTGTTGGAAAGGTTAAAGGAAAAGCATGAAAAAAAAAAAAAAAGAAAAAAGAAAAAAGAAAGAAGAAAGAAAAAAAGAAAAATTAAAAAACTATTACATTTATATCATTACAGACTGCTGAATATAAAACTCTAATTTCATTGTTACTTAGAGCACTCATTAAAAATGTAAAATGATCTTTCCGAATGTTATATGTTTTATTAATAATATTTTATTAATAATGTTTTATTAAAATGTTTTATTAATGTTTTATTAATGTTTTATTAATAATTTACATAAACAGAGAAGAATTTTAGAGTAATATATTATATAGTAGTGTAAAGAAAAATGTATTTAAAATTAGTATTAAAAATTTTCTTCGAATTATACCATTCAATATATTAATATACACTATAACAAAGAAAAACGACGCACCAAGAAGGAGTAACGCAAACAGGACTCAAATTGGCATACATACAGATTTTGATGGGAAATGCAAAATTTTAAGTTTTGGCTATCATCGAATGAGCATGCGACGCTGCAGCGCATCCTAGCTGCGCAACTGGCAGAATATTAAAAATGAGAAATTTTGATTCACGGTTATAAATTCTTCGAGAATTTTATTCTGTTGACTCAGAAAGACAGCAACTATGCCTCGCATACAGGTGCACACACATCATGCGCAGATGTCAGCATTTGAGTGTGGTATGTAGTTGGGCTCAAAGAAGCGGGTTGGTCTAATCTGCGATTTTTTTTACTATTGGATAGGAGCGGTACCACTATTAGATGATATTGGCAGGAATGGGTGAACAATGGACGAAAACTGCGTCAGGGAAGAAGCGGTCGGCCTAAAGAGAGGACAGAAAGTGAGAACCAGTCACCCTCAAAGCAGTACTGAAAGCTCCAATTCATCATTATCGTCGATCCTACGTGCAACAGGTAGTTCATGGACTTCAAAGACCCTTAATAGGTGGCTTAGTGAAATGGGGTTGAGCTCAGTCCCCGGATCTCTCTTCCACTGAGGATGTTTGGAGAATCATAAAAAAGGTCCTAAAATCAGCTCGGGATTTTGCCAATGTAACGCACCAGTTGAACAGAATTTGGCACGATACTTCACAGGAGCACATCTGCCAACTCTATCAATTAATACGAAACCGAATAACTGCGTACATAAGGGCCAGAATTGGACAAACTCTTTATTGACTTGTTTACTTTATGAGGCTCTTTCTCATGATTAATTTATTCAATTTTTACTTTCCGAACACTATAGTGAGGAAAGTATTGTAATCATGTCAAAAATCCGAATTCGAGATTTTGATGTTTCTATACGTTTCGAGGTCCAACGAGTCCGTTTTCACTATTTTTACGATGATGTATGTATGTGTGTGTGTATGTATGTGTGTATGTGTGTGTGTATGTATGTGTGTATGTATGTGTGTATGTGTGTGTGTATGTATGTGTGTATGTATGTGTGTATGTATGTGTGTATGTCTGTGAGTGAACACGCTAGCGTCTAAACGCTTTGTTCGAATAAGCTGAAAGTTGGTACGTATATTGTAAGTCACCATAGTACGAACCCTATAGATTTTGGTGAATCTAGCACTTATAGTTTTTTTACAGGGACACAAAGAAAAATTCTTTATCATTATGGCCAAGGGACCAAAATCTTAAAAGTGCGATAGCATCTAAACGCCTTATTCAATTGAGCAAAAACTTTATACACATATTATAGGTCACGGATACTCAATCTGTATAGATTTTGGAGAATCTAGCACTTATAGTTTTTTTACAGGGACACAAAGAAAAATTCTTTGCCAAATTTTTAAAAGTGTGATAGCGTCTGAACGCCTTATTAATCTCAGCAAAAAATTTGTACACATGTTATAGGTCACATTTGAACCAACTGTATAGATTTTGGTGAATCTAGCACTTACAGGTTTTTTACAGGGACACAAAGAAAAATTCTTTATCTTTATGGCCTATGAGACCAGCGATAGCATCTAAACGCCTTATTCAATTGAGCTGAAAATTTGCATGAATATTATAAATCACTGTTGCACTAACTATAAGCATTTTGGTGAATCTAGCATTTATAGATTTTTACAGGGACGCAACGAAAAATTCTTTATCCTTATGATCTAAGGGCTCAAAGTTCAGTAGCGTTAAATAAAACATCGTGAGATATATGGAGAAAAATACTCAAACACTCTGTTATGGTTTTCTCTTTTTTGTTTGTTTAGCAACACCTCTTTCTTTATTTTATCTACAAAACTGTTAGTTACTCAATGTTCGGAAAGTCGAGTGGAGTCACTCCAGATTTTTATGAAACTATAATCAATTGTTTTTCTCTACATGTACATCGCATCTACCATTTTTTGTCCCATTCGGATAACTCCTTCTTGGTGCGTCTTTTTTTTTTTTTTTTAATATACCGGGTGATCCAAAAGTCAGGACAAACTTTAAAAATGAATAATTCGAAAACGAATCAAGATACAAAGATACGGTTTGCACCAAACGGATGAAAAAGAAACCGGGTTTTGTACTGCAAAGGAAAAAAATTAGTTCTGTTGGCGACCAACAGATGGCGTTATAGTGTTTTATTTCACCAAAAGATGATTTACGAATGAAAACAAATGTTGACAACTTACAAGTCAGCTTAATTACAGTTAATTAGTACTACTACAGTAACTGTTCAATGTCCATCATTAAGAAGTACAGCTGTGAGATGATTCACCACATCGTTCACAGCATTTAGTAGCATTTCTTGCGTTATGGCAGACACATTTTGGCAGATGGCATCTTTCAGTGCTGCTAGTGATGCCGGTTGGTCGTGGTACACTTTTGACTTCCAAGAATCCCCACAGTCAAAAGTCACAGGGTGTCAGATCGGGAGATCTTGAAGGCCATGCGTGATTAAAATAGCGACTGAGAATGCGATATTTCGATGCATATAAGCTTCGACTATCATTACCTGCTGTAGTTGTTCCTTTTTATATCGTTTGTTGCTTTGCATAATCCTACATCAGAAATACGACAGCGCCATCTGTTGGTCGCCAACAGAACTATTTTTTTTTCTTTGCCACACAAAACCCGGCTTCTTTTCCATCCGTTTAGTGCAAACCGTATCTTTGTATCTCGATTCGTTTTCGAATTATTCATTTTTAAAGTTTGTCCTGACTTTTGGATGACCCGGTATATACTGTGTATTTTCTTTTTCTTTTTGCTCGTTAAAAAGGTTTTAATTTTCACCTTTTTTGATACAATATGCAGTAATATTTAGTAGAAAAATCGTAACTTACTTTTGAATTTCATTATATATGAATATTTGAATTTCATTTTACACATATATTTAGTTTAACTCATTTAGTTTTAAAAATGAAAGTGTTGTAATAGACTTTTAACTTTAGTCATCCAAGGACGAAAAAGAGAGTTATTTATGAATTAATGACATTTTTCTTTCCATTAGGGCTTCAAAACATGGAAAGGCTGTAAATGTGTCTCGTGAATAATGCAATATTCTAATTTTTTTGCTGTAGAAAATTTTGACAAAATATGCTGGTGCAATACATGCGGACATTTTGTTTCTAGAAATCTTCTTGAAAAATTGCAATATGCTAAAATCATTTTAAAGATCATATTTATAACACTACGAATATTTTAAAAAACATTTATATATTTTAAAATTATTTCTACATTTTTCGTGTTTTGCGAAAGATTGAATGATATAGAAATATTAAATAAATTAAAGGTAATAACTTCAATAACTTTAAACTGACTTTTTTAATGTACAGGATATTTTAGAAAAGACTTTTGAATCTTTAAATGATACTTTTTATAAAGTATTAGACAGAATGCTGTAGTCATGTCTGAAATATTAAATACATCGGTTTCCAAAATTAAATAACTATTCACCAACAGCAAATACAAGATACTCTTAACGTACCAAAGAAATTCTGAAGCTAGAAGAATGCGAGATAATTCAATGTCAAATGCTTATGTGAAAGTTACAGAAGGATATACTTAACTACAATAAATATAATTCAATGAATAACAGAAATCATCAATTTTAATATGACAAAAAAGAAGCTAATTGTCTCTAACCTCGAAATTACCAATAAAATTACAGTTTTACAAAAAATAAAATATATACTAAAAATTTAGAACCAAACATATCGCATACAGTCATTTTGTTGACCTTTTATTCTCAGCAAAATTGACCATGGAAATTATTGTGTAGTTAGTTGTGCCATCTATAAAACAGTGTGGAAACTAAATTAAGTCTCACGCCAGAAAATATCTATTAATTCACGATTTATTTAAATAATAAAATATTGTGACTGGTGATGGAAAAAAATCAAAAATCAGTTAGTTAAAACAAATGTTACAATTTTAAACAAAGATATTTTCTTGATTAAAACTTTCACAGCATCAATAACAATGACAACAAAAGAAGAAAAAAAAAGAGTAAGGTGTTGATGCGTTTTGCACATCAACAAGGAATGGTTTAACCACGGGTGATGTTGGAGTAGGGCGTTTATTTATTAGAACAGGTGGGTTAAACGTTTGCACAATTTTGCTTTGTTCGTACAAAACTGAATCATCCTTTTCCTGCAATACTTTTATTTTCCAATATTTTACTTTTTTAAGCATTGTGCATATGCATGTCTCGTTGATATCAGTTTCGACAATCTTTCCAGGGCAGTGGTACACTTGATTCTTCACCAAAATAAAGTAATTCACGTGGCATTAATGGTGATCCGGAAGCCCATGATATTATGGTGAATTCGTTGTTGTTTGATGCGACTTTTTGCCAACTCTTTGAAGTTTTCTAGGGTTCTCGAAAACTGTCGAATAAGCATTCATGCCATAGTAGTTGCAGGTGTCTTACGGTGTGAGCTCGTGATGATGGAGAGGTTCTTTAAACTTTGAACTATTGTTAAAGAACGCCAAGCTATGCCATAGATATGCCTACTGACTCCGCACTTAATTATACCAACTGGCTTTAAAGGCTTAAAGGGATATCGATGGACACCTCACAGTCCCAAACGTCAGATACAGAAATGTTTATAATACATGCATGGAGCCATAGTTTATCACTTATTCGAAAACTACCACCAGCAGAATCTAATTTCAATTCGGAGGTTGACTAGAACAACAACAAAAAATTACGATGAAAAAATTACGAAGATGAAAAATTACGATGAAAAATTACGAAGCCAGGAAAACAATAAAACCTAGATAATTTCTTCATGAAGCTTGGAAGCTGACTGAAATGACGGTAGGAGGAACACATTTCCATACACACCATACTAGCAAGATGGCACCGTTCTAGCTCCACAATGGCAGGAAGTAGAATATGTGTGCCCATTAGCCCTCTATGCCAACTTATCTGGTCTCCGCAATAAAAAAGAAATTGCCCTTGAAAACTTCGTCACAAATGTGTACAACATTTGACGTTCCATTAACACATTTTAAATGCAGTTGTGGGTTTCAAGTGATAAATATCACGGGATACTGTGAATGTGCTATTTCATATTAGTAGTATGATAGGAATAGTGCGCTAACGTATGATTGAATTTCTCTCTCTCTCTCTATATATATATATATCTTAAAAATTATATTATTTTGCTAATTATAATATTTCAAGTTTTTGGTATGAATAATTTGATTCGACTTAATTTTCTTTTGAAGAATTTATAGAGGAAAGCGAGGTATTTATGTACATAAATTTATTTATTCAAATAAATTAAACTTCTTGATCTAAAAAATGAACACAATTTTTTCTTCTTAATTATGTATGCAACATAGTAAAAAAAAAAACAAAAAAAAAAAAAACATGAAATATATAAAAAAGACACCGGTTATTTACTAAAGATAGAATATAAAAAGGAATAGTACAAAGCCAAAAAGGTAGTTCCAAAGATTTTTTTCTGCAAGTTTTTATGACTGTATAGCAATATAAAAGGGGCTTTGTTTCTTTTCTTTTTCTTTTTTTTTTTAATTCTTTTCTAGTCGACTTTTTTTTTAATCCAATTTTAATCTAGAGATTACTCTATTGTAGTCAGCATGATTAACTGAAGCAGATAATTGAATCAATATAAACTGAAAAGTAATATAGAAATTTTGTGAAGCACTATAAATAAATATGAAGGGTATAAAGAAATTAGTTAAAATTAAGAAAGTTTAAATGTAACATTCCATAATATATTAATAAGTACCTGTAGACAATATTAAATTGTCTTGTAGAAATTTTTAGCGAATAAATACTTTTGCACAACAAAAATTTGCTTCAGGACAAACTTTCCCTTTCATTTGCAAAAAATAACATTTTTATTAAAATTGCATTAAAATAACGATATTTTCAGCGATTTTTCTGTATGATTGGCATCGTAATGGGAATGAAGTGCTTTTATGCAAATCAAAATGCTTATGCGGATAAATTGTTTTGACCAATGAAAATCTGTTTCAGGACAAACTTTCCCTTGTGTTTTCAAAACTAAAAATTATTTTCTTAAAATTGCATTAAATAATGATATTTTCAGCGATTTTTGCTTATGTCGGCATCGTAATTCAAATAAAGTATTTTTATGCAAAAAAAAAAAAAAAAATTCTTGTTATTTAAATTTTACAATAAATAGAATACACTACAATCAAAATTATTATTTGCTCATCGAAAATATGCAGTGTTTACTGGTGCCCAGTGCATTATGATACCTAAATTATATATTATTATATAATACTTATATATATATATTTTAAATAAGATTTTAATAAAAGTTATTACATTGTTTTCTTGTATTTATTATAAGATAAAATTGTTTATTCTTTTGTATTAAGAAAAAGTATAAAAGAGAAGAAAATTTAAAAGTCTATTATATTTATCTTATTACAAACTGTTCAATATAAAACTCAAATTTAATTTTTACTTAACGCACTTGTTAAAAAGATAAAATAATCTTTCAAAATGCTATAGAAGAAGAAAAAAAAACGAAATAGAGTTTTATTAAGGAATTTATAAAGAGAGAAAAATTTCAGTTAAAAAAAAAAAAAAAAAAAAAAAAAAAAAAAAAACATTTTATGGTGATATGAGAAATGTTTAAGAAAGTATTTTAAATTAAAACTAGGAGTTTTCTTCTAGATTTATAAAGTTATATACTAATATTTTCTTTTTAGTTCGTTAAAAATATTTTTTAATTCGTTTTTTAGATAAAATATGCAACAATATTTAGCAGACAATAGTAATTTTTAAGAAAAAAATATGTGAATTTCATTTGATAAATAAATTTAGTTTTACGTATTAAACTTTAAAATAAATTCGCTGTTACAGAATTTTAACATCAGACATCCGAGGTCGAAAAAGAACGTCATTTATGAGTTAACGACTTTTTCCTTCCATTAACACTTCGATACAGGAAAAGGCTGTTAATGTGTCATCTTGAATTTGCTTATTTTTCGTGAATAATATAAAATTCTAATCTTATTGCAGCAGAAATTTTTATATTATATGTTATCGCAATACATACGAACATTTTCTGTCTGGACGTCATCTCGGAAATTTACACTGTGCTTAAAACATCCTGAAAGTCATTTTTATATGACTGAGAATATTTTAAATGATATTGAAATATGTCAAAATTGTTTCTGAAATTTGTGTTTTCTAAGAGATTAAATTGTACAGAAAAATTAAATTGATTAAAAATAATGATTTCGATAACTTTGATTTGACTTTGTACAGGATTATTTAGAATAGACTTTTGAATTTTGAAATGACAATTTTGGAATAGTGATAGAAATAATAAGCAGACCTCGAATATTAAATACATCAATTTGCAAAATTAAATAAAAGAATCACCAAAGCGCCAATTTTACAAAATAGAATCTTTTTGTAAAAAAAAAATAAATAAATAAAAAATAGAACTGACTCCAAAAAACAACCACAATTCAAACAACCAAAAATAAAATAAAGATCTGTCTTTTTTCAGATGCTTTTTGTGATAAGTATGGTTTGTTTTTTTTGTAGTGTAGTTTAAGTATATGTATACATATTGTTTAATAAACACGATTTCATTAGTCAAATACTCATTATCCAAATTTTTATAGTTTCCTTAGTTTTAAAGCATTATGATAATTGTACTTCTTTATGATGCATAAATTTTATTAATTTAAAATGGTGCATTTCATAAATTGAATGTATGTTAAGTCATGATTAGGTGAAAAAATCTGTATTTCGTGACTCCATTCACCATTTTGATATTTAGGCATGTGTTTACATATTTTTGCACGAATTTAGTTTTAGCATAGTACGTATAAACTTTGCATTTAAATTTTATTTTCTGCTTGGCGCGCATTACACTATCTATTAGTTAGTATTTGGAAACTTTTGAATTTAGGCGTTTTGTTAAACATCTTGAAAAGTTCTTTAGGAATCATCTTGAAACTTTAGTAGTCTAAAGAAAATGTTATACCTTATATTTTTCAGACTAAAAGTTGTGTCATGAATAGAAAAAGGGGAACAGTAAAAAATTAAACAAAAATAAAAATGTTTTGGATCACCCTGTAAAAGTTTATGCTTTTAATACGTTTGGGCTGTAGCATGTGATTATGAGGACTTTTCTCATTATCTGTATAAAATTGTATGAGGCTACCACATATAGACATGGAGATATAACGGTTTCTTAAAAAAAAAATGCAAAAACAATTTCCACTTTTTCACTATAACACGTAGGGCATTAGGTCCAGTGCAAAGCCATTTTTAACCAACTTCAAAAAAGAAGGAAGGTTCTCAATTCAAATCATATGTTTTTTTTTTATGTTTGTTAGCTCATAACTTCTGAACGGATGCTCCGATTTTGATACTTTTTGTTTTGTTGAAAAGGTCTTGGTCTGAAATAGGTCCCATTGTAATATCTTTACGATTTAAAGAAAATACAGGGTGCCCAAAAACATCAGTCCCAACTCTATTAACTGCTAAACGGCTGTAGCTATAGTGATAAAAATGGTATGTAAGTATAGCAAAGTGGCCATGCAGTACAAGGTTAAACCGCTTGCAGCGCCACCTGGTGGAAAATAGCGGAGTTAGTGTTCCTATCTCGAAAATAGTTCTAGAGGAAAAAGTTAAAAAGTATCAACAAAGTTGAAGAGTATCATCGATTTAGTACAAAAAGATAGTTTAGACATTCATGCTAGCGTTCCTATCTCGGAAACGGTTCAAGACAGGGGGGAAAAGTGAATTATAAAATTGCAGAGCATCATCGAATTAGTACGAAAAGATAGTTTAGACATTGGTGCTAAAAATGCAATGCTAAAAACGTGTTTTTGTTTGTTCGCAATTTCTGACACTATGCACACTTGAACTACATTCCACACGTTGTAGCGTAGCTGATGAGACACACGCTATATAGTTCAAAATACGGTTACTTGATACTTTTTGTTTTGTTGTAAAGATCTTGGTCTGAAGTAGGTCCCATTGTAATATCTTTACAATCTAAAGAAAATAAAGCGCCATCTGGTGAAAAACAGCGGAATTAGCGCTCCTATCTTACAAACGGTTCAAGATGGGAGAAAAGTTAATTACGAATTGTAGAGCATCATCGATTTACTACGAAAAGACAGTTTTTAGACATTATTACTAAAAATAGAATGCTTAAAACGTGCAGTTGTTTGTTCGTGATTTCCTACACTGTGCACACTTGAACTAAGTTGCACACATTGCAGCGTAGCGGATGACACGTCTGTGGTTCAAAGTACTTTTACTGTAAACGGCCACATCAATTAGCGCAAAGTCGTTTTCAACCAACTTCAGAAAGGAGGGTGTTCTTAATTCGAGCTATATGTTGTTGTTGGTGTTTGTAAGCTTATAACTTCGTAAAAGATGCTCTAATTAACCGACTCCGACTTCAAAAAGGAGGAGGTTCTCAATTCAAAGCGTATATTTTTTTGTTTTTGTTTTTGTTTGTTAGCTCATAACTTCTGAACGGATGATCCGATTTTGATATTTTTTGTTTTATTGTAAAGGTCTTGGTCTGAAATAAGTCCCATTGTAATATCTTTACAATCAAAAGAAAATACAGGGTGCCCAAAAGAGTCAGTCCCGACTCTTTTAACTGCTGAGCCGTGCAGCTATATTGATAAAAGTGGTATGTAGGTATAGTAAAGTGGACATGTGCTACGCGATTCAACCGCCCACAACGCCACCTGGTGGAAAATAGTGGAGTTAGCGTTCCTATCTCGGAAACGGTTCAAGACAGGGGGAAAAAGGGAATTATAAAATTGCAGAGCATCGTCGATTCTAAGATTCTAAGACGGAAGGTGGCCGCTTACCACTATGCAGCGGTTTTGAGCGATTTTAACCTTTAGAGAGGGGCTCCGATGTCACTGTAGTGATTCAAAAGATGTCTAAAGCTTAAATCTCCTCCGTTGTTTATTGCATAAACAGAAAAAAAAAAAGAAAGAAAGAAAAAATTACAGAGGTCGCCAAAGCGGAGCTTTCACACGACAGAGGGTGACAAGGTAACAAGAATATAAAAAGAAGAACGGAGCCTTGCTCCCTTGCATGGAAAATCTTGTGATGAAAAATTATATGGACCTCCAAGAGAAAAGTTGGTAACTGCCTTGGAAGATTGAAAAATTAGTTGGTCAAATTGGAAAGATGCATTAAAAAGTTATAGATTCTGGTTAGTTTCTGACGTAGGGGAAGCCGGGTAACGATATTAAAAAGCCAGTCGTTAGGTTTATTAGGTGGGTTAAGGATACGCCAATCATGAGTTAGTGGGCATGAGAAAAAGTAATGATTTGCATTACCCTCAGCCCCGCACTCACATTGTGGAGTGCGCGAGCAATGAAACTTGTAAAGGTGTGATTTGAACGGGCCATGACCCGTTAAGAAGGCTGTTATGGCTGGGAAAAGGTCAAAGTTATAATTTGACACTTTTGGGAGGAGGTTAAAAGTAAATCTACCTTTAGGAGATGTATCCCAGTATAGCTGCCATTCTTTCTTTAGTCGTGCTTTAAGATATCTTTTGACGTAAGAGGTGGGGGGGATGGCCAGAACGAAATCCACTTCTTCCTTTTTAGTGGCAGTTTTTGCTAAGAGATCTGCTATTTCATTGCGCGCGACACCCCTGTGAGCGGAGACATGAGCTAAAGAGAAAGTGTCGGGCTTAGACAGAAGATTTAATTTGATTTTCTGAATAATAGGATGGTTACTCCTGTGGCGAGCCAGAGCCTGAAGACCTGAGAGACTGTCACTGTAGATATAAATTTTCGAATTGGTAAAATAGGAAATTGACCAAGAAATTGCTTGGCTGATAGAGAAAATCTCAGCCTGGAAAACAGTGTTATAGTCCCCAAGCCTAGAGGACCACTGATGGACCAAGACCCCGTCAACAAAGTCGCAAAATGCGGCACCCACACCATAAACTGTCTTAGATCCATCTGTATAAATCGCCACAGGGGCTGTAGGAGAGAAAGAATTAATGTTAGTATTAATTAATGCATGCGTAAAGTCCTCTGCTGGGTGTATGAACCAGCTGCCCATTTTGAATTGAATTTCTTCATCTGGAAATAGGATTTTCTGTAAGTCTTTGTTTCTTAGTTGTAGTACGTTTATTCTGTTGTATTCGTAATTCAGAGTGAGGTGTAAAGGAGGAACACCGGTTATGACGTGGAGGGCATCAGTGGAGATAGTTTTATAACCCCGTGACAGTTGCAAGACGAACATCCTTTGCAATGAATTTAATTTTCCTATAGTTGTTTTTGAAAGATTACCTCCCCAGATTCCCGCCCCATAAGTAACGATTTTTTCCACTATTGTTAGATACCATGTTTTTAACATTTTGGTGCTTATACCCCATTGTTTACCCATTAATTTTCACGAGTTATGATAATGTATAAGAAGTTTAATTTTAAGTGAGTTTAAATGTTCAATCCAGTTAAGGTTTTTGTCTATTGTTAGTCCTAAAATTTTCAAGTGATCGACATGTTTTACAATTTTGCCCTCAAACCTCATCGTCGGCTTTCTCTTCAGTATACGGGATTTGGAGAAAGTTAAAGATTGAGTTTTATTGGGTGAAAGTTGAAGGTTTAGGTCTTTGAGCAGCTGGGAAAAAGCCGTGAAGGCATCTTGAGCTAAGGTCTCCAGATCTTTTCTGCGTTTGCCCGAGAGAATTAACGTGAAGTCATCCGCAAATGCAAATAATTCAAAGCCTTGTGAGCTCATAGAATTCAGTATGTTATTAGCAATGAGTGTCCACAGGACCGGGCCGAGACACGAGCCCTGTGGACAACCTTTCTGTTGACTGTGCACCCTACAGCCTAAGCCCCAGTCGATTAAGATGGAACGCTCAGATAAGTACGATCGGATGACTCCCGCCAAGTTTCTCGGACATTCAATTTTTGATAGGGAGTTAAGAATGTGGGGCCATTTGATATTGATCGATTTAGTACGAAAAGTTAATTTAGACATTAATGCTAAAAACAGAACGCTTAAAACGTGCATTTATTTATTCACAATTTCTTATTTTGTGCACACTTGAACGACATCGCATATGTTGTAGCGTAGCGGTTGACATTTATGCTATGTAAAATTCAAAGTATGCTTATTGTAAGCGGTCACATCGATTAACGTATAGACGTTTTAAACCGACTTCATAAAGGAAGAGGTTCTCAATACAAACCATGTTTTTCATTGTTGCTGTTGATGAAATTTGTTAGGTTATAACTTCGTAAGAGATGATTTAATTTTAATACTTTTTTTGTTGTCGTAATGATCTTGGCCTTAAATAGGTTTCATATGATTTTATTAAGATATAAACAAATTACAGGATACTCACAAAAGTCTGTTTTCACTCTAACTGCTGAGCGCATGCAACTACACTGGTAAAAGCAGTATGCAAGTATCGATGTTGAAACTTCTGTCCGTCAGCTGCAGTGCATATTTTGCTCTTTGTTTGAACTTTACGCTGCGCAATTTCCAGCGCAGCGGGTGACACGCATTCACTGTAAAGTTCAATATATATGCTTAACAGAATTTTTGGTTACGAATACAGGGTATCTGTTCTTTACATTTCTACAGACTTTTTAATTTAACGTATGTCCATTCAATAGATAGTGTTTTGCTCATATCCGATAAAGGCAAGAAAAGTGACACAACTTAAAAATGCAGCATTTGAGAAAAATCAAAAGAAAAATAACTTGACTATAATAAAACTAGCACAACTCTCTCTCGAGTGGATAACTCTCTGGATGGAGATGTAGCTTTTTCGTTCACATTGGGTGCATTTCATGTATTTTTCAGTGACATAAATCATTTTTTGAGCCATGTCACTTTTCTTGGAAGTTGTTACTTGTGAAACTGCCATCGAACGTCTTCTAATGTTCTGCTATATGAATGAGATTCACTGAAAAGAGAAAAATAAAATCTTTTTGTAAAAAAATAGAACCGACTCCAAGTTGCAACTACTATTCAAAGAACTAAAAAAAAAAAAAAAAGATGGTATGAAATGAAACTGTAAATTGCGCCTAAAATTATAAAATAATTTTCTTCGCCAAACAACCTATAACACTACAATTAATCATAACTTTTGAAGTCGGCGAAAAATTAAAGAAAATAATAATACCTTTACTCAATACAAAAATCAAATCCTGTTCAAAATACACATCTCACATTGTCACCTGCAAAACGCAGCCGAAAACCACTTTGATTCAAGAAAACAAATAAGATTTCGTAAGTCGCAAAAGTTGGCGAAGATGCTGGTATCTGACGTCCTTGGTGAAAGAAAAATCGCAAAATTATCTTGATAAAGTATATTAAGTGAGTAATCAAGAATATGAAAAAATACTTCGTGCAATATATATTGTGAAAATATACATCTTGCGTGTATATTTTTGCATCACGTTTTGATCGCCAAATCCAAAAGCCACCAATAATGATAGTTATCAAAGTTATACCAAATTTGCAAAGGAAAGTCTAACTTCGTAGAAACATAAATACCGCATTGTGAAGAATGTTCGCTGTTCTATGTAGATGCTACTAATGGACCAATTGTATACAGTGATAAAATAATAAAGGAAACATGAAAATGGATCTTTCGAGACAACAGCATTTATTGCTACCGATCTAAAAACAAACCTTTTAAAACTAACTAAATCTTATTTAATTTTGCGCCTACTTCAAAATTTATGATTAATTGTAGTGTTATAGGTTGTTTGGCGAAGGAAATTATTTTATAATTTTAGGCGCAATTTACAGTTTCATTTCATACCTTTTTTTTTTTTTTAGTTCTTTGAATAGTAGTTGCTTTTTGGAGTCGGTTCTATTTTTTTAGAAAAATATTTTATTAGAAATATGGCATGCTAAATATTTATTTAAGTATATTGTTAAATATGTATTTAAGTACGAAGTTTACATTTTATACACTATACTTTTTACTAAAGCATTTATTTAGAAACATATGCATCTGGATTTAAAATTAGACAAAATGCTTATTCAAATCATCGTTTAGTTTAGAAAATTTAAGACCATATTCATTATATAATCGATCATAAACTGTAGTAATTATAACAATACATTGATGACTTGTAATCAATCATAGCTATTTTGCACTAACCACAGGTCGATCAAAGATAACTCTTACTTGACGTTTCTACATCCTGTTCACAAATGATTTAATAGTTGCTGCATAAATGAATGAATTGTGTTCGATACTTAATATAATGGGTGGATATAATTAAAGTTATTCAGTTTAGATCTACGTATATCCCGATAAAATAGACGTATTTTGTTAAAACTTGGTATATGTGTTATATGGACCATTGGGAAAATAAATTTGCAATAAAAACCATTAGTTCAAATTTTGATCAATAGATGACACTTTTCATGCAATATGGAAAAAACGTTAGGAAGATTTGAAGCGTTTCAAAAAAATCAGTAATCAGTGTTTTAAACTCCTTCTTCAACACGTCATTAGAGGAAAAATGATTGAGTCTTACTGATAAATTTGTTGCTTGAAGAATATCCACGCTTGAATGGCTAATAAAAACCCATCTGATCGACCGAGTTAAGGAAAGATGAATAAAAAAATTGAGAGAGTGTGGAATTGCTGTGAGGAAGATAACGAAAACAAATTTAAAAGAGAAACTGCGGAAGAAGGGCCATAATTTTCACTAATTTTATTGCCATAATTTTCACTTGTTGCCGTTAATGTATGTAAATATTTAGGTGTGGTCCTTAAAACATAAATACTAATCATACCATGTTCTACAGAATCATTTTCTGTGTGTGTGTGCATATGAATAAGTGTCAGTTTTATTAGATTTTTGTAGTACAAATGTATTACAGTGCACTTAAAAAATAAATAAATAAATAAATAAATTGATGATGCCTTTTTTTATTTACAATTTTTTCAAAACATAGATTGAAACGAATAAAAGTGTCGTTTTTTCACAATACCAAACAGTTAAAATGATAATTATGTACATCTTCGAAACTTTCTTTAGAAATGTAATGTAAGGAGCATATGTTTTGTATTCTATTATGGTTTTATTATATGAATATAGAATACATTATATTTTAATATATGAAATAAAACTGTTTATTTGTTAAATCTAAACAGTTACTGAATAAAATATGCTGGGTAATTTAATCTTTATATAGAATTACTGTTTCAATGCTTTAATGCATAACGACATAGTATTAAACATATTTTAACTAAATCTCAGAATATTCGTTCTGCGCAAACATCGTAAGTATTTTTTTCTAGTTCGTGCAAAAATGTATGCTACAAATTTGGAATCCCCTTCCTCTCTTTAATGACTAAACAATTTTATTCAGATTGGGATCAGGACTATTTCCGGGGATTTAGAAGAAGAAATTGTATGATATTATTTGTAAGATATAACCTAAAGTGAAAAAAAAAAAATCAAAGATTACTTAAAGAATTATAGGTAATCATGAGGTTAAATGCGAAACTTTTAAAATTTGAATTAAATAAGCGTCGAATGGCAAGGTGTAGTATCATCATGAAATATTGATCGTAGAATATTCTGAGATATCTCCAAAACAATCGAGCAGGTACCCACTTTTATAATAACCGTGTTTTATTTCGAGTTAATTGATTTCTTGACTATTAGAATTAGTTTGACTTCTTGGAAAGTTATGCGCTCTCATACCATAATGAACGGAGAATATTTCAATATGTAAAGACTGCCATTTTCAGTAAGTTGGTTATATATTCGCCATCCTGCTAGCTTGTTTGTGTAAGCTGTAAATAAGTTAAACATGACTCATCTGAGTAAAACCACTACAGCTCAATAGTTTTCTGATCATTAAAAAAAAAAAAAAAAAAAAAAAAAAATGGACTAATGAACTCTTGTTTTCTTAATTGTTTTAGTTAATAATGACTTTTTGCAAATCTTTTTGCTTTTAAACTGCTTTGTTTAATCGTCTCTGCACTGTTTTCAAAGAAATTATATTTCTAAATGCTTTTGTAGAATTGTTCGGAATATATTACAAATCGATTTTTTAAACACTATCTTTTTAAATTGCGGTTATCACTTGGGTGACCAACGTTGTCGCCCAAAGCCAAATTTCCGGTTTAAACAATTAAAAAAAGAATATATATATATAATATGAGCAACAGTATTATTACTATCATTGTTATTATTGTGTTGTTACTTTGATTTTGAGATATATCTGGACATTTTCGGCACCCCTGTAAAACAATCACTAACTTTAATCATAACCAGTTTTATAAGAAACATGCTTATGTTCATAATAAACAGGAGACTTGGCGTTGGAATATTAAAACCTGAATAAACTACTACGTCAGAAACGCCAAAGAAAAATATTGGAAATGCATACAGCTGTTTCGGTAGCCTAAAGCGTACCGTCATCAGTGCAAAAAGGATTCTGAATCAGGAGAAGTGCTCGTATATATAGGAGAGGGGCCGGTGAATCAGGAGAAGTGCTCGTATATATAGGAGAGGTGCTTTCTACCGATTACGTACTAAAAAGTTTCGTGCCCTCAACCGTCTGAAGTTCCTTTTACAGTGCAAGAGACACCGCATCATCCCTAAATTCATTCAACTGAAATGCAATATTTCTGGTTCCAGTTTTGTTATCAAAGCAGTACTCAGGTCTCATTTTAATATTCTCCGTGCAGTTATTAAGAAAACTCGTACTTCCATCGACAAATTTGAAAAAGATTTATTCTCTCTCCACTTAGAGTTAGCTTTTGAACGCCCTAATTTTATGTTGATTGATCATAATTACTGGATTCATTGTGACAACCGCTCTCGTAAACACTCAATTAAATTACAAGATAAATTCACCCGACTTCGTAATTCACAGAATCCTATTCATGCGAACGACTTTCCTGTTGTCAATAAAAATGCAAAAAATGCCTGTTGTCAATAAAAATGCAATCGTTAATCTTTCCAATGCTGAAATTACCAATAATCAATATTCTGTTCTCAAACTCAATTCAAATTTTGCCATTTCTAAACCTCCTGTTTTTCCTCAGTAAATTGCACCGGTTGAAAAAGCTTTCAAAAATTCTCGACTGACTGACCAACAGAAAGAAAATCTTCGTCATTTAATTCTCAATAATGCCAATTTCAATTCTAAAAATTTCAAATCAAATCTCAGCCCTGCAGAAAAAAACGCCTTGAAGGAATTAAAATATAATGAAAATATCATCATTACAAAAGCTGATAAAGGTGGTCAGATTGTTATTTTGGATAAAAAACAATACATTGTAAGTGTTACCGAATTAATTAATGATGGCCCATATATTCTCTGCCCCGTGACCCCTCTACTCAAGAGTTAAATAAAATTAAATCTGCTATAAAATCTTGCCCCTTGTTATTGGACTCGACTAAATCTCATCTTATCCCTTCTATTGCTAATTGTGCCAGATTTTATGCTTTACCGAAAGTTCGCAAACCCAATATTCCATTCTGTATGCATTTCCAATATTTTCCTTTGGCGTTTCTGACGTGGTAGTTTATTCAGGTTTTAATGCTTATGTTCGTCTGCATAATGTATATTAATATTGCTTTGTTTTGTGTAGTAAACATTTAAACAAGCTTTAAAGAAATACCTCTCTAATATTGTAGTATTTCGAAACACATTTATGAGCCCTGTATACCAACCATTAGGGATATTTAAACCATTCTCAACAGCCAACGTGCTACAGTGAAGCTATATAATGTATATTACTTTCAAGATATTCTAAAAGTACTTACGGGCATTAGAGAAGAGAAAGACAAACAGGCATATAAAGGAAGTTAAATCATAAACTCTTTAAAACTTTATTTGAAAGTGTTAAAAAATATAAAATATCTGAAAATGCATATCCAGCAGTTTCAAGCTATTTCTCTTAATGCATTAGAATATATTTTTTCGGACCTGTAAAACAAATATTAATGCTAAACAAAGACGAAATGTAAATTAATAGTTGTTTTTAATTATTTATAGATGTAAAATTAGGTTTAATTTAAAAATCAGCAATCTTAAAAATCTGGGAATAGGAAATGCCAATACGACATGATATGGGAAGAGGACAAATAAATAAAAAAGTAAATAAATAAGATTAATAAATAAATAAATAAATAAAATTAAAATTAAAATTAAAATTAAAAAAAAGACTTATTTAATTTTAATGTATTAGGTCTGTTTTAAAAAGTAACTCAAATAATAAATTAAAAATAAATAAATAAATAATTACAATAATTACCTTGCTCTAAAAATGTACGAAATATAAAAAGTAAGAAAAAAATAATATTTAAATATCAATAAATATAAGAAAAAAATATTTTCTATTGAATTCAGTTTTACTTCTTTGTATGTACAAAGCTATTTCAATCAGCCCTTCTCTTCTTAATTACGATCTAGTTTAAATTTTTAAACATATATTAGAAGAAAACGTATTTATGGCATATAAATTTTCAGAAATACACAAAGCTTGTGACAAGAGATTGTGTGGACTTTACGATTTTTAGTGCTAGAGGCCTATTTCAGTCGGTACAGTTTTCGAATTTTTATAGGTCACATTTAATTAGTGCTAGAGGTTAATTATTTCAGTCGGTTTATTGAATGGGGATTTATTGAATGAAGTCCCCCCCAAGGCCCAACTTTGACATGAGTCCCCCCCAGGCCCAACTTTGACATGAGTCTCCTCCAAGGTACCCCTATTTCAGTCGGTACAGCGTTGTCGAATTTTTATAATACACTCTTAATAGTGCTAAGGGCCTATTTCAGTCGGTTTATTGAATGGGGATTTATTGAATGAAGTCCCCCCCAAGGCACAACTTTGACATGAGTCACCCCAGGCCCAATTTTTACATGAGTCCCCCCGCAAGGTACCCCTATTTCAGTCGGTACAGCGCTGTCGAATTTTTATAATACACTCTTAATCGTGCTAAGGGCCTATTTCAGTCGGTTTATTGAATGGGGATTTATTGAATGAAGTCCCCCCAAGGCACAACTTTGACATGAGTCCCCCCCAAGGTACCCCTATTTCAGTCGGTACAGCGTTGTCGAATTTTTATAATACACTCTTAATAGTGCTAAGGGCCTATTTCAGTCGGTTTATTGAATGGGGATTTATTGAATGAGGTCCCCCCAAGGCACAACTTTGACATGAGTCCCCCCAGGCCCAACTTTGACATGAGTCCCCCCAAGGCCCAACTTTGACATGAGTCCCCCCCAAGGTACAACTTTGACATGAGTCCCCCCCCAAGGCACACCTTTGACATGAGTCCCCCCAAGGCCCAACTTTGACATGAGTCCCCCCCCAGGCCCAACTTTGACATGAGTCCCCCCAAGGCCCAACTTTGACATGAGTCCCCCCCCAAGGTACAACTTTGACATGAGTCCCCCCCAAGGCACACATTTGACATGAGTCCCCCGCAAGGCACACCTCCCCCTCATTGGGAAAAAGAGCAAAAAATGTTGTTTTGCGGCTATAAGACAGTTTGGACTTCCAACGTTATTTGTTACAGTATCTGCAGCTGAAACACATTGGTTTGATTTAATGAAAACTTTATCATGGAATTTAGATCGTCACGAATTAACTAAAGAAGAATTTGGCGATATTAACAAGTTTAGCAGTAGGCCTCTGGCACTAAATTAAAATCTGTCAAGGTCAGATTTTTATGTTTTAAATAATGAAATAATGTCGTGTCTGTATATTTTTTTTCCTTTCTTTCATTTTCCTTTCTCTAACTCATTCCCATATAATGGCACACTCGATTATTTTCTACCAACTTTAACCTAGAATTGTAATACAGAATTAGTATAAATTTTTAATTGGGTTTCTAAGCACTGTTTATCGACAAGCATACGACGTAAAAAACAAGTAATAGGTGAATTCCCTACTTTGTTTTTTTAAAATAAATATACTACCAAATGCAATTTATGAATGTAAGAAATTAGGCAACCCTTTTCCTTATATATTCGAAAACTGTTCATTAATTAAAAACAATTTTTAATTAAATAGTAATAAAACTATAAAGCAAAACTTGAAAGCAATATTATTAAACCCAGATAATTATAATAAGTTAAATCATATTTATAATACCTTAAAGGAAAATTACTCATTTATTAAATATAAATTTTAACACAACATCCGTTGACTTACTTTTTTCTGTTGGTGAAATGTAATCTGTCTAAATGTAATTATTATTATTATTATTATTTATTTATTTCATTTATTTATTTTTCTTTTCTTTTCATTTTATTTATTTATTTATTTATATATTTATTTTTTAATCATTTTAAGCTTTCCTCAAAACAGTCTTAAGTACAACTTTCAATGTATCTCCTATTAATAAATCAAGCAACGGTCTTCTGCTTTAGCAAGACCGTAGACAAATTTTTTCTCCTGTGGGAACAAAAATCTCTATAACCACGCGGTTTGGGACCAACAGTGAGAGACCAATGTAAATAATGTGAATGACAAATGTATCCCTAATGCCAACATCACTGTAAGATATTCAGGAACGCATTACCGCTTCTGTGACGGACATTGGCTGGATGAATTTGGGTTGAGTTGTGTTGGTTGGGTTTAATGTTGCAGTAGTACTGCACTATAAATAATTAGCGACAGTCTGGAACGCAGCCCGGAGACATGCCTTCCCGGAGACCCGGATGGTCCGGAGACATGCAATCACATTTCTGTCCTCTATGGAGGGACATTGGATGGATGGAACTGAAGTACCGTTTGGATGTGTGCTGAAGCACTAAGGGCACACATATTGAGCATTTGTAGTACGCACCAGAAACTTGTCTATTGTATCTATCTTTTCAGGTATCCGACAATTTGTCTTTTTGTGTCGTATACTTGTAAATAAACAGTGCTTTGAAATTCCTTGAATCATCTAGGATAACTGTGTACTATAATGCATTCAAATTTATACTCTTTAACTACATTTCTTGCGACCATGGAAGCCTCTGCGCAAGTGCGGATTGAACGAGTCCACTACTAAAATAGGGGAGACAAGCTTTTCGTTGAGAGAAAATAAGCGATAAGGGAATACCGAATGACTGGATGTTTACTAAATTAAAACTATTGGTCAACTTGAAAAACCTCCAAGATTTTCGACTCGTCCTCACTGCTAGGCGCAAGAAACGTGGTTACACTATATTTCATTGTATAAATCGGTTCTGATTAACAAAATTTTCTTGCGGATATTTGGAATTTTATAAATACGTCATTAAAAAAAAAAAAAAAAAAAAAAAAGGTAGGAGAAAAGAAAAAGAAAAACACACAAATTTATAAAGCTTTTTAATGCAATTACTATTATTTAAAAAAAAAAAAAAAAGTAGAAATGTAATTATAAAAGCTTTCTGAAAATATAATATCTCAATTTATTTCAATAAATCAAAATTATTTCCAAATTATTTGTAATTAAATTAATTAAAGAGAATAAACAACGTTTATAACTATTTCTTCATTGAGTAAATTGCTTTAATATGAAAATACATAAAACCTTCTATTTTTAAAATATGTGAGCAATACATGTTTTTTTCAGTATTACAAATAATTTTCCAAATAACTTGATTAGAAATGAAACATTTCACATTAAAAAAATCCCGTTAATTATTCGAATACTATCTCACTATTCTCAGTCCAGTTTATGTAATTAGTTTCATTTTGTAACAATTGCAGAGCTTTCAAGATCACTAAAGTCATTTTAAAACATAATTGCTTCTGATAAAGTACTTTTAATTACATTGCATTAATTAAATTGCAAAAACCACCAAATAAAAGAAACAAAATATTAATAAAAATTATTTTTTTAATAAGATATTTTTTGCGAAAGACCTTTCTACAAATTATATAATAGTAAATTTCAGTAATTAGTCTATTAAAATAACGAACAATGGTACAATTTTTAAATATTAAGCATTTTTAGATATGAAGATTTTTCTACCTTGTTATCTTTATATTATTTAAAGCAATGATATTGATTTTAAATTATGATAATTTTTTATTAACTGTATTTTGAATTTTTGGATGGTATATTTCTTAAGAAGTATATAGACCGAAATGTAAATATATATAATATCTAAAAATACTTTAATGTCGTTAATGCTTTAACAATTTTACTGTTTAAACTAAATTTTGAAAAAAAAAAAAAAAAAAAACCGTACCATATATATAGCCATTAATTTCATGATACTTTAAATTAAAGAAAAATTTGCACCAAGCATATTTTAGTTTTCTTAGAAGAGCATACATACTATTTTTTAAATGGTATGTTCAAATTTTCGATTTAACAGCTTATGGAACGTACTAAAAGAGCTATAACCTTTTTAATCTTTTATATCAACACTAAGTAGATAAAAAACATGCATCACACTGAGAAAAAAACATATATATATATACCGCTTTTATCTAGAACGAACATTTAGTCATTTTCTGAATCCCTAAACAAGAAATATAGATTTCCGAGTTATGCGTATAAGGTAAACTAATAACCTGTATAGAAGAAATGATCGAGAATTTCTAGTCTACACTTTTCTAGATGGCGAAACAATATTATTATTATTATTACTATTATTACGAATCCATTGCACGAATTTTATTACGAATCCATTACTATTAACGAATCCAATTATTACGAATCCATTCGCGCTTGATTTTCTAGAATTGGGTAATAAAACCAAATTATAGTTACTAAAACTCGCCTCTTGTGTTCGCATTTATTTACAGAGATTTTTAGATGAGATTGAAAACGTGAATATAGGAAAATGCTCTAGAACTCTAGCTGGGTTTTTTAGAACTCGCTACCAAGGGAGCTAAAATTTATAAGGATGACATGGAACTATTTTTACTAGAACCACAATTTAGATTCTAGATGTTAGTCACGTAATTTTTTCTTAGTGAAAATTTTAAATGTTATAAAATTTATCAAATACATATAAAAATGTATATGCCTGAGTTCTCAGTCAAAGAATTTTTATATTTGCTTCAGCTTAAAATCGGTTGTCCGAGAAATTGTACAATATTTGCAACTGACAAACGGAAAAAATAATTTACAAAAGTGTTCTGCAAAAGTACTGAGATGTTATCGAATTTGAAAAATGCATAAATCTTATAAAATACGTTTTTAATAACAGTTGTCTATTAACGTCAATGACTGGAAGTAGTGTACAACAGGAAAAATAACAAGATGTGTCTATTTTACATAAAGAATAGATTTTTTTAAAAATCTTTTAAACATAGTTTGAACGCGTGAAAGTTCTTGTTTGAATAATAGTTCCTAATCCAATTACATGATTGGATTATTTTAGCTTCAGTATCCCTTTTTTTTATAGGAATATTAAATATATTTCTATGAAAAAGGATATATAATATATAATTATATATACTTTTTTATAGGAATAAAAAAAAAAAAAAAAATCTTAAACACAGAAATTTGCCACAACTATAGTATACCAGAGTTGCCAACTTTTATAATTTATTCTGTAACACTGTTAGCTGAGTTCTTTTTTTCCCAATACCAAGAATTTTTAAGAATGATTTTCTTCTTACTTAATCGTTGTGGCATACTGGAGAGAATTATTCTATTAAAATTCTGGTGCGAAAAGAAGGTGGAGATAAAAATTCTCCGAAATAAATTGTAAAACTTGGCAACTCTGATCTGTACCACCAACAATTCAAATAAACTGAAACTATTTAAAAAAAAAAAAAATGTTTTTACTGAATTTGATTGCAAACTTTTTTTTTTTTTTTTGGCTAAAAATTCTCGCATATGGAACTACATTGTAAAAGCATGATTTACAGTGTAATGAAACTAGGATAACCGTTAATAATTCAATGCTTTAACGGACAAGAAAAGGCAAAAGCTTTCACTTTCATTCTTGGTCTTAAGTTAATGCTAACTTTTAATTTGTCTAGAACCACTACACTGATTAGTAGTTTTTAATAGAATTAAATCTCATTTCTCCCTAGTACGTTAGATAGTAAAGTTAAAATTCGTTTATTCTCCTTTCGAATAATCCAGACTCAAAAATCCATAAAAAACTCACCGGAGTATTGGTATTGAAAGACTATAAATGAAAATACTAATAAAAATAAATTGAATGTAAATACCTGAAAGAGCAAACAACTCGCTGCAATTTCCTTGGAACGCAAGAACTTTTTTTTTTTTTTTTTAAACATATATGTAATAATTTATTGGGTTTTATTCTTATCAGTGTACACTATAAAAATATCAGTTATAAAATAAAAAAAAGGCTATAACTTTCCCACAGAAAATTTCTGTTTTCTAAAATTACAAAAAGTTACTGTAAAATTTTGTCACAATCTGTCGAAACAGATAAAATCTGTATCAATAGTTATAGATTTTATCTGGTGCGTACATATTTCTTCTGATTCGTATACAGCAAACTTGGTATCAAAGTGGAATTGGAAAGAACTACGTAACAGACGGAAATGCGATTTCATTGCTGTGAGGTATGCACGTGCCCTGGTATAAGGTGAACTCTGGTACAACACTGAGTAGAAAACTGATTTTTACCAACTATGTGACAAATACCAGAGCCGGAAATCGAACACCGGGCCTTCCGCTTAACGCGCGGATGCTCTAACCACTGAGCTACCCTGGCTGATAACCAGCTCGGCACTTCTCACATAATTTACGTTGGCAAGGTCACCGAGTCTGCATTAAAGCAGCTATATCAAGTGACAAATTTTGAATATGGCATAACTCCAAACGGCCACGAAATTTCAATTCAGAAATTTTAATTCATCAACCTGGAAAATTAATTTTTGATAGAATGGAGTGGATAGAATGGTTAGAGCATCCGCGCGTTAAGCGGAAGGCCCGGGGCTCGATTCCCGGCTCTAGTATTTTTCACATAGTTGGTAAAAATCAGCCTTCTACTCCATTCTATCAAAAATTAATTTTCCAGGTTGATGAATTAAAATTTCTGAATACTGACTGGTAGAGCAGAGCCCTATTTTACAGTATGTCCTACGGAAAAATTCTGTTATGTATTTTCTGTATCTTCCAATTATTTAAAATTTCTGTCAACGCATATTTTCCATAATATACGGATATTTTCTGATAACTTTGTTGCCAGATATTTTCTGTAATATAACAATTTCTTTTTTATAGTGTAATTTCTTTAATCATGATAGAAACAAAGACATAAATTCGATCACATTATCTATAAGTTAAGATATCAAGCTCTTTTTATTAAATAAATAATAAAGATTAAAACTTTATATAAATGAGTGACTACATTAATGTAAATATTTAATTAATATGCATATATCTTTATTTCTTATTCCTTCAAAATTAACAGATAAATTTTTTTTTCCAAGTACAGAAAAAATATTTCAGAAATACAGATAAAAAAATCCACACTCCTTCAGTAAAATACAAACTTTGTTTTTTTAAACAAGTGTTTTCTATCACAAGGAAAATATAAAGAAAAAAATAGGCGACTTATAAAAAAAAAAAAAAAAAGGAAGAAAGAAAGAAAGAACATTTGAGAAAAAATGCATTAAAAATTAAAAAGATAAAGATGGTTGTTTTAATATGTTTATTTACAGTAGCTAAATTTCAAATATTTTTTTCTAAAAAAAGAAAAAACATAGTATGCTAAATACTTAAGTGATAACATCAAAAAAAAAAAAAAAAAAAAAAAAAAAACTACTAAGGAAAAAAAAAAAAAAAAAAAACTTTTAAATAAAGTTGTTTGAAAGTATTCGCACTTTGAAAGAGGTTATATTTTGAATGCTTCCATGTTTTCATTTTTTGAAATTATCTGAAAGTTAAAAGAAAGAAAAAGTAGATATTTTTAATGAAATTTTAATGGTTTTCTCTACATATATCAAAGTCCGTTATAGTTATTTAATTGGCAATAGAAAAAAAATCATTTTAAGCATTTTATTTATTATTTATTTACTTATTTGTGATATGCTTTGCAATTTAAAAGATAATCTAAGTTGAATTTCCTTAAATAATATTACTCAAAAATTTTATATAATTATGTACATAAAATTAATCAATGCAAATATGTTTACTAAGTTTAGACCTTTAGGAATCGCCAATTAATAAAATGTAAGTATGACGTACCATTCTATAACTTTTTTCCATGTGCCTTTTTTTTTTTTCAGTCGCCATCTTGCGACTTCTTTTCTCTTAGGTAGGGGCTATAACAATATTCATATTAATTAATGTTTTTATTTCAGATGAGAAGAAGAGATGCAACCGTATCAACCAGAACGCCCCCTTCCCTTTACTAACATATGAATTTTTCAATTTTATTTATTTATTTTTATTTTTTGGATTATTTTCGTCCATTTTTAAAATATCAATAAATATCCTGTAAAGAAATAAATAGTGTTTTAATCGAGATACACAAAACAACCAAAATTTATGTTTCTAGACTAGATTATCCCCTTAATGAAAAATTTATGGAGATTAAATATATTTTAAACTCAAATGGCGTGAAAAATTTTAAAGGATTAACTTTTTGAAACAAATGGTAAGCGGCAATGCTATTTTTGTAACATCGGGTAAAACCCCTCTGATGACGGACATTTGACGTAGATTGGGTCAAATATTTTAATATTTCGTATGTCTTGCTTGTAGTATTTTAATTAAACTAATATAGAGAAAATAGTCCATAAAATAGCCATGAATGATTTATGAACAGAGAATAAATACATGAAAAGTATAGTTCATAATGATTTTAAAAAATTATGTGTCTGGCATCTAGAAAATAAATTGTGGCTTTGGTAAAAATAGTTCCATGTTATTCTTATTAATTCTAGTTCCTTTAATAGCGAGTTCTAGAAATTCCTATTAAAATTATAGAGCGTTTTCCTATATTATCGTAGCCAAACTTATTTAAAAATTTCTGCAAAAAAATATGAACATAAGATATGAGTTTTAGTATCTATAATTTTAGATTATGATCCAGCTATAGAAAAAAAAAAACGAAAATTTCTCGCAATACAAAGAATTCGTAATATTCATAATATTTATAATATTGTTTCCCCATTTACAAAAGTATAAACTAGAAATTCTCGATCATTACGTCTATTCAGTTTGCTTGTTTACCTTAAAAAATAACTCGGTAATCTATATTTCTGTTTTAGATATTCAGAAAATTACTACTATTCGTTCTAGACGAAGGTGTCATATTTTTTTCTCTATGTAATGAGATACTTCAGAAATTACCACGGTTCAAAAATTCCATACGAACCTTATACGAATTTTAAAATATGATCTCACATTATGTAAATTAATCTTAAAATATCAGTGTCTAATATTTTTTATTTTGTTTAAATTTATATTTCTTAAATAATATATTGTATACCATATCTATTTGAGTAGCAGAAAACATGTGCTTGAAATCTGTTTATGAAATTTTGCCGAAGATATCAACAAACGTAATTTAAATACTCTTCGGCTAATTGCATGTTGCAGTTAACCCTTTCATTCCACGTGATGCCAATTGGAATCATAACATTTCAGATTTTCTTTCTTACCATTTAACAAACCCGCTAATTCAAACTGAACAAAATTAAAATCTATATATATATTCCCACCGACAAATATACACTTTAGATGGTTTCACTATCTTTTTTTGATAATCGAAAGTATATTTTACAACTCTATTCTGATAATAATATCGGAATCAGTTTCCTGTTTTGGGCAATTTAAGTAAATTAACTGTTTGAAATATTTTTTATTTTATTTAATTAATTGCAGTATGTATTTCTTCCAAAATAGTGATATTTTTTATTTATTGAAAAGTTATGATGGCATGTTATGATGGAAAAGTTTTTTCAATGGCATCAGTGGTTATATTAAACATAAATAAACACATCTCAGTTGCTTTGTTAGCTATATTAGTTCGTACTCTTCTATTACTCCTATTTAATATATATATATATATATATATATATATATATATATATATATATTACCTTTGAAATAAATTTATGACTAAATATAAAATTTATTGTTTTATGGAAGGAAAAAATTGGGAATGAAAGGGTTAGTGGTTTTATTAATGTTAGGTCACTGACACGTGTAACAGTTTGTTTAATTCAAAATCCTAATTGAACGTGGATGTTTTATAAATTGGTCTCCTAGCATGCGTATGTTTGGATATTTAAAACTTGAAAAACTTGACTTAAAAATTAAATTATTGGCGATATTCATGTTTCTTAAATAATATATTTTATACCATATCCATTTGAGTAGCAGAAAACATGTGCTTGAAATCTGTTTATGAGATTTCGCCAATGTAATTTCTTGCATGTTGCAGTTAATGGTTTTATTAAATTTAGGGCGTTGACACATGTAACAGTGTGTTTAATTCAAACTTCTTATTGTACTTGAATGTTTTATAAATTGGTCTCCTAGCATGCATATGTTTAGATATTTAAAACTTGAAATACTTGATTTAAAAATTAAATTACTGATGATATATATGTATCGTCTAATTACAAAACAGGCCAACTCCTTAAATTTTTAAAATGTAATTTTTAGGTGTTTTAAATTCTAAGTAAACGTTTCCACTATCTGGAAACAAGAAATCATGCCAAAACCGATTCATCCTTGTATGTTATTTCCATTTGAAAATCACGATGTGCTGCAAAACTAGTCAAATTCTAAAGCTGGTGAGATTCACAATCGGCCATTTCTATATCCCCGAAATCACAATTCTGCTCCGCCCGAATATAGCAGTGCACTTATTGATTAGGTTATTGTTATCGTGTTTTCTCTCACCTATGACGGCTCTTTCTTAAGATATTTTTTTCCCCTAATCATTGAGTTTCGTGTTTCCTACGACTATGGATAAAATTGTAGAAGCACTTTCCAATGAATCAAGGAAGATGAAAAGTGTGTGACCCTAAGAAGTAAAAAAAGGAATAAAGCCAAAGTTCAAAGGTGATGTACCATCACTTTGTAATATCCTAATATTAATTGATAATATAATATAATAGTAATTAGCGCATTATGATCAATTAATCATATGCTATTAATTTAATAACATACCTATGATGATTTAGCAAGTTTGTTTACAACTCGAATGATTTCTGCCTCTATTAAAGAATAGCTCGTAATTAATTCATTTGTGATTATTTGTTATACATTTTCATAATTTTCTAGAGTTATTTTTTGTTATGGATATCAGTTATTTTGTATCAGATTTTTTAAAGCCTTTATCAGTTTTTATTATTATTATTATTTTTTAAATCAGATAAGAAAACCAGTTATTTTAAAATAAAGAGTAATTGAACTAAACGTTTTGTGTATATTTTAGATTTAAAGATCCAATAGTCCTAATAAATTTAGCGAAAACTAAGTTCTGTTTTTTTTGCAAAACCAGCCAAATCTTAAATTAAAATTTAAGAAATCCGCCCGCTTCTTGTGCCGCTGCGCCCTTATTTTGAGTTTTCAAACATACTGACCGAATGATTATAACACTAAAGAATTTTGGATCCAATCTTATTTTGTCTAAGTGTGGAAAAGAATGAGCTTCCCCAAAATTTTAATTTTATAGATGGTCAGTTTGTAATTAGACGATACATATCTAACGAAATTTATATTTCGTCGGTAAAAATCAATTTGTAATATATCTGGATTATCTGAATACTCTAAGATCTTTTCTGTAAGTAGTAATCCGCTGCCAATAGCATCTTTATTTCGAAACAGCGGATGATATCAATAGATATTACTAGCTGCAAAGCCTGTGAAAGAATTATGAAATTATTTGAATAGATATTTAAAAATACTGAAAGATTAAAAACATTTGGTTGTTGTTGCTGTTGTATGGATTGAGGCCGAGTGAGTACGATAAGTTTCTACGCCTAGATAAAACATTCTCTGCTGGTTTCTTTCTAAGGAGTGAAAAAGCACGAAAACACCTTACAGCTTTGTCAAAAAGTGGTCGGTATCGATCTCGGGACCTCTATTTTTTACAGCATTGTGAACAGAACCTCACGGGCACTGGAGGGGTGAAAAAAAAATCCATATGAGTAAATATGTGTAATGGCACATTTTGATACTTTTACGTCATTACAAATGATAATGTTAAATTAGCTTGAAAAAAAAAAAAAAAAGATTGTTATGAAAAAATGTGCACCATAGAACTAATACACTGAGAAAAAAATATACCGCCTTCCTCTAGAATGAATAAGTGACCATTTTCTAAATTCCTTAACTAGAAATATAGATTTCCGATCTATGCGCGTAAGGCACGCCAATAAAGAGAATAGACGAAACTATCAAGAATTTCTAGTGTACACATTTCTAGATGGTGAAACAATATTCTGAATACCCTAAATATTCTGAATCATTGATATTGTAAGAAATTCTCGCTTGATTTTCTAGAATTTGGTAATAAACCAAGATTATAGTTGCTGAAACCCGCCTCTTGTAGTCTCATTTATTTGCAGAGATTTTTAAATAACTTTGTCATCGAGAATATAGGAAAATGCTCTAGAATTCTAATAGGGGCTCTAGAACTCGCCTTCCAAGGGGACTAGAATTTATAAGGATCACATGGAACTATTTTTTCTAGAGGCACAACTTAGATTCTAGGTGCCAGTTACAGAATTTTTTTATCAGTGTATTTTTTTTTTTTTTTTTAATATTAGCTTTTGTGTATAATTTTGAACTGAAAATATTTATTTATTAGAAAAATCTTTAGAGTAAAACAAAATTCAATATAACATTTGCTGTTTTATATGTGCTAGTCTATAAGCCACTATATAAAGCATTGAGTGTCAGTCGACGCTGTAAAGTGATGAATGAGCTATTCTTGTTGTTTTCTTCGTCATGCAAGGAAAAGCGTGAAATAAGGCTGCAGATTTTTTTTTTAGGAACTTTGTTGCTTTTTTCTTTATAAAATTTAATGTTGGATCCCAAAATGTATTTTTGAATTTCAATTTTTAATATTCATTTCCATAAATGCATGTTATTTCAAATTTATTGATGGCTAAAGAAAAATATGAAAAGTTCCTTGAAGAAAAATATTTGATTATTATTATTATTATTATTATTTTTTTTTTTTTTAAGTGATTATGTTTTCTCAATTAAATAACAGTAAAAATATTTAAAATCCAATGAACAGACAATAGTTTTTCAGCATGTTCCTAACTAAATATTTACAGAATATTGAAATTTAAAATATTAAAAGTTTTTAATGTTATATTTAAAAGAAATTAACGTTAATTTTATAAGTTCTTTCAATTGTTTAGTAGATTATAAACCTGCTAACAAATTATTATTGAAAAAGAAGATAAACAAGAAAATGAATACGATTATCCATTTTTTTAATTTATGAGGTTTTATTTTTTAAAAATATATTAAACACTTCATATATATACATATTTAAAAATAGTTTAAAACTTAAAGTGACTATTTCATTAATAATATTGTTATATATATATATATATATATATATATACATATTTATACACAATTAAAATGTAAAGTTATTTTAATCATTTCATTTCCACAAAAAAATCCTCTTCTTTTGAGCATGTTTTTAATTATAATTGTTGGCCGTTTTCATCCACTATACTGTTGTTCACTATAATTAAACAAGTCTTTTTATATATAGATATAAATTTGAAATTTCATCAAAAATTTCATGGGAATTGGTCAATAAGTTTCATGAATATAGAAAATTAATAATCCTTAGACCACACATGCGTTATACAGCTTGTATGTAAGACACATTGCTTGAAAAAAAATATTTAAATATTTTTATGAAATTTTTGGTCTATATGAAATTTTTGGTCTAGTTTAGCATGAAAATACTAAATTGAATACTAAACTAAAAATACTTTCATACTAAATTTTAGTATGAAATTTTTGGTCTATGAACTCAAAATCTTCTTTATAGTCGTTCGGAATTTTCCGTGATTATTTCACAAACTCGCGTGAATACGGACTAAGTCATTAAAAAAGACCCCTTACTCACAGAATTCCTCTCCCCTTAGGTCGAGGTTTGTATTGTAGACAGTTTGCCTTAACCGAAATACCAACATCTTATTTCTAATAAAATTTTAACTTTTAATAAATTCGGCTGATAATTCGCAATTAAATGAAGTTCTTCTACTGCTTATAACTGACGCAAAACTACAACTGGCATGTAAAATAACCAGTGTAATTCTCTGGTAAATTAATTTATAGACCTTTAAGTTGTTGTAACTTTAGAAGGGAAAAACAGTTTATTTTTAATTATACAAAGTCATAAGTGATTTTTGTAAATCAGTTATGCATAATAATCATTTTTGTGATCTTTTTTCCCCGTTAAACATTAATTGCCTGTTTTAAAATGACATTCTTTTGGGTGTCCCTGTACACAAATAATTGCAGAGAACCTGTTAATGACATTTAAAATAAGGAAAATTCCAGAATAAATTTGAACATCATACATAATTCTTTTGAAATTTCTGAAAATATCTACGGACGCTGCAAGTGTTAAATCGCTTAATTTAAACGAAAATGCGATACCAGCAAATTTACAATAAATGCCCTCAATGTAAGTGATTATTTTTTTTATGGTCCTGTAAATCTAATGCTAATCATACAACATTCTGTAGAAAGCATACTTTTGCAGAAATGGATAACATATTTGTTTTTTATTAAGATTTGTTCAAAGTACTTTCAATAAAATTTGGTTTATAGAAATATCTGTCATAGAGCGAATGCTTTGGAATTTTTTAGGATGTTCTTGTACACAAACCAGTGGTGTTATTTACTCCACTTTTTATAACAAACATTCGATAGTAAACCTGAATAACAAATTTCGATTTCATTTCAATAATGGAATTAAAATATAGTTCATAAAAGTACCTCTCATAGAGCATAATGCTTTGGAATACTTTTGGTGTGTCCCTGTACACAAGCCAGTAGGGTTAATCACTTCATTTTCAATAGGAATCAACTGATAGTGAACGTGACTATCATATATCAGTTTCAAGAAATTCCATGGATATTTACGTGAGTTAGAGCGCGGATAGGCAGACAGACAGACGAACAGACAGACAAACAAACCAATGTCATCAGCACTTTTCAACCTTGTTGGAAAGTGTTAAAAATGATAAACATACTTTAAAGACAAAAAGAAATACAGAAAATTATACAGACACGACGTTATTTCATTATTCACAGAAAAAAAAAAAAAAAAAAAAAAAAGTCATATGAAATTGCCAGTAAGAAAATTAATTTTCTATAAGTATAAAAAATAAACGAAAAATTGTTTTTTACATTGACATTTATTTATTTATTTATTTAACACCATGTTCCGCATTTTAATTTTTATGTGGAAAATGACGTCATGACAGAAAAACAGCGTCACAGGAGATACTTTTTGATGCCAATTAGAGTTTCTTTATAAATACGACGCTTTTTATTAATAACTTCGTTTATTAAGATGAGAGACATCTCTAAGCAGATGAAATGCCTGCCTTGGATTATTCGGCACATATTGACACCTGTACTGGCGCGAAGGCCATTGCCCTCCGCGAGAAGATGCGGTCGCAGTCAAAAAAAAAAAAAAAAAAAGAGACACCAGCAAAAGTAAATTATATAGAGATAAAAAAATTTCCACGGTATATTAAAAAATATTCTTCTTTTTGTTTTGTTTAACACTATTTATTATATAATAATAATTAATATTTTACTATAGTTCTTCAATAAAATCATATTTTTATGGATAAAGGAATTTAATAATAAAAGTAAATACGATACTCTATACTTTGTCATGCAAATTACGTAAATTTTCTATGGAAAATTCACTGATGTCGCTCTTATCCACATCTCATTTTTTGAAGAGACATGCGATAATAAAGAAAAAAAAATCTATCATTAATAGATGTAGTTATTTATTAATGGAAAAAATATATTTCATCCAAATATTTTCTTCCACATTTTATAGCTTATAAAGTATTAGAATTTTCATATTAACTATGATCGTGAAACATAAATCTATTTTACCAAAACCAATAACAATATCTGCACAAATCTTCATTAAATGTTAAACAAACTAGAAAAATATTTTGTTTAAAGATTCGCATTTTATTTCTCAGGGGCATAGATAAACTAAAGCATCGAAAGTGTCATTTCAACGATGTTTGGAAGAAAGTTTAAATAATTTATTAGAAAATTCAAAAAGTCTTTTGCATTTTTAAGATAAATCAGTCGAAAACACATGGAAGTTTAAATAGAATTGCCGAAATGTTTTCTTACTTATGAATATTTATTTTAGGCATACCTAATACATATGTATTTTTGAATGCAATTCGAAAAGTATAAATACTCTTTAAACAAAGTGTTTATGACCATAAGCATTCGAAACTCATGCGAAATAAATAATAAACTTATTAAAATGATATCGCATACATTTTATATTTCGCTGTGTACTTAATTTCGAATCAGTTGATTAAATGTTATATTTATGGAAAACCAATGTTCACGATTTATTACGATAAGTCAGTATTTATGAAGATTTTAAAATTAATATTTAACTAGAAACGAAATATTTTTCTTAGAAAGGATTGTTTTAGGGATCACTCACCTGTTGCTGAAAACATATTTTATATTAACATATAATAACATATTTTATATTAACATATATTAACATATAATATTCTTTAACATATAACCACTTTTTGTTTTCTTGTTATTATTGTGCTTTTACTTTTTTGTAATAGTTTCCTATATTTTTTTATTTCCAGGTTAGCGGCTGTTTACATCATTTTTCAAATTCTTGAAATGGTGAATTTAAAGAATCACTAAATTACATTTAATATAGTTGAATTTATTCTTACGTCTTACTCCTTAAAGGAAAATACACAGCTTTGGTCAACCTTATGGATAATGCTCCTTATGATTCAACTTTCATACCAGTTTTCTCTAAACCAATTGGTGAATTTTAGTGATACACTCATTCTCATATTTATAAGTACACTTTATGTTTTGAAATAACTAATATAAAAATAATTGTGAGCAACAATATACTATGTGAACTTAAATATATCTAGTATTCTAAAAACCAAAACTGCTATATTTCTTTTAATATGAAACAAAATTAATAAAAATTAATACAAAATGTTTTTTCCTCCAAGTTTTTAGATGTTCATAATCATAGGGACAATCAAGATTTTTTCGTTTTATTTAACTTACTAGCGGATAAATTACAGTTGACATGCGAATTTGTTAACTAATGGACTAGATTAATTCATATATAAGCCTTCAATTTTTCTTGGACGGACGTTACTGATAATTCCTCGGAAAAAAAAAAAGAACGTTCATGTAGTGAAGTATGATAAATGTTTTTTTAAGTGGAAGGATTTCAATCAGCCGAATTTCTAATGAAATTTGAAGATATAAAATTGCTGAAGGAAATGTGATCAAACGTTGAACTTCTGGTTCGATAGGGGAGAGATCTGATGCAAGATCAGAGTTGTTTCACAGAGATCGAAGACACAAAATTCCTCTTACTGTTCTACTCATAATAACTGCTGCTGAATTTGCTCGAAAATTTTAACGAAAGGTTGGGGTCCACATTTATGCATGTTTAAAATAATTAATAATATGTTAAAATGAATAAAAACCTGAAATAATCAATAAGCATTTAATGGGGGAAAGAACGTCTGTGTTGAAATTGAATAAAGACAATATTAAACAGTAAAATATTGCATTTTCGGATGAAAAAAAATTATTCTTGATTAACCAAATGGTTTTAACAGTCACTGTCACGATCTGACGATAGCGAAAAACAGAGCAGATTTTTTAAACGGAGATACGAGTCGGGCATTTTAAAGGTGGATCTATGGTGCACTAGGGAGCTGTTTCTACTGAAGACAGAATTAATTTAGTAATTTTTCTATTATTATGAACATCAAGAGAATTTCCGCAAATTTTAAACGTGGAATTCTCAGACTTTTGTTAGATTTTGGGGGGTAATAATATTTTTTTCAACAAGACCTACATTTTTGCTCTACTTCTAGAGCAATAGGAAATAGTTTGAAGAAAGAAATTTCTTTATTATTGCCTTTCCCGTGGCCTAAAAGTTGAAAAAACCTTAACTTATCATATTATAAAAGTGCATGCAAGTGGAAAGCTATTTTAAATAGTTTAAAAGTATTCAGAATATCATCTATGCTGCATGAAATGGCATTGGAACTGAATAAAAAAAAAAAAAATCCATATATATCAACCAGAGAAAATGTCCCACTGTTTCACCCTGAAAAGAGACCCCATAAATTATTAATTTAATGAATAACTGAAAAAAATTTATTAAGATTCGAGCTGTCCTTATAATTGTGAACACCTGAAAAATCGTCTTTTTCACCGTATTCAAGTATTTTAAGGTAGAAAAACGATAAAACTTTTTAAATATAGTCTATTAATGAAATCCAAATTAGTAAAAAATTTATTTGTTTAAATAATAGTGTTCAATGTTTAGTTAACATAGAAAAACGGGTGTCTTTAAAATTATGAGAACCAGTGTATATTCGGAATTTTTTCGATAGAAATGACTTAACATAAGTAGTTTTTTTTTTTTGTTAGTTTGTTTTTGTTTTTACAACCTGAAATATTCAAATATGCGAAGGAACTAGCTTTTGACGAGATATTGTGCCAAGAATGCAAATTAGGGCCTTTTTTTCTTGGAAACAAACCGGTAAATTCGGCTATTTTTTTCGCGTTATAAATGTTATTTATAGAAAACTAATGTATTAGCAGTTTTTCAAAGCTTTAAATGAGATTGAAAAAAAAAAAAGAAATCAAACTTGTGGAATAATTTATTTATTTATTTACTTATTATTATTATTATTATTATTTTTTTTTTTTGACAACATTAAAATTTTAGCTTCAAATGTAAATTTGTACGATTTCCGTATTTTCCTAGAGGGTGCTTATACTAAATTACAACATTCTGCCTTGAACGAGGCTAAAGCTGTTCCCCCGGAATTAGAGTCCTGCATCGGGTCGGGTTGACAGAATATTTTCTCTTGCGGGCCGGGTTCGGGTCGGGTTGACTGGTCTTTTTTTCGTGTGGGTCAGGTTCGGGTCGGGTTCGGCTCGGGTTTGGTTTTCAACAAGTCGGGTCGACTTGAGAACACCTTTCAAAATATTTTTTACAATTATAAACATAAATTTATAGGCATGTTTACAACTGTGTAACTAATTTAAACATTCTGCACATACTAGACATTTATCGGCTGGTTGTTTGGTTCTAGGATTTAAGGCCGATAGACTCCAAATGTGTCCTAGGCCTATAGGGGGAATGCCCTCCATTTGAGTCTTTCTAATGGGCCCTAGCCCGTATTTACACGTGTTTCGGAGGAAACCACGGAAAATTCCGAATGGCTAGGTCGATGAGCGCGACCTGGGATCGAACGGGACACCTCCCATCTACCAGATTCGAGCGCAGAACCGCTCGGCCGCTGGTGGGCAGACATGTACCGGAGCTCCCTATTCGTATCCGTGGATAGCCGCCAGAAAAATAGATCCGTATTTGCATCTGGATCTGTTTTCTTTTCTTCAACGGAATTAATATGTATCTTTTGTAGAAATTGAATGAAAATTAGAAAAGTTATATAAATCTTTCTCGAGTGTTGTTAATACCGGGTGATCCGAAAGTCAGGACAAACTTTAAAAATGAATAATTCGAAAAGGAATCAAGATACAAAAATACGGTTAGCACCAAACGGATGAAAAAGAAACCGGGTTTTGTGTGGCAAAGGAAAAAAATTATTTTTGTTGGCGACCAACAGATGGCGCTATAGTGTTTATTTGACCAAAAGATGATTTACAAATGAAAAAAAAAAAATTGACAACTTACAAGTCAGCTTAATTACAGTTAATTAGTACTACTACAGTAACTGTTCAATGTCCATCATTCAGAAGTACAGCTGTGAGATGATTCACCACATCGTTCGCAGCATTTAGTAGCATTTCTTGCGTTATGGCAGACACATTTTGGCGGATGGCATCTTTCAGTGCTGCTAGTGCTGCCGGTTGGTCGCGGTACACTTTTGACTTCCAAGAATCCCCACAGCCAAAAGTCACAGGGTGTCAGATCGGGAGATATTGAAGGCCATGCGTGATTAAAGTAGCGACTGAGAATGCGATATTCCGATGCATATAAGCTTCGACTACCATTACCTGCTGTAGTTGTTCCTTTTTATATCGTTTGTTGCTTTGCATAATCCCACATCAGAAATACGACAGCACCATCTGTTGGTCGCCAACAGAACTATTTTTTTTTTTCTTTGCCACCCAAAACCCGGCTTCTTTCCCATCAGTTTGGTGCAAACCGTATCTTTGTATCTTGATTGGTTTTCAAATTATTATTCATTTTTAAAGTTTGTCCTGACTTTTGGTTCAACCGGTATATAAATTAAAGAAATACAAATACAGTATAACCTCGCATTTACATTCTGGAAATTGAAAAGATTTCGCAGTTTACAATTTTTTTTTACTTTCTTCTATATTCAGTAGAAAAAAGTATTAGATTCTATCAACTTTTTATGTCAACCGCTCGACGGGTGACACTGCCATACAGCGATTTCTGCAATTGCAGGGGTGGCTATATCTCAGGTTCTGTTGCGTATAATCCAGCAAAACTTGATATGTGAGAAGACCAATATGATATATTATGTTGATTCAATTTGAATGCCTAACAGCCAACAGGTGGCGCTGCTACACAGCGATTTCCGCAATTTAAAGAAAGGCTATATCTCAAGAACTACTGCACATAATTTCATGTAAATTTGTATGTAGGTGCCATTTAATATGTATTAGCGCCTGTCGTCTTTTGGTGTAAACCGCTCGACAGGTGGCGCTGCTACACACCGATTTCCGCAATTTAAGGAAAGGCTATATCTCAAGAACAACTGCACAGAATTTCATATAAATTTGTATGTAGGTGCCATTTTATATATATTAGCGCCTGTCATCTTTTGGTGTAAACCGCTCAACAGGTGGCGCTGCTACACAGCGATTTCTACAATTACAAATAAAGCTATATCTCATGTTCTATTGTGTATCATCAAACAAAACTTAATGTGTGAAAAGGTGAGATTATGAGACATTATGCTGACTCAGTTTGAATGCTTGTCTGCCAATAGGTGGCATTGTTATACTGCAAATTTAATCGATAACAGGATGTCTATATGCTATATGTACGAACCATGATATGTGAGATAATCATTATAAAAACGCATTGTTTTAAGAAGTTATTTATAGACGGTAAATCTGTCTCTCTTTGGATATTTAGAGTTAGATTTCCCTAAGATGAAAATTATTTGCATTCATCACGTTAAACTTTTTAATAATAGTTTTAATAAATAATTCGCACTTAGTGAATTTGACAGAAAAATATAGAAGAATGTCTTGTGGTGGCTAAAAAATATACTAGTTTTTTTATAATTTACCAACTGTGTGACATTGAAAATTTACTTTATTTTATATCATGTTATATCATTTTACCTTGTTTTGCATGATTTTTACATGAATAAGTAATGTTGATTCATTTTTCGGGTTTCGGGTCAGGTTCGGTTTAAATAAGTCGGGTTTCGGGTCGGGTTCGGGTCGCAAATTTCTCTGTTGAGGGTTGGGGTCGGCTTTCGGGTTGATGAAATTTTTTTTGTCGAGTTCGGGTCGGGTTTCGGGTTGATTTAAAATTCATCTGTCGGGTTCGGGTCGGGTGACTCTACACGGAATACCTTATCTTGTTTCTAGTGTCTTGTGTTTTTAGTTTTTTAATTAAAATGTGACTTTTAAAAATTTTAGTATTCTTTATCTCATTTTAAAAGTTACTTGGTTTTAAAATATTAATGAGACGTATAGCTTATGTTTAATTTTATCAAATTTGTGGAATAAATTTCAGTAAATTGAATTACTAAAATTGGAATGGTGATTATATTGTGAGGTTTATGATTAGAAAGAAAAATAAATAATATTTCTTCGTAATAGTATATTGTATAACAAGAAAAAAAAAGAGCCAGACTAGTCAAGTTGTTTACAAAGAAACTGCCTTTAAGTTATGTTCTCGATACAATGCCTTATAAGACTAGATTATCCTCATATTTGGAAGTTTGATATTAAAACAGAGACGATTAGCTAATATTGATAAGTAACTTTTGTATTTTATTCAGTAAACCTTCCCTATTCCAATTCCCCCCTTTTTTTTAAGTGTTTTTTAAGGAAACGAGGTAACAAATTTGAGCGATAAGAAGTGCCGACACAAAGTTGTCAAAACGCTATCAATACCACGCTGTTTCAATATTTGAAGCAACCATGAATTACTTCCGAATAAGTTTATAACAAAAGAAACAAATGCGTTTCTTTTTCTTTTTTTTTTTTTTTTTCCTAAGTTACAAAAGTAAAATTTTGTTGAACATTTCTGGACAAATTTTCACAGTTAGGAATTAAAATTAAGTAATAAATATGATTCCCTCGACAATTTAAGAGTATGGAGGTTGTTATCAAAATATTCAAATTACAGTCTAAGAATTATAAAAATTTTCTTACATATATATTGAAAATTAACAATATTAAGCATGTTGAAAACACTCCGAATGTATTCAAATGTAGCTAAACAATTAAAATTTAGAATTCTTTGAAAATTTTTAAATGCTCCCTTCAGTCTTATTTTTTATTTTTTTTTTCAATTATTTTTTATTATAGTTTAACAATGTATTCTAAACTTATTTGGTTATTACTTTGTAGATTAAATGGCTAGTTATATTTTTAATAAATAATTTTATATTTGAGAGTTTAAAAATTGCATTAAAATCAAAATTCAGTATTAAAAAAAAAAAAAAAAAAAAAAAAAAATCGTAAATTCCCCCCAAAACACCTAAATATATTTAGAATATATATTTGAGCATACTTAAGTAAAATAAAATTGAGAAATTTTAAATCAATTAGCAATAAATACATTCAAAAATTTCCAAAATTTATAATTTTGATAAAAAATAAGTAAATAAATAATTTTTGAGAAAAAGGAATACAATATTTTTTTTCAGAAAAATGAAGTTCATTACTTCATTATTTCTGAAAATGTTCAACAGTTTGAAAAGTTTATCTGTAATACATGGTCATCCATTTCAGAAGAGATATTGAAGAAGGTGGCTTTAAAATTGGCTCTCAAATTGCTTTATGTTATTGCTACTTTTTGTGCCCATATTAAATATCTTGTAATATTATTTGATTCATATAATGATAAACAATTTAATCTATTACTTAAATGATATTTCATGAAGCTTATAATGCCTTTTACGAATATTGTAATTAATTTAGCAGAACGGTGTATTTAAACTTCGAGAACTTCCTCTTAAACTTAGCCTTTTATGCACTTCCTGTCTATCACTGTTTCAAAATTGTGCCATAATTGTACTTTTTAAAGCACCCTGTAGGGTAAGTGCACCAGTGATTGACCCTTTTAGAGCAATCTCTGATGTTTTTAATGTTCTAGTCATCAGAAAATATTTTTAGAAATCTTAAGTTATTACATATGGCATGAAAGACTTTCAGAACCACATATATGTTAAAATATATACATTTGATAATAACATTTTTTTTTTTATGAATTTTTATTTGAAACCCACTCAATGTTCCAGTAATTGAAACTGCCAGTTTTTCCCTTTATTAGTAATTGGCATCCTATTTTCCAGTGTTTGACACTGCTAGTTATTCATTTTGCCAGTTATCAGCACACTATGCTCCAGTGTTTGGCATAAAATGTTAAAATTCTTAAATGTAAAATATATGGTTTTATTATTTTTCTTATTTATTAATTATTTCGGGATAGATGTCAATTACTGGAGCATGCCAATCACTGGAGCACCTACCCTATATTTATAAAGTCATTTTAAAGCTATTAAAAATATTTTTAATAAAATTAATACTTATGTTCCATTCATTCATTAATTTCATAGAACAAGAAAAATATATTTATAAATTTGAAAAATTTCAATGTTATTTAAAATATTCTTAATCATAATACAATCTAAACTTAAGAGGTTTTAAGTACAGCAAAAAAATTTTAAAATGACTTCCAGAAAGAAAGAAAGAATGAAAAAAAAAAAAAAAAAGGAATGTTGCTATGTGACTGGACCAACTTTTTTTTATCAAGCAATTTTTAACAGAAATAATTCCATATTATTCATGAAAGATAAGCAAATTCTAGACGAAACATTAGCAGCATTTTCAGGTGCTGAAGAGTTAATGGAAGGAGAGAAAAGTCATTAACTCACAAATGGCTTTTTATTCATCCTCAGATTTTTGATGTTGGATATGCTGCATTTCAGTAGTTTACGTTTTAAAGTTAAATAAATAAAACTATAAATATATTTATCAAATAACATTTAGATATTTTTGCTTAAAAGTTTATTACATTTGTTCTTATGAAAATTAATGTATCTTTTATTCTTAAAAATGCATTTTCAAAATATTTCAACGAAAATAAAGATTTTTTTTTTTTTTTTTTATATTTAATGGTATAGCTTGAAAAGAAATTCTAGTTTTAATATTAGATACTACTTATATCATATTTCGTATAATACATCGAAAGAAAACGTTACTTTTAATAAGTGCACTAAGAAAAATTAACAATATGTGACAAAAATTCAACAATATGTAACCATAGAAAAGAAGTATATTTTTAATGTTTTTTCTTTCACTCCACGCTTTCTTTTTAATAGAATACGCTACACACAGACACACAGATTTTTGGATTCTGGAATATTTTATTAGATTGTTTTTTCTTTTTTTCTATAACAGTTTTCACTTATTAAATAAAATTAAAATTTCTATAAAAAGTTTCGGAGCTAGAATTCTTAAAAACAGTTATAACAGTTTTCACTTATTAAATAAAATTAAAATTTCTATAAAAAGTTTCGGAGCTAGAATTCTTAAAAGTTGCCAGATATGCATATTTATATTCTAGTTATTAATTTCACATGTTTAACACTCATCATTGACAAACTATTATATATATAAACAATTATTTATATTATTTTTCATTAAAGAAAATAAATATTTTTTAATAATTACTTTTTATTTTTCATTTTATCTCTGTATTAAATTCATCATGCTTTCGTATTTCTTTGGTTACCTCTGGTATAGCTGAATAGGGCGATTGATCTATAATTTTATTTGGCTTTAGACTTGCAGATACTGAAATTCACTTATTAATTGCATACATTTTCCAGTAGTACGTTACAGAATATGTACTGTTATTATGTATGCTTTAATTCTAGGATTTTTAAAATATTTTTTAATTAATCTTCCATTTCTTCAAGTGCTTTCTTTTTTCGTTCCTGTGAAAGGTTTGAAAATTATTTTCATACACACACACACATAAATATATATATATATATATATATATAAAGGAAGACTTTATTTGGATTGTTTATGTTACGTTAATATTAAAATATGTCGCAGGTTCCTAAAATGATTGATATATAAATTGAAATCTACAGTGATGTGAGAAAATTTGTGTACAGGGTGACAAGAAATAACTTGAATGAAGTTTCAAACCAAATATCTGTAACTGCCACTATCGCAAACCCATTTTGGAAGATGTTGTCTTACCTTGGTCGCAAAAGTTCTTTGGAAATAAAAGATGGACCTTCCAACAGGATTCCGCACCTGCACACAGAGCTAAAGGCACTCAAGATTGGTGCAAGACAAATATTCCTGACTTCATTGGAGCTCAAGAATGGCCACCGTATTCCCCAGATTTGAAGCCAATGGATTATTCTGTTTGGTCCATCTTGGAGACAAGGGTGTGTGATAAACCTCATAAAACTTTGGCATGCCTAAAGGAATTCTTATGCAAGGAATCGGATAAAATATCAGTAAGTGAGTTGCGGCCCATAGCCGAAAATTTTGTGACACGTTTAACACGTTCGCTGCCGGTTTCACGTGACTAAAATTTGAAAGGATGTTTTTTTCCTTTAACGCGCCGAATATGTTTGACGTGTTGCACAAGAGCGCTACATCGCCAGATGTTATAGGCTTTGTGTTTACCTTTGCTTGTTTGCGTCATGTGTTACGTCAATACGCTGTATTACGTCAAACGTGTAAAAATTCATCTGCTCGTTACAAGCAAACTCTGGAGTTAATGAGTAATAAGTTAAATTTCCATAGCAAATAGTTTCATTTGTACTGAGCAGATAAAATATCTCGCTGACGCCATCACTTTGGTTGCATATTGATGATACGTGTTTTATTAGAGAGAAAGTATTTTATTTTGAAATACCCTTCCATGGAGGATCAAATTTTTGATCGCATGTTTCCGGACCACTTCTAGGGCTGAGTCCCCGACCGTTGCCAATCGCCCATTGCGCAGCACTAGTGTGACGTAAAACCCAACCAATCATCTATTTTGAAATATGAATATTTGTGATGTTTGCGCTAGTACTGCTTGGCTGGTTGAATAGAGTTGGAATTTAAGAGGTACTTTTGAATTTAAGAGGTTGGTTTGTTGATTGTGTTTTACGTCACACTAGTGCTGCGCAATGGACAATTGGCGATGGTCTGGGTCTCACCCCTAGAGTTGTCCAGGGACAAGCCATCACAATTTTGATCCTCCACGGAAGGGATGACTCTCTCGCTTCGTAGACACTCAGAGGTATAATTATTATGGGAACATGGAAAACATTGCGGGCACGACAGATTTTATGAGCACCAGCCACCATTAGTATACACAATGGTTTTTGGCAGGCTCGAGTACCGAACCCGCAATCTTCCAATTACGATCCCGGCGCTCTACCGACTGGGCAACCACGGTCCTGAATTTTAGAGGCATATTTTTGAATTTTATGCCAATACTGGTTGCTACAGTACAAAATTTTGTATACTTTTTAATTTCATGCATTTTGAGATAGGGGCATAGTGAACAGATCAGAACCATTATAATAGAGAATCGTTAAAATTTGCTATAATTATCCAGTTGCGGATTTATTTTTTCATTCCTAATGAATGAGGACTATAAATAAAATATTAATGATGAATAATTTACTTTATACAACTTTTGAAAACTTTTAAATTTAAAATTCCTAAGTAAAAAAGTATACTTCATACATTTTTGTTAAATAAATCCTTGTCGAATCCTGTTCTTAGTCAGTGTAAGAACATGATTCGATAAGGATTTATTTAACAAAACCTTATGAAGTGTACTTTTTTTACATAGGAATTTTTGCTAGTGTTCGGACACTTTTGTTACCGACTGTATATATATATATATATATATATCTACTTATAGCTGTACTTATAGCTGTTAAATTATTGGAAATAAAAAAAATATCATCTAAACACTTATCATCAATTACTAAAGCAACACACTTTTCAGGGACATTTGGTGTGATTGTATAATCTAAGTTTTATTTTTGTATTTGTGATTAGTTATAAATTCGTAATTATTTTTTTTTTCTTTTAATTCTATTTTATGAAAATTTTCCTTTTGTCCTATGTATTATTATTATTCGGATTTTTTTTTTCAAGACGCGTTTTCTTTTTAGGTTAGATCGCCGAAAAGTTTGCTTTCGTATGCCGCCGGTGTAATTTTGCTATTCGGAACACGATGCGAAATGGCGCCGTCTTGGCGATTTTCGAAATTTCGCCAAGCGGCAGCCTAAAGTAAACTTTCACCTGTAAAGTGATACGTCACATCCCGCGCTGGCGCGGGATCGGCAGCGAACGTGTTAAAGCTCTTTATGAAGGCTAAAGGTAGCCACTTTGAAAATTTGTAAATATAATAGACAAAATAATGTATTCATATTCATTGAAGTTTGGTCGTAATATTTTCATTAGCATTAAAATTATAATGTATCATGTGTGTCCAAGTTATTTCTTGTCACCCTGTATTATTTAAACAGTCTACAAAACGCTTAGCACATGTTTTAAAAAATTTGATTTGTATAACATTAATACTCTACATAAATTCTGAGAGCATTTTAAAATAAGCTAATATGTGGAACAATCTACAAGTATATTGGTTATATATACTCTTGTGATCCTATAACCAGTTAACTAAATCGCATAATATTGAAATCTAGAATTGTGGATATCACAATAATGTGTTTAATCTGGGTTATCGCATTTCATTATATCATAACATTGAAAATCTCATCGAATATTCATATCTATTTCCTCTTATTAGTAAAACATTATTGAATTGCATTTTTGCTTTATTTATTCACCAATAAAAAAGAGTTTGTGAATTTGTTTTATTCTAATTCTAATAGAATATTATTATTTAAAACTATGATACAGATCTCTTTATTATATATACACGATAAAATACGTTTAATTAGAAGTGTATACGTAAAGTTTTTTTGTATTATAAACTATACATAAAAGTCAAAAACGTTTAATTATATAAAGAGATTAGTTAATTAAAAATTCTAATAAAATTTAAAAAAATGATATGTGTGCATGTTAAATTCGTGAAATGAAATTTCTCATCACTGATAACATTTTGTTTGTAGTTAGTTTTAAATGTCAGATGATTGTATCATTTTCTAAAATAAAAATATATGAAATATATGACAGCATATTATATACCAGGTGATCCAAAAGTCAGGACAAACTTAAAAAAATGAATAATTCGAAAACGAAAAATATACAAAGATACGGTTTGCACCAAACGGATGTAAAAGAAACCGGGTTTTGTGTGGCAACGAAAAAAAAATAGTTCTGTTGGCGACCAATAGATGGCGCTGTCGGATTTCTGATGTAGGATTATGCAAAGCAACAAACAATATAAAAAGGAGCAATTGCGGCAGGTAATGGTTGTCGAAGCTTACATGCATCGAAATATCGCATTCTCCGTCGCTACTTTAATCACGCATGGCCTCCAAGATCTCCCGATCTGACACCCTGTGACTTTTGGCTGTGGGGTTCTTGAAGTCAAAAGTGTACCGCGACCAACCGGAATCACTAGCAGCACTGAAAGATGACATCTGCCAAAATGTGTCTGCCATAACGCAAGAAATGCTACTAAATCCTGTGAATAGTGTGGTGAATCGTCTCACAGCTGTACTTTTGAATGATGGACAGCACATTGAGCAGTTATTGTTGTAGTACTAATTAACTGTAATTGAGCTGACTTGTAAGTTATCAACACTTTTTTCATTTGTAAATCTTCTTTTGGTAATAAAACACTATAGCGCCATCTGTTGGTCCCCAACAGAACTAATTTTTTTTCGTTGCCACACAAAACCCGGTTTCTTTTTCATCCGTTTGGTGAAAACCGTATCTTTGTATTTTGATTCGTTTTCGAATTATTCATTTTTAAAGTTTGCCCTGACTTTTGGATCACCCGGTATATATATATATATATATATATATATACATATATACGTTGGCCTCATCATGAATTAATCTACATTTTTTTTTTTTTTTTTGTGTAGACCAAACATGAATGAAAATTACCCTTCAATTTTCTGAAAACAGGAAAAAATATTGAAGTGATCAGTTCTAAAATATCACTAGAAAACTCTATGTTCTATCCCGATGCCCAATAATTCAATAAATTTCACACACATTATAATTGCAAAATGATATTGATACTGCTATTCCTATTAATAATAATAGACTTTACTGAAATAATATATATTCTTTGTTTAGTTTAATTGAATAGTGTATGAGCTCGTATCCTAATAAATAATTAAAAATAATTTTTTATGACCAATAAAAGAAAAAGAAGCTTCAGGTAAACAATTTCATTTTGAATATAATAAATGTGGATTTTATATAGTTTAATATATAATTGAATTATTTTCATTTCATTCATTTTTCAAGGTAAACGATTCCAAATTGGTTGAACACGTTTTTATTTAAAATTAAAGTAATTTTTAAACACAATATGGAATATAAGTTGAAACAGTGTTAAAATATATTTAATTGACTCTGTAATATAACGGTAAATGTCAGAAGCAAAATTTCCTGTGTATTCAGTTCCTTGAAAAGTAATTGCATATTTCTTAATTTTTGAGTTTCATGACACCCCAATAATTTATTTTAAAAGACATACAAGTACCCCTGCAAGGACGTGCAATAAATTAAAAATTAAAAATACAAATTTACCTACGTTGTTGCATATTTGACTGGTATTTTGCAGTTTCTTTATTATTAAAACAATTTAATGTCATTAAATTTTGTGTTCACTGACTTTCAAATATTTTTGAATGTCCTTGTAATAAGATCATTCGCAAAAGTTTCTTGTTTTCATGTGATTCACTAGTATTTAATATTTGATAATTTTTGAGTTAGTTTAATATATTTTATTTTACGAAAACATTCATCAATATAATTTGGATATACCTGTAACATAATTATAAATATCAAATACAGAAATTTCTGTTTTACTGTAAACCTGACTAATATTGACTGGTTTTCGTATATTTAAATTAATTTAACTTTAGTAATTATCTTGTTAATATACATAAAATATTTTTGTAAGACCAAAAAGTAATATTCGGAAACATAAAATGCGATTTTTTTTTTGTGCAGTCTTTACTTTACATAATTTATACACTGAATAGAAACAGTTATTATTTAAGTCGTATGTATTAATATTACATTTGTATTTTTATTAACATATGTTTTGAACGAATATTTTTCCTGTCTTCTTCTCAGTTAGGAAAAGTTTGTATCTGTTTAGCCCTGTATAAAGCATATAAGGATCGAAGAATTATGTTTTTGTCAGTTTACAATCGAAATTATGTAAAAAATTACTAACCAACATGGCACTTGTGCATTTAGAAATATAATGTGCTAATTTACATCGTATAGGTAACCATCTTATTATATATTACTTAATCTTTCATATTAATTCAGTTTAGTCAATTAATTTAGTATGTAGTTTAGGAAAATGGGCATAAATTAAGTGCAAATGGTATTCTCCTAACATCAGCTATACTAACAAGGGAGGGTCACCAACTGTTCAAAAGGTATTTATGTATGTAATTTATCATCTTAAAGGTCTAACTGAGCTGATTAAGAAAATATCCACCTTATTGGCATATGCCCAATTAAAATTTGTAAATTACATGCTTTCCAACGTAATTTAGCAACTAGTGAAACAAATAAGTAAATAACAATTAGTAACGCATCTTACGGTTTAAGAATTATTTTTTAGCAACTTTAAATCTAAATACCAAACTGTATAAAAAATATTAAAAAGAAAAATCAATAATAACAAAACAAAGAACGAATAAACCTATTACTCCGTAAGCTTTCCCATTATAAATATTATGTTGTAGGTAGTAATATAATTATTAATTTAAAAATTAGAAACTTATTTTTAATTTTTCCCCCTTATTGCTACGGTAAGGCGTTAAATTTCTTTTAATAATATTCCCTTACGCAAAACAATAATGAAAACTCATAGTTTGATTTTAAATCAATTTCAAGTTGATTGCGTCAATGATTTCTTTTTCTATGCATCGTACATATTGGCTTTCCTGCTGTAAAACCAGCATTTTTTACTACTATTATTTGAATTTCAAAACGTATCTTGTTTTTCCCAACTTCTCAAAATATGGTGTGTTTAGTACGAGAATCCATTTTAAAACTGATTATAATGCTTAAAACTGTGGAAAGTACAGTATCGCAGAGAATGTAATTTACAAACTTTAATTGAGAAAAACTCACGCTAGGGGGCGCATTTGCCCATACGATGGATATTTTTGTAATCAGCTCAGTTATATCTTTAAAAGGATATAAAACACGTATAAATACCTTTTAAACAGTTGGGGACCCTCCCTTGTAAGTTGTTTTGTTAATTATATATGTAGGTAGGAAAATATTTATCAGTCCTCCTCAGTTATTGTTTTTAAATATATATATATATATATATATAGATAGATAGATAGATATATATAGAGAGAGAGAGATAGATAGATAGAAAAATCATAAAATAAATTAAAGAAGAATAAATTGATATAAAATTAATCAAAATCCTTTGGTTTAAAGGAATGTTTTACATAGATTTATTTAATGCTCAATAGATAATAAAAGTATTTTAAAGTAAATTGAGCAGTATAAATTGTATGTTTTGTCTCTCAATAAAATAGACATTAGTCAAAAATTTTAAGTAATTCACCACCTTTCTTAATTTAAAATTAATGTTAAGTATTTACAAATGTATTTACAAAATAATGCATTAACATAAGACAAGTTGTTAAAATATGCATAAATTAAAAGTACTTTATTAGTTTACTATTGATAGTTTAATATCATATTAACATGTAGTTTATAAGTCTCATTGTGCATTAGTAATAAATAATGTTGTGCAAATTACGATTTAAATTATAATTTGTTTTACCCTTTGATAACTGAAATAATGAATAAACCTATATTTTGTTGTCGGAAATATAATCCTTTTATATCACTGATTTCAAACGTTTTCAGATAGTACACAAAAATGTCGGAAATATTTTTTATTTTATAGCAAATGTTTAAATATATATATAATATATATATATATATATATATTTGAATTTGTAAAAGAAAAACTTTAATTTTTGTTGAAATACTTTTCCATATGTGAAAACAGTTTATTCTGATAAGCGTTTCTATAGTATTATATATATCAATTACTTGGAATTAATAATATCACATTGTACATTTGCATTACATTGCTACATTTTAACTTCCTAAACTGTACATTTTTTTTTATTTGCTTCATATTTATTTATAGTGCCCCACAAAAAGTTCTTATATTACTTTTCAGATAAGGCTGATCTAATTATCTGCTTCAATTAATCTTGGAAGCTATAATAGAGCAATTGTTGGGTAAAAGCTGGATAAAGAAAAAGCCGATTAAGAATAAAACACCCTTTTATATTTCTATATCATCATTAATATATATATATATATATATATATATATATATATATAATTTTTTGCAAATGTCTTTTACGCTTGGTACTATTCGTCTTTATATTTAATCTGCAATAAATTATTGCTGTCTTTTTTTTAAAATTCCTTTTCTCGTACTTTTTTATGTGACTTTCATAATAATAAATAATCTGGTGTGTCACTCACACGACTTTCTCTTGCCCTGAAATTTAATACTATAAATACTGGTTGCAGATTAAAAGGAAAGATAACGAGTACTGTTATGTAAACCTGTGTTAAACAATTCATATTAGACTTCTGAAGTGTTTTATAGGATAATTAGTTCTGTGTGAGGGGGGCTACCGCCCCCCTCAACCCCCCGTTTCATTAATGCACCTACATTTATATAGAATTTAATTCGGTTATTAAAAAATAATTCTATTTTTAAAAAATAATTTATTAAAATTATTATTTAAAAAAATTATCTTTTATGATAATGCAGACGATTTCCATATTAAAAAAGTAGTGTAACACCAAATATTCAAGAAAAGTCTATTTTATTCTCAATATTAAAAAAAAAATCTAAGTTTTTTTTTTCGTTAAAAGTAAAAAAAAAAACGATACATTTGTTTTAAATTATCGCAGATCGATGGTTCAACCATTCGTTTTAAAGGTATTGGCGAACTCTTCTGAAAGATACCCATCATGAAAATTTACTCCTCTCTCGAGGGGGGACTTCCCTCCAGGGGTGGGAGACGAGGCTCCTACATACACATTTTTTTTTTCCCACTTAACTATCTCTATTACAAAAAAAATATATATATTCGTTTCATTTGGTTCAGTGCAGTCTATAGACGTTAAACTCTACTTACCTGCAATTTCCCCCATAGACGTAATGTATTACGTCTTACAGGGTAATGTATTACGTCTGTATTACGTAATGTATATGTATAATGTATATGTATAATGTACATTATTACGTAATGTATTACGTCTTACAGGGACAATCAATTCTCTTGATTGTCCCTGTACACGAACCAATTGCTTGATCTTAACGAAACTCTTACTGTAGCATCCCTATATGATACACGTTTAGAATACCAAGTTTCAACTTTCTGCCATAATTTGTTTTTGAGATATGTTGATAACAGACAGACAGACAGACACACACACAGACACACACACAGACCATTTGCTAAAAACATCATTTTGGTATTCAGGGTACCTCAAAACGTGTAAATATAACAAAATCTTGCGCTCGAAAGTTTGACCCAAAAACAATACTTTCTCTACCTTATGGGTAAAATAAAGTAAAAAAAGAAAATAGTATATTCATTTTTTGTCATCAAAATGTTCAATAGATTTGTATAAATAACTTTATGTATATATTTTCCTTCTCTACAACATCTGCAAAAGAAAATAAATCAAATTACATTTGGATACCTAAAGGTTATAATGCAACAGTCTAATTAATAAAATAGTATACATTGGTAAATTATTATGTATTGAACAAATAATTCCATCAGGCATTAAAGCAATATTGTTATCATAATATAGTGACATATAGCACATTTATTGTATTAGACATGACTTGCCATTCCTGGAGTGGACAATTATACAGAAATTTATTAACTGAAAGTTAAATGTGGTGTATATTTGTGGCCTATTTTATACAGTGAATTTCTCTTTTGTCTGTGACATCCAACTAATGCATTATCTAGTTGCTTTTCGATGTTTAATAGAACCTAATTAAAAGATAAGGGATGGATTTTGCAATACTTTTAAAAGAAAAAAAAATTAAAAATAAAAGTATAGCAAAAATAAGGTTTTATTTATTTATTTATTTATTTTTTCAAATTTTTACATGAGCAAGCCCTTTTTAATTTTTTTCTCAAAAACTAATCAATAAATTTCAAAATGCACCCCCTAATTATTTTTAAATAGGTTCTATTAAACATCCCCCCCCCCCCAAAAAAAAAAAAAAAAAAAAAGTATTTTCTTAAATATTTATAGAAATTTAAGCATTTTGAAGATCATGAATTAAATGAAGAAATGAAAGCTGAGAAAACGCAAATTAGAGATTTCATACCTGTAAAAAGTGTACCAAAAACTACAAAAATTGTTTTCTGAATATATATTTACTTGAACAGACCTAATGTAGTTCAATTTACAAATATTGAATGGAAATATAAGCTTTTATATGAAACCTTCATTGATGCCGAGTCAAACGTGACAAGTCCTCTTAAGTTTTCGGAGCATTGCCCATATGTATTTCGAGTTTATCAAATAATAATTTTACACATTCACAGCTGTATTTGAAAATTACGATATTCTAAATGAATAAAAAATATCTAATAGAGAATTTAAGTTGCAAACACGTGTCATTTGATAATATGATTAAAAACACTTTAAAAACATGTCTAAAATAAACTTTATTAAAACATTGAAATCATCCAAAGCTTTTCGTCTTGACTTATCAAGGCATCATCAGGGATTTAATCATTTGTTTCAAAGAGGAGTTTTATATATATATATATTGTATTACATGGTCAACTGTTAAGTCTTTTAATTAAATGAACAAAAGCAAAGTCAATTGGAATCTGGTGAAGACTAGATCCAGGAGCAAAGATACGTAAGGAGTGGAACTTGTTTGTTGTTACCAAGGAGCTGCAAGTCGCTGTAATTATTGCAGAAACAAAGGTGTAAGGTGTTGCAGATAGAGGTTGGAACTATTGCAGGATCATGATACCCAAGTTAAAATCCATGCTAGTACCAGCAAAGAAAATAGGCTAGTTATTGCTATGTTTTGCTTTGTCTGCTAGATTTTCATGCTGTTATATGCTTTATAATGCTAGCCAGCATAAAATGCTATATTAGCTAGCCTACACAGCAATAGCACGACAAGCTATATACAAGCATTTTATGCTTATTTGTTGTTTAAGCTTTTCCAAAGCCTGGAGAGGTATGTACCTTAACAAGCTATTATGTGCTTTTCTATGCTTGCCAGCGTAATATGTTATGTCGGCAGCTGAAGTAGAAATAGCATGGCATGCTAGATGCCAGTGAGAAGTGAGAAAATAGCAAGAAAAAAGCATCTGTTGGTTGTGAATTACTGCTAGTATAGCAGAAATTTCAAGCAAATAGTAGTCATAATTACAGCTGGACCAGCAACATACTATTCAAGCAACAGAAGCTGGATTATGTATGCTGGACAAGCAATAAACTGTGCCAATACACACCATGACTTGCTGGTAATTTTGGTGGAACCAGCAAATATTTTTGGTATTTTATGCTATTTTACTTGCTGGGATACAGCATTTAATGCTAGACTAGCAAACAAATACCAGCAAGAATTTTAACTTGGGTATGCTTCACTTAGAGGCTGAAACTATTGTAGGATCAAGAGGTGCTGATATTAGTAGTTAGAACTATTGTAGGATCAGGAGGTGCTGCTATTACAATACAGGAACATATACGTAATATTAAGGAAGGAAAAAGTTCTACTCTGGTTGATTTCATTTATGCTATCCTTAACGCTAATCCTGTGTGGGATAACGCCAGAATTTTTTCAGCACCACCTATGATCCAAGCACTGTATAGTTATGAGGCTATTATTATAATTAAACATAAAAATTCAATAAATTCAAAAGATGCTGCAATTTTACCAGTAATTTGACACTATATTATAAAATAACTAACAGTTTGTTTTTTGTCTAGTTCCTTATAGTTTTACTTATACAATAGCCTCATGTGACTCTTCAAACACCTACAATATTTTCGGTTCCTGCATGCTGCACTCTGGTGATACTACATTATCTCTTTTTTTGACCAGCAGTTCTTCAATTCTACATTAGTTCAAACCTCTAATAGCAGCACCTTCAGATCCTACAATAGTTCCAACTTCTATTAATAGCAACTCCTGATCCTACAATAGTTCCAACGTCTATTAGTAGCATATCCAGATCCTACAATAGTTCCAACTTCTATTAGCAGCACTTCCTGATTCTGCAATAGTTCCAAATTCTAGCATCAGCACACTGTAAAAAAATAACTATTACCAGCTGCAAGAAACTCTCTGTGATTGTAGAAAATAATTATTTTCTCCAATCACAGAGAGTTTCTTGCAGCTGGTAATAGTTATTTTTTTACAGTGCACTTCTTGATTCTACAATAGTTCCAACTTCTTGAAGCAGCACCTCCGGATCCTACAATAGTTCCAACTTCTAATAGCAGTACATCTTGATCCTACAATAGTTCCAGCCTCTAAGTGTAGCACCTCATGACCCTACAATAGTTCCAACCTCTATCTGCAACACCTTACAGCCTTGTTTCTGCAATAGTTACAGCGACTTGCAGCTCCTTGGTAATTACAAAAAAGTTCCGCTCCTGACGTATCTTGTGGATCCTGTCTTCACCAGATTCCAATTTACTTTTCTTTTGTTTAATTAATTTAAGGACTTAACTGTTGACCATGTAATACAAAAAATATATATTGATACTTTTAATATGATACATACTCATATGATATAATTAGCAGATTTGAAATCTTAAATTTGTGTTTTCTCGGTTTATATTTTTTCATGAATTAATGATTCTCAAAACGCTAAAAATTCTACAGATCATTAAGAAAAGTTGATTTTTTTTTTTTTTTTTTTTGGGGGGGGGGGGATGCATAATAGAACACACTTAAAAGAAGGAGGGATGTATTTTGAAATTTATTTATTACATTTTGATAAAAAAAAAATAAAAGTGCATGCCTATAGGAAAATTAAAAAAAAAAAAAAAAAAAAAAAAAAAAGCATGATTTTTGTTATATATTCGTTTTTAATATTTTTTTTTTGTTTAAAGATGTATTGAAAAATCCATCACTATAAATCTTTTAGGTAGATTCTGTTAAACATAAAAAAAAAAAAAAAAAAAAAAAAAAAAAAAAGTATTTTCTTATACCTACATTCGGTAACAAAAGTGTCCGAACACTAGCAAGAATTTCTATGTAAAAAAAGTACACTTCATACGGTTTTGGTAAATAAATCCTTATGGAGTCATGTTCTTACACTGACTAAAAACAGGATTTGACTAGGATTTATTTAACAAAACCGTATGAAGCGTACTTTTTTTACATATGAATTTTTGCTAGTGTTCAAACACTTTTGTTACCGACTGAATACTAAGTTTTAGCATTTTGAAGATCATAAATTCATGGAAGAATGCAATCTGAGAAAACACAATTTAAAGACTTCATATCTCTAAACAAATATAGCAAAAATCAAAGGGTATGTCGCCCTGAATATATATTTGTTGAACAAATATAATATAGTTCAATTTATAAATATTAAATGAAAATATAAGCTTTTATATGAAACGAACCTCAGCGTTGCTTTCAAATGTGCAAAGTTCTATTAAATTCCAAACATTTCTGAATTTATGAGAACATTGTACGTGAGGTACATGATTAGCAAAGAAAACAATCCACTAAAGACCTGTGCAGCAAACATATTAGCAAACTCATAAAAATGGAATAAATGTATAATTGCAAATGTTGATTATGTATACAAATATTGCATTTGAAAGTAAAGACATAAGGGCAGCATAAAAGCGTGGCTGTTTTCATGCTGCACTCGCACCAAATATTAGGGTCTGGTGAAGGTTTGTAGTAAATTATTTTAACATGAATTTGTTTCGTGATTTTCTAGTATATAATGCTTCCTTAAATGTTTTTTATTCATCAGCATAGTAAATTTCTAAAACATCGCCTTAATTAATTTTTTAAATTAAACAAATGTATATATACTACTGGCCATTAAAATTGCTACACCAAGAAGGAATAAAAATAACGCAATGAAATATGTTGGACACATACATTATAGTAGGAAGAACAATTGATTAAAATTTCAGGAAATGTGTTGTAATATGTACTGAGAAAATAGTACATAAAGCAGCGACCTCTGTGAGCAATAACAGCACTTATCCGCCTAGGCATTGAATCGAACAGCGATTGGATAACATGTACGGGTAGAGCACTTCATGAAGTTTTAACACGATGCCACAATTCATCGATTGCAATTACTGGTGAGTGGTGGGGGGGTCAGTCGCTTTTCAACGATTAAAGAGTCATTTTCATTGGTGCAAGATCAGGAGAACGCGCTGGCCAGAGCAACAGTCGAACACATTCTGTATCAAAGAAGGTCCGGAAAATACAAACATTTTGCGGTCGTGCTTTATCTTGCTTAAATTTTGCGCTACGGAGGCCTCGAATACAGGGCAGAGGGGCGGGCCTTGGCTCATCAGAAATTTAATGGCCGCTGTTCAGAGTGCCAGGAATACGAACATGAAGTAATCGAGACGTGTATCCAATGGGAACCCATAACATCATTGCGAATGATGGACAGTATGATGATGTCGAATCCCAGCTTCCAATGTGCATTATTCATAATGCCGTTAAATACGGATAAGGCAATCTGGATGCTGTAAACAGGATTGTGATTTGTCTGAAAAGTGACTACACGCCATTCCTGCGTCCAGGTTCATCGTTGATCACACATTAATGGCGCCCATATCAGTAATGCAGTTTTCAGGGTAATCAAAATTTTGGTAGTCACATACTGAGTCACCACCTGGATTGATTGTATGTGGTACCATTGTGTACACGTCCCAGTCATCTCTTGTTTTCATTTCTGCCACTTTCAATATCAGCCATTACATTTCTGACGAGGTAAGGCCCATCGCTCTGCCCTATGTTCAAGGCCTCCGAAGCGCAACATTTAAGCAGGACAATGCACGACCGCAAGTTGTCCATATTGTCTGGACCTTCATTGATGCCGAATGTGTTCGACTGTTGCTCTGACCAGCGCGTTCTCCTGATCTCGCATCAATGAAAATGTCTGTTTAATCGTTGAAAAGCGACTGGCCCCACACCACTCACTAGTAACTTCGATCGATGAATTGTGGCATCGTGTTAAAATTTCATGAAGTGCTCTACTCGTACATGTCATCCAATCACTGTTCGATTCAATGCCTAGGCAGATAAGTGCTGTTATTGCTCACAGAGGTCGCTGCTTTATGTACTGTTTTCTCAGTACATATTACTCCAAATTTTCTGAAATTTCAATCAATTGTTCTTTGTACTATAATGTATGTGTCCAACAAATTTCATTCCGTTATTAATATTCCTTCTTGGTGTAGCAATTTTAATGGCCAGTAGTGTATATATATTTAATATACCAGCTATTAATCTCTTTTTATCTATTATAAATACTCATACTAATCTTGACTATTTTTTGTTTATTAAATTTTATTAGTATACATAAGTATAACATCCTCTACACAGTGCTGTTAAAAAAAATCCCGTAAGATTACGGGGAAAGCCTGGCATCAGAGATTCCAGACAAAGCCCGTTCAATAATAAAAAAAAAGTTTCTTTACGGGCATGTAACATAAATTAAGGTCATTATATACTTAATTCACGGTCTAAACTTTTTTTTTTTTTTTTTTTTTTTTTTTTTTTTTTTTTTTACGGGCTTTGTCTGGAATTTCTGCTGCCGAGCTTTCCCCTTAATCTTACATGACTTTTTTTTTTTTTTTCCAGTGCAGAGGTGATTTTTTTTTTTTTTTAAATAGTTATTTAAGATAAAGAAATGATTTAGTGGTTATGTTATGTAGTGAAAAAAAAAATAAAGATTTTTGAGATAATAACGAGTATATATATAAGAAAGTCTCGTTTCCAAAACAAAAGAAGTGATCTATAGTAAGGAATACACAAAACATAAATGATACAGACATAAAAGCTATCAATTTGTTTGGAAACCTTAATTACAGTTACTGTTACTTCCTTTATTCTGTGTCATTATATAACATTTATTTGTCATTTGAAGGTGAGATATTTATACACTAATTGTTTTGGATAAGAAACCAGTAGTATTTGTTGGTATGATAACAGTTTTGTAAATGTATGCACAATAGAATAAATGATTTTATTACTTATAGATTACAGAGCATAAAAGAATGAATGTTAATTATTATTAGAGTAAATGTATTTGAGGCTGATGAAGATAATAATGAAATATTTTATGTATAGAATATACACTAAGAATATGCACACTCTTTTTTCAGCTAATCATTTTGCTTAAATTTATATCATTTTATTATGTAGATTATTGTTTTACTGATTTGTTTAGAATGCAGTGTAAAGTGACTTTTGGAGAAATATTTTGCCTAACAAACCAGTTTTTTCAATCATATAATCTAGAATAAGTAGTAATAAATGCGTTTTAGCAAACAGATAATCTGTAAAAACTCGGTTTAGTACTTGTGTTATAAACTGAAATAAATATTACCTTGTTAAGAGCTCCTCACTTCAAGAATCAATTTAAACAATTGATTATTATTTAAAGTAATTTATTTCTGTAAAATAAATTTTACATAAAAGAGTGGTCATTTAATCATAATTAGATATATGAAAAAGTCTGTCTTATTTATTTTGATTCACCTCTTTACCGAGAGAGAAAAGTTTATATATATGTGTTTATTGCATTTTGCTTAGGACATATCTAAAAAAGTTGAACTATGATTATAATAAATTTTGATTAATCACAATGTATTTAAATTCTCTTGGATGTCCCTGTACACGAACTATTTTCTGCACTACAGCACAATAGTTCAAATAACATTTCTATTTGAAAAAGTTTTATAATACCGTGTTTGGGCGTCTTTCAATTGTTTGTTTTCGATTTGTGATGACAAAAGTCACACAGACCACCAGAAAACATTTGATTTTCGGATTCAGGAGACTTCAAATATGTGAATACATATCAACATCTTAGTTTTATAAATTCTATTCTAAAACAATGTTTTCTCTAACAGATATCGGTAAGAGACAATAATAATTAGAATAACAATATCGATGAAAACTTCCTTGTGACAATAGGGGGTATGAGAAAAATGCAAAAAGTCTTGTAAAAAAATTTAAATCCAGGTATACGGGGAGATTTGTTTCCGAAGGGAGTCGTACAAAGTAAAATGTGCTAAAAAAGTAAAAAAATATGGAATAAGAAAATATAGACTCTTGAGAATATTATACAGCCAGCCTTCACGCGAGTTAGATGAACGTACAAAAATTCGATTGCTTGTAAACTCTCAGTCAAACTAATAATATGTAGCACTGGTTAATATACCAATTTCTTACAAGTCAATATGGAATGAGATCATATATGTAACTTTCTTTAGAAGATCTAGTGACGTTGTAATTAGAACAGCTTTTGCTCTTGAAGTTTGGTTTCATAAAATGTTTGAGGAAAAATCGGAGATTCTTTAAAGTGACACGTTTGGTCGCTTCCTACGCAGGACTATCTGCAATTTCATTACTTAAATACTTGTGTGAGCAGAATAATGAGCTATTTTAATTTTGTATAAAGTAGGGTTAATTATTGTTTCATTTCTTGAACTAAAGGGTAAGTAGACTGGCGACAGCATATTAATAAAAGACTTGAAATGTCGTCACTATAAATTATGACTTCGTAAAGAACTATTAGGAATCCAACTGAAGGCTTTTATAGTAGAAAATTTCTTTGAAAACATAATTACCGTATTTTAAGGTAAAGGACAACCTGTGAATTGAATGGGAATTGCCTTAGAATAGAAAGCCACTGTTACATCCTGAACTGTTTTTCAACCGTAAGTATATACACAGTTTACCTTGAAGAAGGTATATATGAATTTAATTTAATATTGGTTTGAAAAATTTCTATTTTTTGTTTTTTGTTTTTTTCTTACAGTTAAACCAATTCACCTATTTATTTATATATATACAAAAGGAACAATTTACATCACCCTATATTGAGCGATCAAAGACGGTTTTAAATTTAAATAAATAAATAAATAAATAAATATATATATCTGAAAGTTTGTCATTGTATCTATCACTGTAGTTCACTATACAAAGCTACACCGTTTAACCGATCGTACAAAAACTGATACACATAATCTAGCGTATTTTTCTATTTCATCATATATTTAAACAAAAACCACATTTTAACTAAAAAAAAAAAAAAATATTAAAAAGAAAAAATGAACATTCGATGACAAAATAAATATATAAATGAGTTTAAAAAAAATTACACGTTTATATTCCCTGACATAAATTAAAAAATTTAATTACTCAAAAAAATAAAATAAAGAAATAAAGAAATAAAGAAATAAATAAATAAAATAAAATAAATAATTAAATAAATAAAATAAAATGAAATAAAATAAATAAATAAAATGAAATAAAAGCAATACTAGTACTACTAATAATAATAACTTAGATACACTACGGCAATTTGTAGACTTATTAATCAGGAATTCACGTGTAAATAAGTATTTTTATATAGATATTTGACAATAGTTTGAAATTTTTATTTAATTAAGTACTTTTCTTTTCTACATTAAAATGAATTTTTTAGCTTTTACTTGTACTTTATGTGTAATGTATTGTTCTCATCTTAATTTTAAATAATTAATAATTCAAAATTCTATAAAAACTTTTTCAGCTTGGGCAACGGTGGGGAGACTTACCCGCCACTGCTTTCCCCAATAAAAAATTCTTACAGAATTGCTTTATCTATCTATCTATCTATCTATATATATATATATTTGTATAATTTCTTTCCCTAATAAAAATTTTACATATTTAATTTTAGTTCCCATTGCTAAAATTGGTTAAAATAATTATCTGACAAAAGTGGGCAAAAGTTCTGACTAAAAAGACAACAGATATTTGAAATACAAAACAGCAACTTATAAAAATGTTTTATCAGCTCATTCTAAATAATGAAACTCGTTGTTTAAGAACTTGACTTATGATAATAAGCAAAACATGAATTGAATAGCTCACAAATATACAAGATTAAAATAAGAAATCCATTTTTAAAATTAAAATAAATAAATAAATAAAATAATAATAATAATAATAATATTCATTAAGTAGAGGTTTGTAGCTTTTCAATTTTTATTTAGCTTTTGTCTTATGTAGTTATGTTATTGAATAATTTTTTAAAATATACTTCTGGATAAAAATTACTGTGATTAATAAATAAAAAAGTTTTTCTTCTTTTAGGTTGATTTCTTTAGAAATCGACCTATTGTAATCACTTCGTTTATCTATCTATCTATCTATCTATAATGAAAATTTTGTCATCACGATAACTCCCGAAATAATACTCGAAATGGAACCAAATTTGGACAGTGAACTGATCTTATAAATATCTTGGATGAGTTCGTTAACCAAGTTGCTCCGACTTTTTGTTTTCAAGTGGCAGCCACTTGAAAATTTCAAACCGACATTGTAAAAAGCATATTTAAAGCAAGATTTGCTTGAATTTTGTTGTAAATACAGGCCACATAAGGGTCTCAATGAAGTTTATTAATGAAGTTTATCCGCCATTTTTAATAAAGTGGCAGATATTTTAAGTTGAGCGGGACCACTTGAAATCAGGCTACCACTTGAAAATTTAAATTCACATAAAAGGTATTTATGAACCGATTTGCTTAAAACTCCATATGGGCATAGCCTACATCAATATTTCTATCAAGTGCATTAATAATTTGTAGCCGCCATTTTGAAACAAAATGACGGCTACTTGATAAGGAAAAAGAAATCAACCTACCCTTCCGAATAAGCCGGAAGGACTTGTTTGGACATTTGAAGCAATTTTACAAGCCATTGTAATATTATCGTACATATAATTATAGTAATTTTCTGATTGGTGTGAACTATTTTTCTTATAAATAAAGTAAAGAGAAAATAAAAAATCTAACGATAAGAACAACATTAAAAACTCTTCAATGATGGTAATTAATTTTTATAACTTAAAACAGAAGGTACTTTTTTTTTTACAGAATATAAACATTCAGATACTTTCTTTCTCATTTCAAAATACTAAAAGATCAAATAATAACTCACCTCTAAATTCAAATACATCAAGTCTTAATAGTTTAATTGAAAACACAGTGAAAGTTTGATGCTTGTAAACAGTGTCCTACTGATATATCAGGCTTAAAAACACTGAGCATTCACAAATAGATTAATTTATTTTAGATTCAATGGGCAGAGATTGCGAAGTAGTCAATTCAAGCATATTTTTAAGCGCAAATTTATTGCAGCATATCTTGCTATACAAAGACGTTGTTAGTTTTAAAAGCCTTTTTAGATGTAGTTTAATTTTAATGTGGTCTACATTACTGAAAAACGACTTGCTAAACACCAAATGTTAATTTAATGTTTAAATTATTAACATCAAATATTAATAATAACATTATAATTATTTGCAAAATTATTTTAAATTATAGGAGTTTTCACAGTAATGACGTCGATACTTAAATTATTAAATTTTTTTTGCTTTCAATTGCTACAAAATTCACCATGCACTTGCACATTAATTATACACGATCATAAAATAAATTGTAGTAAGAAAACATAAGATTTTTTTTTCTATAATGTATTAAAAAAAATGAAAACACAACAAAATAATACTTTGAAAATGTGCTTTGAAAAATAAATAAATAAATGAAATACATTTGCTTTTTTTTTTTTTTTTTCTTGAAGGAAACGTATACATTTACTCTACATTTCACTTCAAGTTTTCCCGACGGAAAGTTACTTCCCTTTGAACTGACATTTCAAGCATTTAGATTTCGAAAATCTTTTCAAATTGTAAAATGCCAATAGAAGACGCTCAAGTGATTTTTCACAGTCTTTTTGGAATTTGTGGATTTACATTTAATGTTTGAATTCAAAAGAATTGCATTTGCATGAATTAGATTTTAAGTAAAATGTATGTTTACTTATCCCTTGACAGCTTTCAGACAATACTTTTTGGAAGAAATTTTATTTTGTGCTTTCTTTGTATTTGGCCTGATTAAAAAAAAAAAAAAAAAAAAAAAAAATGTCATGTTTACATTTGTTACATTTTGCTAAATTTAGTTGCAAATTAAATGTAAGAGTTTTTCATTTGAATAAATGTAACTAATTAGTTATAAAAATACTAAATTATGTTTGAAAGATAAAAAGAGTTGATAGTTATATATATATATATTTATATATATCTATATGTATATCTTTATATTATCTTCCTATTTATAATATGCATCAATCACTTATAAGTTGCATTTTTTAAAAACTCTCTTTTTAATTATTATAAAACGGGCTAATAAAAAGGAAATTCAAATAAAGTTTCTTTTTTCAAAATTGAAGAGAATATGATGTGAAAGCAAAAGAAAGTCTTGCAGTAATATGAGCCAAAATACTGATACTAAATGGTAAAAAATGGGAAATTGAAAACAGATTTTCTCCAGTTTGGAAAATATGAGCAGAATAAAAATAATGCAAGTAAACACGGAATATTTCAAATGAACTCAAGGATTATTTCTTGTTGAAATAAGTGAGAACGAATCTTTTCATGAAGATTAAAGGGGAATAAAAAGCGTTTAAGAAGTTTGTTGTTACATTTGTATCGAATTCGTACCTGCATTTCGTTTAAACATAAGTTGTATTTTTACAATATAACATTAACATGTTATGTTTAGATTTTGCTTACAATATTTAGTGTCCTAAAACAAAAGTTACGAAAAAAAAAAAAAAAAAAAACTAGTACGCGTTGGCTACTGCAAATTCTTCTTCTATAATATTCTAAACAAATACACACAATAAAAATTATTTATTACAAATATTATTTATAAAAATTATTTTCCATGACGGATGCAGATGATTTTTCTCTCAGAGAAACACATAATGAAAAGAAATGATCCAAAGAAAGTCAATTCTTTGCCAAAATTTTTATTTATTTATTTATTTTTATTTTATTTTTTAGGGGGGGGGGGTGAGTTTTAAAAATACATAAATAAATAAATAAATAATAATAATAAACTTTGTTTTAAATTATCACATATCTACGTTCCACCCATTTATTCTAAAGATATTAATGTGATGATTTGAAAGATATTCATACGAAAACTTTCACTGCGGTGTCCCTCCATATACAAAATGTTTTTACTGGTTGACTATTAATATTATATACATATATATATATATACAGGGTGTTTATAAAGTCCCGGACCCATTTTGATGTTTAACTCATAAAATAATGAAGATATAAACAAAGTTATGGCATTTATTGATGGAATAACTCATATATTTTCTTTTTAGGTTTGAATATCTTTACTTTTATAAATATAGTCTGCGCGTGTGGTTAATTTCAGATGCATGTGGTTAATTTAGACATGCTTGCCGCTACCTGGCGTGAAATTGACTATCGACTTGATATTCTCCGTGCGACGAAGGGGGCACACGTGGAAGTTCATTGACAAGGGTCATGAAACTTTTTGAGTCTATCTAACCATTTATGTTATTAATTTTAATCTATCTTTATTATTTTATGAGTTATTAAACATCAAAATGGGTCCGGGACTTTATAAACACCCTGTATATATATATATATATATATATAAATTTATCATTGAAAAGTTAAAAATAATTCTCATTATTTATACATTTATACAAATTAAATCATATACTGTCTTAATAAATGTATGAAAAAATGGGACGACATCATCATTCTACTAAGCGACTGATCCCCAAATAAAAACAGCACTAATTTAACTCAAGGTGCTACTATCTATCAAGTATGGTTAAATTTCACTCATTGATTCGTGGGATATACGTCCACAATTTTTTTTAAACATGCGCACAATGTCAGACCGACATTTAAAAAAAAAATAGTCAAATCATGTTTAGAATATTCCAAACCATGGAAATCCACGGAGAAGCGGATGTAGAAAAAATTCAAGCATTCAATACTTCCTTATCACATGCATAAAAGAAAAAAATAATAATTAAAAAAAATAATAAACCTATAAATATTTAGGGGTGAAAGTTTCTGAATTAGATCTCCGTGGACTCATAATTAGACGACAGTTAATTTGAGTAATAAAGTTAAGGGAAATAACTATGAAATTATGATGAAACTATTTTATTTCAAGTATATTTCTAAAGATTTGAAACAAAATATTTTTCTATATATAAGGAATACAATATTGTGTTTGCATTTGGTCTTTAAAATCATCACAATGTTGTACAGATTATTCCTGAAACAAAAGATAATCAATACTAGAGCAGTACTTATTTAGCAATAAAGAACTATGAAACATATATGTATAATAAAATCATAATTAAATAGGTTGAGTTATGCTTTCATTATACCAAAAAACTTTTGAGACTGTATTTTAAAAATTTATTCGACTGAATTGAATTTTCCGTTTGTCAGAGTATATATAGCTTTATACGCAATATAATAATAATAATAATAATAATAATAATAACCATTTAGATATATTTGTGTCGCATATTTTTAAATCTTTTGCAACAAAAGATGCCAAATAACCCAAAGATTTCGAGCGTACTATCTAAATGAAGTTATTCCTGTTAGGAATATATCAAGTAAAATCCAATACAAAGATAAATAACAACATACTAATAAAACAAAATGTCTACCTTCAGCAGCGTTAACTGCATAAAGCAATTGATTCAAAATACAATGAGCTGCTGCTCACCCACTGTAAAATTTTAAGCAAGTTTATAAATATACTAGCAAGATTACACGTGGGCATCAGTTTCGTGCTTATTGGATGGCAGTTTAGAAATGCAGAGTATCGAAGAAATTAAAGATAAAATTTTATATTCAAATCCTAATTACATATGAAATATACAATACGTACTATGTGTAATATTTACTTTAACTTATTTTTTTATATTTTATTCGAATTATTCCGACGACCATAAACGGACAAAATTTTAACGTCAAAACTAACATTACAATGTATTATGAGCGCGACTTCTACCATATGACATGACTTATTTCTTTGTGGTTATACATATTTTTCATTGTAAATATTTTATGGTATAATAATAGTAGATAGTACATAGAAAAATAAATAAATAAATGCGTAAACCAGATCATGGTACAGCTTTATTGTAGCTCCCTCTTGGCGACTTTCGGGTTTTAGTCGCTATTCTAGGGATTTTTTTCTTATATATATATATATATATATATATATATATAAAACTTAATAATTAATTCTTTAAATGGAAATAGTTTTTAAAATAACTTGAAGTTATTTCATAATTCACTTAATGCAATTAATTTATATATATATACATACACACACACACACACATATATATATATATACATACATACACGTATACATGCATATATATACACACATATATATATATATATATTTATATACATACATATATGTATATGTGTATATATGTGTATATCAAATTTATTCATCAAACCATTAAAATATTATGATTGTTGAATCTTTGAAAGAGTAATTACTATATTTAAGATATAATGTAATTATTATTATAAAAATTTTATTTCTTTGAAAAAAAAAAAAGAATGAATACATTTATATTTTCTAAATATAATTAAATATTTTCTTATTTGTTCTTAAAAACAAACACAAAGATTTAGCACTATCAAACTGAATTTCAAAATTGTGCATGCACAGGGAATTTAGGTAAACTATATTTACATACTTATATTTGAATGAGTTTATATTTTGAGCAAATATATTTTTCAGATCCAAAACACGGAAGAAAGATTATTATTTACAAAATATACATGCATTAAATTTGTCTCGCATAAAAGTTACACATGACTGGATTTGTATGCGTTATCTAGGAATAAATTTGCGCAAGCAATAAATTTTAAATAAGATAGAACTTTGCGTACAATTAAATGAACCGAGGCATGCAATTTTGTTTAGCGGGACACTTAAAACAATGGATTTGAAGGTATGGGGGAAAAAGTGGTCTTAGTAAAACTATAGTAGTTTTGAATTCAGTATATTTGAATTATTGCGTAAATTATTATCATTTTTATGATTCACAATTTAAATAAATGTATAGAATAAACCGCAGATACTGGACATTAAAATTCTTTTAATAAAATGATATATTTTCTTTCAGAGGAACCTAAAAAAAAAGAAGAAGAAGAACAGTTTTAAACAAAGAACTTAAAAAAAAAATTGTATTATTGCCATTTCCAAACAAAAAATAAAATTAAATGTGATAAACTAAATTTTTAATGTGTGAACCATGTTAGTCCTATTAAAATCTCATAATGATTATCCAGCATCCTCAAATTTAATTTAATTTATGAAGAACGAAATAAATTAATGATAAAAAAAAAAAAAAAACTAAAATCAAATGATGAAGTCACATGTAAATGTACGTGAAAAAGGACACGACTGACTGTAAAGCGATATATAAAGCGTTAACATGTCTGGATAATATTTAGTAAAATCTAATTTTAAAACATTTTCATTACAACATAAATTTTGTATTAAAAATTTCATAAAAATCCCTCTCAATATATCTATATACTAGCAGACCCGGCCACGCGTTGCTGTGACTAAGTTATCGTTGAATTATACGGCTGTAAACTATTTAGTACAGTCAAATTATTATTTACGAACAAAGACGAAAACGTTGTAGCCGATGTAAAAACCCACAGGGTTGAGATTTGAAACTTAGGTCAAAATTTGGAAGCGATTGATAAAAATTTTCGTAGTGTTGATATTAAGCACAAATTAATTTTATTGTAGGGTCCTATAAATTTTAATGGAGAAGTGATATATATTATTTCTAATGCTACTTTGGATAAAATTGCTAAAATGACTAATATATAAATTAAATTCTATTAAAATTCTATTAAAATAAAAGTATAAAAGAAACAGACGATTTTAAAATCAATTTTTATGGAGGAGTGAAACATAATATATGCTATAATGGATAATTTTACTATAAAATGACCTCATCATTTTAAATATTTTAAAGAGGGCAACAGCTGTAGTTATAAAAAGGAAAACAATAAGGCTAAACCAGAAAAATAAGTAAATTTGATAAATATTTTAAAACTTTAAAATTGGAAATCTTATGAAATACTGGATATTTAAAGTAAATACATGTATCATTTTAAATAGAAAAAGATTTTGGAAAAGTTTAGTGTATTTTAACGAAGTGATGAGAAGTTTTTGAGTATGTTAAAATTTTAATAGTAAATTTAAGTTAATAAAGATGGGAAACATTGATGATTTAGATAAGAATAATTATAAGATTAAAAAAAAAAAAAAAAAAAAAAAAACTTTTTATATACCATGCTTTTAAATTTTAATATACTAATAATATACTAATTAAAAGGAAAATAATAAATATTCTATCATAGTTTGAAGTCAAATTTGTTTTCAAATGTCTAAATAAAATATCTGATGTAAGATACTAATATTTTGGAGCGGAATAGGTTTCATTTCTGTCATCCTTGGCGAAAAAAAAAGAATATCACCAAATTATCTGGCGAAAATATTTAATTCCTTTCAAAAATCATGGTTATTTTAACAACTTATATTAAAAGAGTAATGAATAATATGAAACAATATTTCGTACAATACATATTACATGTCATACATATGTACAATGAATAATACATATTACATTTTGTACAATGCATACATCTGGCATGTATATTTTCGTGTTACGCTTTTGATCGCCAAATAATAATAATAATAATAATAAAAGCCAAGGGCGACAGAGTTTTGAAATTTAAAATTAAAATTTTGTCAAATAATAGCAGGAGACTTGGCGTTGGAATATTAAAACAGGAATAAACTACTACGTCAGAAACGCCAAAGAAAAATTATTGAGGTGCATACAGCTGTTTCGGTAGCCTAAAGCGTACCGTCTTCAGTGCAAAAAGAATTCTGAATCTGGAGAAGTGCCGGCTATTTCTAAACATTGCTGGGAGGAAAATCATAATTTTAAATTTAATTCAGGTAAAATAATTTGCAGACCTAAATCCATTCATGAACTCAATTTCTTTAAAGCTTTTCATATTTATAAAAATTTTAAAAACCTTGTAAATTGTGATTTCGCTGTTCCCTATTTGCCTGATTGTTGGAAATTTTACATTCAGTCCACATTTCCTTAATTTTTCTACTGTTTACACAGCTACACATTCCTTAATTCCTATTGGCCACACTCCCCACCTCTTCCGTAATCCTATTGGTTGAACTAAATCCGGTCCCTCTCCTATATATAAGAGCACTTCTCCAGATTCAGAATTCTTTTTGCACTGAAGACGGTACGCTTTAGGCTACCGAAACAGCTGTATGCACCTCAATAATTTTTCTTTGGCGTTTCTGACGTAGTAGTTTATTCCTGTTTTAAAATTTTGTCAATTTGACAGCAAAATAATTCAATCTAACACCCGCGATAACTAATACATATCTATACCCAAATGTAAGGATAAAAATCGGGAAATAAATTTCCTCGATTTTTAATAATTTCTTACAAAAAATCCAGTGGGCAATTAACATAGGAAATCTTTTTCTTGGCTGCACAGACGGTCAGTGAGTCACAATTCGCTTGCGTATAGAACTCATAGATATAGTATAGCATATATAGAATAGAGTGATCATTGGGGAGAAAAAAGTTATTCCTTTTCATTTGGGAAAAGACGACGTTTTTACCAAAATATGGCCGTCTTTCCCCGATTGAATACACACGGGAATACATACTAATATTTTAGCAAATAAAATTTATGAATAATTTATTTGCTAAAGGGGAATGGAAGACTCCAGATACAGTTTCAAATTCATATTTCTTTCTTTCATTTCTTTTTTTTTTTTTTTCAATACCACTTAATGGCTGTTTCCAAAGCTTTTATTTATTAATTAATTTATTTTTTTTCGGCATCAAAAATCTTTGTACGATAACATGGGGATGAGAGATCTATATATATTACTATATCTATGATAGAGCTACATTAGCACTTTATCAATGTGTATAAAATCTTTAAATTGATTATGACGTCAATTTTCGTGAGATGCATAATTTAACTTTTTATAATTTTTTAACGTTCACGTTTCATTAAATGTATTTATTTTTATTTCGAAAGAAAATGAACTCGTATTTTTTTTTTTTTTTTTGGCAACAATTAAATTAATGGAACTCACAGATATTTTGGAGCAACTTTAATAAAGGTCTATAATTAACAAATAATTGCAATAAAACAATATTGTGACAATAAATTGAGATAAAAACTATCCTATCTCTCAAGTTGGACCAAACTGAACACAGTGTGCAAAATCGGTTCCTTAGTTTAGGAGTTTACCCCGGACAAACATCGTGACACGTAATTTATATATATATACAGATTATTAGGCAAGCATAAAATTTGCGGTACACTTTTAAAATATTAATTACTAGCAGGCTACGCCCACTTAGCTGGTCACTATATTTAAATGAATTTTCAAAAGAATTGTAACAGTATTTTTTTACATCACATTATAAATAAAAACTTAATTTAAAAAAATAACAATTTATGCATAAATAAATAAATAAATAAACATTGAAACTGCTCTAGACATTGCTTCGAGTACCCGCTGTCTACGGCAGCTCTTTTTTCTGCCCGTGCTGCATCGGGGGGTCCAGGTTCCCAATGTCTGCAAAAAGGTCTTTCCTGGGCACTTCAATCTGGGTATTTATCGACGACATGTGGATCTCCTGTTATTTAAGAACTATGATTTTAAAGATGACTGTATCTAAGCATCTATTATACGTTTTTGTTTTTGAACCATGTGTTTTATAGCCCCCGTTATTTACACTGCATTAAGATTTGATTCCGACCAGTATAACAAAATAAAATAAAAAGTAGATTTTCTTTTAAAAGGAATTAAATACATGAAAAACAGATAAATGTTAACAGAGTTTAATCCTTGTCCAGTATATAGTACCATTTCCCCCCCAATAAATATTATACAGTACTGTGCAAATTAATTGGGACACACATATTTTTTAAGAAAATTGTTCCTTTCTCGGGGATTTTCTGCCTCAAACCAGTTTCAACTGCATTTTCTTACAATGCGCGACTGCCCTTGACTAATCTATAGTCCAGGCAACGAAGGCCAAAATTTGACGAATAGAGGAAAAAAATCGTGTAGTTTTGAAATTTTACATACTCATAGCTGAGAGGGTCCTGAACAACATACTAAAAGTCCCCGCCCGTGGGGGGTGAGCGGGGGGGCAGGGGGGCATTTAAGGGGGGCAATTTTCAGTTTTTATTAAATATCTTAAAAACTATCGCATTTAGAGAAAAAATGTCAATTACAAAATTAATCTACGTAAAATTTCCTACAAAAATGTATAGTACATTTTGTTTGTACGATCATTAGTTTAGACGATATAGGGAGATGAAATAACACATTTTCTTGAAAAATTCTTTTTTGCAATAGTAAAATCAACTAAAATGTGCAATTAAAAGGGTTCTTGTCAAATATTTTCTAATGTAAAAAACAAATATATACATAGGGACTATGCAAGGATAATACAGCATGTTTTGTAAGTTTTAAATAATTTTAAGGCTAGTAGGCGCAAGTGGCGGTTTGAGTAAAAATCTGGATAAGTCCAGTCAAAATAGGAAAAATAGAAAAAAAAAAATCGTGTAGTTTTGAAATTTTGCACACTCATAGCCGAGAGGGTCCTGAACAACATACTAAAAGTCCCTGCCCGTGGGGGTGAGCGGGGGGGGGGCAGGGGGCATTTAAGGGGGGCAATTTTCAGTTTTTATTACATATCTTAAAAACTATCGCATTTAGAGACAAAATGTCAATTACAAAATTAATCTACGTAAAATTTTCTACAAAAATGTATATTACATTTTGTTTGTACGATCATTAGTTTAGAAGATATAGGGAGATGAAATAACACATTTTCTTGAAAAATTCTTTTTTGCAATAGTAAAATCAACTAAAGTGTGCAATTGAAAGGGTTCTTGTCAAATATTTTCTAATGTAAAAAACAAATTTATACATAGGGAATATGCAAGGATAATACAGCATGTTTTGTAAGTTTTAAATAATTTTAAGGCTAGTAGGCGCAAGAGTAAAAATCTAGATAACGAAGACCCAAAACAGATCAACATTAAAAAAAAAATCGTGTAGCTTAGAAATTGAGCACAGTTATAAAGTTAAGTGCCCTGAATAACATACTGAAAGTCTCTAACCATGGGGGGGGGGCATTTAAAGGGGGCACATTTCAGTTTTTATTAAGTATCTTGAAAACTATCGCATTTAGAGAAAAAAGTCTCAAAAAATAAGATTTTTTTTTAATGTTGATCAGTTTTGGGTCTCCGTTATCTGGATTTTTACCAAAACACCACTTGCGCCTACTAACCTTAAAATTATTGAAAACCTACAAAACATGCTGTATTATCCTTACATATTCCCTATGCATATATTTGTTTTGTACATTAGAAAATATTTTATCAGAACCCTTTTAATTCCACAATTTAGTTAATTTTACTATTGCAAAAAAAAAAAAAAAAAAAAAAAGAATTTTTCAAGAAAATGTGTTATTTCGTTCCGCTATATCTTCTAAACTATTGATTACACAAACAAAATAGAATATACAATTTTTTTAGGAAATTTCTCGTAGATTAATTTTGCAATTGAGATATTTTTTTTCTCGAAATGTACTTAATAAAAACTGAAATGTGCCCCCCTTAAATGCCCCCCCCCCATGGTTAGGGACTTTTAGTATGTTATTCAGAGCACTTAACTTTATAACTGTGCTCAATTTCTAAGCTACACGTTTTTTTTTTTTTTTTTTTTTTTTTTTTTAATGTTGATCGGTTTTGGTCTTCGTTATCTAGATTTTTACTCAAATCGCCACTTGCGCCTGCTAGCCTTAAAATTTTTTAAAACTTACAAAACATGCTGTATTATCCTTGCATATTCCCTATGTATATATTTGTTTTTTACATTAGAAAATATTTGACAAGAACCCTTTTAATTGCACACTTTAGTTGATTTTACTATTGCAAAAAAGAATTTTTCAAGAATATGTGTTATTTCATCTCCCTATATCTTCTAAACTAATGATCGTAAAAACAAAATGTAATATACATTTTTGTAGGAAATTTTGCGTAGATTAATTTTGTAATTGACATTTTTTCTCTAAATGCGATAGTTTTTAAGATATGTAATAAAAATTGAAAATTGCCCCCCTTAAATGCCCCCCTGCCCCCGCTCACCCCCCACGGGCAGGGACTTTTAGTATGTTGTTCAGGACCCTCTCGGCTATGAGTGTGCAAAACTTCAAAACTACACGATTTTTTTTTTTCTATTTTTCCTATTTTGTCTGGACTTATCCAGATTTTTACTCAAACCGCCACTTGCGCCTACTAGCCTTAAAATTATTTAAAACTTACAAAACATGCTGTATTATCCTTGCATATTCCCTATGTATATATTTGTTTTTTACATTAGAAAATATTTGACAAGAACCCTTTTAATTGCACACTTTAGTTGATTTTACTATTGCAAAAAAGAATTTTTCAAGAATATGTGTTATTTCATCTCCCTATATCTTCTAAACTAATGATCGTAAAAACAAAATGTAATATACATTTTTGTAGGAAATTTTACGTAGATTAATTTTGTAATTGACATTTTTTCTCTAAATGCGATAGTTTTTAAGATATTTAATAAAAACTGAAAATTGCCCCCCTTAATTGCCCCCCCTGCCCCCCGCTCACCTCCCACGGGCGAGGACTTTTAGTATGTTGTTCAGGACCCCCTTGGCTATGAGTATGCAAAATTTCAAAACTACACGATTTTTTTCTTCTATTTTTCCTATTTTCACTGGACTACTAAGCCGGTTTGACATCGTGATCATGACATGTCAAATTTTTTTCCCTTCAGTTGCTGTAAGAAGTGGTCGATTGCATGAATTGTCTGCTTCTGACGTGCATTTAAAAAATTGATATCACTCACAGGAAAAGGATTAGAATTGTTATTCTTAGTCAGCATACTTCTATGACTGTGAGGGATATTACTGCACCAGTTGGAGTTAGAAAATCCAGTGTTTCTAAGATTATTAATCAGCAAAAGAATTTTGGGACAGCGTCTCAAAAACGGAAGGGTAAATGTGGATGCAAACGTAAGACCACACCTCGAACAGACAAATTTCTTGTACAAAATAGTAAAATGCATCCTCGCAAAACAAGTAAAGATCTTCAGAGAGAATTATTAGCTACTGGTGTGAGCGTGGATTCATCAACAATTCGACGAAGGCTTATTGAATCTGGGAGATTTGCAAGAACACCAATCAAAAAACAGTTATTTACACCTGCAATGAAGATAAAACGTTATGACTGGGCTAGAAAATACCAATCCTGTACTGCACAAGACTGGAAGAAGGTTGTATTCAGCGACAAAACGCATTTTATTGTGCAAGGGTTTCGACCAAGATTTGTCGGGTGAAGTGATGGGGAACATATTAGGGAACAACATCTTATTCAAATAGTTAAGCACCCTCAGAAACAGATGTTTTGGGGTTTTTTTACTTCTGGAGGACCTGGCAGCTTAGTACCAGTTGAAGGGATGATGAACACTAAAAAATACATTTCTATAATAGAAAGAAAACTGTGCCTATGATGCAAACGTTCGCTTGTGGCGTTGGTATCTTTCAACAAGATCTTGCTCCTTGACATACTTCTAAACTAACAAAGAATTTTTTTCAAGAACAGAAATTAACGATTTTAGATTGGCCTGGTAATTCTCCAGATGTAAATCCCATCGAAAATTTGTGGAGCATTGTAAAGAGACATGTGAGTAAAATGGACTGCTCAACAAAGAAAACAATGATTGAGAATGTTATAAAAGTTTGGTTTGGTGATGACGCGATACAAAATTTATGTTCTAATTTAGTGGAATCCATGCAAAACCGTGTACAGGACCTCAGTCAAGCTAGAGGAGGACATATTTCGCATTAGATTGCTATACCGTGCATGTAAGTTAATTTACACCAATTAAACAACATTTGTGAAAATTTCTGAGCTTGTCCCAATTAATTTGCATAGTACTGTATATATATATATAAGATTTTTATTTTAAAGAAATTAATTTTGAATAAAAAATAAAAAGTTGTTATACTATAAAAATTATACGTAAACATAACAATTTATTTATATTGCATTACCATTTGATTTTCAATAAATATAATTAAAAAAAAAGAATTTCGACTTCAAATGAATGTATTAAATAAAAAATAAATAGTGAAATAATCGCTGCTAAGATACGCAGACGATTACAATCAAAGAATTAAATTTATGAAAAATGAAGCATTAAAGCCAATATTTGAAATCGAAAAAACATTAATTTAAAAAATTTAAATTCGAAATAAAAAAAAATATCGATGAGGTGCACACCTGCAGAGTCCCAATTATCTATATGCCAAATTTGGAAGCTCTGCGATCAATAGTGTGAGCACTAGAGCGCGCGCGCACACACACACACACACACAGAGAGACACTTCTCTTTATTTATATAGATATGAGTAGAGGGTTGAAAATGGTATCATTCGAAATGTACGGTTAACCAGATGTGCGAATTAAAAAAAAAATTCTTACGATGTCAAGAAGGTATTTAAAAATACTTTTATTTTTTATGCATTTTCCCCCATTTTTCCCTTTCATACACGCATTTCTTTACATTAAAAAATACCTAAAACAAAAGTCGAAAGTTGCTAAACATTTGACATTTATTTGATAACTTTGAGACCTATAAATACAATGACTTTCGTATCGATTTATCGATTTTACAGAAATTCACAGAAACAAGTGCACAATATTATTTAGACATGGGACATTGCATCACAAACATCCATGCCCGCAACAGGATTCGAACCTGGGACCTGAAGTTCCAGCCCTACCGATCGAACCAGCAGGCCGGCAGAAAGTTGTTAAATCTGGCAATTTCTTAAAACTCAAATAAAACCAGAGACACAGTAATTTGTATAATGTAGCATCACTATTCTCTCGACTACAGATTTTTTATTCTAAGAGAAAAAAGCCATTAAAATGGCAGAAATTTGAGTGCATGAGTGGTAGATAAAAGTTCATACTGTTCAAAATAAACGCAAGTTAAAAAAAGATTTCATTTATGAGAGTTCTGTTTTTTTTTTTTTTTTTTTTTTTTTTTTTTAATTTATTGAGATCTAATTAATTTGAAGACATAATTTTACGCAGAAACATAGTGCATTCCTATTAACTGAAATTTACTATTTTTTTTAATGAATTTATTACTATACGTAAGTGATGTGATGACGTCACTGACCGTCCGTGGGGTGAAGCAAAAATTCCCTATGTTAATTGGATTAATTTTAAACATTAATTGGTTTAATTTTAAACATTAAGGAAAATTATCGCAGATTTTAATTCCAATATTTGGATATAGAATTATATAAGTTACTGTCTATGTGTGTTGGATATGTTAGATGTTTTCTGTCAAATTCATAAATTTAAATTTAAAATTTAAAATCTCTAGAAAAAAAAATGGCTTCCATTTTCGATTGTAAGCATAATCGTTTCAGTTCAAAAGACTGAGATTCATTTTAAAGGAACAGATTCGGTATCTGTCGTCCTTGACGGAAAAATAAGTAAATAAATGAAAATAAATAAATAAATAAAAGATCGCTAAATTATCTGGCGAGCATATTTAATTCCTTTCAAAAAACATTGTTATTTTAAAAACGTACGTTAAGAGAGCAATCAGTAATATGAAACAATATTTTGTACAATATATATATATATATATATATATATATATATATATATATATATACATATATATATATTACAAAAATATACATAAGACATGTATGTTTTCGTATTACGTTTTTTATCGCGAAATATACAAAACGCCAAGGACGAACAATTATGAAATCTATATCCATTTTCTTTCTAGAGTTGACAAATTTCAAATTAAAATTTTGTCAGTTTGACAGCAAAAAAAAAAATAAAAATAAAAATAAAATAAATAAATAAATAAATAATAATAATAATAATAAAATAAAATAAATAAATAAATAAATAATAATAATAATAATAAAATAAAATAAATAAATAAATAAATAAAAAATAATAATAATTTAACACATGTGCAAGATAATTAATTTGTAACTATACCCAAATATGGGATTTAAAATCAGGAAATAATTTTCCTCAATTTTTAATATTTAAAAAAAAAAAAAAAAAAAAAAAAAAAACCTAATGGACGATTAACATAGGAAATCTTTTACTTGACACCAACAACGGTCAGTGACGTCACATTTCGCTTGTGTATACCTTTTGCATGTATAAGAAGAAAGGATAAGATTTGGAAAAACTTTTGATTTCCGTTTTTCAATGAATTTACACATTTTGAGCTTTCCTTATTTTTCAGTTAAATGAAATTGACTATTTATTTTTTAAAAAGTGGATTTATTGCTAGCTTCTGCATGTATAAGAAGCAAGTGGAAGATATGGAAAAACTTCTGATTTTCTGTTTTCAATGAATTTACACGTTTTGAGATTTCCTTGGATTTCAGTTAAATGAAATCGACTACTTACTTTTTAAAAAGAGGATTTGTTATTCTTTTCTTTGGATATATAACATTTAGAAAACTTTTAGATGTTCGGTTTTCGATGAAGTTACACGTTTTGAGATTTCTCGATTTCAATTCGACCATTTTTGCAAAAGAACTGTCTTTTTGAGTTCAAACACTGTATTTTATGAATCAACGGAATAAATTTAACCGAATTTGATACTTGGTTGGACCTTGGTTTGACATGGTACCGATTAGTTCTTGGGCTATATCACCCAAAAAGGAGCGTTTCCACGTTGTGATTTCCTCTCATTTCAGGAAAAACTCAACATCTACAGCGCACCAAAATTAGAGAAATATATTAAGTAAAACTCTGCTGATTTAGTTAGAGTGCATATCGACAAACAATTTCCGTAGCTGTGTTGCAAATTAATTCCGTTTAGGACAAGGTAATAACTTTGCTTTGCCTTCCTTTGTAAAAATGCTGCCGAGTTTCGACCGCTTGGCGATACTAGTCCTTGTAAATGTGCTTAATTATAACGATTTTATTAGAACATTATAGTAATTTTACCTATGAAATTAACAGAAAAATTATAATAAAATAAAAATATATTATCTAAAATTTTTTTAAAACGAAATAAAGTAACCTAGTTATTTCTTTTAAAACAGAAAAAGCTATACCAGATAGGTTAAACTCGATTATGAAACTATTTCTCTAACGTAATTTAAAGAAATTTTAATTTATCTGCTTAAAAAGGTGTGTTTTTGAGCAAATCTGATATTATTCAGAAATATTTAATTCAGAAATGTAATACAATGATTGTAAGTACATGCTAATAATTGAAAGAACTGTAATCGTGTATAAATATATCTTGCATAATAATCTATATTCGTGATACTTGATAAAAATGCTGTTGGAAAAACCGATAGTATTACTTATTTAATTGTATAAAATACTACATAACAGGGTTAATAGATGTAATATATATTCGTTAAACTTTGGATCGTAAATAGATATGATGCAATAAAAATTGCATTAAATGAATAGGCAAGTTTTAAATATCGTAGTAGTTTTAGAAATTTCTAGGGAGAAGAAAATGAAGCCATTTTAAATAACAAATGAAAAAAAAGAAATGAAAATAATACTCGTATATATATATATATATATATACCATTCATATTAGTTCCAGAAATTATAATTACTAATAGAAATCTCACTCAATTTTCGTTATAAAAAAAAACTACTACAAAAAAAAAAAAAAAAAAAAAAAAAAAAAAAAAAAAACACTATTTTTTTTTCAGATTTTAAACGAAAGACAACTTAAAATTTTAAATATTCACAAAATTATAGTCCTGTTTAAATAATCATAGTGTAAAATTCTGTTTTTCCCGAGGTACAAAAGTAGGAAAGGGTTCAAAATCAGAGGAGTACTGGTTCAACAATCGAAACAGCCAAAGATCATAATTTACAATAATGGTGACTAGTACATATAAAGTGAGCCGCGAAATCTCTGTCCTCCATATCAATACCTCTTTGGATTATATTACCTCCATATTCTAAAATTAATACCTCACGGGATTGTCGAAGCAGAGTAGCTATAAGCTGCGTGGAGGATCATAATTATACTGACATGTGACATATATCCTTAGCATCTAGAGGTGAATCGCAAAACATCCCCGATTGACATTGCGTAATTCTAATGCGAGGTGAATTCTACTCAATTCCAGCTTCTTAAAAACTGGTAGATGAATAAAAATTATATAAAGATATTAACTATAAAAATTACAAAAATGATTAACTAAAAATTTGATTTAATGGCGAAATCTATGATAGAGAGAGTCTACGGTTAATGAATGCTGTGTATTTTTCTGCTTTTCAACGACTAATATAGATTTATATTGCAAGTGATTTAACCTTTGTTTTGTTTTTTATTCTTCATTATACAAAATATATATTTTTTAAATTCATATTTTTTTTTCGTTCAATAATAATGTAGATATTTGTAAGTATCTATTAAAAAAATAAAATAACAATGAATGTAAAAGATACATGTTTCCATTGTGTTTTTACAAAAGTTTCAGTCTGCCTTTATCTTCACGGCTTTTCTTTTTTTTATATACATCATTTATATTATGCAGGACATATGTAGCGTATTTTACCTTGTGAATCTAGGCTTGTACGGAATACAAATTTCCATAGAAAATTTTTTGAAAACAATAAGCATTGATTTGTGCACACAAATAACTTATTTAAAAGTTTGTTAAACTGTAGAATATTTACTATCATATTCATCACGTAAATGGTCATAAACTGTAGCAATCATAATAATGCATTGATAATTTGTAATCAATCATACTTATTATACATTTACCGCAGATCATGCGATCAACGATAATTCTTACTTGACATTTCTACACCCTATTAACAAATAAATTATTGGCTCTAGAATAATTGAATATTAAGTGTTGAGTACTTAAAATACGATTATTTCTACGAAGATTCAAATGTCTAATTTTATTTGATTCGGGATTTTAAAATTGTACTATTAATTAATATAAAACATTTAACCAGAACATACTGAGACTTAAAAATCCAGTAGTTCTTCGAATAATTTTTAATGCACCAAAATTCTTTAAATTCTTAAAATATCTACTTTTATTCGCAGATGTTTATTTATTTCACAAAACTTCTTGAAAAGACAGTTTAGAAATGAAACTTCGCTTTATTTGCATAAAAATTTTAAAGAAAATACCTAAACAAATGTATTTGCACATAAGATAATTTAAATTTTAAATGAAACGTCTAGATTTTGTTAAGATTACCGTATGTTCTACTCTTATTTACACGTATTTAGTATATATACACCTCTAAAATCATCAAAAATAAAAACGCACAATGCATATTTATTCAGATATAAAAGTAGTATTACATTTTAAGCGTTTTGTATTGCATTTTATAAGTAATTTTCAATGTTTTTTGTTTGGTTTCCATTTTACAAAGTATACATAAAAAAGAAGAAAAGAAAACTAAATATAAAAACAATTGTTGAATTAAATGAATTTTATAAATGTATTGTAAATAAATAATTATTATCAAAAAGAATTATATATTTAAGTAATGTTAAGGAGGTATAAAACATTAACGGATAATACTGATTAATCTGTTAAAAATCCATTAAAAAATATATTCTTGCCATCTACACAATAATCTATTGAAGAAAATTAACTAAAAGTAATAAGGATAAATTCTGCTACGTAGGTCCTCTTCATGCTTAACTTTGTATTGACATTAAAACTTTTAATAACAATCTCTATTTCTTTTTACACTACTTTTAATTTATGGACGGAATAAAGCCTAAGTACTGTACTTAAGATTGTACTAATGTATTTTTCAAAATTGAAATTATTATTATTATTATTATTATTATTATTTTAAGTAATTTAGTTTTGTATATTGTTTATAATATTTTTCAAAATATTATTTTTATTGTTTTTAATTTTCATGCGAACAGGCTATTGAATATTCGAACTATAAATTATATACTTTTATAATTTTCAAAATTTAACTGCATGGTAAAAAATATAGAAATTACGTTCAAATTACAATTGAAATCTATATACTATTATTGCATTCTTGCTGGGACGTCTGCGGTATCAGAGGGGGAGGTTGTAACAAAGTAACAAAGGTTAACTACCTTCCTTTTTAAGCGATGGCGATCTTCGTCATTCTGATAATGCAATTGAAAAGTTATTTATTCTTTTACAGAAATTATGGTTTATTAATTTATTATGGAATTATGGTTATTTAGCTGCATGGTAAAAAATGTAGAAATTACGTTAAAATTACATTTTAAATCTATATACTATTATTGCATTCTTGCTGGGACGTCTGCGGAACCAGAGGGGGAGGTTGTAACAAAGTAACAAAAGTTAACTACCTTCCTTTTTAAGAGATGGCGATCTTCGTCATTCTGGTAATGCAATGCAAAAGTTATTTATTCTTTTACAGAATTATGGTTTATTAATTTATTAATTTATTATGGTTATTTAACTGCATGGTAAAAAATGTAGAAATTACGTTAAAATTACATTTTAAATCTATATACTATTATTGCATTCTTGCTGGGACGTCTGCGGAACCAGAGAGGGAGGTTGTAACAAAGTAACAAAGGTTAACTACCTTCCTTTTTAAGAGATGGCGATATTCGTCATTCTGGTAATGCAATGCAAAAGTTATTTATTCTTTTACAGAATTATGGTTTATTAATTTATTAATTTATTATGGTTATTTAACTGCATGGTAAAAAATGTAGAAATTACGTTAAAATTACATTTTAAATCTATATACTATTATTGCATTCTTGCTGGGACGTCTGCGGAACCATAGGGGGAGGTTGTAACAAAGTAACAAAGGTTAACTACCTTCCTTTTTAAGAGATGGCGATATTCGTCATTCTGGTAATGCAATGCAAAAGTTATTTATTCTTTTACAGAATTATGGTTTATTAATTTATTAATTTATTATGGTTAATTAACTGCATGGTAAAAAAATGTAGAAATTACGTTAAAATTACATTTTAAATCTATATACTATTATTGCATTCTTGCTGGGACGTCTGCGGAACCATAGGGGGAGGTTGTAACAAAGTAACAAAGGTTAACTACCTTCCTTTTTAAGAGATGGCGATATTCGTCATTCTGGTAATGCAATGCAAAAGTTATTTATTCTTTTACAGAATTATGGTTTATTAATTTATTAATTTATTATGGTTATTTAACTGCACGGTAAAAAATGTAGAAATTACGTTAAAATTACATTTTAAATCTATATACTATTATTGCATTCGTGCTGGGACGTCTGCGGAACCAGAGAGGGAGGTTGTAACAAAGTAACAAAGGTTAACTACCTTCCTTTTTAAGAGATGGCGATATTCGTCATTCTGGCAAATGCTATTTATTTTTTTACAGAATTATGGTAGAATAACCAAGAGCTATTAAGCTAGTTGTTAGAATGAGATTCGTTTTGACTTATTGTTAAGTCAGTTGTAGTTTGAAATGTTCTACAGCAATGTAGCTGTGTGCGAAAGTGTCATAGGTTTTAAATTGTACTTATGTAAATAATGATGTTTTATGTTAATAAATATGTTTGGAAAACAAAGAACTGTGGATTATACTCTTGATTTGCACCTATTTTGTAATTAAAACTATGTTTCTATGACTGTTAGTTTAAAAGATAATCGCTGTAACATCTGTTTTGAATTACCCGATATATATATATATATAATTAGTTTTAAATTCTTTAAAACTCTGATAATATTTGAATTTAAATCATTTTGTATCATGATAACCATATTTTACATTTTTAAATGCTATATTTCTTATGCATTTTATAGCCCGTTGTGTAAAATTATATTTATCAACTCTTAAACATTTTAATGGTTTTATTGCAAAACAACAAGTATTTTGATGTTTGAAATAATTTATTAAGGCGCATATACAATTTGATTCCATTCACACTTGAAATTACTGATAAAAACTCTGCATTAAACATATTAATTTTTTACTTACCAACATATAAAAGATTATTTAAGGGGACTGAGACGTTTGCGACAACCGTGAAGTGGGAAATTTAGGTTGTTGCTTTTAATAGCTATATATTTTTTAATTATGCATGTACCAATATAAATTTTTTATGAGATATTAACAAAGAGTTCAAGAAATATTTGATGCAAATTATTTACTGTTATGTGTAACAGTTTTTTAATAATAACACTGTAAACATACATGTTTTACTCTTAATGATTTTTTCACTTTGGTACACTTTGTGAAATATCTGTTTAAAGTAGTTCCTTGAAATTTTAGAGGGAAATAAAACAAGTGTCTCTGCATATAGTGAACCTATTTTTTTATGTATATATCTTGAGATATTTTTTTAAAAGAGCAAAAATATGTGTTAAAAAATGTATATTCCTAATAAATAAAAATTGCCATTTTTTTATAATTTTAAAAATAGAACAACAAAACATAAAATAGGTTCAGTACATAAACAAAAGTATTTTCTATCATCATGCATGATTTCAAGGTAAGATGTTCATTATTTTTTTAGTAAAGTGTACCAAAGGGAAAAAATCCTTAAGAGTAAAATATGTATGTTTACAGTGCTATTATATATATATATATATATATATATATATATATACAAACTGTAACACGTATAAGATTAAATAATTTGCATCAAATATTTCTTGAACTTCTTGTTAATATCTCATAAAAAATTTATATTGATACATGCATAATTAAAAAATGTATGGCTATTAAAAGCAACAATCTAAATTTCCCACTTCGCGGTTGTCACAAACGTTTCAGTCCCATTAAATAATCAGTTAAAATAGTCACTTTAACGGCTTCTTAAATGCAGTAAAACACAACTTTTGTAATTTTTCACTTTTTGTTAGAATTTCTTTCTTTTAACGATAAAAATTCGAAATTCTCAAGAAATTTTACCACGTTAGAAACTTATAAACAAGATAAAATAGTACTAAATTTGGTCCACCAAAGTATTATTCATTTAGAATGCTGAATTTTTAAAAGTGTAAATCTTATAAAATTGGTATTAGAAGACAACGATCTCAATATATAAATAAACTATCAATCACAGAAGCGTTTTCAATCTCACCAACATCATACTAAGTTTTATGTTTATGTTTTAAATGTAATTTAACGAAACTTTATCGATACTTCTTGACAATATATCTAAGATGTATTTACTAAAAAGCAGTTAAGAACTACCTAATGGAATGTAAAAAAAGAAAGTAGTTATATTTAATGATAATAATGTTGTATATATTTATTTTAAAATTCTAAATTATTTATTAAATTTTATCTTTATGTAAATGTTCTTTTTTGAATAACTGTACAGTTGATTACTCTAATTAATTGAGTAAAGATGTTAAATTTTTATTTATCCTCACGTGTTGAAAATCAGGAAACTGTCATGTATTTCTTAAAATTAGGTCTTTATATATAGATAAACGATAATTCTAATATAACTATCTATTTTATAAAGGTGTATGTATTTTTATTATTTATAAAAAATGAACAACTTAAGTTCATTTGAGTCCTTCTAAGTACAGAAAAAAATAAAAATAAATAAATAATCCTCCGATTTTCATATACGATTTTTTTTTTTTTCTTATAGAAAAAGAAAAACATTTTCTTTTCTTTGAAAACTGTTTTTTACCACAGATAATAAGAGCAAAAAAAAGTTATTTAAGATTTGTTTCTTTATTATTATTATTATGATTATTTTAATAAAATATTTCAAAGAGACTGTTTTGGAAAAAAAAAAGACAAAATAAATAAATAAATAAAAAGGGTTTTCTAGTATAACTATTTACGGCAGCTAATTTTCCATTTTTTGCCATTAAAAAAACTTAATATGCTGAATGTTTAATTGATAAAGTCAACAAAAGCATAACACGAAACAGAAAAGAAAATTAAGCTAAGTCATCTCTCTTTCAGGAAGATTATATTTTAAATTCTTTCAAGTTTTTATACATTTACAATTTTTTTTTTTTTAATTAGCTGAAAGCAGAAAGGAGAAAAGTAGCTTTTCAATAAATAGCATCACTTCATCTATAAGCCGTATTTATAACAAATTAATACAGACTGAACAGCCCACAAAAAACAAAAAACAAAATAATAATACTAATAATAATAATAATAAGCGAGAATGGATACGGTTAAAATATAGTGAATAACCGTTTATTTTAATGTTAAAGAGATGCTTAAAAAATATTTTTCTCTAAAAAGAAAAAAAAAAAAAAAAAACTTAAAGCATTTTTACAAACTTGCAAACCCGTGCGAAATTTTCGCACTTTATTTCTTTTCTTATTTACTTTTAAAATTTTAAACTCATAAATATTATACCAATTTCATCACCTAATTAAATTTTTAATATACCAGAAGACAGATTATTATTAGTAACAAATTAATATTGTGCAATAGTGAAACCAACATCATTCAAAGAAAGGCTTAAAAATAAAATTCATGATTAACGATCCAGTTTTCATACTTCCTCAGGTAGTATCTATAGTTTTAATATAGGACTCCCATGACGCCTTTTAACTTTTTGTGGCCACGTTAGCGACGATTTTTTATTTATTTATTTTGGCATATTTTTTTGTTTTTTAAAAAACTTATTCCTATTTTGATTATACTTTTGATGATTGCGTTTTTCAGTCAATTTATGACAGTAATTCATTCTGTGTATATCTTTAATGTATTGCTAGCGTTAAAATGACTGTTGCAAAGATTCTGAAGAAACAACTTTTAAAACACAACTTTTCCATAATATGTTATCAGACAAATGGCATCATTTTTCTTATTAGAGCATTGAGCTGAATCCGCGTGCTGAAGATTGGATATTTATAAATGCTAGTATCGTCCAGTGGTCGAAACTCGTCCATTTTATTTGCAAAGCAAGGCAATGCAAAGTTATTGCCCTGTCTTAACGGAAATAAAATGCAACACATCTGCGTCAATTGTTTGCCGATATGCACTCTAACTGAATCAGCAGAGTTTTATTTAATATAATTCTCTCTGTAGATGATGAGGTTTTCCTGAAACGAGAGAAAATCGCAACAAGAAAACCCTTGTTGGGTGATACAACCCAAAAGCTAATCGGTGCCATGTTACACCAAGGCCCAATCAAATATCAAATTCTGTTAAATTAATTCCATTGGTTCATTAAATACAGTGTTTGAACTTAAAAAGAAAGATATTTTGCAAAAATGGTCGAATATATATGCAGAGGAAAGAATAATAAACCCACTTTTTTAAAAATAAGTTAGTCAATTTCAGTTAATTGAAATGCACTGAAATCTCAAAACGTGTAAATTCATGAAAAACCGGAAATCAAAAGTTTTTCCGTATCTTCAACTTGATTCTTATACACGCAAAAGCTAGCAATAAATCCACTTTTTTAAAAAATAAGTAGTCAATTTCAGTTAATTGAAACGTAAGGAAAACTCAAAACATGTAAATTCAGCGAAAAACGGAAATCGAATTTTTTTCCGTATCGTCTACTTTCTTCTTATACATGCAGCAGTTAGTAATAAATCAACTTTTTAAAAAATAAGTAGTCGATTTAATTAATTGAAATGCAAGGAAATATCAAAACGTGTAAATTTATCGAAAACCGGAAATCAAAAGTTTTTCCATATCTTCTACTTTTTCCTTATTGATGTAAAAGATATACGCAAGCGAAGTGTGACGTCACTGATCATTTTTGGGCTAAGTAAAAGATTTCTTATGTTAATCGTCCATTAGATTTTTTGTAAAAAAAAAATAAAAATAAATAAATAAAAATTGAGGAAAATTATTTCCTGATTTTATTCCCCATATTTGGATATAATTATAAATTAATTATCGTGCACATGTGCTAGATTAAGTTATCTTGCTGTCAAATTGACAAAAATTTAATTTTAAATTTCAAAACTATGTAGTCCTTGGCGTTTTTTGTACTTGGCGATCAAAAATGTAATACGAAAATATGCATAGCAGATGTATATTTTCGTAAAATCTGTTGTATGAAATATTGTTTCATATTATTGATTGCTCTCTTAAGGGGAGGTTGGGTTGTCTTGCTCTCTTAATATACGTTGTTAAAATAACTATGATTTTCGGAAGGATTTAAATATGTTCGCCAGATATTTTGGCGTTTTTTTTTTTCGCCAAGGACGACAGCTGTCAAATATCTTCCGCTGCAACATATTAGTATATTATACATGATACTTAGATATTTAGACATTTGAAAACAAATTTAACTTCAAATTATGATAGAATATTTACCATTTTCCTTTTTTTAGTATATTAGTTTGATATATAATGTGTAAATATCACCCTTTGAAATGAAATGTTTATGTTTACAATCAAAACTGGAAGTTTGCCATTTTTTCCCCTACATTTGTTAAATGTTAAATTAAAATTTTATCAATTTTACAGCAAAAATAACTCAATCTAACACATGTAGACAACAACTTATATATAACTGTACGCAAATATGGGAATTAAAATCGGGAGATAATTTCCGTTAATTTTTAATAATTTTTTACAAAAAAATCCAATGGACGATTAACATAGAAAATCTTTTTCATGGCTCCACGGACGGCCAGTGACGTCAGTGACTTCGCTTGCGTATAGTGATGCTACATTATACAAATTACTGTGTCTATGGTTTTATTTGAGTTTTATGAAATTTCCAGATTTAACAACTTTCCACTTTTAGGTATTTTTTAATGTAAAGGAATACGTGTATGAAAGGGAAAAATGGGGGAAAATGCTCAAAAAATAAAAGTATTTTTAAATACCTTCTTGACATCGTAAGAAAATAATTTTTGTATTCGCAGCATCTGGATAACCATACCTTTCGAATAACACCATTTTCAACTCTTTACTCCCATAATTAATATGTTAAAAAGGGACAACAAGTTGTATGCTTGCCTATTTATATATAGATTTCATTTTATCTTCGCGTATTTCATTAATTACATCACTATCGTATCGTTTCGACAAAATTCAATCGTAACTGGACCACGTTAGAGAAATATTATATAGATTGTATAAATAATTCTGAAAATTTATTTTGAATATCCGTGATTTATTAAATATTATTCATGTTTATAAACATTTCTTAAAAATAGCATTGTGTACCATATCTGTTTGAACAACAGAAATATATGTATTTGGAATCTGTCTATAAAATACAAAGGATGTTTAGAAAAGTGATATAAATATCAATTTACGTTTGCTTTCATTCTGCAATTTCTGTTCTTA